>JAZDUH010000400.1:3795000-4395000 GCA_036419115.1 Scarus forsteni | reverse complement strand
TGGCAATATTCCAAACTTATGATCAGCTTTTTTTTTTTTCTAGTGGACTAATTCTGTTTAGCTCAAACCTACCTGTTAGTCCTATGCTGACAGTCTATTTATGTTAGAAACAGATGTGAAGCAAGAGAAACATCATATGCTTAATAAATAATAATAAGACGAATACATTTTATTTAAAAGCACCTTTCAAAACACTCAAGGACACTATACAGGATAAAACAACAATAAAATCAACAAAACAGTACAACAATAAAATCAACAAAACAGTACAACTATTGTGCACAGTTGTGCACAATCGCCATGATAAGGGGAATGTGTGACTGTTTGGACTGGAGCTCCTGTTTATCCAGACAGAGGTTAGATAACCTAATGATATCCTGTACGCAAAAGCAAATAATTACATATCGAAAACAGCACAGCAGAGTCCTTCTGCAGGGTGCAGCGGTGCATGACTTACTGCAATGACGATTTTAATCCTTCAGCGGGTTATTGAGTATCAACAACATACTCTTTAATGTATTGGTGCATGTGGGCTGTTGTGTGTATGTTCAATGAGCTGTCCTCATGAATTAACTTGATCAGTCAGGATGTAGGTATCTGTAGTCTAATCACTGTGTGCTGTTATGATGTGAAAGTTGAAAGGCAGGGCTGGGCAGGAGATAAGGGGAGGGGAAAGAGAAAGAGAGGGGCATTGTTGATGAGCTCTGAGCCAAACAGAAATCAGCACAATTTGCTTAATAAAATTAGGGCCAGTTGAAGTATACAAAGCCATCCTGTGGCCGGGAGAGGACAGCAGTCAGAGCAGGACTGCAGCTCACTGACAAACAAGAAGTCATCCTGCTTGTACTCCGCTGTCCCTCCAGCACACACCTGCTGCCGGGGCTTTAAATCTTATCAGACTTCACACCTGCCTTAAGCTCTCCACTGAGGCACCAGCTGGCTCACAGCCACCCTCAAATCTTTGCTTGACCCAGAGAGTCTGTTGGGCTCAAAGGGTGGGGGGGAGGTGATGCATCAGCAGACAAAGGAGGAAAGGGACCCTCCAAAAATGGCAGAGGAAGAGGGGACCCCGATATCAGCCTCGGCCGAAGCCCTGGACAGCCCCTCGTCCGAGGCTTTCGGAGCTCAGACGGAGCAGGCCCGAGCGACCCTCACCCCTTCACCCCGCAGATGTGGGTTTTTCTGTCAGCCGTGGTGTCTGCTCCTCACACTCACACTGCTCCTGCTTTCTCTCCTTGGCAGCTGGGCAGTGGTCCACCTCACCCTGGGGACCCACGGAGGGTCGGCTTTCCGGGTCTCGGCCAGTTACGATCAACGGATTCCACAGGATGATGCCGCCACCATTGAACCGCACTTCACCACCAACTGCACCACAAGTAAGTGTTGATTTATTCTGGAAAGAGTGCTGGTTACCTGACAACAAGTCAACAATAAATATGGGTTTTGACATTTTTATTACATTTTAACACTTTGTTTAATCTTTGATTAAACTCTTCTTTCTGATTTATTATCTCAATTAAGTTTTAGATTTTGCAAAAGCCTGTGTTTGGTTCAGATTCAAATATGTTTACAGTTAATTTTGTGTTTTGCCTGATTGTGAAAACTTTAGAGAGAGTTTGCAAGCATTTCCTTTGAAACTCATTTGAAAATATAATTTAAAAGGATATATTAAATTCGAGAGTGATGTACTGATTTTTGGTATTCGACAGAAAAAAGTTAGGACCAACTGCCTTTTATTGAAGTTCATTCTATTCCAGATACTTTTGTAAACATCACATCTGTTTCCAGTCAGGAGTGTCATGTGGGGAAGAATAATCAGGACAAATTCATTGGCCTATGACAGACACGACCCTTAATGCATTATTCAATAGTATGCCAGTTTGTTTGGATCAACTTTTAAAATGATCACTAAAGGAGACAAGTCCCTTTAGTCAAATATTGGCAGTGTCATCCCTAATTTTATTGCAAACACAAAACATTAGTCCTGCACTTTTGTGCCAAACTTTAGTGGAATAATATAAAGATAATGATACAACATTTCTTAGAGTGGAGAATCCCAGACTTTCTCTGCTGAACCAAGTTCTCTCCCTGCACTTCCACTTATATATGGATCAAAAGCATCCTTTGTAAAATACATAGCAGCAAATTGAACTATTAAAAATGTATTTAAAGTAATGATGTCACAACATATAGGTAACAACAGCCATTTTAATAGTTGCAGAGGTGTTTGTTGTCATTGTTGTTTTTTTTCTAGCACATTTTAATGTTGGCCTCAGGGTGACATGGCAGTTCTCTTGTAAACTTCCTTTGCTAGTGTTAACAGCAGGGCTGACCATATGAGGAAAAGCTTTCTGGGGCTCAGAGTCATGTTGGGGCCCCAAAATATTTGTAAAGACATGACGCATCCTACATTTAACCAAGGATTTCCTGTTAATTTGTACTTAAATACTCATCTATCAAAAAGGCAAACAAAATGCAGTTGCCTGTTTCGAGGTGTAATCATTCCCCTCCTGAAATAGTACAGTATTTAATTTTATTTTGTGAGTGGAAGAATTGAATGAACCAGTTAGCACTACAGTGTTTGGTGACATCAGACATGCTATAACCTGCAACATTTTGGGCCCTAATTTTGTGGCGCAGCGCAGGGTGCGCAGAGCCGGCGCACCCCGCGCAGTGTTAATTTTGTCCGGTGCACTACCGTGCACTGTCAATTTGACAATTTGGTAGACCAGAGATGCGCAGAGATGAAGTGTGCCGGTGCACCAGGGGGAGGTGCCAACAGATTCAGGTTGGCGCAGTGATAATATTGTGCCAAACAACTGTGCGGAAGGTGCGCTGAAAGCTCGCCAGCTCCAACCTGGTCTATTCTCGGCGCAGGCGAAGCGCACCCTCCGCAGCTGTAATTTGGTGACAGGCGCACATGTGCGCACACATCAACAAACCCTCAGAGGCAGGTATGTAGAGTGTCAGGCACATTTTAGTGCAATAAACAATTACAGCAATCTCCATTTAATGTAACAGTCTGAACCAGCATAAACATTTGTATCTGTATTAACTGTCCCATCACATCTGATGTCGGATTAAAGCTGTTTGTCATAATGGAAACTCAACCTGAGGGCAGCTGGAAGTTTGATGCACATCTTACAAGTCAACAATAAACACCCCTAACATCTGATATTGAGTATATATCTGGCTTCTCTCATTTCATGAAATTCAAAGAAAAGACGAAGAAAAAAGAGAAAATAAATGTATGTCATTCAGGATTTACCTGTGATTTCCCATATTTCTCTGGTTTAGTCTTTATTTATAACGTGATCTAAAATGATGGAGTAAATTATTGTAAGGCTGAGATACCGGGAGAGTAAACAGCATATCACCAAAGGCTCTGCTTTTCCCGATAACAAACTAGGAGTGCAGGTGGATCACAAGCATGATGATTTGATGAGCCAGCTGCGGTGTAACTGTCTCTTAATTTTTTACTCCTATAAATGACAAAGGAACAGATTACATCTGTCCCGGGAGTTGGCCCACACGGTGACACGCTTTGTGGCCTCTGATGCGTGCCCCAGTGGCCAGTCCGTTCTCCCAGATGCTGAAGGGACAGCAGCTCTGACTTTGCTGGGTCTTTCCAGCAAACTATTTCTGCGGTGGCGGGGGTCATTCAGACCAATCAGATGCTACACCTCGGCCACAGCGCATTTAAAGGCAAGGAGAGGTGGTCATTTGATTGGTGAAGACAGCACTCTGCTGTGTTAAACCCACTCACGCCTTTTCTCCTCCCTGTTTGGCACTTGCGCGGGGGGGGCACGAACGTGGGCGTGGATGCGCTTCTCTTGGCACTGCAGGAAACTTGCAAAGTGCACTGGACACACCCTCTCGGGGTGGCGCAGACGAGGCGCAGTGTAGGTGCTCGCGCCTGGTCTATGAAATTAGAGCCCTTTGTGTTTCCAGCTCAAAAGCTGTGAATGTTGAGAGCACTAATGTCACTTTCAGACTCTCACATGTTGAAATCACTATTGCCTTGTTCATTTGTCGTATTTTCTTACTTTATTTGAGTGACAGAGCAGTGGACAGAGTTACAAGCTGAGAATAAAGAGAATGTGGTTTGACAGACAAGCCACCTTTAAACCAGCCAGCCAAGACTAGGACTCAACCTAAACATGGAGTGTACAAATTGACTGAGAGACCACTGAAATTTCTAAACATTAATAATATTCTATCAGATGTTTGGAGGAACCATGCACACGTCCTCACAGGGTTGGCCTGAAAAACAACATTATTTTCTAATTATAAAGAGAGATATCAATATTGATATAGATACATGAATGAGGTGTGGTTATTAAATATAAAGATGCCACATGGTTCACAGTATCAATGAGTGTGAAGTTTAAAAGGTTTGATTCTCATGTACTTCTACTGTAATTTTAATATAATCTTTTGTTCACTGCTGCTGACTAAAGTGAATATCCTTTTGCTGTTGTGGAAAAAAAAAATCTGACTCCTTAACAAAGAGTAAAACGCATGCAAATTTGTGCCGACACTTTGAAACAAATTGCAGGTAGGCCAGATTTAAAAACGAGCAATTATAAAATGTTTTTTTGACATTGTTGGCAGCTCTTTTATCAATCGAGACAATTTCTGCTCATTCCCACACTGAGTCTCCAATTATTTTCAACAATTTGTTTATTTTTGCTGAAGGTTCGGTGAAGTTTTAGATGTTTATGGGTGCCTAGGACATTCATCATCTCGGACAACCCTTCTGTGCCTGTCAAACTCGTGACATGCATTGTTCCTCAAACCTCTGTTAATGCATGAAAAGACCTGGCTTCTGTTTTGTTCAGTTTCACCAATAATTTCACATTCTTATCTTTTTTTGAAATGCATTTTTTGGGCATTTTGGGCCTTTATTGATAGGAGAGAATGACAGTGGATAGGCTTGTGAAAGGCGGGAGAGAGTAGGGGAAGACACTCTGCAAACTGGCAACAGGCTGGATTCCAACCCAGGCTGGCAGAAGTATGTATATGGGACGTGCATGGTTACCTCCACATTCTTAACTTTTAAGCTCAACATTTAATATTTAACACCCTGTGGACTATGAACCAGGTGGTTTTATTCTTATAAGAGCATTCTCCTTATTTAATATCCATACATAAAAAATATAAAGGTTATTCTTCCAACTCAGTGAGATCACTTAAAGCTAGGGTTGGTAATCTGATTTAGATACACTTTTTGTAATACTGGTTAAAGTGACCTTTATGACCCGATGGTAATCAACTCATAATGTGTTCTTAAAATAGAGCGAAAAATATCCGCCATCAACAGCAGGAGTAAAACAGGGAAAACACCAACCAATAAAATCTTTGTAGCCCACATTTTAAACCAATCGAATCCTGTCACCATTTACCTGTCAAGTTTTGTCTTTGAAAATAAGGGAAGCCCGCCAGAGCCGTCCCACAACCCCAACCAAGCTCCAGTATCCCTCACATTTTAAGACAGATGTACAAGAAATCTAAAATAAACACTTTATTGTTCTTGGTTTGTTCTGTTGGATCTAATCTCACGACAGCTGCCACCAAGGCTACTGCAGGTGGACGTTCTCACGAGGCTTTTTCTTCTTCTTAGGTTTTACGGCGGTTGGCATCCATCATTTTGGAGCATTACTGCCCCATTCAGGCTAATGACAGAGTTCAGTTTGGAGAGGCAGAGGAATGTTTTTATTATTACGTCGACAGGAGATTTACAGGAGAATACTGATACAGGAGGATGTCGGGAAAGAGAGTAAAATTCGTAAAATACAGTAGTTTCATGGCCAAAACGGGAGACTTGACAGCTATAGGGAGAATGGCAGAGGAACTACCTATACCCCGGTCAACATCGGGTTGTGAGTACAACTATTTTTCCATGTTTACCTCCAACAGGAGGTTGTGTTTTCGGGAGAGTTTGTTTGTCTCTCTGTCTGTCTGTCTATGAACAGAATAACTCAAAACGTTATTGATGGATTTTGATGAAATTTTCAGGAAATGTTCAGCATGGGGGAAGAAAGAACTGATTCAATTTTGGTGTTGATCCAGATCAGCGTCTGGATCCGCCATGACGAAAAATGCTATTTTTGTGAATAACTACTGAACTAAAATAGATATCATTATGAATCCAATTGCTAATGGTATGTTTTCATGGTCATTTTTAAGCCTTTGAGAGATTTTAATAAAAAAAAAAAAAGTGGGTTCAAGTTGTTAAAAATTGGGTTTTTACTTTCTGAAACACAATGCTTTGATATTTTCATGAATGTTTTCTTTCTGATTCAAACATTTCAAGACAAAGAAATTAGTTTTTATAGCACAAGGCAAACACAAAGACAGCTAACACTTTCTCAGACACATGGGAGGAGAATCAGTGGGATGAGATCAGGAGTCCAGATGAGTGAACAAATATAATATTTCTTGATGTGTTCATGCTGAAGATGACCAAGTTTTATACTGAATTCTTTTAAAATCGTGTTAAATTGTTTGCTCAGAGTCATCAGATACACAGGCTGCTGCTGGAGTGTGTGTTGTCGTTTGATATTTTGTCATCACAACTTATTACATGACAAACTCAAACTCACTCAGGCCTGAAAGCAGAAAAAAAGGTTACAAATCCTTATGTGCTAAGTTAACGGGCACGGGGGAATGTGATGTTTTAACTATTGTTTGTAAAGCTCTCTGTGAGTTTCATCTGTGACATGATGTCATTGTCTCAATCTTCCTGCCCAACCCTTCTGAAACTTTTATGAACGTCTACCTCTAACCAGAAGATTTTACCAAGACTGTAAAGACTCTGAGACCGCAGTCTGACACCATCTCACATCGGAAGAAAAATAGTCTGAAACTCTCAGAGGTTTCAGTCTCAGCCTGAGACTTTGTAAAATGGGAAATCATAAAGCAGGGGTTGGCAAATTGTGGCCCCCAGGCTCAAAGCTGGCCCAACAGAAATCATTTCTGGCCCCTAAGGTAATCTGAAAAATGACTTAACATATGTTTGAACTCCTTTTTTTTTTACAAACAAAACTTTTATAACCAGTCATAGACATACATAAATGGCTCTGCAGCACTGCAGCAGACAGCTTTTATTTCAGCAGATTCAGAAGTCTGAGTCTGATCAGCGCACATCTGATTAACCAGAGTATCTTTAGTGAGAGAGTTTTCAGGCAGACATGATGAGGGGCAAAGACACAAAGAACTAAAAGATATGTTGCACAATGCTGGAAATGTTTGCAAACAGGACTTTACTCAAATCAAACATCAATGATGACCTCAGCTTCCTGATATCCCCCCTCTGTCATGGCCATAACGCAGAACCTGTTGATACAACTGCTCACCTTGAGTGAGCCCTTAGTAAAGTAATTATGGGTATATTTTATTTCTTATGAACCTAAGGGCAGCCACTCTGTCCCACCAATGAGAGATTTCTGCAAAAGAGAAATTAAAAGACACAGAGCTAGGCTCGGAGTGAGGCTTGGTGCCTGGAACAGGTGAAGACAGATGAAAACTTAGTTTAATCATCTGTTCTGATGTTTCTTAGTTTATGAGAAAAGATCAGACAGGAGACTGTTCGCTGACTGACTTTTTTATGGAGAGCTGTTAAAAGCGCCTTCAGCATATATTTTCCTCAATATTCTAACAGATCAATAAAAACATTATTTGACTTTCTGCACAACATACCTTTTAAGATGTTGGGGCAGTAATAATAAACTAAGTTCATCAAATATAATACAAATACTGTGAAGATGTATGATACATGTATTTTGTCTCTTTTTTGTTGTGTGATGGAGACACCAAGTGACGATCGCCCCAGCACTCTCCCTCTCTCTCTCACTCTCGCTTCTTTATTCCTTATTAAATGTTTGTAGAGGAAAAAATCAACTAAAACACTTTATTTATTGAAAACAAAGGCATCCTCTGAATATTTTCTGGCCCATCATGAAGTGACTTTAAAAAATTTGGGTCTCAACCCTGTCATTAAGGGTCGTTTACTATGAGACTACAACCAGATTTGATGTATTCAAGCCTGTGTCTTGTCCCTTATGTTTTGGCCCCAGCAACTGTCATTATTATTATAATCACTGTAGCTGTGATCACTGACCTTAACACTGGAATGGTTCATCATACCAGAGTCTTATTTACATTGTGTGGATACTGTTTGTTTGTGGAAACATCGTACTGGGATGAGATCATGAGGGATTTTGTCATGTTTTAATTGATGTTCTTCTGTCTGCGAGTCTGTAAGAACGATAGATTCGATAGATATTCGTCCATTTTACACAAAACTAGAAGAAGAAGGTTGTCGAGTAGCTGGCAGTCGCCCCTGAAACAATAAGCCGTACTGCGCATGCGCGACAGCCTTAAAGAAAGTTTTCATTTTAGAGGTCAGCACAGTCACGAAAACATGCGTGGAGCGACCCCGGACCCTGCCACCCTGTTTGTCCACCCCTGGTCTAGAGTAATGAACAGTGATTCAGGTTTTGAATCTTAAACCTTCGAAGAAAAATGTCTGTTCAGTGGTATATTTATCAGTCAGGTCAGTTAATCTGCGTTACATTTCCTGGCTGGTGACGCAACATTTGAGGATAGATATTGATGCAAATCTCCATTAGTCTAAGACTAACTGAGCATGCTTGATTTTATTGTAAGGTCAAAGCAAAGAGACTTGATAAAAGACTGCCCAGAACAGCTAAAATCATGTCATAAGCCCACTGAACATCTCGTGACCATGATCACAGGAGATCTTCTCAAGATTTCACTACATAAGTAGTAGGGCTAGGTTTAAAAAATCAGTTTCATTGATTTTAATGAATTTCCCTTTAAATGGTTCATAATCGATCCATAAAATCCAAATCGATCTTTTTACTTGGGTAGTTTTTTCTTCATTGGACGTGCAGAGAAGCAGCCTGTGGTATCAACCCAGTCAGCGCTGATTTCCACTGAACAAAATCTCATGAGATGTTACTGCAAGTGATCAAACAAACACGGCAGAAGCAAATAGCACTATATGGGCACCACCAGGGAGTTTAAAGGCTGACGTATGGATGTATTTCGGATTTTACATGCACGAAGGAAAAAAGGAGTTGGACAGAAAACAAGTAATATGCAGAATACGCATTAATGTATATAATTAATATAAGATTAAAGGAGACATATCATGCTGATGCATGATTTAATACTTACATATAATATAATAAATTTGAAAACAAGACCTTACACCCCCTTAATTTTCAAAAAATTAGATATTGTATTTTTTCTGATATCCTAGAACGAGATTTGATGCCTCTGAAAATAGGTCATTGCAAGATGACCGCGAGATTTAAATCGTCGTGACGACACGAGGTACATTTCTTTTTATTGGAGTAATCTGATAAAACTCTTCCTCCTCTGTGATGTCCGTTAGCCCCACAACCATCAGTCAGGAACACATCCACCAAGCAGCAGTGTATAGCTCCCTAGCTCACACTCACTCATTACCAGCTCTGGCCTGTAGGGGGACTCAATACGTGGTCGCTGCTTTGAGCCTGCCGGAAAATACAGTAGAAGAAGAAGGACAGACTGGCTCTACCCCCGATAGAACTGACCAATCAGAGCACAAAGGGCTGTGACGTTGCGAGGTTACTGTAGGTCAGCCTGAGATCTGACCGTTTCAACGAGAGCTTGTTAATGGCCTAAAATGAGGATTTTGAGAACGCTATTGTGGGGCAATGAAGGAACTAAATGACTTGTACTGAGGGCAGAAATGCTTTACAGGCATCCTAGTCTGGCATAGTGAAAAGGAGAAACAAGCATGATATGTCTCCTTTAAAGGATAACTTCGGTTCCTGCAGCTTTTACATTGTTTATAGAATGAAGAACAACAATATACTCACCCAGAAGGCTTTCCTGATGCAAACGGTGCTTCGGGAGATATTTAGATCCAAAATCGAGCAGCGGACACCGATATAATGGTAGCCTGTAGGGCATAGATCGCCGCTCCTAAAAACTGCATTAATCGTCCAAAAACTCATGTTTTTCACCAATATTCCATCATGATTCGCGCCGAATGGACGCCATTGTAGCCTGTGTCTCTCCACACAGCGCTGTGTGGCTGAACTAACCTGTAAACAGACGAGTCTGTTTGCATGCCCTTCAAGAGCATGAGTACTCTCTGGAGCGTTGAGATCGCTTCCTCATTTCTATCAGCTCCTTATCTGTATAATCTGGCTCCAAACTGTAAGGACGTCCATCATATTCAAAGTCCTCCTCCACAACATCTTCATCCCATAGATATTCGTCCATTTTGCACAAAACTGGAAGAAGAAAGTCGATTTGTAGCTGCCCTGAAACAATGAGCCGCACTGCGCATGCGCGAAGAGCATGTAAACAAACTCGTTGGTTCAGCCACACAGCGCTGTGGAGAGACACAGGCTGCAATGGCCGTCCATTCGGCGCGAATCATGATGGAATATTGGTGAAAAACATGAGTTTTTGGACGACTAATGCAGTTTTTAGGAGCGGCGATCCATGCCCTACAGGCTACCATTATATCGGTGTCCGCTGCTCGATTTTGGATCTAAATATCTCCTGAAGCACCGTTTGCATCAGGAAAGCCTTCTGGGTGAGTATATTGTTGTTCTTCATTCTATAAACAATGTAAAAGCTGCAGGAACCGAAGTTATCCTTTAATGTAACTGCTTTGGGTTAATTTCTTAATGTAAAGCAACTTAAATAATGCACCAGGTCAAAAGTCACTTTTTAAGTTTACAGTATTGTTTTAACTGAGATATCCCAGACTGAATAAATATCTTATTTTATCGTGAATCAAATCGATTTGAGACCTGGTAATATCGAATGGAATCGATCCAGAAAATCTGAATCAATACCCAGCCCTAATAAGTAGTTTTCACATACAGTGTGTCTTTTTATCATGTTAGGCTTTTTCATCCTTAACATCTTTGTGACCTATTAAGACTTTTATTGTGGAGACTTGCCACGTCCAGTTACAGCTGAAACACTGACAAACAAACCTGAGTTGAATTGCACTTTCGGGACTGTTCATGACAACACAGGCTAGTTTTAATGGGAAAAATGTATTTAAACACATATATAATCCTTTATTTTCTTCATATTTCGATTTAAAAGCAACAGCATTGAGTAGAAATGATGATATAATCTATGTTATGTATGTGGCCCAAATTTGCCTGCAGGGTGACCGAGTTCCTGAGGCAGCTCAAACATCCTGAACATGGAAAAAACTCCGTAGCATTTTGATTTTTAACTTCATTACACCATGTTGTGCAATCAAATGCGTAGACTGCTCGGGACTGAAATAATATCCCTCTCTGTCAACCTCGAAAGCTCCTCAAATTAGATTAATAAAACTGATCCAATTTCCTCTGAGCTGAATACAGCCGACCCTTGACAGAGATGTTTGTTAACCAGTAAGAAGCAAAATGTCAAACTGAAGCAGTGGTGTTGTCTTCTCAGTGTTTGGAGGAAGCAGATGCTCTAATGATGACCCATCATGCTGCCACATATTGAAATAGATGATTTTCTACGTGATTTTATGTCATTTTTCCTCAGGCTTCTGTAAAAGAGTTATCCAACTTGTTTAATCAGACAATGCAGACTTTTATAAAGGGCAATAAAAAGTAAAGAATGGCCAAGAAATGCTCAAACAGAGGCTGCCACTGTGTCTCTAAACTTTTAAAACTATTTTGCAATAATTTTCTCATGATTTTGCTTAAGCACAGATCAGCTTACAGATCTTAACATCTGAAGAAAATCTGTTTATACATTTACAGGATGTTAAATTTGTAACTCAGTCTTGTTTTTACTTTAATTTAGAAGCAAAATTACATGAATAAAGCACATTTTTATGTTCTAAGCTGGCCGGTAGCTGAGGCCAGAGGCTGCCCTCATTCATATTTTTATACATAAACTGGATTGGACAAAAAAGATTCTGATTCCTTGCTTCATTTTTATGCAGGTGATACGGTGAACTACTGCAGTGAACCTTCACCTGCACAAGCTTTTGCAAATCTTCAACATGCATTTGACTTAGTCCAAGATCAAGTCAGCCAGCTCCAGCTTGTTTTTAATGAAGACAAAAGTAAACTGGGAAAAATGTTTTTTAAGGATGGTCAAGAATTGAATTGGATTCCAACTATAGATATCTGTTTTTTATTTGCTTGATGAAAACTTGTCTTTTTAAGAGCATATTCAGTATGTTGCTTAAGCTTAAGGTTTTACTTGGTTTTTACGACAGAAACAAGTCCTGTTTGTCTTTTATGGTTAAAAAAGAGACTTTTTGAGTCAACATTTTTACCTGTTCTGGACTATGATGATGTATTGTGCATGAATGCTTCTGCTCAGAGTCTACACATTTTGGACAGTGTTTATCATGGAGCTCTGAGGTTCACAAACTGTGGATTTCTTACTCACCATTGTACACCGTTGTCGCCTTGGACGTTGGTATGTCTTTATCTATAAAGCCGTTCTAGGCATTATTCTGGACTACCTTTCCTCTCTGCTTGTCATGAGTACATATACATATATGTGTAAATACATAAATAACTTGAGTTCATTAGTTTTTGCGCAGTATGTTGTTCCCAAAGTCCGAATTGAGCTGGGAAAGGAAGCCTTTGGGTTTTCTGCTCCTTTTGGGTGGAACAATGTGCAGACTGAATTAAATTACAGAACCTTGTGTCTCCGAGTGTTTTTAAATCTTTAGTGAAGACTCTTGAAACCAAACTTGAAACTGCATTGCTGCCATTCTTGGTCAGGCCTCCCTTGGTAAAGAGATTTTTTGTAGTATTTATCATACATTTGATTTTCTTGTTAATTTAAAATCTGGCCTTCTGAACTGAGGATGACATTAATGCCCTCGTGGCAGTTTGAGTTGCCCATCTCTGTTTTTGAAGATCGACTGTTTTAGTCTCCCATCCATTCATCTCATTCTTGAGTGTTACCTCTAATGGTGCCCCGATTGTATCTGCACTGATCAGTTACATCTGATTTTAGTTTAAAAAAAAAAAGATTGGTTATTTGGAATAAATGCCTGCAAACAGTTGAAAATACCGCAGATCCCCTCTGGAATAACCTCCTGTTTAATCATGGATGCCCTCTGCTCGTCTGCTGCTCTGTCTTCCCAAAGGGATGTGCAGCAGAATCTCCAAAACTTTGTCTTAGGCCCATCAAGTCCAAATGCTAATCCAGGATCAAACAAAGATGGATTTAGGCGTGTCTGCAAAATTTTTTAATCATTTAAGCGTTTCATCCGCACAGATTCAGCATTTCAGGTGCCCAAAATGCACAAATTTAAAAACTCGTCCCACAGACGATGAAACTAAAAATGCCAGTTAAGCATTTCTGTGTGGACACAGAACATGGATAGTTTCAGAAACGATGATGCCATAGCCCTGTCTCCTTCTTAGACTACATTTGCTAACCCTGACAACAGTGGCAGAATACAGAGTTGCATCCATGCTGCAGACTCTACTGAGCTTGTTTTGGCTTTGACATCAACATCATGCGCAGCTTTTCTGCTTGTAGTGTATGTCTGCAGCAGTGTAACAGTGCCACCTGCAGGCGTAGCACATGTACTACAGTGTTTTCAGGTGGACGGCATATTTCTTGAAATGATGCTGTCTTATCAATGTTTCCAATGCAAAACATTTTGGTCTTCATGTGGATGGGACATTAGTCTGTACTAAAATCCACACTGAGACCATCAGCATAAAAGTCATTCAGCTCAGCTAAATGAGTGACAAAATGCACCATAACAAATCCAAATGTTTAGTGACACATTTAAAGTCAAGTTGGAAACATTGTGATGCATTCAGGTTGGCTTGGTGAAATGAGTATTTGACAATTCAAAGAACATGATGTGCTTAAATGTATTTTACAGATTTGCAGATTTAGAATTTTACTGAACCCTGATTAAATAAAGTTGATTATGAATCAAAAAACAGTTACATCAGTTATGTTATGTTAATGAGCTCATATTTTTCAACTTCTTTTATTTTTCTTAAACCATTTGCACTGTTTTGTCTGTTGGATTAAACTAACAATTTAGTCAGTCTGTCATTAACTCTTTTGATTCACATGATGAAACTGGAGATTAATGAGTGTTTTTTGTGTAATTCAGATGCCCTACTTCAAGATACTGTTGCTGTTGAGATGTTTTTGTTTTGTTTTGCAAAACATTTCAAGCAAATATTTAAAAAAAGAAACATGTCAGTATCAGTAAATCTCATAAACAGGTGATTTATAATATGCCTGATCAGTGCATTCCTACTTTTCTGCCCCTCTCTCTTCAACATGAACCAGACTGTGGAGCTGTATTGCCAATTTTTGTGATGCAAAAAGAAGCATTTAAGGATAACACTGGTATATTGTGTCATAGATAAAGTATAAACAGAGCAGGTTTAATTGAACAGAATCCTTAATTAAAGTCGATCAGAACCACTGAGCCGAGCAGAGATTCACTCTGCAAATTTAATTTCCTCTGTAAGTTTTTTGTTAAATAACAGCTTTTTGTTTAGGTCTTACACAATATTTGCTGCAAAGATTATCTTGTTTGGAAAGCAGTATCTGTAATTAGTGAAAGCAGACTCTCTAATTCTTTTTCTTATAACAGTATTTTTTGTAGATTTTTCCACATGTATACAGAATATATAAAAAAGTTTAAGATGCCCACTCAAGACATGGCCTCATGCAACTTACAATGACTGTTTAATACAAAAATACCTTTATACTAAATCTTCTTGGCATAGATTATCTAGATTAGATTCTCCTGTTTGACACATGTCATGATAAGGGCTCTGATCTTGTAGACCAGGCGCAGCGGCAGCGGGGTGTGTCCAGGGCATTTTGCAGTTTTCCTGCAGAGCACAGTTCGGCACAGGCATGGCGCACTCACTCCTCCATCCCTCCCCCTGGTGCAGAGGCAGAGAAGGAGGAGAGAAGGCGTGAGTGGGTTTAACACAGAGAGTGTTGTCTTCACCAATCAAATGAATACCTCTTCTTGCCTTTAAATGCGCTGCGGGCAAGGCGCAGTGACTAATCGGTCTGACTGATCCCTGCCATCGTGGAGGTTATGATGTGTGTCACCATGTGGACCACCTCGTGGGACAGATGTTATCTGTTCCTGTGTCATGAATAGGAGTACAAAATTAAGTGAGTTACAATTAAACACAGCAGCAGGCTAATCCATGCATCATGCTTGTGATCCTGCATTCCTGGTCGTCATTACCTTTGGTGATATATCCTCTCCCGGTATCTCCTCCTCATCCTCCTTGCAATAATGTACTCTATCTTTTTAGATTATTTTAGGAATAAAGATTAAAACAGAAAAATATTGGCAATCACAAGTAAATCCTTAAACACTGAGCCATGGCAAAAAATGTGATTTTTGTGAATAACTACTGAACTAAAATAGATATCATTATGAATCCAGTTGCTAATGGTATGTTTTCATGGTCAAGGAATCTAAATATTTAGATTAAATAAAGGTAGGACTAATGTTAATGGTTAAAATCACAATATGGCTGAGGACTGTGGTGCTGGCGGAGGTCTGCGCTCTCCGAGTGCTTTTCTAGTTCTCTATGTTGTCTTTTGAATTCCATGAGACGTATTGGACAATGGGGCGGTTTGAGGCTTGAGAGATGTGAACTTGTTAGCGTGCATCACACTTCCAGCTGCTGTCAGGTTGAGTTTCCATTATGACAAACGTCTTTGATCCGACATCAGATGTGACAGGGAAATGAATGTAGATATAAATGTATATGCTGGTTCAGACGGTTACATTAAATAGTGATTGCTGTGATCGTTTATTGCATTGAAATGTGCCTGACACTCTGGAGACCTGCCTGTGAGGGTTTGGTGGCGTGTGCGCACTTTTCCTGCAGCAGAATCCTGTCTGCAGGAGCAGCATATCTGAAACTTTGTTGATCCTTTTCAAGACAAACTTTGGAGACATACAGTTAAAGTAAGTTTTGTCACTCATTCACAGAGTGCAGACTGTAGCCACCAGCACTTTCCACACTTATGTAATTACTTAAATATGGGTGAGGCAGATTAAGTATAGCCTTAAATCAGGATGTGCCAATCGCCCTATTTACAATGACTTTACACTAAAGCACACCAATAAGGTCATGTTGCATGAACACCTTGAGAAATTTACATTGATTCTGTGTGGCTGTATTGTATTTGACTAATGCTCAAATACTGCTTGAATGTGCCCCCAAATAACCACAAAGGCAGAGACATTCAATTGCCGTGGTCCTGTCTCCCGCTACATCCACATGACATGTCACTACTTCTGGAGACAGAGTAAGGAGGGGTCAATTTGTTCTCCCCATTCCATCCATGTGATATTGAAGCATCATAGGTGCATAGATGTTATGGCTTGAAACGGCAGTGTGAATCAGGCTGTTTGAGTAATTTTACAGACGTTAAACAAGTTAATTCTGGCAGATATAGGGTCATATTACATGTAACCAAGCATCCTACTTTCATTCTCTGACAACGTATACCTCAAAGAGGCCTATAATTGCTGTGTCGAAGTTCCAGTTGACTTTTGCCGAATGATTTGCGCTGTACACAGAAGACACCTGTGAAAATGTTCTTGTCATATGATTCTTCCTTCATACTAAATGGACAAAAGAATGGCAGATGGAACAGCATTGTGCGAAACAGCCTTCAAAGTCGAGTCTCTTCCATTTCCTGTTATGCTCGGCACCAGAAGGCATTCAAATAGCCTTTTTTTCCTCATATTTTTTTTTACAGAGGCTTGCAGAGCATCTCAAAAAAGGTGATCACTCTCCGGGGCCTCTTTTTGAATTCAGAGAGATGCACACCATCCAGAGAATTTAATCTTGTCTGCTTTTATAGGTCTGAGTCTCTTTGAGCTCAGCTATAATGAAATCTCTTTTATGCTGGGTCAATATTTACCTCAGGATGTATCAGGGACGTCATTCGATAGAGGAGATTTGTCTTTGACAATTTACTTCCAAATTCAGTTCATTTGGGATATATAACATGAGGGTCAGGCCGTAGAGGCTGGGTACAGGGAAGAGCTCGTGCTTTTCTCCAGCTCAGTTACTCACAGCAGATGGACGTGGAAGCAAATCAGCAACACCTGACTCCTCATTGTATTATCTGGGTGGAGCTGTCAGATATTTAAATTCATGCTGATAGTGGGAGAGGAGATAAAAACACAGAGGAAGACTCAAATTAGCTCTCTCAGTTTAGAATTCTCCACTCCATCTTATCTCCAACACATTCTCCAAGCCCGCCTTCATCATTAAAGAGCCCATATTTTACTTTTTTAAGTTTAATTTGCCCTGTACTATGTTTTTCCCCCTGAGTGATGAAGAACATTTATGAACATGACAACAAGTCTACAGCATCAAAACTCTCTCCTCATATTATTGTGCTTTACACAGCTCATCCATCCACTGAACCTAAATAAACCTACTAGTGTTGCTTTTCACTATTGATTCATCAGCAGTTTAAGCCCATTTGGTTGTGGGAGCAAGCCCAGTGCAGAGCAGATGCAGCATTGTTGACAATATGGCACGAGCAGCATTGAACTGACCAAATATAACAGAGTTAATCTGTCAGCTGATCAGAGCAAACCGGGCCCATGTGGGGAGGAGAGACTAAAAGGAGCAGAAGCTCCAACAGACTGTCTCTGAGAGAATGAGAATACAGATGGATCAGGGGTATTCCGTCTCTGAAGACCACAAGATGTTCTGATAATTAACGATTGAAACATACTCGTCAAATATGAATATTTGAACCCAAGCTCTTTGATTATATTTGAAAGGAAGCACTTGAACTTGAGTCGATTTGGAGAGGGCATCTATATTCTTTACTTCAGAATCAACTTTTTTGGCCAGGTATGAGATCTAAGTATCACCAGGCTTCAGCACATCACAGAACATACAAGTCACAGACAGGAAAGTGAGGACCATGTGGTTCCATCTGTTCGTTAACTGTGTGTGAGATGCTAGAGAAGACAGCATTTACTTTGTGGAAAGCATTGATTTTGGCTTTTTTTTTCCTGTTTATTTTTTTTAGCTCTTCTTTGCACGTCCTCTCAGTTGTAAACAGGGATGTCAGTCTAAAGTCTGATCTTGATGTGCAGGTATGGGAGAGGGATGGGGCTGGCTGATAGACCAAATTAGAAAAGTTGCAATGATCGGACAAAATAGCTGCAACTGCAGATTTGATATTTACCACACTAAAAGGGCTAGTTGTTTTAACTTTAAAAAGTTAGTGTCAGGGCTGCCTTAAAATTTTAGGTTCTCTGAATTTAGAAGTTTAAGTTCAGTTGAATCAAGAACGATTCAGATCAAGTGAACTTCTTAAGTTGAATAAACTTGCTATTAAGACAGCTCTACTTGAATTGTTTAGTTTAATAAACTTCTAAAAGCAATCCAATTCCAATGGTAATTTTTTTTGCCGACACAGTAATTAAACTTCTTTAAACTACAGTTTAAAGGTAAAACAACTTAATCTGAAGTTTAGGTCACTGATCCTCATCCACAAATGTGAAAAAAGAAATAAAACAGTAAAAGATGTGAGCTATAAGTTTTCCACCAAACGAGCCGTCTTGCCAACCAGATGTATTTTAGTAAAAGTTAAAGAACATTTGTGGATGAGGATGCATTTTTCCCGCAAGCAAGCACTTTATTGTGGCAAATGTATCTTGAATCTGTTCAGAGCTGTTTTGCTCTCCACATTGAATATGTGATAAAAATTGCCAGATGTGTTATTAAAGCATGAAGAACAGAAGTTGTTTTGGTTTGTCTGGCAATAATACCCTTTAAATACTAGACCTTTTTTTCTGCTTTAAAGATTGTTTTTCTTAAAGCAAATATTAACTTTATTTTATAAACTTGAGTCAAAGCAGAACAAAATGAGTAAAAGTTAAAGAGAAATATTAAGTTAAATCCAAATGCAATAAGTCAATTTAGCTCAAAATCATCAGTGACCTGAACTTCAGATCAAGTTGTTTTACCTTTAAAACTGTAGTTTAAAGAAGTTTAATTACTGTGTTGGCATAAAAAATGCTATTGGAATTGGATTGCTTTTAGAAGTTTGTTAAACTAAACAATTCAAGCAGAGCTGACTCAATAGCAAGTTTATTCAACTTAAGAAGTTCACTTGATCTGAACCAGTCTTAATTCAACTGAATTTAAATTTCTAAATTCAGAAAACTTGAAATTTTAAGGCAGCCCTGACACTAACTTTTTTTAAGTTACAACAACTAGCCCTTTTTACAGTGCAGAGGGACTGGCTTATATTTACCTCACACACCAGATGGACCATTCCTTAAATTTCACTTGTCCATCAGTGCAACAGCCCACAGAAAGTGTTTGGAGTGGGCACAACTTTACAAAAGCATATCTGGTGGGTGATTGGACAATTGTTCCATCAGTAACATTAATTACAGGCCAATCAGATAATGTAGTTGCCAGGCACTGCAGCAGCTGTGTGAAGTACAAAAAGTGAAGCATTAAATAGAACAGACTTTGAGCAAAACATGTCAGAAGTGGAGCCAAAATATCCTTTTAGTCGAGAAATGTTTTCAGTGTTGTTTGTCTTTCTTTTAAAGTTTTGTGGTCCATATCTAAAAATAATACTGAAAGTGTTAGCATTTATGCTAATGTCTGTACAGGCAGTCACATCTTTCTGTTGTCTCCAGTAGCTCCTACCTTGTCCTGCTCTAAAGGACACTGACTGGGCTGTGCCACTTTGGTCAAATTGTTGTAGATTAGAGCTTGGCAGGAGTAATCTGCATGATTATAGACATTAAATCAGGTGGATCCAGCTGCACTGTTAGTGGTTTGATAAGTAAGTGTGGTATGTCATTTTCACAGCATGCAACATGGGCAAGCATCTTTCTTACAGGCAGCAATCTTTTGATTGTAGGAGTTCATTTTAGAAGAAATACCACCAAACGGCTCTAAATCAGTTCTTAGCCTTCCTCTCACTTTCCTGGATAATTGTGCATGAGGAGGAGGCTCTTGATAGAAGTGGAGAACAAAAAAACACTTCAGAATAACTTGAATTCAACCACAAATAAATCAATATCTGTCCAACTAAAGTTCTGGTGTTTCTGCACAGATTCTTTCTCTAACTCTTCTCTCCATAAGGACGGAGCAGAAAGGTTCACTCATGCTCATGCAAATCCATCCTTGCTCGAACACTGTCTAATTGTTTTCAGCACTGGGTTCAACGCGTTCCTCTTGCCAGGCAGCACACAAGTCGAGGCTAGTCGTGAGAAACAGAAAAAAAAAGCCTGCAGACGTGCTGTACTCTCCTCAGGCACCACCTGGGTCTCCTGCAGTACGCCCACAGCACGCATCCCACTTCCAAACTAAGCCCTAATCCGTCTCGGCACACACAACCGAGTGGCCTCGCCACATTTCACGGTGTCCTAAACTTCTTCCACTCTCCCCTGCAGCACCTGTCACAAACCTGAGCTCGAGTTACCTTCACTCCTCCTGAGCACTGAGCACAAAGCCAAGGTGCTCCATAAGGCTTTGTACTCATTCTGCAGCGAGGTGCTCCTGTCGTTTCAGCCTGCTGAACAAATGAGCTAATTACTGCTACGAATGGCTGCTATTGTTGGGCTGTTGGGTGATGGGCCCAGATCAAAATGGCTTTAATACATTGCGTTTTTGTTTGGCTCAAAAAATTTTCATCACAAGGAATTCTGAGCTAACAAAGTGTGCTGATGGCAAAGTGGCGTCCTGTAGAGTTGAAGAAAATGGTTTAAAAAGCAAAGCACTATCTCGTTATTTGTTGGCAGACTTTTGGGCTTGCCTTGAGCTGTACTTTTTAGTGTGCGACCGTGTACCTAGCCTCTCGCCCAATGTCAGGTCTCCAGCCTTCCTTGACGCTTAAAGGGACAGTTCAGTTTTTTTGAAGTGGGGTTGTATGAGCTCCATATGGCCACTGAGTGCATTAGATACAGTACAAAGTTCTCTCCTCTCCCCTTGTAAGCCACAGTCTGTAAGAGTCTGTGATGAAGAAAAAGACGCTAACGGGAAAGTTCCGTACCAAATGCAAAGGCTATTTTCTCCACCTACAAGAACTCAAATCACAAAATAATACCACAGTTTAACAGTATGCTACATGTGATTGTTTTTAAGTGCATAAACATTTCAGAAATTTAAAGTTTATCCGGACCTAAGCCAACTCACGTCGTGTGTCCCTCCGCTAAATCACTCCGCCGTAGTCAGCTAGCGGCCTCAGAGACTGTTTTACACTAATTGAAAGCACATTATATGACAAATATTTCTGAGATGGGTTTTGTGATGCTTCCCTTGTTGCAGAAAAATAGAAGAATCAGAAGAAAAAACAGAAGAATTACGATACTTGATAAAAGTTACACAAAGCTACAACCGGCCTCTGAAGCCGCTAGCTAGGTCCGGATAAACTTTATATTTCCAAAATGTTTATGCACTTTGAAACAATCATATGCAGCGTACTCTTAAACTGTGGTATTACTTTTTGATTTGAGATCTTGTAGGCGGAGAAAATAGCCTTTGAATTTGGTATGGTACTTCCCTGTTAGCGCCTATGTCTTCGTCACCGACTCTTACAGTCTGTGTCTTACTGAGGGAGAGGGGAGAACTTTCTACTGTATCTAATGTACTTAGTGGTCATATGGAGCTCATACAACCCCACTTCAAAGAAACTGAACTATTCCTTTAAAGGGATAAGGAGTGCTGATAAGAGATGGATGAATGTTTGTAAAGCATACAACTTAATTTCATGGGCAGGGCTTAGCTGATGACAATGCAATCCTCTGAACACATAAGCCAGGGCTGGTTTGTTCTTTTTCCATTTTAAGCATCTTAAAATTGAAGCAGATCAAGATCTGTACATAAATTTCCCAATGAGTTCTTTTCTGTATTTTGTTTTTATCAAAAGAACTTATCTAGCCCTATTTCACATTTCCAAAAAATGAACTAAAATAGGTTAAGCCTCAAGCATTTAAAAAACCAACGAATATATACAGCTTGATACCGCTGACAGCAACACTGCAACAGGATGTCTAAACATTCCTCATATTACAAATCAATCTACTTTGACACACACACACCTTTGTCTTTGACTTCACATCATCCTAGACTGGTATTTCTGAATATGTGTTTGAACCTACTTATGACTTATATTACCGGCGACATAAAGACTCTGCCACCCATGAGCACGTGCGGCGACTGTCGTAATGCTGCGTTCCAGTAACCTCGGAACAGGGAGTGACATCATCTCCGACATATTAAGCGTTCCAGTTGAAGTCTGAAAAAAGCATGCATCTATCAGGCTATTGTTAGCTGTTGTTAGCACGCCCTGCGTTGTTGTTCACAAATATAACATGAAGAATGTGATTATCACTATGGCAGCATTTTTGTAAATATAAGTCTAACAATACTATGTATACAGCTGGATCGCACCAAAAGACGTGACCCAAGTCATAGCGTGTGTTTGTTGTGATGCTAATAAAAATGCAGCTCAGACCTTCCTCAGAACTCTGCATGGCTTTGCAACTTCTTTTTTCAACAACTTACAGGATGCAAAGTGACGAGGTAATGTATCTCTTTCTAGTTACATAGTGGTAGTTTTTGATGTGTGACAACAAGCAATTTTTGGAAAACTTAGTATTGTAGTTTTGTAGCCGGCTATATATCGCTACTTACAGCCCGGTGCTCTAAGACGTGTCCGAATAATATAAATTTGCTCTAGTTTTAATTGTCTTGTTCCTGAAGTTGAGTATCCAGGCCAGTCCAGCGCAGTCCAACCTGATCATGAGGCTAAGGAATAGCATTTAAAGATAACCTATTTTGATGCTATAAAACTCATCTTAAAGTGTGTATTTCCATCAGGCATATATCTAAAAGTGAGACTTTTTTGTAATCACTTAGAAACTCCTCGTAGCATTTTAATTTGTTTAGTGCAGCTGTGCGACAGATGAACTCCTTTTGTCAGTATAAAGGTAGTCTCATATTAATCCCAACTGTTTGTTTTTAAAACTTGTATAAACCTCTGAGATTATGGTTCCTCTTCCAAACATGGAGAAACTTTGAAATATCTAATAACTGAGGAAAAAATTAACGATTATTTTGTGAATATGAGAAGTAATTTTTTTACGAACAGGATTTGACTGTAAGTTTTAAGCCATCACTATTATTTCCTTTTTTCAGACCTTGTTTTTTTCTGCATTAACATGAACTGATTAACATTCTGTTCCAAATGTGCTCTGGGCTCAAAAATGTGTTGGAACAAAAAAAAATAGTCTTAGTGGTTGAATATGGTTCTTAAATTTTGAATAGGATTTAACTCCTATTTTAAAAAAAATGGGATTCAGTAGTTTCTAAGATTGGTCACACAAAAATGTCAGTCCGTGGGAGAAGATAGAAACTGTTTGAACTTAATAACAAAATGATGGTCAATAGGTACATAAAAACAATGGGAAATAGAATTAAATAAAGCCAAAGAAGACCGAAGATATGATAAGTGTTTTGGTAATTATGTGTGAAGAGGGACTTTTTTTTTTTTTGAGTGAATAATATTTTAGTTTTATACAAGTTTTTGAAAGTATCCAGATATAGTAATGTTTCGCTATGCTGTCTTTATGTACAACATAGACAGTGTTTGTGATTCTGTTCTGACAAAAGGCAAAAATTTGCCCTGTATTGAGTTTCTTCGATATCAAACAGGCACAAAATTGTTTTACAGATAAGAAATAATTCATGCATCTATCTATTATCTGTTCTGCTTACCCCATTCAGAATTGAAGGGGCTCTGACCTTATCCTGACTGGCATTGGGTGTGAGGCAGAGTAACTTACCAGCCAAGTTCTGGGCCAATTAAAGAGACATGCAGACATTTGTGCACTCACTCACACATGAGGGTAATATAGAGTCACAACGGAGAAATCCAATGGGAAGAAGCTTTGAACCTGCAACCTTCCTGCTGTTAGGCATGGGCACTAACCATGCAGCCCTGATATGAATAATAATTCAAATATTCTGTGATTATTTGATACATTTAGACTGTGTGACATACTGTTTTTCCACATTAAGCAAAAACTTACCAAGAGAAGATTTTTGGTCCGAGTCATCCAGCCCTATCCCCACATCGGCTTTTCAAATCCATCCAAATCCCACAGATGAGCTTGGCCTTAATCAGTTCCCCTTGTGCTCTTATGCATCCGAATTGTAAATTCAACAATGTCCATTTGCTCCTTCTTAGTTGTTTTCTTGAGCAGAAAGGCGGCGATTACTCAAGCCAGTGAAGTGCGAGGAGATATAGTCAATAGAGGATAAATAAATGGAGCAGTGTCTGACTTCTTTCTCCATACCCTTCCACTTTAATTAACTCATCAGTCACAGGGCCAACAAGCAATCCAATTCGTTGCCCCTAAAGTGACTGCTTATATGC
The DNA here is from genome assembly GCA_036419115.1 of Scarus forsteni. Classification (NCBI taxonomy): domain Eukaryota; kingdom Metazoa; phylum Chordata; class Actinopteri; order Labriformes; family Labridae; genus Scarus; species Scarus forsteni. The sequence goes on along the minus strand of JAZDUH010000400.1, from coordinate 4,370,532 downwards.
CTATCTCTGGAGCCCATCCGTCTGACAGGAAGTTAGACTCCCGCCTCCTGCATCTTTTGGCAAAGCTGTACAGAGAACGCAATTATTCAAGCCCAACAAACCTGTCAATGACACTCTTAACCTCCCACAATTCCTCATCCTGGAGGTAAACAAGGACCGCTGTGATGACTGACAAGCTCATTACCAAGCTGTGTCAATAGCAGATTTGACTTTGTGTCTGGGGTGTTAAAGCAGAGGGTCACGTTTGCTGACACACTTATTAAAACAATGTTTGTCTGCCAAGGAGCGTGTTTGTATTTGTGCTCATGTGTTATCCCTCAAGCTGTCACGATTCATTCTTTCCAATTGGACATGAAGTTGAGACAAGGCGGCGGTGGACCCCATGGGAGTGTGAACCAGTGACCTTCTCTTCCCTGGCCCATTTCCCTAACCATCACACCCCGCTGCTGCAGGCCCTTAATGGAGCGTTACGCCGAGTCTATACTCCGCGATTAGGTACACTGCAGCGCCGGGGTGTCCCCAGGCCCATCAATCACACACAGCCCCGTGGAGGCAATGAGGGAAATGAGTTTGGAGAAACCTGGTGGAGTGGACAGTGTTGGACGTGTGGATGGATGGGTGATGGGGTTTCTGCAGGGAGAAAGTCATTCAGTATCACAGTGTGCAATACTGAGAATGGCTGTAAAGTACCGAAACAGCTCAAGCATGAGCTTTTAATTGAGTTTTCACTTTCACTTTGCCTGTAAGAACAGAATAAACTCGTCCCTGGAGCTTGTGTTGCAGGTTAACGTGCACTGGATGATGAAAAATATTTATATCTTTCTATTCCACAAGAGCAGAAGCGTGACACTCAGCAGTGAGTGTCTTTAAGGGATCAAATGAATGTCAAGCTTGCAGGAAAAAAAGTGAGGCTGAGATGCAACATGCAATGACATACAAGGCATGTAATTTTAAAAGATACAACATTCCTCTTTCCACTGTTTTTTAGCTGGGGCTGGACAATATGTCAATCAGGAGAGACCAAATTTGAGTGAATAATTATATTATTACTATTAGTGGTTGGAATCTCTTGCCGATTAGACTTCATTGCCATGTCTTGCTATACTTCAAGCATACTAAGGCATATGTGGGATAGGATTTACTTGGATGACTTGACTCCTGCTTGCTGGGACCCTGATGCGATGGACTGAGGTGCTGCTAAGGTGAAGGGGGCTGGAATTCTCGACCTGAACAATGATGAGACGACTGGAGGTGCCTTAGGTCGAGGACGGTTGCAGGGATCACCAGCACAATACCAACCCACTGACTGTGGAGGAGCAAATATGGGGCTTAAAAATATGGTGGCACCAGGATGATTGGCCAGGCAGGTGGTGACAGGATCTGGTTGGCTCAGTGCTGAAGTGGGTAAACGCCCCTCATCAGCTGATTTGAAACACTTGTGAAGGTAGACAAAGTGAGGCAATAAATAGGGGACTGCATGAACATATGGCTTCCTATCTGAGTTTTCACTAAGCTTCATGACTCAAATGATGTTTTTAGCATTTTGCTTGCGTGCATTTGTGAGTGCAGCAGTCACACCAGGTCATTGTCATGCCGTGAAATACTTAGAAAAGCCTTTAAAATCCAAACAGCTCAATCATGAGATTTAATTAATATTTTACTTTGAATTCCCTGCTAGAATAGAAAAATTCATCCCTGGAGTTTTTGTTTTGGGTTATTACGCACAGGATGATAAAGACATACGTCTTCATTTTCCACAAGACTGTAAGCGTGACAGTCCGTCAGCAGTGGGAATGTCGCTGTAAGATCAAACGAATGTCAGAATAGTAGAAAATAAATGAATGTTGAGGGCTGTCATGCAGTGATGCAGAGGGCCCATAAGGATGAGTGATAAAATGTACCTCTTCTCATTGTCCCTGTCAGTCTGCTAAGTCTCATTAGTGATGCCTCTGCTCATCCGTCTGTAGGTGCTGCATGCATGTGCAGACTGAGTAATGTCAAGTAGGTGTAGAAGATATCACACTTTGCAGCTGATCACTTTTTGGGGTGTTTGGAGTGTGATCTAACTCTGACACACATACATCTTATCATCCTGGTGCAGGATTGCCCTCCTGCTGTGCCCAAACTTGATACATACTTTTAATGATATTCTGCGAGTACGCTATCAGTCGCAGGATCAAACTTAAGAAGTAAACTTTGACGATGTTAATTAATATTAAAATTTGCTTTTGGAAGCCTCTGGCTTAAGACACCAAAGCTTTCATGTTGAAGTTTCACAGAGCAAAGGAGGCACAGATCCTAACAGACTTAAAACAGAGCTTAGACCCATCCATCGCAGAGACTGACATTCAACCACCATTGTGCTCTTTATATCCCAACCTCCTTATATAATCTCCACCCAGGGATGATTTTGTTGACTATTTTCATCATAGTTTCCGTGAACAACCTTTTGTTCCCTTGATGAATAGTGGACAGTAACTAATAAAAACAAGTCAATCAACTAAAACTTGATTGACTGACATTTTCATCAACAAATACTAGACAAGAATGTTTGATGGAGACTTAATCCAATCAGACCTAATTTGGTCATGTAGAAAGTAGAAACAAGTTAAGAATATATCCAATCTCTTACCATTTGGACTGCTCAATCAGTAACACTGCCTGTCTGTCCTCCTTTCCGTTTGTCTTGTCTCATCTTGTCCTGTCGGTCACTATTTCCTCTTCTTTCACACTGTGGTGTGGCACGGCCCTCCCCTTCAGCTCACATCAGGGGTTAAATAAAGTTTGATTTGATGGAGTAGCCTACAGGGAGAGCTTGTGATGGCCACTGTAGCAGTGAATCATACTCATATATCTCCAACTGCTAGAAAAAAAAAGCATTGGTCTTTCTAACTCTGTCATCAGACACAGCTGAAAAAACAATGCAAACAAGGGAAAAAAAAGAATATGTCCAATCACAGCTACTTTGGTGGTGTGGGAAGGTTGGATGAGTTCAGAGGGACATCCAATCACAGCTACTTTAGCTTGGTGGTGGTGGGATAAGTTGTGGAGTGATCCAATCAAAGCTGCTCTCTTTATGAATTGATATATTCGTGTAGAGCAGGTTCACTGTTTGTTGTCAGCTCTGGTGTTGTAACTGAGATGCTCTGCCAGGTAGCCTAAATAAAGGTGACTGCATTTCAAGCAAAAGTTAAATTTGTTTCTGTTAATTTGAACAGTCAGACTTTACTAGCATTTAATAAAGGGTTATTAGACGTTTCATTTTATCCAAGTGTAAAACAAGACTTCAGAAATTCCTTACACTTTACACTTCATATTTCAGTCGACTACATTTACAGTAGATTTCAACTAAATTATTGTGGAATTTCATCAACTAAAACTAGACTAAAATTAAAACAATTTAGTTTCCTATAGTATAACAATAACTTTTCAATAATTTAAGCAAAAGACTATAACTAAAACTACAGTAAAAGGTGTTATCAAAATTAATTATCCAATCTCCAGGATTGTGGTTTTAATGCCCTGACTCCTGCTGTTTGGAGTAGCAATCCTCCTATCACAGCAATAGGAGTCCAAGTCATTTAGGACTCATTTGGAAAAGTTCATTCTCTGCCATGATTTGTATGTTTCATCAAACCAGGATATGTGCACAAAATAACACCACAGCTGGATGCTAAAAAAAAAAGACAAACTTCAAACAAGTTTATGGTGCTTGGATCAACACAAGGCCCCAAAGTATCAGGAAAGACCTCAGGATGGCCGTAACACTTTGGAAGCATCAGTCAGCCTTTCCATGTCCATTTCACCTTCCATTTTAGACATGATGTAGAAAAAATTAAAAGGTCATTTTTGCCTTTAATCAAGAAGTGTTTACTACAAGTGTGGACAATGAAGTCAGAGCAAAGGCTCATGGGAACAACAGGGCTAGGTTGAAAACACGTATTCTTCATTTATCATGTATGTTTATTAGTCATCAGTGTGTAAAGTTTGGCTTTCAATTTTACCAAAAATAAAAAAGTTATCTGAGGCTGGCAATTTGGCACTGGTGGTGAGTAAAGAAAAAAAGAAAGAGGCTCAGCCAGCAAAAATACCTGGTTGTATTTATTCACCAAAAGCACAAATCAAACCATTACAATTGAGGTGGGCTTTACACGAGTACGAATTTTTAAGACTCCGGTAAAATAAACTATCAATCTGGTGATATTGACACACAGAGACGCGTATTTGTCCATGACTCCACATATTTTTTGAAAACAGGTCTGCAGGTGGATATCTGGGTATTCGTCTTCATGCCGTAGTTGGTATAAACAGATAAGTCCAGAAAAAACGGTGACCTCATAGCACCCCTTCTCCTCCACATCCCCCCAACCCACATTGTTGCACAGAACAACAACAACAAAGGCTGATTCTGATCTTATTCCAGCAGCTACACATATTGCTACGACTTTTCATTCCAACATTTGCTCACAGAACACCAACAACATCAGTTACGGCAACAACAGCAACAAGTGCTTATGCAGAGACGCAGCATGTTATGCGCGCATGAGCACTTGTTGATGTGGAATCCAATCCGTTGTCATGTAAATGCACAAGCCTATGTACAATGATAAACAGTGATACATGTTTTGATGCCGAACACCAAGACAATACAGGGCCGTCCTCGTTTGAGGAGGGCCTGAAGTAAGGGTCAGGGCAAAATCCACAGCCTCACAGCAAGCTGGTCCCTTCAAACTCCCCTCAAAGTCTGCAGCTGAGGCTGCTCTTATCTGACCTGGCCCCTCCCTAATTGGCTCAGACAACTGCAAGAGAGGGAAACCACAGGTTAAGATAACTGAAATAATTAAAGTAACACTAAACCTAATATACTCACATTTACAAAGTGGAAACTAAGAGTAGGGTAAATCATAAAAATTATATTTAACCTTGTAAACAAATAACCTTTTATCCTATAAGCCTCCCAACGGAAAACACTCTTCAACTGAGGACCAAACACTGTGGCCAACAAGGGACAGGTGGCCTCACTCGCTCTGATCGCTCTGCTGCTGCTGCAGAGCTTTGGAGGACTGTGGGTCAAGGGAAAAGGTATGGAGAAACCTTTTCACACAGTGATCAATACTTGGAGATGTTGCTGTGTTTATGGTGTAATGTGAGCAGGCCCACCCAGAGAAATGACTGAAAGGCACCAGGAACAAGCCCCGTCGTTATATGAGATTGACTTAAATTAATTTACACCCTTCACCCATGAGCCTACCTTTGCCCTCCTGCTCTTGGGCTGGCATTGTTGAAAACACTTTCATTTCTTTTAGCTGCCCCCTCTGCTTCTTCCTTTGTTGCTTTCGCACTAGTCTCCATGCTTAAAGTTAATCGCTTCCGTATTAGTCCAGTATTACTGGCACTACAGTTAAATCCATGAAGACTGCTTACAGTGTTAATGTTAGAAGGAAAGAAAGAAAGAAAGAAAGAAAGAAAGAGGCATGCAACATGTAAGCAGAAGGGTAGGGGGTTCTTTAAAGCTGTCCAATTTTTTTGATAAAATGTAATTGGTAAAATTACTTTAGTCGATTCATTTTGTAATGTTAAGATTTTAGTTGAAACTGTGTCTTGATTGTCGTCGCTTCAATATAGAATTTAATTTCATTGCTGACCTCCATGGGCTTTCTTTGTGGCTGTCCCCAGAAAGCTTTCCTTTATAAACCCCCTTTAGTTCTTTGAATATGAGACCAAGTCCAATCAACTACTGTGGCACCTTCTTTGTGGGTGAGACCCTGTTCATGTGTCGGATACATCCTGAGCTTCCTGCTCCTGCATGGAAGTTAACAGTTCAGCTAAGTTTGGTCTTTGATTCTTTCTTTCGCAGTATGCACACCCCAATATGTTCATTTTGATGACTGCTAAAGATGATGCAGGGATGATTTAGTTTTGTTGGCAAACTTAGCACCTAGCATTGCACTTATTCCCTCAGCTAAAAGCCCATGGGATTTTTCACTGTGTTCCTTGATCATTGCTGATTAAAGGATCTGTGGCGAACAAAAATCCAGGAAACATAAACATTTAATTCATCATGATGAGCCTCATAGACCGCTCCAACATTTTTAGATTGCAAGCCTAAAATCTATTGTCAGACTGCAAGATGTCAGTAAACATAGAATTAGCCACCATGCAAACATATAAAACCATTGTTCTAGTCTCCTGTTTGGGAATTTCCTATTAATCTAATGTCCTGAACAAGTTTCTGCAAATGGTCATGACTATGGGAATGAATTATCTCTTTCTAAAAGAAATCAGAAAATATTTCTTCAGGGTTTTGTCCGCTTTTGTTGTCTTTATCAGCAGATAATTTGCAACCAACTTTTGAAAGCACAATGACATTTTGTTACTGGAATGTGGAGCAATGTCAGAAAGTTAAACAATAAAATCTTGTTCACATGTGCTTATCACAGACCTCATAATACTAATAACCAGAAAAGGCTACTCTAAACTCCAACATTCTCTTGGAACCAACAGTGCTAAAATGCTAACTCCCTTCCACATTTTAGGACTCATTCCTGCAGGACTCTGTTCTGACTTCTGCGCTCTGCGATGAGCTTAATACCACAAGCCAATGGGCTTCAATCCACCACACCGAGAGTATGAGAATGAGATGGCATAAGCAGCGCTGCAAAGACGGGGAGAGGGAAAGGTCTGATGCCCTAGACTTCTTGTCTTGTTCGTCGAGGTGCTCTATCATGTGGAGAAGACATGTTTAACACACCAGAGGGCATATAAAATAAAAAAAATCATGATATAACCTCTTTAAACTCCTCCAGCTAAAGCAAAGATTCACTCTCCACATGGAGGAAAGAATTCACCACTTTCCAGGAACAGACCACGGCCTCAGGTTCTGAGGTGCTGACCTTTGCCCAGCAGCTGCAACATGCCCCAATGCCTGCTGAAGGTCTTCAGCTGAAGAGGGCCACAGAACATCATTTTCAAAAAGCAGAGATTAAATTCTGTGGGCTCATAATGGAGAACTTTCCCTCCTCTGGCACCATCTCAAGATCCTGAGCATGAAATACACAGACAGACGAGTTTGTGGTAAACTCATTTAGATGCTGCATGGTTTGGATACGAGCCTACTACCCTGTTTCATCACAGCGCACACTTTGCCTCATTTCCACTGAGTGGTCTGTTTTGGTTCAGTACAGTTTGGAGTGGTAAACGCAGACCTTATTTGAGTTTCCACTGCGTCACGCCAGTTAGGTAAACAGCAACATGAACTTCATGTTCACGTTCATGTTCATGTTCCACTTGAATGTTTTTGCCAGCATATGATTGTTTGTCTGTTTGTTTGTTTGTTAGCAAGATTACACAAAAACTGCTGGGCAGGCTTTGCTGAACTTTATAGGAGATGTTGGTAATGGCCCAATGTTATAATGATTAGACTTAGTTTGTGATCCAGATAACCACCATTGGTAAACAATAGTTTCTACTCAAAAACTGTCTAACTAATGATGTCAACATGATTCTGAGTGCTAGGTGTGGATTATCAGGGTCAAGGAATCATGTTAGGATCTTATCATAGATCTTATAGATGTAACAGCAATATATGGTGGAGTTTTGTGCTTTCAGATTGCTTTTGAGTTGACAGAGTGCACTAATGGATGACTTCCAGCACTCAGGTCTGTGGAGCATTGTTTCATGTAGAAATAGAATAGAATAGAATAGAATAGAATAGAATAGAATAGAATAGAATATTCTTTATTGATCCCCCTTGGGGGAAATTTTTTTGTCATTCATTGTCAGTCATTTTTGTTGAAATCATTCAGCTACAGCAGAGGATAAATCACTCTAATCCTTTTTGCACGTGGTAAGGTATGTGTTTTTGTTTTCACTGCTGTCACATGAGAACCACTGATTTAAATGACCAATCCACAGACTGCAGTACTTTCAGCACCATCTGTTAGAGTCAGTTTGGTACACCATAAAGCAGGATGGCACAGGTTCGTTATTTGAGTTCATTTTCTCCTTATCCAACAATGAAAATACCTGTAAATGTGTGTACTGAGCCAAACTGAACCAGGCTGCTTGGTTGAATTAAAGCTTCAGTTACTCCTTAAGACAGCCGGGGTCATTAATGTGTAGCTGCATGGAGTTCAACTCACATCCCTTTAACAACAAAGGGAATGTTGGACCTTTTGAAGGGGGGCTGAAGCATCTAGAGTGAAAATCATCCGTTGTTGAAAAAAGGCAATATTTGGCCATAAAAAGTGTTGATGCAGGATCTTAGGCCCCTTTACCTTAAAAATAACACACAGCCGGTTCTGCTAACCTGACACACCAGATGAACAGTTCCATGTTGGAACAATTTCACTCATTCATCTGGGAAGGAGGCGATTGAAAATGTTTTCAGGGGCAGAACTTTCAAAAACAACAGCAGCTTGTGATAGGACAATCATTCGACTCGTCACGCTCATCACAGACCAATCCATATCACACAACGCTGCTATTTATGACGTAGTACACATAGCAGCTATATAACTAACAACAGTTAGTAGCTACGGCTGTTAGCCGTTGGCTGAAACTACCTTAAGACTATTGTTTCAAATGAAATTATATCACACAAATATCATTTAACACTTAGAATGTATGTGACATGAACTAGTATCACTGAGTAACTATGATGACCACAGGCTAACTGGCATGTTCATGGAGGATTTCCGTGTTCTCTCCAAGTTTTCCCAGCAGAGATCCCAGGTTACGAGAAGAGTAAAAACATTGTTTTCCATATGACAAGCTCTAAGTGACATACCTTCCTCCTCTTTCACAGAAAAAAATGAGTTAATTTCTGATTTAAAAAAAAACAAACAGTTATTGAGACAGCTTCAGACGCTACCGTTGTTTTCAAACGTGCAGTCACTTCCTGTTATTGTCATATCCGCTGCTCCCACAGCTCCTGCAGCTCTTCCCTGATTGAGCTGTTAAGCATTTAGCCGAGTGAAGTCGTTGGACAATGGAGGCTGGCAAGGTGGATATGCAGGAATTTACAATCAAGCAGGTCTGTCTGTCCTGCAAGGCTACAGTTCCCCACCAGATAATTTTAACACCAAAGTATAGATGAACAAAACATATAATCACAAAGCACTTGAATGTTATTTTAACACAAAAAATGTTAAATTCTAAACAATAAGTCTGTCAGAATGTGGAGGAAGTCAATCCCTTTTTATAAATTGCAGAAATACTGAGGTGAGAAGCTCAGGGGTTCTGTGAGAAATTATGTATAACATTATTGTAGAAGGAACATGTGTAGCTTACTTAGGACCTAGTGGGTATGATGTACAATGCCAAGATGGAGTGTGACAAATCCTGCATTACAATTTGTCAAAACAATAGCAAAAAAAGGCAGAATACATGCAGAATATGTCTCAACAATATGCCGACCTTCCTGTTATGCCAAATTACTAACAAAATACCATTCTGAAAAATATTTAATGATGAAAACACCTTTAGCAGTCCCTTACTTCAAAACAGCAAAAACATAATACAAAATCTGTCATGGTGTAAAACTAATCTCAACCCACTTTACCTTTCCTGCTATTTATATTCCCCATTCCATTAAATATTTTTTGAAGTGAGTGGTTTGACGTAATTGAACACTCAAAGGGAAAACTGTTTGTATGTCATGATTTCTGTAAAAGCTGGGCCCCTAAAAATCAGATCCTAAATTATCCCAGGGGGAAACGGAGACATTAGAGCTATCGACCACTAAGGGGTGATTTATTACACTGAGGGAGAAATCTTGTTTCAAATACATTTGCAGGTAGCAAAACAACATACCATCTAAGGCAGAGGAAGTTTGAGAAGTCATGCAGCATCCTGCGGGAGCTGAAATGAAAAACTATTTCAGGTAGGAGACATGATGCCTAATGGAAAACAACAAAGTAAGACCAATGCCAGGCACTGGATTTCTGAAATGTGTTAAATCCAACAAAAAGGTGCATAGAATGCAGAGAAAATATCCCACATCTCAGTATTTGTGTTAGTTTGAGCTTCATGTAAAGTTCTAACTATCTAGCATGCAAACTTCTATGGAAGGCCATTCGTGCATACAATTTAAATTCATTATAACAACTGTAGTTCAGCTGCTAGTACTCAAATTTGGGGGACATGTACTCAACTTTGGTCAACTTTATTAGTGAAGCAGAGAGTGCTCGTACTACAACTAGATTAAAAAGATTTCACTAGTACTATTAGATTGTTTTGGGTCTAGTAGTACTTAAAACAAACTCAAAATATCTCACTAGTTGTACTAGTATAGTGTTTTTAGTTTTCTAGTAGTACTAGTACAGCCCTGATTGGTTATAATATTTTTTAAACTCAAAGGGAAGCTTGATTTTTTTGGTCCTGCCCTCTTATTAGCATAAAAGGCCCACTAGTAGTACTAGTGACACTTTTTGCTTCCATAGTAAAGTATACTTGTGCAAGAGTAGACCAGATTTAAGCACATCGAATCCAAATTTGAGAACTATTAGAGATGACCTGTTGACATCACCAATATCAATTTTATGCCCAAATGGCTTCCATGCATTCTCATTCTGGGGCCACCTTTATGGGTGTGGGAAGGCTTAAAGCATTCAAAACAATAAAACTCATACAAAAAACTCATCTCCAGTTGATGTTGCTGTTTTTTTAAACGTAAGTGATAGAAAATAAATGTACCATTTTTACTACAGACAAAAGATTGAAGTTGATGGTTCATGTTACTTTAAAAACTGTTTTCACCACCAATATATAGAGATCAAGATATCAGCTTCTTGATACCCTTTGACCCTAACACAGACTACACAGTAGGGATGTAACGGTATGAAAAGTTCATATCACAGTTATTGTGACTAAAATTATCACAGTTATCATTGTTATCGATGTATTGTTTCAGTGTGCTCAAAATGTTAAAAAAGTACTTTAACAAAGTCATCAAATCATTTAATCCCTTTAATATTATAATTTTAATAGTTCTTTTGTCTTTTTGTCAATAACCTTGTCAGGAAATGTCATATAAGTAAATGTGTTACATTTTTTTAATGAGATATAAAAGTAAACAATTCTGGCAAGTATTTGTTATTATTATGTTGTAAATGCTTTAAACAGTGTGTAATTACAAGAAGTAAAAAAATGATTAAACAGTATTCTCTTTATAAACAATTGTAAATGAACATATTCAAAGTTTTGAGAAGACCAGAAATAAACTTAACCTATTTTACAAACACTCACACATTTTAGTTTGCCTGCAGCATTAGTGTCCATGTTACAGCACATTGTATTAGACCACGTTCAGGCATTTTTTTTTTTTTTTTATTCAATTTTTGTTTTACTAACGATAGTCTCTGAAGCACTAAGCCCCCTTCATGACTCTGTTCTGCTGTCCCCTTTCAATGGCAGATCTCCTCGACATCTCCTTTAATATTTACAAATTACGATTGATGAAGTCCATAAAACACGAACTATGACAGAAAAAGACGATCTATTTTGACGAAATGTGGCAAAACACGGCAAATAAAAGGTAAAAGAATGGCAAGAACACACTCCAGATTGATACTAATGCTGTTATTTACAACCTTTATACATTATTATTTTGCCAGCCTTTATACATTATTCCACAAAAATACTGATAAACCCCCTGTAATTCCGATGGTGTTGCTCTCTCTCTCTCTCTCTCATTCCTCGAGTTACCAGTTTTAATCACGCATTTTTATGCTTGTTGTTTTAGACTTGGGGAGATGACTGTCATCAATGAGTTTCCTAAACATCCCTTGTAAAATCCAAACTTCAAAAGACTTTGGAGCTTTTGTCCATTTTTAATTAGGGAAAAACACTGTAAGTCTGAGCGAGGCTCCAACTGCTGTACTGGACTTCTCAGAGGCCAAACATGGCAACTCTTGTCATAAGGCTCTCTGTCTGTCGTGGAAGTGAACGGGTTGCTTCAAACTTTTTCGACTAGAGTAGCATATGAAAGTGCATTATTGACACAGTGTGGCGATCAAACATGGTATAACGGTAGTTTTAATTGGACATGGTAATGGTTTCCATGGGAAATTTTACCATTTTAACAGTAACCTTTACATCCCTACTACACAGCCTCACCAACAACCCAACATGACCCATCTCCCCACCTACATTCATCATAAACTCCAACTAACATAAACATTTGGCTCCTCCGATGCATAAGATGGTGTGTCTTGAGCAGCAATTGTGGTGGGGGCCAAAGTGATCTTATGGGGCCCACAGTTTCTTGCAGTGCACCTAAATACCACTATAGCACTCACCTCATAAGGATAACAACAAAGAGACAACTAAAAATAGAGCCCCCCATGTCTAATGTGTTACCCACTGACTCTGATCAAATATGCATTTAACATTTGCTCCTCAGTTCCTAATTCTCCCGTACTAATGAGTGTCTCCCTTTACTCTATATGCAGTATGTTATTCTTCAATGACATTTAATTTCCCCTTCGAAGCACAGGATCAAATGAAACAGGGTTAAAGGTGCAGGCAGAGTGCCCGCAGGAGGTAAAATCAAATAGTTTTCCTGACGGCTGATTTACAGCTAGAGACCTAATTATGTTCAAGTAATTACTGAAAAAAGTATTTTGTGTTAGAGGGGCTGCACATATGACATTTGCAGGTTAAAATATGATAAAAGCAGCTTCATACACAGATGGGATATCAGTTATACATAGAATATTTATTAAAAGGTAATTTTCTATAGTCTTCAATGTCATTGCAGCTAAAGTAAAATATCTATTGATAGTATACAACTCTCGCTGTTAAATCTGTTTGCTTATTGTATTGAAATCAATAGAAATGCAATCCTGTTGTTGATCTATTGGTTATTCTACATGGCAATGAAAATAGAATTGGAAATAAATACTTTATGTTGCAGTAGCTGTAACAAGGCACCAATTACATTTTGATCCATTCATGCATATCGCCATTTTCATACAGCTCACTTTTATTCACTCTTTGCTTTATTGATTTCATTGTTGATTTACATCCTGCCTGCTCGTCTGAATGAATAAATAATCCCACATGCCTCGTCAATGCCCAGGGTCAATTTAAAGAAAACAAATGATCCCTTCCTGGAATAAATAGAAAAAAAGCATTAAGAATGCCATGAATAGGCATATGCATAAATCAACAGCACTCTCCATTATACTGACACAATAGACAAACTGCTTAAAAATTTAAGCTAGCTGTCAGATATCAGATCAAATTTGTGGTAATGGAGAGCAACATGCTAACAGAAGGTTCTAGGTATGCTAAAAAGGCTTTTCAAAAAGACAGGCCATGACCAGTACTAAAAACTAACATTATCTTTACACTTATTTCAATAACCAAGACCAAAGGGTGTTCAATTTTGCACGGAGGGCCAGATTATCACATATGTGGCTGTGTAGCTTGACTGTGCAGACTTCACACGAGGCAAGACTTACATCAAATCCAAAGTTTTCGACTGCCAGCATGAGCTGCCAATATGTCAGCCAAAACAGGAAAATTAAAAACAAGAAGCCATAATGATATTATTCAAGCAGGTATTTACATCCACAGTGGTTGAACATGTCACAGACGAGATAAAAAGTGCCCAGTTGAATCTTATACACTCTTTGAATTATTAAAGGTGTAGTCAGCAATCTTCTAATCTTCTAATCTAATGCAGTATTTGTCAAAATCACTGTATTTCTCCTCTCCATCCACAAGATGTCCCCACTGACAGCATGTGGAAAAAAAAGTCTGGTTTTAATACACAGCCTTGGCTCTGAATTTCAGCAGGTAAATACTGTGGCTCAGGCCGAGTCACCAAAACAGAGTACACCCCCCCACATCCAGGGGTCTGATCATACTTATGCGCAGATCAGACAGAGGGGGGAGGGGGAGTGGTAGGTTGTGTAGCGTGCGCAGTTAGCGTGAGAGAGAGATACAATAGGTGCAGTAGCAATGGCTGAAAAACAGCCAAAAAGAAAAAGGTCAGAGGAGTGAAAAGTGAAAAAGAAGGGCTATGACCATGAAAGAGTGAAGACCCGAGTCAACATTGGTGTTGCTTTCCGACGGTGGAGGGAACTCCGCCGATTTAAAGACCTGAAAACAGACGCGGATGTCGCCATCTGTCTGCTGGATAGGTAAGCAATATTAGCTTTGTGGTGCTTCACATAACAGTAACAGCCGGCGGGCATTCATCTTATTGTCTAATCTGCCAAAATGTTCTGTTGTTGTGATGTTATCAATATTGTCAGTCAAGTTGTCTGACAAGTCGGGGTTACCTTAGCTACGTTGGTCAGCTATGCAGTTTCTACAGCCGTTTCCATGACGATGCACGTCCATCAGCTTTCAGGGGTGGAGACAGGGGTGAAGTATGAAGGGAGAGGCGGGTCTAAATTCATTTATAAACAACCTCTCCACTTGTTTTCTCCCACATCACTGACTACACCTTTAAACAAATGAACTAAACTACAAACTCAAACACAACTCTGGGAGCGGCACAAGAGGAAGAGGGTAACATTACGTCTTGTCATTTGTGTCTTTTTCATGTTAGAACAATCAACAAGCATTATTTGCATACCCAATTCTCTCAATGGCAGCAACGTTCAAGCTAATGAATATCCTGCCAATTTAACCCAGTAGAAGACACACACAGTGCAAGTGCTTTAACATGAGCATCAGTGGTAACATAAACCAAGTTGATGGAGAGTTGGAGAAATTTCTGACTGGATGAAAAGAAAAATGTAGGAGGCTTCCGAGACAAAAGCAAAATAGATGGTACAAACAAGACAAGAAAATACAATGAGACCTACATAATCCCTTGGTTCGCGATGAATACAGTGGGAGATGAGAAAAGACCTGTGTGTGTATTATGGTTAAAACTGTGGCAGCAGACAGTGTGTGTTTCTTTCAGAGAGACACTGTATTATTCCCAAGCTAAATAAATGCCAATGTTTTGTACTTCATCTCTTCTAAAAATGCAAAAATTTTAAAGAGACTGTGAGGAGTTTCTAAGTAATTACAATAAAGTCTCACTTTTAGATACATGCCTGATCTAAATACACACTTTAAGAGGAGTTTTATAGCATCAAAATAGGTAATCTATAAATGCTATTCCTTAGCCTTCTGGTCGGGTCGGACAGGGCTGGACTGGCCTGGATACTCAACTTCAGGAACAAGACAATTAAAACTAGAGCAAATTTATATTATTTTATTATTTATATTACACGTCTTAGAACATCGGGCTGTAAGTAGCGATATATACGACTACAACTATGATAATAAGTTTTCCAAAAATCGCTTGTTGTCACACATCAAAAAACAAGAGAGAGATACATTAAACTTGTCACTTTGCATCCTGTAAGTTGTTGAGAAAAGAAGTTGTAAAGCAATGCAAAGTTCTGAGGAAGGTCAGAGTTCCGAGAAGGAAAACTGTAACTGGAACGTCTCCTGAAGTCTGAATTTCCTACTGGGAACTCAGTGAAACCTCACCACCCCCGAGTTGACAATCGAAGATGGATGCCCCCAGTGTGAACAGTTATTTAGCTCCTGTAATAATCAATTTATTTGCACTTCTGACTGGGGTGTGTCGCTCTAGATCAGCTGTATACATGTATACATAGTATTGTTAGACTTATATTTACAAAAATGCTGCCATAGTGATAATCACATTCTTCATGTGATATTTGTGAACAACACAGGGCGTGCTAACAACAGCTAACAATAGCCTGGTAGATCGGCATATTTTTTTCCAACTTCAACTGATAAGTCGGAGATGATGTCACTCCCAGTTCCGAGGTTACTGGAACTCAGCATTACGACAGTCGGCGCACGTGCTCATGGGTAGCAGAGTCTTTATTTTGACGGTAATAGATTCTCCTCATAGCACCTTTAAATAAACAAACCTTTTAAGCTAAATATAGAGTGAATCACCTGACTTAAAAAAGTAATGAAAAAAGTGTTTTAATTGGAGAAATATAAAGAGTGGAAATTAACAGTCATAATGTAATCAGAAGCTGAATGTGTTCAAGTGAACATCTAAGTCCAAGTTATAACTACTTTCTTTTTAAATAAATAAATCTGGAATAGAAGTCAAATAGATCAATGTTGAAAGAGAATTCTAATACAGTGTGATGTTTGTGTCATATATGAGAGGATGAAGATGCCAGCACATCACCTGTCTGTCCTCTCTGACAGTCACAGTCTGTTGCATCAGGCAGAGAGGACAGACAAACTCTGGACAAATCGAGGGGTTCGCAAGATGGCGACGTAGAGGTCGGACACAGTGAGACCAGCTCATGTTAAAAAATGCTTTTTCTTACTTATGCTTTGCATAACTTTGTTTACTAACTCCAACGGACAACTGATAATCATTACCACTACATAGGCAATGCCTCCGAAAAAAGCTGACACCATGTCGAGGGAAGGTAAAACCAAAAAATCATCTACACAGCCAACCGCTAGCATGGACCCACCGGAGGCTAACATGGACACGCCTCAGACATGGTTTCACAAAGAAATGGAAATGAGATTTAACAAAATCCAAACCTTGCTGAAACAAACACTGAACACTTTAACTGACTCGGTGGACCATGTAGAGCAGTTGTGTCAAACTAATCCAGTAAAGGGCCTCTGTGGCTGCAGGTTTTCATTCCAACCAAGCAAGAACACACCTGATGCAAATTATTCAATCAACTGGATTGTCTTGGCATGGTTGATTTGTTGTATCAAGCGTGTTCTTGCTTGGCTGGAATGAAAACCTGCAGCCTCAGTGGCCCTTTACTGGATCAGTTTGACACCCCTGATGTAGAGAGTCTCAGCTTTTTACAGGAAGACCTCAATGACTACAAAAAAGTGACAGCAGAACTCTGGACAATTCACAGATTCATTACAAACTAAGATGAAAAGGTGCTACATACAGTGCAGATTTCATTTTAGCTTGAAAATAAACATCTTAATAGCTGCATGCTGTGTTAATTTAAAACATGCCGGGAGACTTGAACACAGGAGTAGAAATTTTGCTTTTCATGCTATGCTAGTTGAACAAGTGGAGTGAAAAACAACTTATCAACCATTCTGTGTTTTAATACGCTTACTTCGTCCGATCACCACGGCTGTGCCCACCTGCCGCCTGCCTCTGTGTGTTCACGGCTCTGCCAGTCCTCCTGAGAAACAGTTTGGACCAAACCATTGTGAGGGGAGGGGGGTTGTAATCTTTTACAGCTAAAATTGTCCGACAATGTGTTTGTAAGTAGTAGTAGTAGTTATTTAAACAGGATTTTTTGGACAACTCTGTGGAAGGGGGGGACACGCCTATGCTCTCATGTACTTTTAATGTATCTTGGAGTGGTTGGTTTGAGGGAGTCTAATGGTACGGCCACACCGGACGCGAATTTGCCTGGACGCGCGTCGAGATTACATACAAAGTCAATGCAAACACACGTCTTGACACAAATTCACCCTGGGCGGCGCGTTGGACACGTTTGGCGCGGCTGGAGCGTTGGACACGTTTGGCACAGCGTGTTTGGAGCGTTGAGGCGTTTTGACGCCCCAAACGCCTCGACGCTCGAGTGGAAAATATTGAACTTTCGACGCTAGTTCGCGTGATGCTGTGGCGCGGCAGCCAATCAGCGATGACATTCCCCCCCAACGTCATTGATTTGATGACGTGTGACGCTCCGGCCCCCTGCACACGCTCAAACCCCTCTCAAAGATGGAGGAGAGGTTTATCTGCGCTGTTTGCTGTCATCCGAAGTTATCCTATTCGGCGTGTATACTCTACAGAGACCGGAACAAAAGGGAGCAGGCTTGGGTGAAAGTCGATGAGGAGAACGGTTTGATTTAATGACGTGTGACGCCCCGGCCTCCTACTCCTGCTCAAACCCCCTCTCAAAGATGGAGGAGAGGTTTATCGGCGCTGTTTGCTATCATCCAGAGCTACACTACTCGGCGTGTGTACTCTACAGAGACCAGGACAAAAAGGAGCAGGCTTGGGTGAAAGTCGCTGAGAAGACAGGTTTTGAAGGTAAGTAAATGTAAATATTCGTTTCCAGCTGGATTTGCCTGCACGGGTCATCACTGAGTCCGATTGGCTCCGGCTCTCTACTGCGCCTGCGCCAGGACGCGTGTCGTCCCTCAGCTTGTCAAAATGTCCAGCGTAAAGCTTCGGGCGTTAAGCGCGGCGCGTCACAGGCTTTACGCGCGTTTAAATTCGCCAATTCGCGTCCGGTGTGGCCGTAGCATAACACTTACAAGAAATGCAGTTTATTTTTTGTCATTATTTCTGTAGTAGCTAAACCGGCATGAAAGTTTAATCCATACATCGCCCTGCTCAAACATCTGAATAAATTTCAACAGTATCCTCTTTGTTATGATACCCTCATCATTAAAATAGATTTTGTTGTTGTAGAGATATACTTTTTTAATTATGATCATTTTTGAGGCGGAGACCTAGAATAAATAGTGCATTAATGATACTTTAAAACCCTGGCATCTCAAAATGTAAACAAAGACTTTATTGAAGTTGTGGGTCTGTTATAAATTACTAAATCATGTCTGGAGAGAAAGTATAATTTATTATAATTAAATGAGGAGAAAAAGCAACCACAGTGTTAAAATGCAAGTATAGCATGAATCAGACATATTGGCTAAATGCTGAATATCACACTACACTGTTGATTTATCTCACAGTGTATTGCACTAATGATTCATTTCAGACACACCGCTGCTCTGTGTGGTAATTATTGCAGAGTTTAAGTCCTAGATTATAAATGACTGGAGGGGCGATCGCAGCTGACAGAGGTGAACTCGGTCCAAGGCCGGTCTGTTGACGTGGGCTGTCTGACACTCTGAGGAGAGTTGAAAAGGTTGATGGCCGCGGGCACTAAAGACTTCCTGTTGAGCTCTGCGGTAAAATTAGTCAGGCAGAGATTGTCCTCCAGTGTCTGTCCACTGCATCATGGAGGGAGGGAGACTGTTTGAGGGAACAGCATCTTTGATACACTGTGTTTGGCCTTGTTTGGCCAGTTTTCTTGTGTTTGCTGTCTGCAACTGATGAATAAAGACAAACTAATAACAGCATTTATAAGTGAACAGCCCTCATGTCTTTCTCTCCTGAGGCTCATTCTCATTCTGACCAGGGGCTTATGCAAGCATGGCCAGGTCCAACAAGGGCCCCCTAAATCTGATCAGCCACCACAGAATCTTTCACCCTTTAACTCCCAGCTCAACTGTTTGGCAGCGGCTGAAATATTTAGTTTGTTAAATAAAAACATTTTTTTCTGTAAATGTTTTAAGATACAGAAAAAAATGCAAACAAAAAAATAACTGATTTTTTCGTTGTGTAGGAAGTAAAAAGCTAAAAGTTCTAATTAATATCTTCATTATTATTTGAAATATTTAAATATACATTTATTTAGTATCTTTTTGATCAAAAACCGTTTTTGTGTGTTTGTAAAACTATTTTAAGTTCTTTTTTTCTATTTTATTTAAAAACATTTCTGCCATTTGTAACTGATTTTGTAGCAAATATTTGTGTATTTTATGTCATCACATAATCAGCTGTTAGCTTTTAAAATCTCTAAATCCCACACCAAGAAAATGTCTGGCTTTTGTTTTATTTATAGCTTTCTCTGTTCCATGAAATGTTAATAGTATCAAATAATGACTTGATTTGTTCTGTTTTTCAAAACATTAAATATCACTGAATTTATTGATGACCTCTGCCAAACAGTTGAGCTGCTAGTTAAAGGGTTAAAGCCACACTGTGTAATTTCTTCTCCCAGCTTGTGGTGAAACTGATCGCAACCGGTGAACTCTACGGTAGCCGGTATGTGCCCTTGAAGCTATGTCTTCTCTTTTTGTTTGTTTTTTTGCCAGCGAGGACTCCTCCTCCTGCGGTGTGGCATAAGTATTATCTTGCTTTATGAACAAAAGTGCAGTGCAGGCTTTCAAATTTGCCAAGGCAGTGATAAGAGCGTCTTGCTGTGCTGTTTAGCCATAGCCCGAGTGCTACATAGTGTTTTATGTCTTTCTCAGATGTTTATAGTTTTTATAGACCAGAAGGACATGGAGCCTTTAAAGGATTTACCTGTTCTAATAAAAATACAGATAAGAAATTCTTTTGACAAGTCATATTGTTGGCAGAGACCATTTGACACCAATGAGGACATATTTATGAATGGAGACGTTGTTTTAGCTCATAAATTACTTAAAAGGCTACACATTGTCCCTTTAATAGTGAGTGAGAAGGCTGTGATTTAGGATGCTTGATCTTATAGCATTTTGAATAACAGCCAATATTGTTGGGTTTTGCTTTATGAATAGAAATAGGCAGGTGAATTAAAATGTACCTGTTGTACTCACATTTTTTGATGTGTTGCCCTTAGTGCTAAAAGTTTGGACAACCATGAATTGGAATGATGACTACAGGCCATTTATTTCAACACATTAACACATTCGTTAAAGAGACTGTGAGGAGTTTCTAAGTAATTACAAAAAAGTCTCACTTTTAGATATATGTCTGATCAAAATACACACTTTAAGATGAGTTTTATAGCATCTAAATAGGTTATCTATAAATGCTATTCCTTAGCCTTCTGGTCGGGTCGGACAGGGCTGGACTGGCCTAGATACTCAACTTCGGGAACAAGACAATTAAAACTAGAGCACATTTATATTATTTTATTATTTATATTACACCTCTTAGAGCACCGGGCTGTAAGTAGCGATATATAGCCGGCTACAACTACGATAATAAGTTTTCCAAAAATTGCTTGTTGTCACACATCAAAAACTACCACTACGTAACTAGAAAGAGATACATTACCTCGTCGCTTTGCATCCTGTAAGTTGTTGAAAAAATAATTTGTAAAGCAATGCAGAATTCTGAGGAAGGTCCGAGCTGCATTTACCACAACAAACACACGCTCCGGCTTCAGTCACGTCTTTTGGTGCGTTCCAGTTGTAGTCAGAAGTTGGAATTTCCGAGTAGGAAACTGCAACTGGAACGTTCCCGAAGTCGGAATTTCCTACTGAGAACTCGGTGAAACCTCGCCACCCCCAAGTTGACAATCGAGGATGGATGCCCCCAGTGTGAACAGTTATTTAGCTCCTGTTATATTTAATTTATTTGCACTTCTGACTGGGGTGTGTCGCTCTAGATCAGCTGTATACATAGTATTGTTAGACTTATATTTACAAAAATGCTGCCATAGTGATTATCACATTCTTCATACAACAACGCAGGGCATGCTAACAACAGCTAACAATAGCCTGGTAGATCGGCATGTTTTTTTTCAGACTTCAACTGGAACGCCGATAAGTCGGAGATGATGTCACTCCCATTTCCGAGGTTACTGGAATGCAGCATTACGACAGTTGCCACGCGTGCTCATGGGTAGCAGAGTCTTTATGTCGCCGGTAATAGATTCTCCTCATAGCATCTTTAAGTATAGCTTTACAACAGTGTTTATTTTGACAGCACCTTTTAATTTAGTTTTATTTACAGTCTTTTACCTAAACTAATCTTTTAGTGTTAATTTAGTCATCTGACTTGTTTAAATTTTTGTCTATAGGGTTAGTTGGATTAAACTTTACAATTGAGTTGACAATATCTACTGTAAGTGTAGGCGACTTAACTATGAAGTGGAAAGTGTGAGGCATTTTAATCATTCTTTGAATTTCTGTTCATGTTCTAGTTTTACACTTGGATGAAATGAAGCACCTAATAACCCTTTACTGAATGCTAGTAAAGTTTGAATGTATAAATTAATAGAAAAATAAATGTGTGAAATGCAGTAACCTTTATTTAGGCTACCTGGCAGAGCATCTCAGTTACAATACCAGAACTGACAACAAACAGTGAGCCTGCTCTACATGAATCAATTTATTAAGAGAGCAGCTCTGATTGGATTGCTCTACAACTTTTCCCACCACCACCAGCAGCTGTGATTGGATATATTTCTAACTTGTCTCTACTTTCTACATGATGAAATTAGGTCAGACTGGATTAAGTCTCTGTCAAATATTCTTGTCTAATTTTTATTTGTTGAGAAAAATGATAAGTCAACAAAATTAACACTGCTCTACACTCAAAATACTTTCTATAATGTAAAATAATGGAACAACAGATGCTATGCCATGTCCTTTACAATGGAGATTTATTTTTCAGGCATTAGGCACCACACAGAGTATAATCAGCTCCGCACTCAGAAATTTTACGAACACTAAGGTTTTTACTCCTCTCACTTTGCTGTTCAGTTTCACTTCTGATAAACTTTTAACTCACTGATTAGGAAACCTTCAATTTTTGCAGGTAGAGCAGTGACAAAAACATGTTTCCGGTCTGCTGTTTGAGTGTGAAAAAAGCTTTAGAGCTATGAGAGCTGCTTTGCCTTGAGTTTTTTAAAGTACTGTTAACTCTGTTACCATATAATCATCCCATCCCTACCTGTTACTTTGCATTTTGCAAGTTTCTTGCAGTGAGTGCCCCTAGGTTTAAATGGAGCTCTTTGGAGTTCATCTTCATACCAAAGCTGTATTTCTTTTCTTTTTTTTTTGTGAGGTTTTAGGGGTTTGCTCAAAGCCGAGAGAGAAACCTTGAAATGACATAAAGTACCAGCTTAAAAACAAAGCCTATAACTCATCCATAAACAGAAGATCCGACCTGCCAACACACGGCCGTGTCTGGCAGCCCTAAGCTTCATCACATCCGAACGCTAATCTTTCGCCTCAGGCCTCTCCGCCAGCAGCATCCCCTCAACACGATCAGGGTTCCTGTTTCAGGCACCTTTCCAAGGCAATCTACACAGGCAGTTTAATTTTAAGATATTGAGCAAGTGTTAAATGGCCCAGGGCACCGAGAGAAGTGTTCCCAGCGTACCTATGCCAAATGGAACAGATGTCTGAATCAACCCTGACCTGGCAGGCATGAGAACGTTTCTGGATGATATGGACTTAAGCATCATTGAAGTTAAGTCAGTCAGTACGATAAGGCCGTCCTAAATCTCATTTCACTCTTTCGATGAGGCGTTTGTTCGCAGAACGCTGGCATGAAATACCGACTCTGGTTATTGAGTCACTGTTATCCGTTTTATTTGAAATGACAGGCTTCACTGTGCTCTACATTTTAATTACATTGTACCTACAGAATTGGTTCAATTAATGTGAAATCTGTTAGCTGCGGCTACAGATGTGTAACAAGGACACGCAGTCTAAATCTCTTTACACTATTCCACAGCCTTGAATGACTGAACTGGAGCTGAGCAGTCAATGAAGTTTTAATGATGATGTGTTTTAAAACAGACACTGATGTCTGTATTAGGACTGGCTCATTACTGCAGCAATCTCTGATTAATGAAGGTATACAAAATGGCTTTAGTCAGGTAAGTTGTAAAAATTGATACAACTATATTTACTGAAAGCCCATTAATCATATTTAAATTGTTATTTTGGCTTCCTCATCTTGCAGTGCAGTTGTTTCAGCCTGATTTATTGTCTGTATTCAGACAGATCCATCTTAAAAAGCTCCAATCCACAATGATGTGAGCGGGCTAAAGTTCAAGGCCAGAGCAGGAAGAGGTAGAAGCTACAACGGAGATGACAGCAGGAAGTGACCACTTGCAGGGTGATTAGTATAGATGTTAACATCCTCGGTAGCAGTTTTGTCACCTCCAGAATGTTTTTCTTTATGAAATGAAAAACAGGCAACACTGAAAGCATTTCTCAATGGAAGATATATTTTTGCTCCACTTCCGACATAAATTCTCAACAGTTTGTTCTTCTAAGTTGCTTGTGTTTTGTACTTTGCACCATGGCAGTTGCGCATGCCTACTAGATAATCTGATTGATCATCCAATAAACTGGCAGGTATGCTTTGAACAGTTCTGTCATACCAAAACACTTCCTATTTATTGCTGACCAGATCTAATGGGGAAATATCCATCTGTGTCAGGTTAATGGTCTCTAATAATCAGAAAAACAGAGTAATCTTAATGTCCTGCATGCCATGCCTGAACTTTGTGTGGCACTTGACCTCCCTCCTCTCACAGTGTTGCTCTTCTGCTCGTTTTTTTTATTTTTATTTTTAGATAAAAATGCCTTATAAACAGTGTTGGGCACGTTACTTTAAAAAAGTAATTAGTTAAAGTTACTAGTTAATTTGCCAAAAAAGAAATTGAATTACTAACTGAATTAGTCCTTCATAAATGTAATTCGTTACCAGGTAAAGTAATTGATGCGTTACTTTTTTGAAAAGGCTTTTGCTGCTTGAACTGTGTGAACTTGAGCCGTCTCTCTCTCCCTCCGTGTTGTTACCTTCCTGCAGCAGCAGTGCTCACATCATCACTGGAGTTCTCTGTGTTTTTCCTCACTAGCTTTTAGATATACTAACAACAGACAAACGCTTTGCCTTACTGTGCGTTCACACCAAAAGAGGCCAAAGCGGCCAAAGCGGCCAGCACGCCCGAGAAAGCGGACAGCAGCCAAAGCGTCCAAATATTTTAGCCGCTTTGGCCGCTCGTCACTTTACTGACGTCAACGTAAAATCTTGCTTGTCATTTAAAGGAGCAAGAGCGGACTTATTCACAGCAGCAGCTGCTTGATGTTGTTCAACTTCAGCTTAAAACATAGCATGAACATAACATAAAATCACCATCTAATCAGTCACGAGCGGATTGACAGGCAGGAAGCAATTTACAAAGGAGATAATATTGATTTATCCACGACATAAAACTTTACAGTTTTGAAATATACTAAAATCCTGTGGTGGTAAGGAGCGCGTATTTGCACAGTGTGTGTTCGTGTGTGTGTGTGTGTGACATACTCTTCTGTCTCTCCCTCATCTTCCCTGCTCTCCTCGCCCTCCACAGGACCTTCATCAAGGTTGGAGGTGGAAGAACGCCTCCAAGAATGGGTCCAAAACCCATCACGGAGGCATACTGCGCCACACACGGCCCACACCTCCAGCAGACCCACTTCTCCTCCTTTCTCCTCTTCTCCTTCCTGTAGTGGTCCCTCAGACCTATCCATTTTTTTCTGCATTCTTCCGCTAATGGACAGAGAACACAAGCATTTTTGCCCTTTTTAAATGGCGCTTCGTTTTCAAATTCTGCCGATAAAATGCTTTGTTGTGCAGTGTGTCATCCAGGACTCGAGACGCCGACCGTGCAGCCCCTAAGAACAATAATTTTACAGACTAAAACAAATGGATAAGAATGCATTACTCTGATTGGTTGTCACCGTTTGCCGCTGAACTGTGTCATAGCTAATTACCATATCTGGTGCCGCTTTAGCCGCTCAGGACGCTTTGGCCGCTCAGGATGCCGGGCTCTCATTGAAAATGTATTAACTTCCGGCGTCGTTGCCTCTTTAGCCGCTTTTGCCTCTTTTGGTGTGAACGCACAGTTAGGACATAATGTACACTCACATGTGTGTTTTTGCCTTTCAGTTCTTGTGTTTCCATCCTGAAAACAGCAGTTTTAACTCCACAGACCGCTTTGGACTCGTCATTGCTGCAGCTAGCCATGTTGCCAGATTTTGTGATTGAATTAAGCATTTTTAAAGAGAGAAACCTATTTGAAGCGTGTTTTAATTTTTATCCATGTTACATTTCAATTTCAAAGTCATATTAATTTACGTATTAAAAATCCTTTTGGTTAGAGGTGGAACATCCTTTTTTATACAGAAGTGAAGCAAGGGGCTGCTGTTATTTATAACTCTGTTATTGCTAAACAGTCTGTCTAACCTTAATATTTGTAACCAAACAGATATGTCAGGGTTTTAAGTAAGTTTTATCTTAATCATCTACAGCTTTATCATTTTGAAAACAGTAGTAGCCACATTAGAAATCAATTTAAATCTGGCTATAAGGATTTATTTTAGGTAGAAATACCTTTTACCGTAATTTTAAATTTGTGTTAGGGTGGGATAAATAATTGTAATAACATCTGAATTTGGTTAATATTGATGGTAGATCATGCACCAGATTCCTCCTTGGTTTGGGGGCTCAACAAGCCCAAATGAGCAATTGCACTATTGGAACAAGCCCAAAAAAACTGCAACCTACAAATCCCAATATACACATGCAAATTAGAAAAAGAAGAAGCCTAAAGTCGCTTATAATAAGTGAACCTGGCAACTCTGGCATCGTGTTCTCTTGTGTGTCTGTCAGCAGCTTAGCTCCTGTCAGTGTCTGGCTGAGTGAGGCAGGTCAGAAAACAGCTGCTTGACATTGGTGCAAAGTAACGCGCCACATTTCACTGTCAGTATCAGTAATGGCGTTGTAACGCATGACAAAGTAATTAATGAGATTACCTGTTACTAGGAAAGCATAACGACGTTAGTAACGGCGTTAGTAACACTGTTATTTCTAACGCTTTTACTCCCAACACTGCTTATAAATACAAATAAAATATGGGATAAGCAATGACAGAGTCCCCTTTTCTTTAGGCCAAGCCTTTAGTTGTGCTCTGAATCCTTATCAAGGCCTAATCACAGGGGATATTTGTTGTAATTATAAGCCACAAAATACAAACATGTGCACTAAAGACCAGCAAATGGTGATGACCATCGATGATCAGCTAAAACAAGTCAGACTGGAAAACTAGATTTTAATTTACATATATAAGTGTTTTGATCATATTTGATAGTGAATGTACTCTATCAGCCTCCAAAATCAAATCTGTGAATCTGAATTAAGACAAAATATGCATTCTTGAATTGCATAAAAACTTTGGCAAAAAGGAGTGTATTTGGCAATTTAGGCATTTCTCTTCCTTTTGGTTAAAATAAAAATAATGATGGCAAGATTTCTCACTATTTGTGCTGTATTTATATTTAAATCACTGTATATCTTAAGTCTCTTATTTGTTCAACTGTGAAGTTAGTGCACTGGGTAGTTTGTGCTGGAATGGATGGAAACAGCTTGCCTGTGCTCAAAGTCAGAGCTCAGCTACATTAAAGACAAAAATACTGAGTGAAATCAAAGCTCTCTGTTGTAAGGTTCATGGTCTGAGCTCAGACAAAGACTCCAGCTTCATCCAAACCACTCACCCTGTGGGACTGACACTTTGAAATCAGAGCAGCTTTGTATGCATGCAGAGGAAACTGCACGAGAGAGAAAAGTCACACTTTGGTACTTCTGAACGGATGTGCCATTAGATGTGAAAGTGATGCTGAGTATTAAAGATATCCCCAAATATTAGCCCTGGTCTTGTTTTCCCAGGTTTCACTGCTTCTGAAATGTTTCAAGTTTGCTGTCCAAGTTTCCTAAACTTTGGTGTCAAGTCTGTTGATTTACTTTGAGCATAACTGCTGTCTGGTTACAGAGTTTAAGCATTACAAACAGAAAATATGTTGCACTGCTGCAAAAAGATCCAATGTGGGCTAGAAAACAGTTTACTGGTTATATATTTCTTTCAGCATTAATTCAAAATCTTGTCTGATCATGGATATTTTATAAACTTAAAATACGCTTAAAGGGTTTAAATGAAGTATGTACAGGTTCAGGAGAAAGGTGTTCACAGACTTTCAGTAAAACTTCTTTTTACCTCCACCAAGGAGGTTATGTTTTCGGGAGAGTTTGTTTTTCTGTCTGTCTGTCTGTCTGTCTGTCTGTGAACAAAATAACTCAAAAAGTTATGGATGGATTTTGATGAAATTTTCAGGAAATGTTCAGCATGGGAAAAGGAAGAACTTATTTGATTTTGGTGTTGACCCGGATCACCGTCTGGATCCGCCATGACAAAAAATGTGATTTTTGTGAATAACTACTGAACCAAAATAGATATCATTATGAAACCAACTGCTAATGGTATGTTTTCATGGTCAAGAAATCTAAATATTTACATGAAATAAAGGCAGGACCAATATTTATGGTAAAATCACAATATGGGAGAGGACTGTGGGGCTGGCGGAGGTCTGCGCTGTCCGAGTGCTTTTCTAGTTTAACACTGTATCATGTCAAGCCACTACTCCGTTCAATTCAAGGAGCTTCACTGGCATGAATGTTGGGAATTATTCCAAAGGAGTTTTATTCAAAAAATAATGAAACAAATAAGAAATTGAATTATACCAACAGTGACAGAATAATGATTATAATTATATAGAATGAATATTGAAATAATTAAAAAATGTGATATAATCACTATTATAATTAGAACAATAATTCATTCATTCATTTTCTATACCCCTTTATCCCTTTTGGGGTCAGGGGAGGCTGGAGCCTATCCCAGCTGTCATTGGGCAAGAGGCGGGGTACACCCTGAACCGGTCGCCAGCCAATCACAGGGCAACATAGAGAGACAGACAACCATTCACACTCACACTCATACCTAAGGGCAATTAAGAGTCACCAATTAACCGAATGAGCATGTTTTTGGTCTGTGGAAGGAAGCCGGAGTGCCCAGAGAGAACTCATACATGCACAGGAAGAACATGCAAACTTAACACAGAAAGGCCCCTGTCCAACCTGGCAATTGAACTGGGAACCTCCTTGCTGTGAGGCACGTGCACTACCTGCTGTGCCACCGTGCCGCCCCTAGAACAATAATTTTACAGATAAAAAATAAAAATACTAAAAACAAAATGGAAAGAATGCATTAAAAAATGATTTTAAAATAGTATAATTTGGCATTGATTCGAGAAAGTGACAATAAAAAGGTTGATATTTTAATATGTTTGAAATCATGAAACTCAGATCTAATGAAAATATTAAGGGATGTGTCTTCTGCAGTTGTGTGTTTTTCCGTTTTTACCGGTTGTCCTCAGGTCAGTAAACACTTTGGTGGCTGTAATGTCACAGTTTTGAAGTTCCTCCTGTGGGATTTTCTGTGTACAGCTTTAATGTTTTAGCTCTGGCCAAGTGTGTGTTATCTGTGGACAGCACTTCTCTGTTGTTCAGAATGTGAGGAGGTGAAGCTGAGTTAGTACCTTTACTAAGTGAAGGTTATTTGACAGAGCTCAGGTGTTATGTTATGTTTGTAATCTCTGTCCAGGGCCAAATATTTCAGTTTATTTGAACAAGTGTGAATGCACAGCACACAGCGGCAGGTGTGAGTGCACCTTTAACTGACCCATCAAGAATACTTTTGGATTTGTCATTATAGTTTAGTATTAGTTAGTTTTGACATTGTTTTTTCCATGACAGTTTAGTTTTAATTAGTTTGAGAGTGGGCATTCTAGTTCTTATTTAGTTTTGATTTTTGCAACAAGGCTTAGTTTTTGTTTAGTTTCAGTTTGGTTTAAGTTTTTCAGGATTCAAAAAGTATTTGTAGTATTTTGTAAAACTGTTTATTTTCAAGTCCAACATAGTGCTCACTGCTCAGTCAATGCTGATACTGTACTGTTGGCTGCTGCCTTAAACACAAGAAAATAATATAAACTTAATATAAAAAATATAAACATCGATATAAACATCAATACAAACAATATAAACTCTTGGCTTCCTCGTTTTCATAGGCTGTATAAGCCTCCTTATGGGTGCTCCTCAAATGGGCTTTTAAGTTTTTTGGATTTTTCCCCTTAAGAAGCGCTCCACATATCGCACCAGTTTTAATTTCCACCAGGCACTTGCATTTGTTTGTCTCACTGCCGTACTCAAAAAAATCCCAAATGGGACACTGCTGCCTCCTCATCGGCACAGAGCACAGCCAGTCAGGGCAGTATACAAGACGTCCCAGTACGCCGCTAGGATGGTGCCGTACGGCGCTGACAACTGCCGAAAACTTTCGTAAAATTGGTTGGGAAAATGTGTCGGATTAATTTAAATCCTAAAGGATAATAAATATTGTCAAAAACGATAACGAAGGACATTTTGTCTATAATTTTGTTTATTTTCAGTTAGTTTTGTGAACACATGATACAGTTTTAGTTTACTTATCGTTCTTGTTTTCTTCTCTAGTTTTTATTAGTTTAAGTTAACTGCAAAGTATTTTATATTTTAGTTTTCGTTTAGTTTCGTTTTAGTTAACTATTATAACCTTGTAGCCCATCAACATTTTCAACACTGTTGAACTGAACAGTCGTGGACTCAATTAAAGCCAGCTTTTGTGGCGGTGAAGAAGGTGCACTTTTCAACACTGTAACATTGTTTTAAATATATACCCAGGTTGCAGTCCCCAGTCTGTTTTTAGAACTTGCTCTAATGTTTACTGATTACTCAATGGTTATTTTGACAGTCGACAGGATGATTCAAACAGCGTACAACAATGTGTGAGTATGTTTGATTTACTCACCCCATCCAGTGTTGGTAACCCTGATGTTATATTGTCTATGTAACAGATCATGTTTTGTGTATCGTATCGTTTCTTGTAGCTAAAACAAGCCAGTTAGAGACCTTCTTATCCTCTTGAAGGATAATTTTGTGATAGGGCTTTGTTTGTAGGCCAATGAGCCACTAATTATATGGATTTTTGTCCTAAAATTTGATTCATGCTTACTTTGATGATTTAAAAATATAACTGTAGATACATCTAGATCAGTTCTAGGGTGTGCGCTAGGGATGTAACTGTTACCGGTAAAATGTTTTAATTACCAGTAAACCGAGTTTGATCGTGTCAATAACTCAAGGTAATGCTGCTCATTGCCGGGAAAAGCGGGACCTACTTGTCATCTCCTCTGTAAAGCAGCCATGGTGGCGCCCATGCACAGATTGCATTGTTTAACCTCTGAAAGAGAAAGTTTGATGCCCGCACAGACACTGTACCAGGGATCTTTCCCCTCGAAATGAACAAAGTCTGAAGTCTTTTGGATTTTTCAAGTGTACTGAGGGGAAACTGATTGTAGACGTTGACCCCTGTCTAAACATCAAGCTGCTGAAAAGAAAAAGACGTGCATACTTAACACTGCTGTAATTCCTTGAGCAAGCGAGCTAACTGAGCCGGAAAGAGTGAGATGATTAAGTGAGTGCTATCTGAGTGAATAACAGGTGGTTTATCAGTATTTTCATGCTTTTTAATTTTATTTTAATGCATCAATGTTGTAAATTATAGCATTAGCATCATTGAGAATGTTTTTTTTTGTCTTTTATTTGCCGTGTTTTGCCATATTTCAAAATTGATCGTCTTTTTCCATCATAGTTCATGTTTTAAGGACTTCATCAATTGTAATTTGTAAATACTAGAAGAGGAAATGTCAAGATCAGCCAGGAAGAGGGGAGGCCAGAGGAGAGTCGTGGAGGGGGCTAACTGGACATTAATTGCCTCAGGGACTATCGTTAGAAAAAAAGAAAAAAAAAACACCTGGACAGGAGCATGTGAACAAAATTTACTCAAAGGACATTTCCTGACACATTTATTGACAAAAAAACAGACAGCCTGTTATAATTATAATACTACAGAGGTTCACTGATTTTAATTGTGTGTAAAAGTACTTTTTGAACATTTTACACGATGATAATGATAGCCAAGACAATTTCTGCCACAATAATCATTGTATGAACTTCTCAAACCGTTACATCCCTAGTGTGTACTATACAATGGTAAAAAGTCTGGCATATGAGTAAAACAATCTGATTATTTAGTTAATGTTTTCATCTATTTGTCGAGTTAGTGATGACGACAGCCACTGAACTGAAACCACATACCTGCTCAACCAAAAACAAAATCAAATCTGCGTGATGGAGAATAGACTTTAAATGTATTCTCTTCATTTTCCATCTGCAGTCTGCTCCTGTGTGCGTGAGAGCCTCTCCAGTGCAGAGCATGACAGATAGTGATTGGGCAGAGCTCTGACCAATCGAGCGTGGCCGTGTGTAGTTAATTGAATTCATGAGCGAATACTTCTCGTCCTGTCGACTGTCCAGTGGGGACTCAAGCAGCATCCATCTCTGGCATCCCGGTAGCTGTATATCTCCATGAACGTCTCCGGTTTCTGCCTCTACTGAGCAGCGGTGCCCTTGCTCTGGCTCCCCTGGAGATTTTCCTCCCCTGTGACAGAGACCAGTCCTCCATTACAGCCGGCGAGATGAGAGAACACACCGTAATGAATTGGGAGAAAAGGGATAAATGAGTTCTAACTACTGCTGAATTGTATACCAGACTCAATCAAGTCTGCGGCCGTCTGTTTTTCTTTTCTACTTTCCCCTTTTTACGCTCATTTTCATTCTGCACACACAAAAGCACACAAGACGATTTCAAGCCAAGCAAATCTCCAGACTGTGTTTTGTTGGTTTCAGAGCTCACAGAGGGATTTCCGGATATGACAGACAAGCTCGCTCATCTGTACAGAAACAAAAGCCATATTAATTTTAGCAGGCATCTACCCTCGCCATGACTCCAGATTTGATTCTTGCAGCTGAACCTAAACAAGGACACGTCTGTCTGTATTCAAATCTACAAACAGGGTCTGCCAAAGCAAAAACAGAAGCCGGATCCAAATTGCAAGACAAACTGCTTTGCATGATTTTGAGATATCCCTTGCAGTGAGTCGTATCTTTTCAAAGGAATCTCTGCAACATGATATAAATGATGGAGTTATGCAAAACCACAGTGATGAATTGATATGAGTTAGTGTAGCATGAAAAAGGGAACTGCAACATTCAAACTAGAACAGTTATTCACATAAAGATATTTATACAGGGCCAGTTTACTATTGTTGCAGTGCAGTTGTTGGGGGTAAAAGCATTGGCCTCAGTGATTTTAATCAGCTCTGCTCCTGTAAGGGAAGAAGTGGAACAGGAAGAAGGCTCCACTTTGGAGCAGGTGAGGCTGAAAGCTCTGAGTTATCAATTGAGTTTTAGGTTGTAAGAAAGTGTTAAAAGTAACTAAGAGAGTGTTGCTATTCAGAGTGTTTAATACATCACACGGCTCTACTTTCCCACAAATACTTCTGTGTTGGTTCTACTTCAGCACTCAATGGCCCCGTTTACATGGGTAGTTTTCCTGCGTCTGATTGAAATTGATCAGATTAAGTGAATCTGATTAGATCTATATACATGAACTTTAAGTAAAGAGATCCACGTTAAATCCGTGTTTGCATGGCCCCAGCTGAATCCGATAGTATTTTTTTTTTTTTTTTTGACATGCGCAGAAGGTCACTCTACCTGCAAATGTGTAAGAGAAGAAGAGGTGCACTTCCTGCTTCCTGTTTACCTCTAGAAAGATGGATCCATGTCGTGTTTTGTTGGGTTTCTATTAAAAAGTTTGTCTCCTCCACCGTCCAGTTCTTCTGTTTGTTCGCCATGTTTGTTTGGGCACGCTCTGCGTACGTCACTACGTGCCTCTTACGTACTACGGAGCGCCTGCGCAGACCGAACAATCCTCTCTATCAACCCAGTCCGCTCCACTCAGCCGTTTATATGAAGCATGGAGCGGATTTTCAATCGGCGTAGACTACCTCTTACAATCCGATCCCAAATACAATCAGATCCGAATGAATCAGATTGGCTAAGGTGTTTAAATGAGACATTTCTAATCTAATTGACCTTTCAATCTGATTGTAAATAGGATTTTTTGACCCATGTACGTGGGGCCAATGTGTCGTTCCACCTTATGAGGGACTACAAAAACAAAGGGGCTTTCTTGAATAAAAGCAAAGCACTAGAAATGTTTCTTTTTTTTTTTTGGTACAGCGAACATTTACAGCAGAAATTCATTTGTTTGTTTCTTTTTTGTAGTGTTCTTGAGTTTTCATGAATTTCGTTAGTGTTCTTTGCCTCATCTACAGCAATGGATGGCCTAACTACAGTCCAGGGACAGGGCTCAACAGAATCCCTACAGTAAACGTATTACTATCAAAATCATTTTTAAAGAGATAGTCTCAAGCTCAACTAAAAAAAACAATTATCCTGATCTCAGTGCTGACTCAGAAAATGTATTTTACCCTTTAAAGTCCAAGAACACAAATTATAGCCAGAAAATTCTGTTTCTTTTTTGTTTGTTTTTTTAACTGAAATGCTTATTTCATTTTCTAATGGAATCCCAAACAATCAAAATTTCCACAAAATGTAATAAATATATATTTTTGTATCTCATTTGATACATTTGGTGTTTTTGGCAAGTGATAATCCATTTGAGGCTATTTTTTTGTCATTTATCTGGGTGTTATCAGATGTTTTGGCTTTTTTTGTTTTTTTGATCATGTTTGATAGCGGTATCATAAAAATATATATTAAATATGAAACAACAGGCTTTTAGGGTTAATTCACATAACAAAATCATCAGCAAACACTGACTTTTGTGGCCCCATGCTATGAGGAAATTTTTTAAAATTGTGATCATCATCTTTAGACAAAATGTAATTAACCTGAAATTGTTTGATTTTGGTAAATATAGGTCTAGTTTTTTTTTTGTTTTCACTTGTCAGTGGGGGTTCGAATTGTGTGGTTGTGTTGATTGTCAACTTGTTCCCATTATTTTATCCAAGAGAGCAATTACAATGTAGGAAATCACAATTTAAACCCAATGGATTTCTGAGTTTTTGCTTTATTCGCAACCTGCTATTTACTTATTTACAATTGAGTGCATGTATTTATATGAATTCAACATCTTAGTTTTTATTTGAAGTAATCTCCCATGCTTTGGGTGTGTATCTTCTCTGTTTCTTTGGTTGTCTTTCTGGCCATTCACCTGGTGTTAATCACACTGGGTTATTGTGTAAAGATTGAAGATGAGTTTAAGATGCATATATATTCTGCAATATTCATTCTGAAATTAATTCCTGAAAATCTCTACCCTTTTGAAACAATACATGGATCAAGAAATAATTTCATGGTATTGTCATTTTTTATTAATGAGGCTCCTGCCAGTTTCATGAGCTGTTGGAACTGCTTTGACTTTCTTTCAAGTCCAATAAGGTGCCCTTAACTTTGGCTACATCTTTAATTGTTGAAATAATTATTTGAGTTAGACTTACCTTTTTAATTGCTATCGTTGCCGTATTATGCAGGCTACAAAGATCTGAGCTGTGTTTGTTTGACATTAAGGTTGTTGTTTACTTCTGTTTTGCTCAGTTCTGTTTTTTTTTAGTTTCATGATGGTTTTGAAGTAAAGCATTTTCCCTGATTTTCTTCCTCTGAGCAGATGGCAGGAAAGAAAGCTGAAAAACCACAGGTGACTTGGCTGGTTATCAAAAATAATGGATTTTTCTGAACAGCGAGATGAAAAACTAAACTTAGCTAAAACACATTCTGAAAACAGGTTCAGACAACATGAGAGGATGTGTGAAAACCCCTTTTGCTTCTAAACTTAAAATGTCTTGAATGAAATGATTACTTGGATGAAAATGACTGGATTCATGCAAAAGACCTTCACTTGATGTGTAACTAAACAATTTAAGTGTATTTGTTCCAATACAAGTCTATGTGAAAGAAGATTTACGGGTGTTGTTGATTAGTGGTGGTCCATATCTTCACATATCTGTTGAAATGTCAACATATGGAGGCCTAAACACTGGCAGGCCTGCAGCAAGTGCAGTTTTAAAAAAAACATTAAAATATCCTTCTATTTGTAGTCATTTACATTGATCTTATTTTTCCCACCTTGAATGTCATGAACCCGCCCAAATCTGCCCGAGCAGTGGATGCTTGTTATATACACAGGGTAGAGCTCAGCCCTGGAGGATGACTTTCCCATTCACCAAAAATTCAGCATGGTGGGTGACAAAGTTTGCAGAGTCACTGAACCCAGTCAGCGTGTTATCACAGGAGCTGCTCCATTACTTGCAGCACTGTTCAACAAACAGCAAACAACTCACTGTTTGTTGATCAGATCACTGTTGGTGGGATGCACGTTGGCCTTGCAAGGTTCTGAGGTATTACCAAAATAAAGTAGCTTGTTGTGGAAAAAGCAAGTTGTCAAAATATCTGGTAGTGTCTTATCACCCTCCACTGTTATTATAACTTGGTTATACCTAAAACTATTCATAAGCAATAGTCTATAAGCAATAGTTCCATGATGATGTTACCATCACAATATGACTTCTTGACCCTGAAAACCCACACCTAGCACTCAGAATCATGTGGATATCATTATTAGACAGTTATTGGGCAAAAATGATTATTAACTAATGCTAGTTATCCCGATCACCACCAAAATCTAATCATTTTTAGGTTGGGCCATTACCAACATCGCCTGAAAATTTCAGCAAAATCTGTCCAGTAGTTTTTGCGTAATCTTGCTAACAAACAAACAAGCATACACTGGCAAACCTCCTTAGCGGAGGCCCCAAGACCTCCTATATGTAGCTCTAGCCTCTGTGTTGACTCTTTGATAGCGTGAATTTTAAGCTCTTTTATGTAACATCATTTGGGTCATGGACCTATCCTATCAATACATCTTTTAGGTTTGCTATCCATGTATCCATGTCTTTAAGTTATCCACTCATACATTTGATCCAGCAGAGTGTCCTCCCTCAGATGAAAGAGTCTGGAACTAAGTCTAAATTAGTAGGAACATAAAAAAAGTTTATATTTTCATGACTATTTAGGGAGCAGACACCAACACATAGATGAAGTTACTCCTAACCATGTTGGGAATGTATAGGAACATGCCAAACATATATAAGCATGCGACAACACTCCTGCAGTGAGCAGGTAGACACTCACTCACACACACTCATGCGCGGACCCCCACTGGAATACACACACTCACCATAACACACTTGCATGTATCTTTGTACCAACTATGTAACACACTATGATAATCCCAGTCTGGTATTATGAATCCTTCATTAAACATTTTACAGTTTTTCACAGTTCTTAACACACGTTTCTCAAAACACTAACAGATTCCTTCAAATTGTACACACAAACCTGAAAACATCACACACAAAATGCTAAACCTGACACTCCCTTTTCAAGATGACTCTTTGCCATCAAATCTCTTAACTGTTCACAAAATTGAACTCGTGCTCTCATTTGGTACACACAGTCACATTCTCCAATGATACACACATACCAGTCAATTGATACACACAGCTCAGCATTTGCTCGGAACTACCAAGCATTCACAGCACACTGAAGTGCAAAATTGAAAACCAAATTATAGAAATGCAACACACAATGTGAATGGCAAAGACTCATGAGAGTAACCCATTTTTCCTTTTGGAAAATGTCTGTATAGGCCCACTTCTTCAAACATAAAATATCTCACAAGTATGCAGCAAATCATTGTTTTATTCACAGAGTTTCAGTGCACAGGCATTTCTAAAAAAAATGTACGTAAAAAAAAAAAAAAAAGTCAAAAGGTCCTCTCTCTCTTAGCCCTCCCCTTCTCTGGTTGTCGTTGTCCATTGTTCAGTAATCACCAAACAAAGCAGAGGCTCAAGGCCCTTTTATGCTGCATTTCTTCTGATTGAAAATTGCTCACCAGACCTGGGTGTTTAGAGATTTGCATGGTTGTGTGTTGTGGATTGATGCTTTGAGATTTCAATTGTGGTGTGTGTGCAACAAATGACCATTGTGTGTACAGCTTTGACAACAAGGTGATGTGTTATTGACATCAGAGTGTAAAGAAGGAGCGTCAGAGTCTAATGCAGATATGGGAGTGTTTAGATGTGGCAAACTGGGCCGAGCAATTGGTACTTGAAGTGAGGGTTTTGCAAACTGTGCCAAACTGTCGATTGTTGTGTGTTAAGAACCGTGAAAAACTGTAAATCACTCTTTCAGTAAAGATGCAGAGCTTGTCTATATCACTGTGGCTTAGGCTTGTGACGATACCAGAAATTTAGTAGTCGATACCAGTACCACTTAAATTCTACGATACTCGATACCACTTGATACCATGGTAAAAATAAAAAAATCCCCTGTAGTTCAACATACACTCCTTTATTTGAACAAAGTGAACAACAAACAATATTATGCTTAAATTGAAAGTGTCCGTTCTTGTTGGCTGTGTATCTTGATGCTGGCTTTGCCCGGCCTGTCCATGTCACTGTCCTCCTCTGGCTTATACTGTGAAAACAAGATTGAGATTTGGGTATAGCTTAATGACTGTATGAGAACAGCAGAGGCAATACTAACACAGAGAGAGAGAGAGAGAGAGGGAGCAGCAATTTACAGACATGGTGGTGAAACTTTTTAAAAACCTTTTTATATAACAGTGCCTATTGCATTTACTACTGTACCATATTGATGATCTTATTTTGCTTACTTTATTACTAGGACCAAATAATATCATACTTAGATACTAAGATAATTTAACTAGCTAATATACATTTCTATAACATATGAAAGCATTCCCTACACCTGCTTCCTCTACTCACTGTCAGTGTTTCCTGTTTTACTCTCTGCAGTCAAATTAAATGTAAAGTTATTGGATGTGAAAAGTATGTGAAGAAAATACACATGATTCTGGGCAAGTAGCCTCCGCATTGATTTACATTCTGAACCAGCCTTTACACGGAGCCATAATCAAAGTAGGTTATTTACTAGTCTGTATCTCAGTTATTGATCACAGCTGCTTCTGTTGATGTATCGTCAGTGTCATCCTGTTGCACAGACCGGATGTTTTTAGCATTGACGACGTGCTGTCATGGTAAGCTACGTGCTACGCTAACTCTGTTTGACATCAGACACACTGCACTGTGTTTTCTTTTCGTCCCTTCTTGTAGTGACCACACACTTGGGACACTCTCTGCCATTTCTTCTGTAGTCTCTTCTTTCTGTCCCTCTCTTTTCTCTTCCTTCATGATTTTACAAGCCCCGCAGCAGCGGAGGTAGCAGCGAGGCTGGACATAACGCTAATGTTATTTTGACATGCAGCTCATTTACTATGGGCTGGGCTCATCTCATCATTGTAACGTAATTAGACATGAGCAACAGTGATAACACGTGAATTCAAATGCACTCACCTTGAATTCTCTGTACAAGTCTGGATGCTTGTCTTTTAAATGTTTCGTTGTTGACGAGCCGGGTGCGTGTGCCTCCGACATGTCGTGTGTCGTTGTTCTTCGCATGTGATCAGCACTGTGTGAGGGTTGCCAGATAATCGCTCATTTACAGCCAAAAAAACAACGCTAAAGAAGTGGCCAGATCTGGCCAGATCTGGTACCAACGGTACTTTGGGTAGTCCAGAAAAGTCAGAACATGGTACCGAAGTATCGGTTCTCGTGACAAGCCTACTGTGGCTAATGTTCAAGCTTGTGCTTTGTACCTCATACAACCCATCTTAACCCATTTCAGACTGATTACACCATCGGGGGTTGTTTTTATACATTCTTGTTTATATATAGTTTGAGCCCTTAACACTGTCAGCCTTTCTCATTTTAATTCTCTGACGGGAGCAGAGTTCAACAATGACGCTCAAGTGCAGCCTACTTCTTGGTTTCTTTGACAGCTCCAGCTTTTACAGCAAATATTGACAGCTGTGTTTCTCCCACTTGTCTGCTTACTTGTTGACGCTTTTGCAGTTATTCTCTGAGGGTTGCCATATCAGTCCCAGTAACCTAAACAGTATGGATTTATTCTTATAGCTCTTGGTTTCTTCACTCCTTCCTGACATTTAGACAAAGGCTTCGAGTGTCTGAGCGTAAACAGCAGGATATCTGTCTCTGCGTCTTCCCTCTTCCTGTTTTGTGTCTTAAGCATTGCAATAGGCAATCAATGTCGGTCCAGACCAGCGGATCTGACTCCTTAGCTCTCTGAAGCTTGAGAGAGATAGTGATGCTGCGGACATTTTTGACATCTTCTGAAAGCTGGAGAAAGTACAGTGCACATATTAGGACACCCTCAGGTCTCAGGGCAGGTGTCAGAACTCAGAAGATAAAACATAAAGGGTGAATCAAGAATAAGTTTTCCCTGACAGAGATGCTGAAGACAATGAACTGGAGTTTTTCTTCCAGTAGATGTAAGTACGTGTCTGTATCTGCCCCCTGTCCAATCAGAACCATTCCCAACCCCCAGGCCTTGAATAAAGGCAAATAAACATGTATTTTTTTTTTATGTAAACCTCAATTTAGAATTACTATTTCCATGTAAACACGAAGTGTGAAAGAAGGGGAAATAGTGACAGACAAGACAGGACAAGACAAGACAAGACAAGACAAGACAACTGGGAGAAGAACAAACAGGTATTGTAGCTAGTTTAAGATAGTAGTAGTACAGTGGAGATATTTAATGAATTCAAAATGGAAGTGCTTTGTTTCTTTCTATGAATATTGAATGGAAAAAAGACATGATTTCATTATTTGAAAGTATATTTCCAAGTTGTCTGTTGACTGTTAAAATAATGTTATTTAATTTTTTCTTAAATGGAGAATCTTCATGAGTTGTCTGGCAATCCCCGCCACACTCCAAAATGGCCTTGTTGGATAAACAATATGTCTCAACTATTTTACTTCTGATTGTCCAACTATGTTGATGAAAGATTCTCTGTTTCCATACTCTGTCATTGCACCTATATGCCAATCTGTGCATAACACTGTGCCAGTTTGCACCTGCCTGTCAAATGTACTTAATATAGACGCAAAACTAGAAAAGCACTCGGAGAGTGCAGACCTCCGCCAAGCTGCACAGTTCCCAGACGGTGGTCCGGACCAACACAAAAATCGAATCAGTTCTTCCTTTTCCCATGCCGAACATTTCCTGAAAATTTCATCAAAATACATCCATAACTTTTTGAGTTATTTTGTTCACTGACGGACGGACGGACAGACAGACAGGTGGACAAACAAGCTCTCCTGAAAACATAACCTCCTTGGCGGAGGTGATAACACAGACTGCAATCAGGTTTAGATTTAAATCACATTGCTGGTGCTGATGATTAGATTTGCATGTCCTTCCAGTTTTACACACTCTAATAATGTACATGTATTCTGCATATTCATGAAGGCAAACATGCTAAATGGATTGGATATGCATGTTGCTCATTTGACTGACACAATCCTCGGTGCACCCAGTAAGTATATCAGCTTTGTGGGCTATCTAGTTTGCATGTTTTTATACATGCAAACCTTTAATGCTGTGTTCCAGGCAACCCGTAACTGGAAATTTCCCAGTTAAAATCTCCGCGTTCTGACCTGAAAGCATTCCAGGCAAATTAAGACTTTGGTTTAAGCGCAAGGAAATCTGGTATGTAAATTAATCAACATGGCAGGCATTATAAGATTTATGCTTTATCAACTAACTCATTTGAGTGAAACAGAAGCTGGTAAATAAGGTAACAGAAGCTTATAATTTACAGTGTTTGTCATGATATAGAGGCTGCCATATTGTTTAGGCAGTGATGTGGCGTCACAAGTCATAACTCAGAGTACATCGATCTAGTATGAGTTCAGGGGTTGGAAGTTACTAGTTCCAGTGCACTTGAACGAGTATCAGGTGGGAAAAACACGAGTTACATTTTGCCTGGAACACAACATAAGTATCAAATGAAAAGGAGCCAGAAAAAAGGAGACAGAGATGAACAAAATGTTCAAAAAATTGAATTTGAAAAATACATAATCAAACTAAGAAAAGATAGAAAGAAAGTAGTCTGAAATAAATCATTAAATGTGGAAAAAAGGAGTCAGAAGTGAAGAAATCAAATGAAAAGGCCCTAGAAAAAACAAAAGTCTGCAAAGAAGGAGGCAGGAGAAAAAGACTCAGAGAAAAAGGAGTCAGTATGGAAGGCATTAGGCAAACAGGATTAAGAAGAATGCAGTCAAAAAAGAGGTCGCCAGAAAAATAGAACTCAGAAAAACTATCAACAAGGAAGGCAGTAGACAAAATTTTGTGAGGAAAATTTTATTAGAAAGCAAGGCCTTAGACAAATAAGTGCTACAGAATGAATAAAGTTAAAAAATAATTTATATAATAGGGGTCAGGAATGGATGAGTCAGAAAGGATCCCATCTGATGAAATGACATTAAAAAAGGAGTCCTAAATAGATTAAGAGATGTGACAAATAATAAACACAAAGAGAGTCATCACACAAAAGAAGTTATGAAAACCAGACTCACAAAGGATGGCATTAGTATGAAATACAGTATGGAAAGTGGAGTCAATAAGAAAGATATAATAAATATATAATAATAAAAGGTTGAGTGTGCGAGAAATACCTGGATGTTACTATATCGGAAAAAATTGTGTGAGAGGTGGGCATACTAGTCACACTCAAACACCCCATAATGCATTGTGAGCCCCATAATGCATTGCACCATGCAAGACCGACCGGCATTCATCTAAAAATCGGCCACTAGCAAACTTCCCGTTTTCAAAATAAACGCATCTTTTATCATCTCCTTTTAGTTCTTAAACGCTTTTGTAAATGGGCTCTTGTTTTGGGGCCGACCGGAAGTTTCTTCGATAGCATAATGGGGCGCATAGCGGAATGTCCGAAATGCCAAAACGAAATTTGCATCCGTGCGTTTTATGGCTCAAATGACCACATTTTGGTATTCTACGTGGAGACTTTCTCGACTAAAATGCTCTCTGAACTTTCAAATGTGGCGAATCAACAGAGATACTTGATAGCCTGATGTGCCTCTGATTTGTGTAGTCGGAGGTTTGAAATGCATCATGGGAAACTTAGTAGTATACTACAGTGTGAACGGTTGGCATCCTAATCATACTTATAGTATGTAGTATACAGTATATACATATGAGTTTGTAGTATGTAGTACGTTAGTATGCCATTTCGGACACAGCCTATGTGTTGGGTACCAAGTCATCAGAAAAGAAGCCAGCACATGAAAATAAACCA
Source organism: Scarus forsteni (assembly GCA_036419115.1). Lineage (NCBI taxonomy): Eukaryota > Metazoa > Chordata > Actinopteri > Labriformes > Labridae > Scarus > Scarus forsteni. Next base: position 4,327,906 of record JAZDUH010000400.1, on the reverse strand, counting down.
GAATAAAAATGCATTTGTATGGTAGACATTTGACAAAATCATGACGCAGAAAATAAATAATTGTTGGAAAGAAGGCATCAGTACTGAAGCGCTGAATTAAAAAAAATCTGACACCTTATCTCGTAGTTATGAGATCAGGATCTCATAATTCTGAGAAAATATCTAACACAGACATTGCCAAATAGAAGTGATGGTTCTGTCTGGACCTGTGACCAATCTCTGATAAATTCACAAAGTTAGATTTAACTGAAGCATTTTTCCAACTGTCGTGGCGGCAGACAGCGGCTGTTGCTACTCCAATAAACACTAGAACCACAACGACAGTCCGGTCACATATATTCATGAGTTTTCCTGAATATATGTTTTGTTTTTTTCCTGAAGCATATGAGAAAATAATGATACCTCTAACATCAGTCAGGACACGCTGTGGGACAAAAAGAGGGTCACAAAAGTGTTAGAAGGAACAGAGCACGTAACAGAGCAAACTAGAAAAGCACTTGGACAGCACAAACCTCCGCAAGGGCCACAGTCCTCAGCCATATTGTGATTTTGACCATAAATATTAGTCCTACCTTTATTTCATGTAAATATTTAGATTCCTTGACCATGAAAACATACCATTAGCAATTGGATTCATAATGAGATCTATTTTGTTCAGTAGTTATTCACAGAAATCACATTTTTCGCCATGGCGGCCAGACGGTGATCCGGATCAACACCAAAATCGAATCAATTCTTCCTTTTCCGATGCTGAACATTTCCTGAAATTTCATCAAAATCCATCCATTACTTTTTGAGTTATTTTGTTCACAGACAGACAGACAGACAAACTCTCCCGAAAACATAACCTCCTTGGCGGAGGTAAATATAATGGAGCAGGAAGGACAATTACATGTTAGATAAGATTGGACGTAGGCATAAATCCATTTATTGAATCAATCAGATCACTAATAGTTACTCAGCTGAGGTCTCTTTCTGTCTGGTTCTCCTCTTGCACAAAGTGTAGCATCAGAAAAGAGCCCTGGATTACAGTTGCAGAGATCCTTTACGGATCATGATGGAGACATCACACTATTAATTAATATGGCCGGCTGGTCTTCTGATCCTTGACCTCCTCTCGTTCTGACTCCCTGCTGACTGCATTTTATATCAGCAGTCAGCCACAAAGGCAGACACTCAGCTCGGACAGATCCGACCTTTAGCAAAAACAACAGGTAGCAAACACATCTCTGAACATGGGCATGTATTATTCTATCACTTGTGTTATGTAAGCTTGTTTTAATTTACCAGAGCATGTGTGTTTGTCTCACCCTGAAACCATCCTGACTCCCTCAAAACCACAGATAACACACCCGAAACCATGGCCCTGTCTTTATGTAGATGTTTTGCCTTTAGCTTTTGAAATACTTGCAAAAGAATAAAACAAATCAGAGCAAAACAAATATGTAAGGAAGGCACTTGACAAAATGTGCAAGAAAAGAGGACTCAGAACAGAAGATAGCATGAATCAATTAATCAATAAAACTTTATTTGTACAGCACTTTTCATACAATGTCTCCTATTATAAAGTGCTTTATAAAAAACATTAAAAGTAGAAAATTGGATACAATGAAAAATAAAAAATCCACCCACCAGTGTAATCAACATAAAGCGCACACACTCACTTACACATACAGACACACAAAGATAAACAAAGATACACAAAAAACAGAATTAGAGGACTAGGATGGAAAAATGAAGAAACACAGGATAAGACTTAAATGACAATTAAAAAATCCTGATAAGAAAGACAAAAACACTATCCTTAAATGAGAAAATAAGTAAACTAGAAAAGAGCGCAGACCTCCACCAGCGCCACAGTCCTTTCCCATATTGTGATTTTACCAAAAATATTAGTCCTACCTTTATTTCATGTAAAATTTAGATTCCTTGACAATGAAAACATAACATTAGCAATTGGTTTCATAATGATATCTATTTTAGTTCAGTAACTATTCACAAAAATCACATTTTTCGTCATGGCGGATCCAGGCGCTGATCAACACCAAAATCGAATCAGTTCTTCCTTTTCCCATGCTGAACATTTCCTGAAGATTTCATCAAAATCCATCCATAACTTTTTGAGTTACTTTGTTCACAGACAGACAAACAAACTCTCCTGAAAACATAACCTCCTTGGCAGAAGTAATCAAATAAAATGAAAAAAAAAAATTTAAAATGGTAAATGAGATAGCCAAACACCAAATGTGTAATAAAATCTACTGACTAGGGATGTAACGATATGGAAATTTTGTATCATGGTTATTGTAACCAAAATTATCACGGTTATCATTATTATCGCGGTATTGTTGCAGTGTGCTCAAAATGTTCTAAAAGTACTGTTACACAGAATTGAAATCATTTAACCCCTTTATTGTTATATTCATAACAGTTCTTTTGTCTTTTTTGTCAATAAATGTGTCAAACTCAGAGGCCAAACAATGCAAACTGCGCATGTGCACCTCGCGTGAGGCTCCTTAATCGAGGGCAGATACATAGTTCTGGCTTTTCCAGGCAAAGAGTAGCATCACCGTGCGTTACTGAGGCAGTGTGGTGATCAAGCACTATATAACGGTAATTTTAATTGGACACGGTAATGATTATCGTGGGAAATTTTATCACGGTTTACCATTTTACCGGTAACCGTTACATCCCTACTACTGACATATGATAGTGAAAAGGAAAATGAACAGAGAAAAAAAAAACTATATACCGAAGCTAAAACTGAGAATTTTAACACATTAAGAGAGTTAAAACAGACAAATAGGTAATTCAAAAGGTGAAATAACAATAGTACATACAATCAGCTAAAAGCCAGACTGAAACGTAGGTCTTGAGTTTGCTTTTGAAAAATATGAACAGTAGCTGCTGCTCTCAGGTACGGGATACAGAACAGGAGTTATCATTGAAAATGTTTCAATAAGAGGGTCATCAAACAAAAAGAGTAAGAGTAAAGGAGTCAGAAATATTGATCATGGACTGAAGATAGTCAAATGAATCAGGAAAGGAGCCATTGAGCTTAAAGAGACTGTGAGGAGTTTCTAAGTGATTACAAAAAAGTCTCACTTTTTGATATATGCCTGATCGAAATACACACTTATTGATGAGTTTTATAGCATCAAAATAGGTTATCTATTAGGGCTGTAAAGTCCAAGTCGACTGGTCGACTAATTGGTTGATGCGTGCTCAGTCGACCAAAATTCTGATTGGTCGACCAAATATGTCAATTTATTTTTTTCCCCAGCAGTTCATTTCATCAGGAGAAACGTATCAAGTGAAATGGGGGTATTTTCTGAGCACCCCCATCATGTCTCAGAACACCATTTTAATGTATTTATCGTTCATTTCAATATTTTTATTTAAGAGCATTTCAATATTCTAGTCTAATAATTGTTTATTCGTTTTATAACTGCATGCGTTCTGCCCACGCTGCGGCAGCGGGATCCCTCACAAAGCCCGCGCTGGATTTTATGCCTCATATAAACACCCAAATGCAAAAACTACATCACAGAAGGAATTGACTATTTTATTTCTGAGGGTATGAGGCCCATTGGTGTCGTGGACGGCCAAGAAAAACATTGGAACCTGGATATTCAGTGCCAGCGCGCCAGACAATTACGCATGCCCTCACTGCAAAATACGAGGGAGTAAAAAGAGAAAGTTTCTGAGTTAATAGATAAAGATAACAGATGTGTACGTCTCTTCGAATGGACCCCTATATGAGAGTGACTGCCCATTTCATTGATGAAGACTGGAAAGGAAAGAGTCTTGTGTTGACAGAAAAAAAGGAGGTGCGCACACAGGAAGAGCCTTCGCTGCGCGACTATGAAGTTGGCGATGCCTTCAAAGTTCCAGCAGGAAAAGTTTCTGTTGTCGTGCACAACGTGGTTAATATGAAACTCTGTGTGGGAACACTAAAAGAGTCCCATGAATATCCAGGTTCCAATGTTTTTCTGGATATTCAGTGCCAGCGTGCCTCACAATTACGCATGCAGTAACGGCAAAATACGAGGGAGAAAAAAAGAAAAAGCTTCCAAGTTAATAGATAAAGATAACAGATGTGTGCGTCTCTTCGAGTGTAGTTCTATATGACAGTGTCTGCCCATATTATTGATAAAGACGAAAGCAAAGAGTCTTGGGTTGAGAGACAGAAAGGAGGGAAAGAGGCGCACACAGGGAAGAAACACGGAGCGGGGGGGGGGGGGGGGGATGTGCGCCCCCCCAATTGGTCGGTTTTGGTCGACAAATTGCTGTGTTTTAGTCGACCAACAATTTCTTTGGTTGATTACAGCCCTGTTATCTATAAATGCTATTCCTTAGCCTTCCGTTCGGGTCGGACAGGGCTGGACTGGCCAACTTCTGGAACAAGAAAATTAAAACTAGAGCAAATTTTTTATTATTTTATTATTTATATTACACATCTTATGCTACGGCCACACCGGACGCGAATTGGCGAATTTTAACGCGCGTAAAGCCTGTAACGCGCCGCTTAACGCCCGAAGCTGGACGCTGGACATTTTGGCAAGCTGTGGGACGACGCGCGTCCGAGCGCATGCGCAGTAGAGAGCCGAAGCCGGTCGGACTCAGTGATAACCCGTGCAGGCAAATCCAGCTGGAAATGAATATTTACAGAACTTACCTTCAAAACCTGTCTCCTCAGCGACTTTCACCCAAGCCTGCTCCTTTTGTCCCTGTCTCTGTAGAGTACACACGCCGAGTAGTTTAGCTCCGGATGATAGCAAACAGCACAGATAAACCTCTCCTCCATCTTTGAGAGAGGGTTTAAGCAGGAGCAGGAGGCCGGGGCGTCACACGTCATTAAATCAAACCTGTCTCCTCAGGGACTTTCACCCAAGCCTGCTCCTTTTTGTTCCAGTCTCTGTAGAGTATACACGCCGAATAGTATAGCTCCGAATGATAGCAAACAGTGCCGATAAACCTCTCCTCCATCTTTGAGAGGGGCTTGAGTGGGAACAGGGGCATGGAGGCCACACGCCATCAAATCAATGACGCTGGGGGCGAATGTCATCGCTGATTGGCTGCCGCACCGCGAACTGGCGCCGAAAGTTCAATATTTTCAACTCGAGCGCCGAGGCGTTTGGGGCGCCAAAACGCTCGACGCTTCCAAACGCGCGCGCCAAACGCGTCAACGCTCCAGACGCGCTGCGCCAAACGCCTCCAACGCGCCGCCCGGGGCGAATTTGCGTCAAGACGCGTGTTTGCATTGACTTTGTATGTAATCTCGACGCGCGTCGACGCAAATTCGCGTCCGGTGTGGCCGTAGCATTAGAGCGCAGGGCTGTAAGTAGCGATAAATAGCCGGCTACAACTATGATAACAAGTTTTTTCCACAAAATGCTTGTTGTCACACATCAAAAACTACCGCTACGCAACTATAAAAAGATACATTACCTCGTGGCTTTGCATCCTGTAAGTTGTTGAAAAAACGAAGTTGTAAAGCAATTCAGAGTTCTGAGGAAGGTCCTTATTGCATCCATTAGCCTCAAAACATACACACGCTGTGGATGTAAATGTCTGCGGTGCGTTCCAGTTGTAGTCAGAAGTAGGAATTTTGAGCTCTGAGTAGGAAACTGCAACTGGAACGTCCATCAGAGTCTGAATTTCCTCCAGGGAACGCGGTGAAACCTCGCCACCCTCGGGTTGACAATCAAAGGTGGATACCCCCAGTGTGAACAGTTATTTAGCTCCTGTAAGAATCCATTTATTTGCACTTCTGACTGGGGTGTGGCGCTCTAGATCAGCTGTATACATCGTATTGTCAGACTTATATTTACAAAAATGCTGCCATAGTGATAATCACATTCTTCATGTGATATTTGTGAACAACAACACAGGCATGCTAACAATAGCTAACAATAGCCTGGTAGATCAGCACGTTTTCCAACTTTGTAACTGGAACGCTGATAGCTCTGAGATGATGTCACTCCCAGTTCCGTGGTTACTGGAACGCAGCATTACGACAGTCGCCGCCCGGGCTCATGGGTGGCAGAGTCTTTTACATTGCCGGTAATAGATTCTCCTCGTAGCACCTTTAAAGGAGTCTAAAAAATGAAGTTAAAAAGAAGGACAAGAAACAAAGTGATTTGGAGGAAAGGACTCAGAAGGAAAGGTATTGAGGAAAAAAAGGAGTCTAAGATTAGAGTCAGACAGGAAGGCATCACACAGTCTGGAAAGACTGAGTCAGAGAAGAAGACGTCAAACAAAAGGCATCAAAAATACAAGATACATTTCTGAATCACCTCACACTCTGATATGACAGCCGAGTCTTCACTCATGTCTGTCCTTTTGGAAAAGTCCTCCACTGGCATTGCAAGGGAACCTAGGTTATGTCGTGAGATATACTTGAAAAATGTTGACATAAGTTTGCATAACTTACAATTCCCACAATGATGTAAAGGGGGCGGAACCCTCCCACGGCTAAGGAGAAATGAATAGGATTTTCCATTATAAATATCAGTTTTTTTAATGACATCAATCTGGATTGGATCCAGATGAAACTGAGTATGATAATATAGTTATATTATATATATATATTATCCCGTAAACAGGGTTCCCACTCATCCTGGAAAACCTGGAAAATAATTGCCCAATTTTCCAGTCATGGAAAACAAATGGAAAATGAGGAAAAAAGTGAAATGTCCTGGAAAATTATTTGTCTTCCTTCTAGCCTGAAACATAGAAAATGAAAAATGTACTTGGTAACTAACATAACCTACATGTAGGCAGAAAATGTGAGTAGGTAAAATAATGCAAGTTTAGGCATAAAACATAAAAACTCAAAACAATGGGGACAAAAAGTCAAATAATAAAATGACGAAATAAAATTTAGGCTAAATTAACAAAATCTATTCCTAAAAAAGCAGAGTAAATAAAGATTAAAAAATACTTATATGTATCTTGCTGGAGTACGACGGAGGATTAGGGTCACTTTGAAAACTAAAAAAAAAAGGAAGGTTACGAGAATAAAGTCGTAAAGTTATGAGAACAAAGTCGAAAAATTACAAGAATTAAGTCATCTTTTAGAGCAAACTAGGAAACATTTACCTGGCTATATTTAGAAAGATATTTACAGATTCAGACTTTGTGGCTCAATAACTCATCAACAAAAGAACGCAATTCCAAACCCGACCCCTCTTTTTGATCACTGTAATGAAGACTGTGAGCTACAAGCGTGTTTTCCATATATCAGCATCTTCCAGATATCCAATATCTTTCATACCAAAGTAAATGTTTCCCAGTTTGATCTAAAAGATGACTTAATTCTCGTAATTTTTCAACTTTATTCTCGTAATTTTTCAACTTTATTCTCGTAAATTTATGAGATTATTCTCGTAACTTTACGACTTAATTCTCGTAGTCTTACTTTTTTTTTTGTTTTCAGCATGGCCCTAACCCTCCGTCGTACTGGAGAGTTGGAAACAAAGAAATTCTAAGATCAATGTGATCATAGCTAGAGATATTGTTCAGCAACCTCTAATCTTGTTTTTTAGAAGGCTAACTAGAATTGAAAACTGCTCACAGCAACAATGTAACTTCAGTTGGTTATGTGACAGTGGAAAAAGTCCTGGAAAATGTCCTGGAAAATGATTTCTAGAAAAGAGTGGGAACCCTGCGTACATTTTGAAGCAGATCCATAAAGTAATATCAGCGATATGATTTTTGAAATAGGGCCCAATGTAAAGTTCTGGGATTTTTTGAAAATTTAAAGAATATGGGGGTCACCACCAAAATATAAGGGCTTCTTCCTTGGACAAAACCACCTCTCTTGTAAAATTTTAAAGTAAATCCATCCTGTAGTTTTTGCGTGATCTTGCTAACAGACAAACAAACAAACAAACAGACAGACCCTGGCAAAAACAAAACCTCCGTGGTGGAGGTAAAAATGAGTCCGAAAAATGGGGTCAAAGCAAGGCATCAACAGAAAGAGTGGGAGACGAAGGTACTGGACTAAAGGGAGTCAAAGAAGTCCAGAAAAAAAGGTGTCAGATGCCAAGAAGGCTGAGTCCAAAAAGAAGTCATTCAGCAAAAGGAATAAAAAAGGAGTCAAAAAGCGAAGTGTCTGACAGGGGAAAGTCAAAAAGTGTCAGACAGGAGGGTGTCAGAGAGAAGGTTAATTTTTGTCTGCTACCTTACATGCTGGCAGTATTTTCTGAATCATTTTGCTCATGCCTTGATTTCCTCCGAAGCCTCTCATTCTGACTCCTTTTCCACCTTTCTGTCTTTATTTCTGAGACTTTAGCATGAACTTTGACTCCTGACAGGGGTTTTCCTCAGGCCGTGTATTTCTTCTTCCGAACTCTGAGGCTAAGGATGCTCTGTTACGCGCTCTGTTGAAAGGAGTTAATCTTAATGATTTGTATGTAGTGCTCCTTGCAGATTCTCTTCAGAAACATATTGTGCAGTAACAAAAAGCAAGCCGATGGCATTTTTTGTTGAGTAGAGACGGTGAGTGTCAGATTCTGAAAGCTTCTTTTCCTGCAGCATCTACTTCATTGTGAATGATCAAGTTTATTGATGGGGCTCTCTGAAAAGGTTTTCTTTGGTGTTTTGTCGGCTGCTTTGTCTTCTTTGTTTATACCTTTGAAACAATGTTCTTTTTCAGCTGTCAGCGGTGCATCAAATACAGGAGGCTGAATAAACTTGATATTAATGAAAACAGGAGAGCCTCCTTTGTGCAAGAGAATGCAGTAAGAGGGTTTAACCATTGAGCATATTTTCCTACACTCTGGGACCCTCGAGCCAAAAGTGTACATGCACAAAAATATGCTATAAAGTGAAAGTGTATTTAAAGTTTTTTTAAAAGTAAAATCTCTCAAATCACTTTTAGGCTGCTCAAAACTACAAAATGGTAACAATTTTCAGGATTTTAACCATTTAAATGCCAATTTGAATCCATGTTACCACTTGTTTTATTGAAAAAGAAACAAAATGTGAGATATTTCCATATAATGAATTATAGTGGTGGGCAATACTGTAAGATTTGGTATCGATCCGATACCGATCCGATACCAGTCAGTATTGCCAATACCAATATTGAAACCGATACTTACGGCGCTCCTTTCATGCTGCTCCATCCTTTCATTTGGATTTTTAATTAATAAAGTATTAGTTAATAGAAATCCAGCCAGGATAGTTTATCAGTAAAATACTTCATAAGCATAATACAAAACTATTAAAAATAAGAAAATAAAAAAAATAAGGCAAAATTACTGCCCTTCAGTGCAGCACAGATAGGACAGGAACTAAAGTATCGATACCACTGCACTAGTATCAATCGATATCAATACCAACATTGGATCGATATATTGATATTTTTGGATCAATCCGCCCACCACTAATGAATTACAGGTGGTCAGCTCGCCTCCGATTGGCTTCGGTGGGAATATCACACCCGGATCAACCCACAAATTGACATCATGACGTTGGCATAACATCCCTACAGCATAAAATCGCGCCTGTCCCCTCCGTCTGTAACTTACGTGACTCTTTGCCATCTCAGCAACAAATTCAATCTGCCTTTCTATCATCAGTGCTCGAATATCGTTCATTCTGGGCTGAGTTGGTACATTTTAATAGCGGGACCAAAGTATGAAAAAAAAAAAAATCTTTCATTGTTAACATGGACATGTTTGGTCCTGCTGCTGATGCCACCAATGTGATGACACCCACTTGATGCACCACAGGAATAAAAATGCCACGCAGCTCCTCTGATGCTGATTAGGGTCACCTGCTGATTGCTAACAGTTAACCGGCGTTAAAAAGAAAAACACGTTTACCTGCTAATTTTAGCGTGAAAATGGTATAATAATGATATCAACATGATTCTGAGTGCAACGTGTAGCTTTTCTGGGTCTAGCAATCACTTTATCATGGAACTATTGCTTGTAAATGTAACAGCAAATATTTAAGCTACCTTTTGCACTCTCCAGTTGTTTTCTAATTCTGCTTTTTCTTTGCTACAATCACATTGTCAAAAATTCCAGCTCTGCTCAAAATTATTAGATATTTAATGATTTTCAGGATACACACCTTTAAATGCCCATCTGAAAACATGTTGCTACTTGTTTGACATAGAAAAAACAATGCATGATATACAGTATACAATAAAATACACAGTTTTCATATTTCTAAGGTTGTCTTCATGTGTCTTTGAAGTAGACAGATAAATGAACCTGGGTAAGGTCATGACCTCCTACTATGGCAGCTCTCAAAGGTGTTTTTGATAACATTGTGGAGAAACAATAATCATATGTGTGTTTTTGCACCTGGCTGCCTTCACAGCAGTTATTAACTCACTTGTATAACTTGCACAGCTGACACATCCAATACTGTAATACAGCCCTATTCAATAAGCGGCCCACGGGCCACACGTGGCCGAAAAGCAACCCTCGAGTGGCCCGAAATCAAAGTGATTGAGACTCAGGTCCGGAAAGAAAAACAAAAAAACACTTTTACAAACACTGACAAGGCTTTACAAAAATTCCAACATTATTCCAGACATTGAATGCAACACGTTCTGAAAGGTTGCTATTAAGCAAGTTACTTTCAATGTACTTTCAAATGTGACCAAAAGATGGTGTTTTTAATCTGCATTTTTTTGTCATACTCACTTTAATGCTTGTATTTACCTGTCAAAACGTGTTGAGGTTATCTTTTTTGAAGTGTAAATTTAAAGAAACAGTATTTCAGCAGAAGGTTAGTTTAAGTACCGCTCTTTACTGAGTTTATGCCATTTTGGATGTGGCAATAAATTAATAAAGCGTTTCTTTTAAGTGGTTATCTTTGCTCACTGTTTGCCAAAAAAGTCTGAAAATGTGGCCTTACTGTTTCTAACTGAGTAGCCCTGCTGTAATATATATATAATTAAACAAGTGTCAACATGTATACAAACTGGCAAACAGCATTAATATATGATATATTTATGTCATAGGGGTCCTTTAATTCAAGATGATCTCTGTTACTAAGCATTATGCATGCTTTTACACACACAGAGGTGCGATAGGAAAAAAGGCACTCTCTCCCCATCTTATCATGAAGTTTAAACTGAATTATTCAACAAATGCTCCTGTATGCTATGGGTGATTTGCTGCGAGGCATCCCATGTGAGAAAGACAAGCTCAGTTAAGGTTGTGTTATGATCTTGTTTATGTGCAACAGTCTCTCAGTTGTGACCTCAAAGAAGCAGAAACACTCTGAGCCACAGACTTCAGACTTTAGGACAGGTAGACAGAGGTTGAAAACGCAATAAATTTTTGCATTCTAGAGTAAGGAAGGCGCCAGCTTTGTGCCTGTTTGCCCCTCAGTTTCAGACATACACATCCCTGGGTGCTAATTTGGAGCTTATGAGCATTTGCTATATAAAGTGTAAGCATGGATGCCTAATGCACCAGGCAGAAATTAGAGAAGATCGGGGCACAAGGGCTTATGATAGGGCCTAGAGTGCCATTGGTTTAGATTAGTGGATTTCAAAGTGTAAAGGGGCCTCTCATTTGTTTATGAACTGAAGTGCACAGAGGAAGAACTTTAGAACTTAAGAAAATGAACCTGGCTGTGAGACCATGTACACAGACTTGCCCACTGCTGTCCTGAATAAGCACATCTTCTCCTGAATCTTTCATTAGAGCTCTGTAAACCTTCAAACTACTGCTGTGAGACGGAAGTGCTTATCAGTAAACACAAAACAACACTTTTGGCCCTTTTCCATTAGCCCTACTCGACTCGACTCGACTCTACCCGGCTCTACTCTACTCGCCTTGTGCTACTTTTCCATTAGCCCCAGTCGCCTGCCCAACGGGGTGCAGCGGTGCTGTAAACAGCTGAGCAGCACTGCGGTGATGTCATTTTTAGCGCGACACAACAATCTGTGGCTTTTTGTCACAAACCGAGTAAAAAAGGGAAGCAGAAGAAGGCTGCAGGTGGCAAAAAGAAATACCCCTGGAGAAGCACAGGAGAGTTTTAGAAGCTATTAAACGGAATGAAGCCGAGGACGAGAGCAATCGAGCTGCAAAGAAAAGACGTATGAGGGTAAGCTAATGGTAGCTACCGCTAGCATGCTGGGTCGTCGCGCTCATTACTCATCGATGACGACATTGTCTGACCAATCAGCAGCCGGCAGTCTGTGAAGTCATCTTTTTGTATGTCATCTGCTCGCTTGGAACCAGAGCGGAGTAGGTACTAAAACTAGCTTGTTTTCAGAGGTACAGGCTCGTGGAAACACGCTGCAAATCGAGTAGGGCCAAGTAGAGTAAGGACAAGGCGTGCTAGTGGAAAAGGACCATTTGCCCCTGTGGTGGTGTGAGTCCCGTCCATATTTTAGACAACAAGCCAAATTCTGTGAAAGGCCCACGTCACAAGAATTTCTTTTGCTTTATTTTGCATCTGAGATAAATAAGAGAGTGATTCACCTTTGTAATATTGAAGGAGCAAGACTTATATTGGTTTGTGCCATTTGTTGCATTACAAAAAAACTAAACACTGTAGAGAATGTTACTGTAGCATACACTCAGGCCAAGGTTGTTTTTCATAGTAGTTTTGATATATAAATGTTGATTAAAAAAAAGACTTTCGATGGCACCATGTACTGATATGAACCTTGGCCATCATGTTTACTAATGCCTTGGGCCTCCAGCAATCAAAAAACCTGAACTAACCCTTTAATGAATGATTACCTCACAGTCTTGCTGTGTGAAATTAGACTATAAGCTTCATATCTTAATTTCCTTTCATAGTCTTCGTACTTCGTGACAGCCCAATCAGCTCTCCTGCACCGTGTGAACTGTTAGTCGTGTAGCTGAATCCAAAAAGCACCTTGGTTTCTATGTAGGTGTTTTTGTCCTGCCATTCATCAGAGGCTCTCAGGGCCTCCGCAGTCCCCTCTCCAGCTCCTCACCACTCATACATCATTCCCCTCACTGAGCCAAAGCACCCCCCTGAGCTCACAGATAACAAAACTCACACACTCCTAACGGCAATTCGTCCCCCACTGACCCACTTGTTTTCACATTCTGACAAGTGTGATTTAAGAACTGCGGTAGACCAGGAGAGCAGAGGCCATATGCGGCTGCATGAACCTACCCCAGGTACATGAAGTTCAGCAATGTGGCCACTTTTTACTCCGCTGTCATCAAACTAAGATAAATCCACGGATTTACATACCTTGCCCAAAGGTTTCGGTGTACCCCAGATAACTTTTGTTTTTTTTTTGTTTGTTTTTTTCTTGATAAATCATCCTGCTTGGGGTGTCAACATTATACAGAGAGGAAGCCACTGAGAAGCAGAATGCATAATGTATGTGTTGGGCATAACTCAATACACATTGCAAAACCACATTATACCCACAGATCTGGCCATAAACAAACATCCTCCGCTTTTTTATCTTTAAGCTTGAATAAAATACTGTGTTGGGTCTGCAAGACAGGTTGAAATCATTCAAATAAATATACTGTTCTTTACCTTCAGGGCCTTAAAAAATACCCCTTACATATGATTTATGCAGCACTACATATAAACGAGGTGTTTCCAGTATCACATGTATTTTTTCCATCAAACCGGTTTGAAGAAGTCCAGCTAAATCACTCACTGACACATTAAGAGGGACGAGTTGTTACCTTTCACTCCATTCACTGTCACAGTACTAAACCATGAGAGGCTTCAGATTTGTGTTTTAGTCCAAAAAAGCACCAACTCAACCCTCCATCAATCCTGCAAACTACCAGTTCCCCATTGTGCCTTTAGGTTTTTTCGATCACCATGAAAAGGGGAGACGTGTGCTACAAATCTACAGTGTCTGTGATAGTACCAAGGTTTGTGCAGCAAACTGAGTTTTGAGTTTTAATAAAAGAAGATGTGTAATGGCCTGGCAGATAATAATACAACTGGATAAAATCTCTGGTGGTGAAACATGCTAATATGTTTAATATAAAAGAATAAATGATCACAGGCTGTGTGCCATGATGGTCATAAAGGCTCCCATGTCCTGTTGTGTTTGACCATCTACATGATGTCTTGGATGTCTGTTAAGCAAGGATTTGATGTAAGCTGATTGAAAGATTTTTTTTTTTAAATTATCTCTGAGGAGGATCAGATGCAGCTCTCTTGCCCTCCCCTTGGGAAACGATTAGATCTGAGGGGGCAGGGAGGCTGCGATCTTGGTGTTCAAAATGATGTTGGTGTAGAAATTGACCATGATATTAAATTGGATCAGCAGATAAAATCTGTTGTTAAATTAAGTTTTGAGGCTTTTAATGATTTTTATAAACTTTTGAGAGAGTTTTTCATGCTTTTTTCTTCACATTTGGCCGACTGCAGTGCACTTTACATCAGAGTAAATCAGGCATCCATGGCTTAAGACCAAAATGCTGCTGCTCATCTTTTAATGGATACAAAAAATAGGAAAACATCACCCTCTTTCTGGTCTTTCTCCAGTGGCTCCCTCTTTATTTTAGAATTCATTTTGAAATTTTACTGTTTGATTCAAAATCTTTTAGAAGAGTAGCACATGTTACATCTCTGACCTCTTAAAAATGTTTGAGGAATGCAGAGTAACTTTCCTGTTGCTGAACTTTTTCTGTTTTGGCCCCTTATTTATGGAAGGGCCTACCCCCTCAAGTCAGAAAGTCCCCCACCAAACAAAAAAAAAAAAAAAAAAAAAAAAAAAAGAAAGCCCCCCACCTTTTCTACTTTTAAATCTTACCTAGAAACATATTTTTATTTGTTGGCTTTTATTTCCACATTAGAGTTGTGTGGTCACTGATTTTATGCAATCTCTGTCCTCATGTTTTCATTACTTATTTTTTCATTATTGATTTTTTTTTTTGTATCATATAATAAACTTTAAGTCGTAAAATCAGAGCATTTTAAGGGGTGTTTTCTTCAAAGAGACATGGTGCATTTCTCCAAGAACCGAAAGTTTAGTAAGCAGTATCATGTTCTTCTGCTCCTGAAGCCCATTTTAATAACATTAAAAGTTCACAAAATGGGTTTTAAATGACATAGGATCTTGAAGAAGTGCAAATCTTTGCTGCAGGCCTGATAAAATGTCTTGGTATCTGCTCTGCAATTGGTTTAAATCACTATGGAGACTGCCTATAATTGGGAAATTTAAGCATTATGGTTTTCTGGGTAACCTGAAAAGGACACTGTCCCAGTTGGATCAGGATATCAGTACCCTCAACTTTACATTTAATGCATCTCTTTAGCTCAAATGTAGGACTGTTGTTCAGTATAACAAGAAACACAAGGCGGGCACCTCTGCCGGAGGAAAACCTCATTAATTATTGCAAACTACAGTTAAAACCAAGAGAATTAAGCCAGTTAATGTTTATAGTGGACTTTAAGCAATTTGAATTCTTATTTTGCTGCAGATGGTCTTGTCTCTGTTGTTCACAGCGTGATTAAAATAAGCTGAACAGCCTGTTTAATTGTCTGTGAGCATAACAAAAACTACGTATGCAGCTCCTTGTTGTGTGAAAATCTTGAATCGTGTTTGTTTTACTTTTTTCTGAGAATTACATGGAGTATTTTTAGCTGTACCCAGGTGAAGACTGGCTACCAAGAGTGTTGGGGCATTTAGATAAAGAGCCACCAATCCCTGGAGCTCCTTCATTGTGAAAATTAGGCTTGAAACCTGCCACATGCTTTTAAAGCTATACTTCAAATAAATTAGCCAAATCTGAAAATGCATTTTATTGTTTTTCACTCTTTTACTTTAGCATTTTTTGTTTTTATCAGACATACATTATCTA
The DNA here is from genome assembly GCA_036419115.1 of Scarus forsteni. Lineage (NCBI taxonomy): Eukaryota > Metazoa > Chordata > Actinopteri > Labriformes > Labridae > Scarus > Scarus forsteni. The sequence continues at coordinate 4,312,103 of JAZDUH010000400.1, read as the reverse complement.
TACTGTTTATCTTTTTTGGGGTCATGGGGCTGGAACCTATCTCAGCTTTCATTGAGGGAGAGGTGGGGTCCACCCTGAACCCATTGTCAGCTGAGCACAGGGCCACATAGGGTCATAAATGACCATTCACGCTAATGCCTGAGGACAATTAAGGATCACCAATCAACTGGTGGGAGGACTCTGCAGTGCCTGTAACACTCTTGCATGCACAGGGAGAGCATGCGAACTCGAACCCAGGATCCAACCAGCATCCTTCTTGCTGTGAGGCATGCCAACTACCTGCTGCACCACCATGCTACCCCAGTAGTATTTTATTTTATTTTGTTTTATATTTTTTCATTTAATCTATTTTAATACATATAATAATTAATATATTTAATAAATTTCAAAAGCCAGCATTCCTTCTGTTTTCCTGTCTTGCCTAACTCTTGAGTTCATGACAAGCAGATAGACGCCATTCTTTTAACTGTGGGCATAAAATGCTAATCTTAGGCTAACGTGGTAAAAAAAAATAAAAGTTACAACAAGCACACAGGACTATTCAGATTTGCCTAGGAGTTTATCTGATGATTGTAGGCAAGGGTAGGATAGCGCTACCCATTGACTCCCAGTTTTGAGCTAAGATAATTAGCGGTGGGCGAGCTCTGCCTGTCCCTTTCTTGTTATTGCACATATTGTGAAGAAAATGGAGTCTATATGCTTGTTATGGACTCAGGAGTGAGGCAACACACACAAAAAAACATGTTGGCATATCCCTTTAACTTTCAAACCAACTGTTTACCATGTTTTTGTTTTTAGATGTTTCCCATGCTTTTCCAGCACATTCAAACCTTGTTAAGTGATAAAAATAAAGTTATTGATGTATTCATATTACTTGCCTATCTGAGCATCTGAAAAGCCCACGCATCAGACTCCTTCATTATGTTTGTTTGTTTCTTTCTGACAGATAACTTTGTGAATGATTTTGTGTTGATTTATGCTCCACTTTGTTTGCTCCTGGCAGGTTTCTTGCGTGCCTGACAGCCTGAGTTTAGGAAAATTGTTACTGAGGCTTCATGATCATGACACACAGAAAATTATGCTGGGTTAAAAAAAGGAGAGAGACTTTATTTGTATTAACTTCACGTTGGAATTAGTGTAGTATTACTGCCTCACAGCTTAAGCTCCTTGCTGTCTCTGCTGTCATGGCCTCCAATGTTATCACACTTCCGACTCAGAGCGCCCCTGAATAAGGAACAAATCTGCATAACACAGATGAAGGACGAACGGCAGGCAGCCCATGATAACAATCACTTCTTTAATCTCTACGATGAAGGAAGAGAAACAAGATCCCCATCTGCAGAAAGGTCTTCCCACTTCCCTGTTTTGTTCCGTTAACTGTGATCGGCTGCTGATGATTGAGGATGTAGGTGAGCTGTCCACAATCTGGAGATGGCACGACTCTGATTTGCATAGATATGCAAATGCAGCAGGTTACAGTTGAGTTGTTGGGACCGCTGATATCAATTGGTGTCAGCGTATGTGCCTGTTCCCTCCCCGTGTGCTACCTGCTCCAGTATCTAGGTCATTGTTTTCTCCCTGTGTCTGATGGAGACGTACTGTATTCAAAGCTCATGCAGCCCGGCTGAGGTTATTTATAATGCTACAGGCAGTCTGCGGATGTCATACAGGCTTTACAGTCTGGGTTATATTAGCCTTTTGTCACTGACTGATGTACTTTTATGCAGCTACTGCATATATTTCTCTCTCTTTGTAAGTTATGTTTCCCTGAGCTGCTGATTTGTGTTTTTATATCGCTCATAAATCTAACAGCGATACTCAGTAAGTAAACACAAAACATAATGGGGTGCTGTTTTTCCCAGGCTCTAAAAGGAGATTTTTTTGGTTGTTGTTCCTTGTCTGATTTGCTGCCAACAGTTAAATCATTTTCCAAACTCTGACTGTGCTGTGGAAACATTGTGGTGTGCAGGCTGAACTGTTATCATAACTGTGTGACAGTGTGTGGGAATGTGGCTCATTTTAGCAGCTATTTTAGAATTTTTCTGGGAAAGTGGTTTTTAGAATGGGTATCGCACCCCCAGAAGGGGGTTGAGATGCTCTCAAAAATAAAAAATATGTAAATAATATATTCCGCCAGTTTTTTTTTTTTTTAATCATAAAATGAGCTTGTTTTTATTATGATTTATTTTTTATGTTTTGGACGTCCCATTTCCATCCATAGACCAACTATACAGCTTATCCTTGAAACAAAAAGAAGAAACTCCAAGGCACTCTCTTTATACTATTAAAATGCCTTTATTTAAACGGCATGGACTTCCTGATGAAGTCATGCATGGTTTACAAAGTGCTTTGACAATAGACAGGAACATAACTCAAGACCATCCTCTTTAATCCGGCTATTAGCTGAATTTCGTTTTACTCTTTTAATCCACATCATATGGGTTTCACTCCATTTAAGTTACAGAGTTACTAGTTTAGTATGTTTTACCACTTTTTTACCACTTATTTATTTATTGTTTGGTTTTAGAACAGTTTTATCTTAATCAACGTTAAGCTTTTTATTACCTTTGTTATATCTTATCATGACTTTATTTATTTGATCATTTAGTTTTAGCTCCTGTTTCCTCAATTTCAATTTAAGGTAGCATTTCCTCAGTCCTTCTGATTTAGAGTGCTTGTGTGTGTAGGTGTGTGTGTGTGCATGTGCTTGAGTACTTGTTAAATGTATTATCAGCTCCTTGTAAGTCACATAAACTTGAAAATATTGTGTGTCCACTGGCTCGTATTTCCCTTAAACATGACATATCTGTGTAAGTTGCCAAAGTTCTCATATTTCACATAAACTTGACAAGGTCCCAACATGTCACAGTAAAGTCAGGTCTGACCAAAAGTTTGCGTTAGACAAAATCTCAACAGATAAAAGTGTCTCTTATCTCTTATTTCCAGGTCTCAGGGACCTTGGGAAAGGCATGTCCCCGTTTTTCATGTTCCTGTCATAAGTCCTGATATGTCACATTAACACGTATGTGTGTGTGCGTATGTGTGTGCTGTCTGTGTTAAATGTGGGCTGGGAGGCTGGGTGGGGTTTTCTATTTCGTTCTGTATATCCTGACTCTGATCTTGTTTATCTTAATGTTCAGCACTTTGTGCTACATTTTCTGTATGAAAAGTGCTTCATAAATAAAGTTTGATTGGTTGATTGATAAGACAGCAAAGCACAAGAGCTTAGACACAAGGGTAAAAAAACAGTTGAAAAAGGTCAGTTAAAATCAAAGAACATTTGAGACATATATATGTACATAAAAAATGTATATAGATGTACGTAGTTGAAACAATTTGTTGAGAAATATTTTGTTCAAGTTTCTATGTTCAGTATTGCTTTGGTTATGCAGTAGTGATCAAACTTAAAAAAACGCCTCTTAAGTTTTTATATAAAAATGATCATATCTCAAAAACTAAAATAGGTATTTTGTTCGAATCACTTCTGGTGTGTTCAGAAATATCTTGTTTTTTTTTTCCACATGTGGAAATCATTTGGATCAATGTGTTTTGAACACCTTTACCTAATTTTTATGGTTTATTTATATGTATACCATTTTTTTAAGTTGTAAGGATTCTAGGGAGATTAGGTATTTGAATATATTCTAAGAAATGACATCAGAATGAACAAAAATACAAATGCATTTACTGGCGAACCCTTAAAATTGCAGTCCCTTAGGGGTTAAAGAATGTTCCATATGAACACTTTTCCTGTCTCTGTCCCCTCTACAGTGTCTTCTCCTGGTCCTAACATCACCCTGGAGGGTCAGTACAACTGTCAACAAGGACCAGGGATCCCACTGGACAAACTGTGTGACTTCACCACCGACTGCCCGCTCGGCGATGACGAAGGCGACCGATGCCGTGAGTTCACCCTGACACAAGAGCACAGCTGTCGACAACAACATGCAAGAGCTAAGCTCCTGCGTCAGCTCTTCCCTCTGCACTCATTTCTAGGCCAGAACATCAAAGTTTTTGAAATTGGCCCACTATAGTGAGTCATCTTTAATGAAACTGCTCAACAGAGCAACAACTGCAGGAGCCTCTTTCTGACACTGAGGCAGAGCAGGGAAGGCACAAACATCAGCGTGTTGCTTTGCTTGGCTAGCATTTCTCACCCTTGACGTGCTCCATGGTTATTATTTATATCTCTTTGCACATTTGTTTTTCCACTGTACCCGAGGCCGAGGAGGAATGCTAGCCAAGTGTGCTGACATCTCATTCACGGGTAATGTCCCCCGGGCTTGGCTCTGTCTGTGTGATTATGTGCCTGTGAGAGGATCTTTGCTTTAGTCCGCTGCATGTTGGAGCATTTTCTACATTGTTTACCCAATCTATAGAAGCACAGTTCAGAGCTTTTACCCTGCAGAGATCCTTTTTCCCTTTTTAATGGTGTAGTTAGATTTTTCACCCATAGTAAACCGACCAGAATTAATTTGCTCCCTCCCGCTGTGCGGGTCAGCCAACCATGTGGTGCTTATTAAAATGATGGCTGCTCCCTTGTGCTTATAGGTTTGCTAACTATGGGAGCTGAGGATAAGAGGCTAAGGATAGGGTGGAAATACTCACCAGACACAGTCCCTCCTCCTTAGTTGACAGGAGCAGCTATCAGCGCTAATTGGCCTGAGAGGGGAACCCAAGAGAATAATCTGCATTTGAACGTGATAAGTGGGTCTATGTGTGTGTCTCTCTGTGTGTGTTTGGGTTGAAGAAGCTAGAATATAAAATTAGAATTTCTTAATTATAAGTAAACACATATGCAGTATGCACATGCCAGTGACTTTTAAACACCCATGAGCAGCTGATAATTAAAGACTTAGTATGGGCCAAGCAGTCCAGGCCAGAAATCATTAATCTCAGTCTTTTTATTTGGATAGTGACATATGACCATTTTAAATCTATTAATCTTATGTTCATTTGTGTAGGCACAAGTATGAAGCAGGAAAATCTTTGCACGTACAAATCCCATTTCCAATGAAGTTGGGGTGGTGCATAAAATGTAATAAAACAGAACATATTTATTTGAAATTCTTTTTCAAACCTTAATTAAATTGAATTAACTAAAAAAGCAAGATGGGCTGCACAGTGGTGCAGCAGGTAGTGCACATGCCTCACAGCAAAAAGTCTAAACCACAACGTCAGAGTGAAAAAATCACATACTGTTGCCTTTAAACATTGCTGTATCCCTTTGCACGTTTCAATTATGTGTTTCCTTCACTGGCCTTCCCCGGGTTTTGGTTATTTCCCTTCTTCTTTCCACTTGTCTTCACTGTATTTTTCTAATTTTGCATTCTCCACAAAAGAAACAGGTTGATGTTACATAAATTAGGCTTCTTTTCTCCTGTTGATGTGATTACGTTAATCCTCGAGGCTCTGACTGGAGCCTAACCTCCTGATTTTTCTTAGAAATTCATTGTTGTTTTTTTGCAAATGCTGAGCACACTGGTGCTGACAAATTTGACCTGTTGGAAGAAGCATTTTTCTCAGTCATCATTGTTAGTGTTGAATCTCCTGTGTGCATTAGGATAATAACTATGAGTCAGGACACAGAGGCCGTCAACTTGATGTTGAAACAATGGTATTTACTAAGAATATTCATGTAACTGACACACAGTCAACAAATCCTTTTGATGCTTTACGTAGGATGAAGGGTTTTATAGTAAATGCAAACGCAGTGAGTCAACAGGGACATGTTCAAGATGATTCTGCTTTGTTTTGTTCATACTGTACACTAGAGACAGAGGAGTAAAGGCCTGCTACGTCCAACATCCTCAGGTCTTTGAGCCCGTCGAATAACAGATGAAAAACTCAGGAAAATCTCTGCCACAAGTTCAGCTGCTTGTAAGATATCCTCAGAAAAACGGCAGCACAGTAGAGGTTATAAAAAATAACAAACTTTTCTGTTTTTTCAAGAGTCAGGGAGGAAGGCATCAGATGAAAACAAGTCCGATAAAGAGGAGTCAGATAGGGCTTTTGTGTACTGCAGGCTTGTGCGACATGTGGCCTGGGGTGTACTGCTGGTTTGCAGCTATGTGATTGTCTTATTAGCTATTAATATGAGCAAACAGCTTTTGGGTGTACCTGTACATGCCAGCATGTGTATGTTTTACTTTGAGAAGGATGAAAATCCATCTATAGTTGGGATTTTCGAAGCCCTCATTCAAAGCCCATCCTCGAATTTGCATTCTGGTTCATAAACAGCACACAGTCTCGTCCAAAAATACATTAAATACTTCTATGTTCTGACTGAGTACACAGACAGACAACATTTTAGATGTGTCTCTCCTTCTCCCTCAATCACAGTCCACAGTTTCTTCTACCTTGGGCTCCATATTTGTTCTGTTTTCATTCCTATCACTCATCACAGTTACCCCCTGCTACCCAAATCACAACGTGTTCCCTCTCTGATACCCCATTCTCTATGATCTATCCACAAGTTATCTTCATTTGATTTGATCTATTTAAATCCTTCATAAGCTCTGCCAACGCTCATTAACAGGAAGAAAGCGAAGTGAGGCAGGAGGAACAAACTTAGCTGGTGTCAATCACAAAGCTTCCTGACATATAAGGAAAAATCGAATCCCTGTGGATCTCCCTCATCATCCCACCCTGGCATCATTATGCATAAACACATCCCCCACTCTTTGAGAATCACTGCTTCCTCCCGTTGATCTTCGTTGGTCTACATTCTGCAAACACCCCGCTGCTTTCTAACACCATATTCTCCCTGCAACTACAGAGAAATGTTGCATGCTGCAGAGTTGGATGCAGGCAGAAACATTGAGTAATCTGTAAGACTCTTTTTTATTTCTCTTGGATGTATGAGATTATTACTTCTCCTTTTATCTATTACTGTACAAGGAGACCAGTACAGCAGTATCTGTCTTTGTCTGTTTATATTTAGTGGATGTCACTGCCTTATGCTAGTGGTGAGTCATTGTTGTTTTGTAGAGATTTATTTCCAAGCATTATGAATTATTGAAAAAATAAAATACCTGGATTCTGTCCATAAATTATGCATTGATATTATTATATAGATAAATCAAATGATATACAGTGCAATAAATGTTGGTGTTTGGAACCGTGATGACATATTTTGTTGGTGGAGCCAAACTGGTGTCAGGAACTTTGCAAAGCATAGCTTTAGCTCAGTGCACATCGTGGAGATCTGAACCTGCTGGACCCAGATTGATGTAGAAACTTTTTTGGCCATACTCTTTGTTGGCTCAGTGAGCTAATCATCAATGGATGGATTAAGTTAAGTGGTCATACATCTTCAAATAGTTTTAATTAGTGGACCCTTATGATGATAGCACAGAAAATCTGAGGGTACAAATACTTACTGAACATTCTCTTGCACTTTGTGGACCAGTCGTAGACACCGAATACTGAAATTTATCCGATATTTTTGTAAAAATGGCCAAATTCATGCTCTAAAGTACAGACCCAGCTGCTTCAATTTTCCCCTCCCTGCCAGCAGTCTACCAGCTTCCAGCCAGTTTCCAGCCAATTGCCAGCCAACTTCATAGCCTCACCCTTTCCCTTGGTTATTAGATCAACCTCCAAATCAGCAGAGAGGAATCTTGACACCACAATTTATCACAGACGTAGCCTGAAATGTAGATTTAAAACTTTCAGAATGGCCAGGCCCCATCAAGGACCTGCCATTGACCAGCAAAAATCCTATCAGGGAATGTGGGGAAGTTTTAAGTGGCAGCATCTGTATGTGTGCTCTGTTGACTTTCAGAGGATGTATGTGTTGTTTTTATCATAATAGACATGTTCAAAACATTAAACATTCCAACAATAGATATTGCATTCATGTGAAAATCTAAACAAAGAGACATTTGTTATAAAGTTGTCCATCCTCAATAGTGGCTGCTCAACCAGTAAATGCAATCTCCTTACAGTAACAGTTGGCTAGCAGCGAGGATATAAACACAGTTTTACAGGCGTGGGCTACCAATGTGACACCAACAGCTTTGACTCTTTTTAATTTATTGTAATAATTGATTAAAGAATGCTCTTACATTGTGAAAAGCTACAAGCATGCAGTTTTTCTGCCACTGACAAAACCATAAATGTCTGTATTGCTATCTTGTGGCACATTTATACACTTTTCCCTTTAATCAGTTTTCTAAAGTGTGTATTCATATTCCCTGATGTATTTATACTGTTATTGCCACCAGTATGTGTATGCACTGTGATGCCTACTACAAATGTTCTATTTGTCATTTAGCTGAACCTGAAAGGGCCCAAAAGCACAACTAGACAAAGTCGAAGATTTCAAAAAGCATTTAATCAGCCTGGGGTTTGGTGCACTGAAGATCATTCAAAAAACAGGCAAAGGTATCAGAATCAAGGAAAAGAGAGGTACAAAACCACAAAGGGGATGCAAGGAATAAAGCTGCAAACAATAACAAGAGCTATGAGGACAATCTGGCAGCAAACAAGAGGGACACAGGCGATGCAGGCAGGAACACAGGTGTAGGGAATCAACAATCAGGGAGACACAGAGAGGAGAGGGCAGGAAACAAGACCTGTACATGACACATGAGAAAAAAACAAAAATGTGGTATGTGACACTATAAACATGAAAATAGTTGCAGAAATCCAAATGTAAAGCTTCATCCCCACAGTTTTAGAGAAATAAACATTTATAAGCATGGCTACACTTACTACTGAGGACACCAAGGTCCAGACTTTTTTCTCGTATTTACTCACAGAAAAATTACATAGAAGTTGCTTGTCCTTCAGATCAGAATCACTGCTTGAGTGAGTTTCTGAGCCATTGTTCATCTGAGACAGTGGGTAGTTTGTGTCTGTTAGCAGCTTCTCAGATAAACTATCCACAATCCTAGAATGTCCCAGCAACATTTATGATTGGTCATGTCTGTAGCAAAAGTTTAAAATGACAGCTGCATCAACCGCAATAGAACAGGACATTACACACCCACTCAGCCAGTACCTCACTCCACTGCCTTCAGGGCGCAGGTACAGGACGATAAGGTGCAATAAGGCTTGCCTTGGGAAGAGCCTGATCCCCTTAGCCATTGCTGCTCTGAGTGATAGGCCACGCTGAACGTATATGTGTGTAATTTTGTGGTGTAATTTGTTGCTGTCTCTGTTTTTGTTTGAATAATGTAGTGCTGTGAAAATGAATTTCCCCTTGGGGACAGTAAATCTAATCTAATCTAATCTACTGAGTTCTACAAAAATAGCTGGGGGTCCCAATGGCAAATATTTCTGATTGCTTTTTAACCTTTCATTCATGGTGTCCACTGCAGTAGACAGATATTTGGGATAAATGTATACCCTACAGGATGCAGTAACATGTCCCAGTTACCAGGTGGTAAATTCTCAAAACTTGTCTTAAGTTTCATGAAACTGTTTTATTGGCACACTTTTACCAAATCGAGATATTGCATCATAAATTCAAAATAGCCAACAAATGGCAAACTGGGTATTATGCTTGTATTCAGATTTTACATAATGTTGTACTGTTTTTTTAATTATTTTGGTCTAATTTCACAATTGAACAGTTTGATTAAACAGCAAAAACAGATGTACTTCAGATTTTTCTTTTTCCTTTAAAAAATAGTTGTTAATGGCGTGTTTGAGGACCTTAATTAAGTGCCAGATTACTGTTTAAAGCCACTGATGCATGGTGTCCATTGTAGTGAATAGATGTCTGACTCTCTCATAATATAAGATTAAAAAAATGAACGTAATTTTAATCTTGCTTAAAAGTAAAAACAAATATTTAAAAAAATGTATTCACTTGGATTTAATAATTTATCCCTCCATAATTCATGCTCTACTGCCTCAGCCCTGAGCCCCAACTTGATTTGGAAGTTAATAAGGGAATTCTCAAACAAGAGGCTCTAACATAATATTATATATTTTAAATATTGTGGTTGCTTCTTTGTCAAACAGCATGTTTAAGTTCTGTAGTCTCTTAAAAATACCTTGTGATGCTTGCAGATGCTTTTAAGCCTAAAAAATGTGAAAAGTTGGTTTTTTTGTTAAGATTATCATAAAAACAGAACATGGTAGTTTCATAATATTTGTTCAGTAATGATCCAAAAACACAGTGAAAAGTCCCATTGACTTTTAGTTAAGGGCAGCAGCCAACTTCCACAATGGCCTACAAAGATGAGTCATCCTTTCACTATTTTATTACTGATGATAAAGGAAGTTGCAAATGTTGACTGAATGAGTAGCTGAATGACCTTGAGTCTTACTACAAAACATGCACTTACACCATAACAGAATTTTTTTACCACTTACTTTTGTATACTCTGCTTTCATTCTCTGGCATCGATATACCAGGTGAGAGCAAACATCTCCTAGTTTTGGTCCTTTTTTGTAATTTGTCATTCCAGTTCCTGAACATCCTGACCATGTTCCACACAAAAGGCATTCATCTGTGACAACACTCCTCCCCATTTTGTATTTGTAGTCTCAACTTTTTGTGATACAAACAACTTTGATCACAACATGTCATGAGAGCAAAAGCCAATGCAATCACACTTTATTATGTGGTTCCTGCTATGAGGTGTTTTATAACCTTTGTCCTCTTGTCAAGCTGTCGGGACAGACAAATGATGCACCCCTGCTGCCATTTCATCGAAAGAATGGAATTGAATGACGCCACTCATACCATCCACAAAGATGAAGTGATGTTCACGTCAGCTTTCATCAAGAAGTGATGACCGTGTTGTGTGGGCCTCATTGACACCTCATTACACAAAGTGTTTCAGGTTGAATCCATTTCACAGAGTCAACACTGCAGTGACTGCAACGCTCATGAATGATAGCTCTCGGGTATATGAAGGCACGCAGTCCCACGTCTGAACAGAGCTATGTGCAGCTGTGACATCAGCTCAGACTTCTTTATTCATGTCATGAGAAGCTATCATATGATGTGACTTTGATTCAAGAGCTTCGCAGAGGGAACATCAAAGTGGCACTAACTGGTTTATGTAGCAGGCAGAGTGACTCATAATGTCACAAGACGCGCCAGAACATGAAATCTACTTATTATCCAAAAAGGCCAGACGAGCTGAGATGGAAAACATCACAGGAAAATCAAGCTTCAGTCGGCTCTTTTTCTCTGTTCTTTCAAAATAAAAATGAAATGGTGCTAGTTTTTATGATGTTTACTCCTTAAAAGCTATTGTTGTTGAAGGTATTTTGTTCAGTCCCCCCCTGGAGGATACCTGCTGTATGATAACTGCTCAGGCCAGTTTACCTCCATTATCTGGATGAAGCCATTCCCCAAAAAGCAGAGTGTTATCAGGCACTCTCTGTTTCTTATAGATAATGGACCCTCACAGACAGTATCTCTGATAAGAGCTACTGCAGGCAAACTTATGAGGAAAACTTTTAAACAGGAACATCAAACTAAAGAAAAAGTTATCACATACTTTCATGAGGTTTCAACCTATTTACAGTCTGAACATCAAAACATCCATCTATTATGCATGCCACCAATCCAAGACAGGACTGAAGGGGAGACAAATCTCCACTGTTACTGGGCAAGAACAGAACAGACTCACAGGGCTTACATGCAGAGATGTTCTGTCTCATATTTGTGGACAATGTAGGCCGGGTGGGTGTAGGCCGGCTTTACCACCTGGATAACCACTCTACATGTAAAGTCAATGTACAGTTATGATAAGGTGAGGCTAACCCTCCCACAATGCAATGGACGCACTCTGGGAAACAGCATTGCTTGGTCACTAGAGCTGGAAAGTTGAACTCTAGAGTAGGGGTGTGCGATATGACGATATTAAAACGTTAAGTATTATAACGATTTAATATCGTCATAAAGCAGAAAGATCGTCAGATCGTCTGTGTGGGCACAGAGACTTTGACGCGCACCCAACTAGCCAATCGTAGCACATTAAGCGCAGTGCATGGTGGGATCTCCTGTTTGGTTATGTAGTGTGAAGCCATGACGGAAAGAGAAAAGAAGATAAAAGCTTGAAGATGTCTGAACAAAAATCTGTTCTAAAGCAGCTGTATTATTCACTCAGATTATAGACATTGCAGTTAGATAACATTTGTTTTGAATTGTTGCACTTTAAGAGATAATGTTGATATTGTTGTTCATTATCTTTTATGTTTACATTTATTGCACATTTTTATAAAAACTGCACTATTTAAATTAAAACCTGTTCAGAAAGTTTCTTTGGCTTTAATTGTCCTTTTTTTCTTTTAGGGTTTTACATGTTTTATATGTTAAACATAGGGAAAAAATGGTCAAACATGCAAATTAGTCTGGAAAAATCAAAGTAAGAAAGAATCGTGATTAATTGTCAACACGGTCACGATCGTGATCTTATTTTCAAAAAATCTTGATATGATATTTTTGCCATTACGCCCACCCCTACTCTAGAGGTTCGCCTAACATGAAAAATGCCACAATGTACAGAATTGAGCACAAAATCAAACGAACAAAAAAACATGTTCAGACTTCCAGTGGCTGGAACTCGGCTGGCATTTGGTTGGGAGGGGAAAATTGAAGTGGTTGCATCTGTTTATCTATAAATGTGCATAGTGCTGTGCAAATTTCTAAGTCCACCTGTCATAACAACCACCAAGCATCATAATTACTTTAATGCAGACTCTTTCATTTTCAGTACAAATACAGATTTACAAAACAACAGATTTCCCAAATGTGTATTTTAAAATTTACAATACAATTCTAAAAATGAGCAAATATATGTCTTCATGGTAAAAAAAAAAAAAAAAAAAGGTAAAATAGTGCACTGTTCTCCCATTCATCTCTGATTTAGACTTTAAATAGGCTTACATTACATTTGAAGTGAAATAAAAAGTGTTTGGTTCAACTTTAATATTTACAGCTGTTACACTTTTGCACTTTTTGTATATACATATATATTTTTTTGCATTTTCACATGGTTATACTGGCAACTACAGCTGGCAAAATTTTTCTGGTAAAATGTAATATTTAAGCACTAAGTGGTTTACATCAGAGCTTTTATTTTGTATTTGTAATATATGTAATAAATGATGTTTACATTATAGCCATTTTTAAAGGAAATTGAAGTTAAAGGTTTTCCATAAATTTATTTTTGTACTATGCTATGTTCAGCTAATTCCCTTTAAGTTGTATAGCACATCTTGGCAATCACAGTTGCCAGAATTTTTATAAAAAGAACTTTTATTTTTACAGTTCAGTTTGTATCTGTTTAGTGTCCATTTGACAAAAGAGGCGCCACTATATTTGTCCCAAAATTAAATATTTCCTGAAAATGTATCTTTAATGAAACAAATAGTGTTTACAGCATGTTATCATTAGTAATTCTAGTACCTGTCTTTCCTATCACAAAAGGGGAAGCAGTTTCCTGAGTAAAGTTTAGACCTCTCAGTGTGGATAGGGAGGAAACATGCAGAACATAGTTTTTGCATTTTCACGGGCAGTATAAAATCCAACTAACTCATTCCACCGTAATGCTGCAGCACAAACTAACTCTGTTGTCAGAGTGGAATTCTTCCGAGGCTCATGGTGTTTTCCGAAGTGATTCCAGCCTGATTGCCAGCCTTCGAACACATCCTGTCACCACCTCAGCTCTCTCATTTCCCCTCACACTGTCTTCCTTTCTATCTCCCTCTCTGGACTCTTCAGGCTGTTTCCATTTTCTGCCTCTGTTTCTGGAGTCCCCACATCGCACCTCAGCTCTAATTTCCTCCAACATACCGACAGCCATTAGTGGGCCCCCTCCTGCATGCCCTCCCCCCTACCTCTCTACCTTCACTGTCACTCACCTCCTTCATCACCCGCGGTCCCCCAGGCCCAGCCTTGTTCCTCTTTTCTCCTTGGCAGATAGGCTGTCAGGGCTCAATCCATTGTCTCTCTTTTTTACCCCTCCTGCTGGGCCTGTCCACTCAATAGATGGCCCCCCACTTGTGTCATTTTTGCCCCCTTCCTCCCCCTCCTGATACATTTTCTCTTCTTTTCTGATTTCTCTGCAGGCCAGTTTCTCAATGGCAGCTACTGCTCCTTTGAAGAGGGTGAGTGCGGCTGGCAGTCCATAACGGGTCGTGGTCACTCCTGGAGAAGAGTCCAGTCGCCGTCCAAAGCCATCCGGCAGAGCTGCCCCTCATCAGGTAGCTCACTCTCAACTCTTTTGATATCATGAGCACTGTGATGATCAAAAGGTCCATTTTCAGGCTCTGGAAAACCCTTTATACTAAGCTGTTTAAGTCTTTTTAATGAGACATTTACACCACTGAATACTCACTTAAGAGAGCAGCTAAGAGGGAGATTTTTTTAATTTTCAAAACTTTCATTATAGCCATACGACAAATAACACAAAATATCAAATAATAAGCAAACATGTCAATATTGCCAAGCAAGAACTCCACATCCTAATGTGTTGTCTATATTTCATTTAAATTAATTTGAAAGCCAGTTGCAGGGTAGCACAGCAGGTAGTGCACGTGCCTCACAGCAAGAAGATCCCTGGCTCGATCCTTGGGTCGGACAGGGGCCTTTCTGTGTGAAGTTTGCATGTTCTTCATGTGCATGCGTGGGCTCTCTCTGGGCACTCTGGCTTCCTCACACAGACCAAAAACATGCTCGTTAGGTTAATTGGGCACTCTAAATTGCCCTTAGGTATGAGTGTGAGCATAAATAGTTGTCTGTCTCTCTATGTTGCCCTGTGATTGGCTGGTGACCAGTTCAGGGAGTATCCCTTCTCTCGCCAATTGACAGCTGGCATTGGCTCCAGCCCCCCCACAACCCCAAAAGGGATAAGCAGTATAGAAAATTAATGATTGTTTGAATGTATCAGCTGAAAGCCTCCAATAAGATCGGGTCTGTATTAGATTCAATCCAAAGTAAAGGACCAATAAACTTAAAGGGTTAGGCTCACAATAACGTTGTCACCAGACATGGAAAGGTTATTCCTTTGCATTTCAAAAGCGCATTCACACAGTGATGATGTGAAAATGATGCACATGCACACAGATCCACGAGAACGACTAAAAACGCAGTACTGTGTATGCCTAGCCAGTAGTTGGCGATTGAGGTTTGTAGAGAAACAGCTGTGTCAGAGCACGGTGAAGACAAACTTTTCATAAACAACAATGGTGAGTGGATGCATGAAGACCCAGGAGTTTCTTTTTTGGACAGCAAATGTGTTTGGATATTTTTTTCTGGATAGCAAACTGAACACAGTTAGCAGCACATGTTGCACGGTAGATGGTTGAAGCTGCTGTCGTTGTTGTTGTTGTTGTTCCTAGGTGCACACACAACTTTCATCTGGAGGAGCACTGGGCATGCGTTGCACGCCATCTTTTCCCTGAAAAAATGTACCTATATGTTTTCAAAAATTTTTACTCTTGACCCTGGTTTCAGAAGTATGTGGAATCAGACACTCTGGGCACCTATCTGGTGTAAACAGAAGGTTAAACCTCAATGAAAACTCCACCTTTGGTCATTTTCATTGTTGTGTTAACGGGGCCTTAGTTTGTGTTTTTTTTTAAGGGGAGTTGCTCGAGGCCCATGGCACGAGTAAATGTGAGTGTCAATAAAGGAATTTGCAAGCTTTGAACCTGCAGGGAATATACAGGGGCAGATTCTAGCCATAGCATAGTGCCACTAAAAGCATCTTACTGGTTAAACTTACAGGTTAAAACCAATCGAAAAACTACATTGGCCTGAAAATATGCTACAGCATTTGACTTTTCCCTCACATAGTCCCTGTGTTTGGAACTATTTTGTGTGATGGGACATAGGAGTTACATATCCCTCCACCTTCAGCTGGTCAGGTAGAGGAACAACAAACACCAACTTCACTAAAAATGACCTAAAAATGAACCATTTAGGCTGTAATAACAATAACATGCTGTTAGTCATGGGAATGAGAGGATAACTTTATAAACTGGAGCACACTGAGGAAGAACTTTACAGATTGATTCACAGGTAGGTAGAGGGATGGAGAATGAAGGAGCAGAACAGATCACAGGTTACCTGGTGTAGATGCATGAGTTGTGAGACCATATCCCCAAACTTGGAGGCCCATTGCTGTCACAAGTGGAACATAGTAATATTTAAATAACAAAGCCACATTTATAATTACATCAGGCGAGCTCAATATATACATGATTTTGCTCCAGTACACACCTACCTGATCCTGCTGTAGCACTCTCCTCACCTGATCCAATGAGAGGAGTTGGTGGTGGAAGGATATGGAGTCTTTCATCACATCACAAACTAATTCTAAAAACAGGGGCTTTGCCAAGGAAAAGTTGAACACTGTAAAGATTCCTACAAATTATGGTAGTGTCAGGCCAACATAGTTTTTTGAGTGGTTTTAACCTGTAAGTGGGTTAATTACGAGGCTTTTGGTAACACAACGTATTGCTGTGTACTGAGTAGCGTACGCCCTCAAATAACCCTAAGGACAAAGCTTACAACTTCCTTTATTGGCACTTACATTTCCTAGTGCCATGGGCCTAGAGCAACCCCTCTACGAAAACCTAAACTAATCGTTTAAACAATAATAGTGGTGGCTTGGTCAACATACTGATGCAAAGTCGAATAGCGGTGGCATCAAGACTGACCCCTGCGGAACACCTTCAGTTTTAGAGAATGGGATGACAATGCAACTTTCCCCTAACACACACTGACCCTCATTTATTAGTCTAGTATCGATATTTGTGCAGATTGTGGTGCAGAAGTTGTCTTACACTTACTCTTAATTATGACTCAAGAAACCTGCATATTGTCCAGTCCCAGCGTACGACTGTATGCTGATAAAACCAGCAGCTGAAAACTGCTGTCATATAAATAACACACCCCTACATATTTATGGTTAAGCCCTGAATTTACCACATGTAGGGACAAATGTTGTAAAAAGTGGTTGAAGCTTTTCTGAGCTGGAGGCTGAGAACATCACAGGAAAGGAAGAAAAGCGTAAAATATTGTTGTTTGGATGTCTGCATTAATGAGAGTCAGACACAACTTGCTTTCAAAGGCACACCAGAGATATGATTGTGTGAGGAGATATGTTTCTCAAAAGAAAGATCAGAGCTTTTGCACCACAATAAACATATTTGATTGAGTATTATTCAGCGATATCATTGTTTTAATAGCCCCCTGTTAGCAACTTATGGGAGAGAAGTTTACAGTTTAAGAAAAAACAAAACCTCACAGTGAACAACTTGTTTACATGAGGGGGTTATAGTTCATAATAATCATTGTGGGGACCGTGGCACATGGGGGAAATGGATCTCTCTGATTGCACATTAAGGCAGTTTGCAGAGAAATAATCTGTTAACAGAGTGAGCCAACAGACTGCAGTATTGTTCAACTGCTTTTTAAGAACACAAAAAAATAAATGGCATTATTTCAGATAATGGATTTAAGTTTCGGTTTAATTTCTCTTTATCTTTGTGTGCCCCCTCTCTCGCTCTCCTTACAGAACGGACCAGGCTTGCATATTGTATCAGTTTTCTGTCCAGATTTATAAAGGTGCTTTAAAAACACAGTGGTGTAATGGTTGATTTATAAAGCATAATTAGTGCAGGTTTAATTGATCAGAGCCCTCAATCTGATGAATTGGACAGAGCAGCACTCTGGAAAAATGTTATTTCCTCTTTGAGTTTTCTGTCCCATTGCATTTTTTTAGTTACGAAAATCATCCACAATATTTACAGCAAATAATAAAAGAATAAGTTTTGGAGGGGAAAATATTATATATTTTAGGTTATGTATCTAAGATCAGTATACAGCTCTAAATCTGAGAACAGATGGATTTATTTGTTGTAGCTTCAGCTTTGAGATCAGTCTTCCTCCGTAGATGTGAGAGGGTGTCAGACTACAATGGAAAAAGGTGTTCAAGTTTTTTTTTTAAATATTCCAGTGTTTGGAAGTTATCTAATAAACTCATTATGAAAAGGCTGACACACTCGAGAGAGAAAAGCTTTTGTTAGGCTGCATGAAATCTATCGCAGAACCAGACTAATGTTGAACAATCATTTGCTGAAACTGTGAGTGTATCACTAAAGCCTTTATGTTTATCTTTAGGAAAAGGCTTTAAATTAGTGCTATCGGACGATTAAAAAAATTAATCTAATTAATTACCGGATTTATAATTAATTAATCTAATTAATCTCATTTTAATCTCAAATCTGCTTAAAGTACCCAAATAAAGAATTTTAATTCTAGGATATTATAGAATTGTAGTGCAGGACTAATCAAATGAATACACTAAGAAGTGAAGATTTGTAAATCCACATTTTTATTGGTGACTAAATAAAACCAAAGTCAGGGCAACTTTTCCAGAAAATTCTAAGCTCAATCAGGCAACTCAAATTACACTTTAAGTGTGTTTCATAAATCAAATTCAAAATAAGAAAAAGGTCGAGGACATCCAGCAAAACAATTAGGCCTGAGGCATTATTAAAGAATTCAGTAAATAAAGATAAATAAATTCAAAAATAAAATACGACTAAGTCTTAAATATGCCATTCCTGTTGTCACCTGGAGTCTCATTTATAAAAGAGTGCGAGGAATCCTTACTAAAAGTGTACATGCACCAAAAGCCCGGAAATGGCGTGCGCACAAAAATATTCAGATTTATAAAACTGTTCGCATGCACACCTGCACACAATTTTCCATTTATAAATCAGAATCCACCTGGAGAAGTGCGCACGTGGAAAAGCTGCAAATCCCACCCTTCGAAAGCCCATAATTAGCCATAAATGGTCAATGCAAAGCACCTCGTGAATATTTGGGTATATAATTAAGCCTTTCGATCATACGCTTTACGTGTGACAATGGCGACCGAAAGGAAAACCAAAAAAAGGAATTTCTCGGAGACGGAGATTGAAGTCCTCATTGATGAGGTGGACGGCAGGAAATGTATTTTATTTGGGTCTCACAGCACAGGAATCTCCAACAAAAGAAAGGGCAGCGAGTGGCTGTTGGTCGCTGCTGCTGTTAATGCAGCAAGTGCAACAGAGAGGACAGTGTCGGAGATCAAAAAGAAGCGGTCGGATCTAAGTGGATCACAAACTTCACAAAAATCAGAGAATGACACCACGTCACTGCTTCATGCATCCATTGTGCCAAAACACCCACCTTCTTCATTACGCAGGAGTATATCTGCAATGTTTACATGTTAACGGGACCCACACTGACTTCTTTACATTAGAAGTCAGTGTGTCAGTTATTATTATTAATCAAAGTTTTGATCGACGCACAAAAATAATGTTAATTGTTGGCCACATTTTTTTTCCTGGGAAACTCTCTCATGTCAGAGATGCCCTGATTTAATCCCCACACTTAGATTATTTACAGAATAAATATGTGCAGCTGATGAAGAGGTGCTGATGGAGGAGGAGAAGCCACCGCCGTGTCTGTGTGCGCTCTGTGCGTCTTGATGCAGGCATCTTTATTACAACTAAAAAACGCACTTGGTAATAAATGTGCGAAATTTACATATATTAATGAAAACTGGTGGCTCTGAGGTTTCTGTGTTAATCTAATTTTTAACTCTACATCAACGAAAACATTAGTGTCCGGTCCTGTGAGGTCCGTCCGGATAATGAAGGCGAGACAGCGCTGAAGAAATATGTATGTGGTGGACTTTTTTTTTTTTTTTTTTTTTGTATATTTTCATAATGAAAGTGACTTCTAGGAAACGGCCTATTACATGCGTTATTTATAGCCCAAATAAAACAGTTCGTTTGAATGGTTATGATGACGAGGATCTGTCAGTAAAGTTTGATATTTAGTGAAATAAAATGTTGGAGAGACATCAACATGTAGTATCTGGAGGCTTCAGTTCACCTCTTCACCGTCTGTGTCGCCAGTTTCCCATGCCTCCAAAATGTACGTACGCCTGGTCCAGAGTTTGCTTACCGGTGCGCACATTTTACCGTCAGGATTGTTTTTATAGATCACAAACTTTGCGTGCGAAAAGGCGTACACCAGTTTCAGGCCCCGTTTTGTGCATACGCAGGCTTTATAAATCAGACCCCTGGGCTTTGTTTGGTTTGACTAGAGACGCATGTGTGAAGTGGCGTGCCACTGCCATGTACGGGTCCTCCAGCTGGCCAATATTAAAATGTTTGTGTGCTATAATTAATCTTGCGATTAATTTTCATAAAGCATTCATTTGCGATATAATTAATTAATCTAATTAATGCACTAAAGTGACAGCCTTATTCTAAATACATTTATAATGTTTCATAGATGATGAATTGAATATCTATTAATGCCATGTTACTGCTCGTTAGTGTGAAGTTACTTAAAAGTGTTGCCAGTTCTTCAGCAGTCTCAATGTCTCATTAAAACATACTTCAAAGAAGTCTCTCCTTTTCAGAGAACAGCAAGTCTGTGAGGATTTCTAAGCAGTGACCTTGAATATTTTCGTCTTAAGAGCCTATGACTGAGGAAAGAGCAGCAAATGCTCTGATGTGTCACACATGGACGTGTTGTCTCATTCAGAGCTCGCTGCTGCTTCGAACAGAATTCCACCGGGCTTATAGAGCTGCAGCTTGTAGACTTTGAGTCCTACATCTGCAGTTCATCGACAGTGCAGTGACTTGAGTCTTTCTCTCCATAAGACTTTTAAGTCTTCGTGAAGTGAGGGTTGTTTTGTTCCCTACAGAAGTCTCAAAGGTAGATTGTGAAATAAATATAAAGGTACATTGTTATTTCATGCCGTATTTGAATATTTTTGTGGAAATTCTCTTCAATATTTGCAGCCACAGTTACCTTGTGTGACATATATTCAAGTTAAATGTATTATTGATGCTGTCACTTCACCGAGCTGTGCTTTTAAACATATGAGAGATCTTTCAGGAAAAAAAAAGAGGAATTCTTTAAATTTATCAACACCCCACTTAGGGTACAATCATCTCCCTTATATGCTTCTAGGCTGTCATTCACACTTAAACCTCTGTTACGTTTTCCCTATTGTTTAATTTGTGTTTTTCTTTAAAGGTGCTTCGTTCAGTGTGGAAGGAGGCCAGTCCAAAGGCCAGCGTGGCCCAGCTTTACTGAGGAGCCCTCTCTTCCCTCCACCTCTGAGGAACTCTCGATGCACGGTAAGCTAAGCAGCCTGTTGAAGACTTCTTACGGTTAAGTTATGCTTTCTAATGTTTGTCTGTTTGTCCATCTGTGGCAAGAGTAGTCAGAGAGTTCTCAATGGATTTTGATGACATTTTTCACAATGTTGGTCATGAAACAAGCAAGCCAACAGTTGACCTTGCACCCTTGTTTTGTCTGTATGTTAAAAGCCTCTATCCTCTGAGATGGTAGTGAACACCACTGATCTTTACTACTTACTTTGTAAACAGAATTTTGTTCTGTACAAGTAAAAATGTTCATAACAGCAGGAAGGCTCTGCATGATAAGAGCTGCAGACTGCAAAACCACTGGCTCCCTCTGATTCTGAAACATCCCACAATGATCTTTCATTTTCCCACGCCAGTTTCGAGTTCAGAATTCACACACCTGTATCAACAGATAACATGTTTCTCTGGTCCTCCAGTTCCCATAGCAATTCATTCACTTATCACTTTTTTCTACAGAGGTTTGTTCTCTCTCCAGTGCACTCTAGTATGCAGTGCAAAGTAGACTGCAGTCGTGTATGCTGCAAATTGCAAAACAAAGTAACTTTGTAAATAGGTTCAATAAAGTAAGCAATCACCCTTTACTTTTTTAGTCACTTGTTGTCACCTAAAATATTGAAATTGCACAAAGTTGATGGCCGCATTTAAAGCCATGTATCACTGTGCAAACTATTCAGGTTAGAGGATAAGTTTGGTTTCTACAGCTTTCACATTGTCTATAGAATGAAGCAGAACAATATACTCACCCAGAAGGCTTTAGCGCCGTTCCTAAAACTGCATTAATCGTCCAAAAACTCATTAGTTTCACCAATATTTCATCATGGTCCGCTCACACTACTCCTCCAAGACATTTCGGGGTCGCTCCACCGATGTTTTTGTAGCTGTGCTGACATCTGAACTGAAGACTGCTCTCTGGCCAGCTGTTCTCCTCTCTATGAGCTCCTCATCTGTAAACTCTGGCTCGAAACTGTAAGGACACGCATCATATTCAAAGTTCTCCTCCACAACATCTTCATCCGATAGATAATTGTCCATTTTGCACAAAACTGAAAGAAGAAAGTCGTTATGTAGCCGGTGGTCTTCCCCTGAAACAATGAGCTGTACTGCGCATGCGCGGAGGCAAACGTTCTTCTTCTTCAGTTCAGAGGTCAGCACAGCCCCAAAAACATGTCTGGAGTGACACAGACTGTCGTGAAAGAGTAGCGCGAGCGGACCATGATGAAATATTGGTGAAACTAATGAGTTTTTGGTCGATTAATGCAGTTTTAGGAGCGGCGCTATACATGCCCCGTGTGCTACCATTATACGGATGTCCGCCGCTCGATTTTGGATCTAAATATCTCCTGAAGCACTGTTTGGATCAGGAAAGCCTTCTGGGTGAATATATTGTTCTACTTCATTCTGTAAACAATGTGGAAGCTGTAGAAACCGAACTTATCCTTTAAGACCAACTGCTGTTAGAAAAAAACAAATTATCCCTTTAAACTTCAGCTTTGATTGTGAGTGTTTGTCTTTTCTCACACAAAATTGTCTGCTGTGTGCCTCACTGATTGCAGGCTAAACTTTACCCCAGAGCAATGAAGTGTCCAATCACAGCAGCCCTAATGACACCTGACAGGCCTGCAAAGCTTTAGATGAAACTGCTCCAGCGGTCAACAGGAAATGGCTGCTGACACTGGTCATTTGCAGACGTTGAGGGGAAGCATTGGATTGAACAGGGATGTGATTTGGGAAGCATGGGGTGCATGAGCTGAGTGTTGGAATGTTTGATGATACTTAATTTGATAGTTGATCCAATAAGTGGGATAATGGGTCAGGGTCCTGTTCTTGAACCATTTTGCTGTGCAGCTTAGTTTTTGTGACTGATATAGTGCACAGCATGCAGAATGCAGGCATGTAGGGCTAAACATGAGTAAATTAGACCAAATAAATATAGTGACCTTACATATACACCATTAAAGCTTCTATTACTTTATTTTTTCAATGCAGACATAAACCCCATCCAACTTTCAATATATGTATATATGTGCCTGTCATAATATATATGAAAGGGGACATATTCACAAAGGAGTGAAGATAACTTGTTACCACTATGTGCTAACTGAGCATGAAGCACATGAGCATCTGCACCAAAACCAGCCAGAATACACTGAATCATGTGTGTGTCCTGACTGCAAGCAACACATCATGGTGCTGTGTGACAAAGCTCAATGTTTTTGCCCCAATATTGTCTCTGTTTTCCACCTGTTGCTTCCATAAACACCAACTAGGAGCACGAATGGAGAGATTTTGATCAGGTGCAGGAGCAATTACTCTGGTTTTCCTCGGACACAGTAAAGTGAGCTGTGTATTTTATAAAACCATAAAAGTCTACACAACATTCAGAATGTTTACAGAGGAGCCAATTTCATTAGTTTGTTTTTGAAAATAATTCTGTTGAACCATTATTCAAAAGAAATGTCTGATTTTAATTAGCTCATTTTCTGTAATTTTGTATTTATCATCACTCTTGTCAGTTATTGTAGTGACCATTTGGGGTTTTAATGTTACCCCAACTTAATGTTAGTTATTCAGGAAAAAATGGAAAAATAGCCTGCTAGTTTACACATTAACAAATGAGTTTGTAACTGCTGGTCATCAGGGGATCAAATGGGTAAATCTCTTCTAGTTATCCTGGGGAAAATGAGAAAATAAGTTAAATATCAAACGAGTCACAAATGAGTAGATTGATTTATAGGTATAATTCAAACATAGCAAAAATGCAAAATAAAAGTACAGAGAGAAAAAAAGAGAAGTAGACTTGCATACGTGCTAGATGTCTGAAGAGAGTGAGAAGTCCAAACTAATTTGATCCCACCACTTCTCTATTATTAACCAATTATTATGCTTCCCTGTCTTTCTAAATAGAAACATGTAATTATTTGTTTTCATCCTCTTTTCTGTCTTGAAAAGAAGACTTAATCACTTAATCAAAATAATCAAATGTATTTGTTCTATAAAAGTTACAAAATGGACTATACATAAATACGCACAGTAATATACATTACATACACACATGTAAACACATATATCAACATCTATACATATATATAAACATAGATGTACACAAATTAATCAGGGGACAATTTATAGTCAGAGGCAAGGATACAACGATGAATTACAACCCCTATGCAGCCCAAGTCTGTTTGCGGGACCATAAATAGCTTGTGGGCCATATGTGGGCCAGATTTGGCTCACACACTCTTCATATATGGCTCAAGCAGGGCGGTTTGACAGCCAATCGGATCCTCCGGCTCAGCGCAGGTGTAATTTTTTTGGGTCTACCACTTGACTTTTTTGTCCCATAATGCTCAGGATCTTTCAAAACATTTAGAATGACTGTCTTACTGCGTCCAACCTCAGCAGCAATGGCACGCTGCAAGAGGCCTTGCTTATGCAGCTCTATAATCTGACCACGTTCAAGAAGGAGAGCTTCTTAGCTTTAGCCATCAGGAGGGCATGACCCTGTGAATGCCTGACAGAAAATGAACATTTTATGCAGATTTTGGCTTTAATAGCCTGTGGTCTTTTGATCAGCTGATAAACAGCCAATTTCAGTTTACTTGTTTTTAATAAATTACTTTTTTTTTTTTTACCTTTTCTTATGCATATTGTAGTGTGTGTATGTCTGTATGTGTCTTGTTGTCTTCATCATTGCAAAATGCATATTCTTAAGCAATTTTCAACTGGTCTTAAGACAATGATTTATGTATAAAGCTTGCGTACGAAACAGCAGGCTGCTGCTGAAACCAGCGTGAACTTTCTGGCTTTTCCCGCAGCAAATCATTGTGATCTATAAAACTGACAGAATCTACTGACAGTAAAAGGTGCATAGTAGTATGTCAGAACATCTGAACCAGAGTAGCGATTGTAATGAGCTGCTAAGAGCCCATTGGCTGAGGGAAGTGGTGAACTGAAGCCTCCAGATGACATGTTTGATGTCTGTTAATTTTATTTCACTAAAGTTATCCTTTTCTATGACAGATTTCACTAATCCTCTGCTCTAATTTTATTTGGCTCAATAAATACTGCATGTGACTTAATTTTCCTGCTTATCTTTCATTAAGAAAATATAAAAAAAAAAAAAAAAAACCATACACATAACACATTTATTCAGCGCTGACACCTCATGCAGGACTCTGATGTGAAGGCAGCGACATGATGCTTCGTTGATGTAGAGTTAAAAATTAGACTAACACAGAAACCTCAGAACCACCAGTTTTCATTAATATCTGTAAATTTCACACACATAGATTACCACAAGTTTTTTTTTGTAATAAAGATGCAGATACAAAGCACGACACAACACACACAGACAACAGCCGCAGCTCACACAATTCTCTCTCCCATCTCCATATCTTCATCTTCTGCCAGCTGCACATATTTATTCTGTAAATAAGGCGGGGATTAAATCAGGCATCTCTGACATGACATCTCTGACATCCTCCTCATCCGCAGATTTTGGCTTTAATAGCCTGTGGTCTTTTGATCAGCTGATAAACAGCCAATTTCAGTTTACTTGTTGTTTTTAATAAATTACTTTTTCAAAGTACTTTTTGTCATACACCCCCTTCTTTCTTATGCATATTGTAGCTCTATTTAAAACTTCATTAAGGTCCAAATGTGCAAAATGCATATTCTAGCAACTTTTGAACTGGTCTTAAGATTTTGATGAGGGTCTGATTTATAAAGCTTGCGTACACACAAAATGGGGCCTGAAACTGGCGTACTCCTTTTCCCACGCAAAGTTTGTGATCTATAAAAACAAACCTGACGGTAAAATGTGCGCACCAGTAAGCAAACTCTGGACCAGGCGTACGTACATTTTGGAGGCATGGGAAACTGGCGACACAGACGGTGAAGTGGTGAACTGAAGCCTCCAGATACATGTTGATTTCTCTCCAACATTTTATTTCACTAAATATCAAACTTTACTGACAGATCCTCGTCATCATAACCATTCAAACTAACTGTTTTATTTGGGCTATAAATAACGTGTGTAATTGGCCGTTTCCTATAAGTCACTTTCATTATGAAAATATACAAAAAAAAAAAAAAGTCCGCCACATACATATTTCTTCAGCGCTGTCTCGCCTTCATTATCCGGACGGACCTCACAGGACCGGACACTAATGTTTTCGTTGATGTAGAGTTAAAAATTAGACTAACACAGAAACCTCAGAGCCACCAGTTTTAATTAATATCTGTAAATTTCACACATTTATTACCAAGTGCGGTTTTTAGTTGTAATAAAGATGCCTGCGTCAAGACGCACAGAGCGCACAGAGACACGGCGGTGGCTTCATACAATTCTCCTCCTCCATCAGCACATCTTCATCAGCTGCACATATTTATTCTGTAAATAATCTAAGTGTGGGGATTAAATCAGGGCATCTCTGACATGATCATTCAGACTACATATCCTCATAAATAGAACAGACGGAGTTTCCCAGGGAAAAAAAATGTGGCCAACAATTAACATGCTTTTGTTCGTCGATCAAAACTTTGATTAATGACAGTACTGAGGTAGGGAGACTGCTGACTGACGCGTGCTCTCAGAAAGTATGTAAAGAAGTCAGTGTGGGTCCTGTTAACATGTAAACATTGCAGATATACTTGTGCGTAATGAAGAAGGTGGGTGTTTTGGCACAATGGATGCATGAAGCAGTGACGTGGTGTCATTCTCTGATTTTTGTAAAGTTTGTGATCCACTGCTGCAGCAAACTACCGACATGTCCATTTTATCAATCACTTCATTCACAAACTCCTCCATTTGATCTCCGACACTGTCCACTCTGTTGCACTTGCTGCATTAACAGCAGCAGCGACGGACAGCCGCTCGCTGCCCTTTCTTTTGTTGGAGATTCCTGTGCTGTGAGACCCGAATAAAATACCTTTCCGGCCATCCACTTCATCAATCAGGACTTCAATCTCCGTCTCCGAGAAATTCCTTTTTTTAGTGGTTTTCCTTTCCATTGTCACACGTAAAGTGTATGACTGAAAGGCTTATTTATATACCCAAATTTTATGAGGAGCTTTGCATTGACCATTTATGGTTAATTATGGGCGTGCGAGGGGCGGGATTTGAAGCTTTTCCACGTGCGCACTTCTCCAGGTGGATTCTGATTTATAAATGGAAAATTGCGTTCAGGTGTGCGTGCGAACAGCTTTATAAATCTGAATTTTTTTGTGCGCACACCATTTCCAGGTTTTTGGCGCACGTACACTTTTAGTAATGATTCCACGCAGTCTTTTATAAATGAGACCCCAGGTCTGGATGTCTTTACCAGAGCATTAAATAGCATCTTCCTGCTACCTTCCAGTACTTACTCATTCTTGCAATGCTTGACTTGTATTAAGTTGTTCAGTTCTTTGAAAATCAATCATGCAGAGTGTTAGGAAGATTGTTTTCATACTGTGGAAAAAAATCGTACTGTGCAAACACAGCAGTACATCACTGTACAATCTGGTTAACACTATAATCTTTATTTCATTCTTACAGACAGTGAGGCTGAATTAGATGGTACCTGCTGACCTGTTTGTGAAAATATTACAGGTTAAACATTATTCAGCTCCAGTGCTCACACAGCAGGTCTTGGTCTGATTGATGTTGTTGCATGATGCATTTATAGCTCTGGTGGTTATTGTAATATTGCTCATCAGGGCGACCTTTGGACCCCTGCATATACTTTGTGGAGGCAGTTATTGATGTGGGCTGATAGAAGAGAAGGGTGGAGGTGGGAAGGTGATGCAAAGGCCAAGAGGTCAAAAAATAGGATGATGGGAGAGACGGAGGGGTATAAATGTTCGCCTGAGCAAGACAAATATGCAGGAAGACAGAGAGCCAAACCAAAATAAGAGATGAATGTAAATGAGGGGAGCCGGCTGATACTCTGGTTTTGCTGTCGTAAGAGCTTAAAGCATATTTTTGACTTCACACCGAGCATCCATCCATTCCTTATATTTATCACTTATCCTTTTGGGGTTGGAGGGGGGGGGGGCTGGAGTCTATCCTTGCTGACATTGAGTGGGAGGTGGGGTACACTCTTAACCAATCGCCAGCATATCGCAGGCCCACATAGAGAGAAACTATTCATGCTCATGCTTACACTCAGGGCAAATTTGGAGTCACCAGTTAATCAAATAAGACTATTTTTGACATGTGGGAGGTTGCCAAAGAGCAACCTACTTTGGACTGCATACTTGTATGCACTGGAGTGCAGAAATGAAAAAACTCTGTTAATGGAGAGTCAAGGTGTGGAGTGAAAATTGAATAAATTGCAATGGGAACTGGAGGAGCGGACAAACACGTCACCTATTGATACAGGCGTGTGGATTTTGAACTCAAAACTAAAATGTGTCTGTAAAAGATCTCTGTGGGATGTTTTAGATTTAGGGGAAAGTAATGGCTTCGTGGTCTGCAGTTCTCATCATGCAGCCTTTCTGCTGTTATGAACATTTTTACTCATTCAGACCAGATTTACAGTTCTACAAACTATATCACTTATTGTGATGAGTGTGGGAAAACATTTAGAGTCAAAAGTAAACTCAACAGACATAAAATGATTAATTCGGGGTGGCAGCGCGGCTGGAGCCTATCCCAGCTGACACTGGGCGGGAGGTGGGGTACGCCCTGAACCAATCACCAGCCAAAAGCAGTGCGAACATAGAGGGACAAACAAACATTCATGCTCACAACACACACAGGGGCTATTTAGAGTCACCAATTAATCTAACGAGCTTGTATTTGGCTTGTGTAAAGTTGCTATAGATAGATAGATAGATAGATGGATAGATGGATAGATAGATAGATAGATAGATAGATAGATAGATAGATAGATAGATAGATAGATAGATTGATAGATTGATAGTTAGTTAGTAGGGGTGAAATGAAATTTCATGCCACGAAATTTCGCGAAATAAAAAATGACAAAATAAAATTCAAAGACACTCGAAATAAAAGGCCGAAATAAACCCTCGTCGCCTCCCGTAGCTAAACACTCGCTGCAATACCCCACAAAGTGGGGGAATGAACTGACGCTCCTTCGTCAAATAAATCGGTTGTGTCGACCTGTTTTGGCTTCCCATGTAAAAGACGAGAGAACGGTGAGAAGATTGCGGACAAAACAACAACCGTGTGCAAAATATGCCGCCACAGTTTGCCATATACTGCGGCGAGAACAACTAGAACTGAACTGGAGACAGGCAGCGGCTGTACTGTGACGTCCGTTGGACGTAAAAATAAAGGTGACTCCGACTCGCGAATACCTGCTTTTATTTAACAGTCACTGTGGGCTGTGAACACGCCAACTACAATTTTAATTCAGGAACAAAACAGTGAGTAGTAATCTCCAGACCTCCTGCTAAGGACTCTTCCCTCCTCGCTCAAACACACATAACTCTCCCCTTCTGAACTCTGACCCGCTCGCCCCGCCTTCCTGGTCCATTCACTGACCGTCAATTCATAGGAAACATTAAAATCCACATTGAACACAAACACCGTATAACTGCTCCACTATGATTGTGTAAGTCTGCATAAAAAACAATATTTGATTTTTGCATCTACTGTTGAGTTGACAGAGTTTGATCATACTTGAAGATCAGAAGTATATGCACTGTTATAGGCTAAATATTATAGTTCACAGTTCAGACATTTATAGGTCTAAGCTGCAGCTCTGAGGACTGCTATTTGTTTTCCTTTTCATTCAAGAATGTACTTATCCTGATTGTTACAACAACAAAGCACTTTTTATTGAGATTTTATGTTTGTATTTGCACTGTAGTCTAAATAAGGGGAAAAAAACTACAATTTTGTTTTTTTTTCAAAGAGCATTTATTTTGTACTGATGCAGCAATATTTTTTGTAATGTGTTATTTTTTTGCATTAGGAAGAAAATAAAGAAAATGAGATTTTTGCACAACTTCCTACTGTTGGGGATTTTCCTTCATCTTTATTTCGTATCGTGAGCGCTGTTTCTTATTTTGTATCGTTTTGTGAGTTGACCATTTCGTTACACCTCTAATAGATAGATAGATAGATAGATGACAGACGGACAGTTAGTGAGTTCATTAGTTGGTTGATTAGTTTGTCAGTTTAATAATCCCCTTTGGGGGGATTAATAACTGCAGTCTGTACAAGCTGTCTGTTGTTCCTCAGTCATGCTGCCACCCCGGCAGACTGCAGCATAGACCAGAACACTGAAGACCACAAACTGATTGAACGGCATTTCACTGCAGTCTTTGAAAGGCCTGAGCCCTCTGAGGAAGAGCCAGCTCTGCCCTTTCCAGTGCAGGACATCTGTGTTCATAGACCTGTGAGCTTTTTGTCAAGGTGCACACCTAAGTACTGATAAGTTTGCACACCTTCTATGACCTCCCCTCTGATTGTGACTGACTGGAGGGGGAACTTAGACCTCCAAAAGTCATTGACCATCTCCTTGGTCTTGGAGGTGATCACCAGGAGGCAGTTCTTCATGCTCCAGTCACTGAAGGCCCTCACCAGGTCCCTCTACTGCTCTTTCTGCCTACTCCTGATGCACTGTATCTTGTTACGTGTTTTGATACCTATTTACTGGGTTAGGGTTTAAGTGACTCATTTTCTCAGTTTCCTGCAGTAATCCTTGGCTCTACTCTTTATTGCATGCCTTGTTATGTGCACCCAGGAGTGCTGGAAAATGACACACTGTCCCTCAGCTCTCCATCGCATTATAAACTTTAAACTGAATTTTCCAGCAGTGCTTCTTTTTTAATGGTAGATGTGTGCTACTGTGTATCCTGTGTGAGAGAAAGAAGCTCAGTAAAGTGTGTGTTATGATCTCGCCAATGTGTGTCAATCTATAATATGTCCTCAAAATAGCAGAGACACTCTGTGCCACAGATTTTAGACGTTAGACTAGGTATGAGGAGATTTAAAGTGCAGTCACTTTCTTTTTCCTCAGAGTTAGGAACACGCCAGCTTTGTGCCTGACCACTCATTGTGTTATTAGATAAACACACCCTGGGCACAAACGGTAGTGCGCTGATTTGTTATTTAAACAGTACGGACACACCAGGTACAAAATCATGCACCAGGACTAAATAAGTGTTGACTCCACCTCACACAAGACCACTTTTCTCCGGTCATTGTAGTAAAAGTCTCTGTATCTCTTAAAGCTTGATGTTTGTTTTCCATCTCCAAAGTGAACAAAATCTATTCCTTTCAACAAGATAAAAATGGAATGATGTTGTTCACTGTTTCCAAAAACCAAAGCAAATTTTTCTCAGCATGTCAGACACATCTCTGCTGGGCAGATGAACCACACTTTTGCGATGTAGTTTGGGACATTTTTCAGCCTTTATTGGACAAAGAGAGAAGAGACAGTGGGCAGGCTTGAGAAAGGGGGGCGGGGTGACCTTGCACAGCAGCTGGATCGGCCTGATTCAATGTCTGTAAGTCCTGCAGATCCATCTTACCAAGCTCCAATCTACAACCTTCAGGCTTGGCCCAAAACAGGATGGCCCAATCAGTGTCTTTTAGAGCAGGATGGGAGGTTCATAGCACACAAACATTTTGATATTGTCCAGCTGGAGGACCCGTACATGGCAGTGGCACGTCACTTCACACATGCGTCTCTAGTCAAACCAAACAAAGCCCAGGTGACAACAGGAATGGCATATTTAAGACATAGGGCTCTAATTTCGTGGCGCAGCGCAGGGGGCGCAAGCCTGGCGCACCCCGCGCAGTGTTAATTTCGTGCGGCGCACCGCCGTGCTCTGCCAATTTGGCAATTTGGTAGACCGTCTGCGCAGAGATGGGTGTGACGGCGCACCAAGGGAGGTGATGGCGCACCAGGGGGAGGTGTCGGCAGATTCATGTTGGCGCAGTGACAATTTCGTGCCAAAAACAGTGCAGAAAGTGCGCTGAAAGCTCGCCTGCTGCAACCTGGTCTAACCTTGGCGCAGGGCGGAGCTCATCCTCCGCAGCTGTAATTTGGTGACAAGCCCACATGTGCGCACGCCTCAGAGGCAGGTTTCCAAAGTGTCAGGCACATTTTAATGCAATAAACAATCACAGCAATCACTATTTAATGTCCCCGTCTAAACCAGCATATACATTTGTATCTATATTAACTGTCCCGTCACATCTGATGTCGGATTAAAGCCGTTTGTCATCATGGAAACTTAACCTGACGGCAGCTGGAAGTTTGATGCACATCTTACAAGTCAACAATAAACAGCCTTAACATCTGATACTGAGTATATATCTGGCTTCTCTCATTTCATTAAATTCAAAGAAAAAAAGGAGAAAAAAGACAAAGAAAAAGGAGAGAAAATAAATGTATGTCACTCAGGATTTACCCGTGATTTCCCATATTCCTCTATTTTAGTCTTTATTTTTAACGTGCTCTAAAAAGATGGAGAGCGTTATTGCAAGGAGGATGAGGAGGAGACACCGGGAGAGTATACAGTTTATCACTAAAGGCTCTGCTATTTGGCGATGACAAACCAGGAGTGAAGGTGGATCACAAGCATTGTAAATAGATAAGCCAGCTGTGGTGTATATATATATATATATATATATGTATGTTAGCTCCACTTCAGACATGATAGGCAGAGATTTAGTTTTACAAAGTGGCTCATGCTCGCTAATACAGCAGCACCCGCCTACTATATTATCTTATTGGCCCATAATAAATGTTGATTGACATTTACTGGCGTCCAATCACCTGACAGATATGGTTAAAGGTTTTCCCCTTCCCAAACCCTTTCTATGGGCTGTTTCCCAGATGGACTAGTAACATACTTTGAACAGTGTCCATCTGGTGTGTCAGGTTAGGGCAGGAAAGGACATGCAGCAAACAAGTCTCGAGAACAGACCTCCATAGTCTTATTTTATTTTTGAATTTATTGATCTATATTTACCGAATTCTTTAAAAATGCACCAGGCCTAATTGTTTTGCTGGATGTCCTCGACCTTTTTCTTATTTTGCATTTGATTAATGAAACACACTTAAAGTGTAATTTGAGTTGCCTGATTGAGCTTAGAATTTTCTGGACAAGTTGCCCTGACTTTGGTTTTATTTAGTCACCAATAAAAACGTGGATTTACAAATCTTCACTTCTTAGTGTATTCATTTGATTAGTCATGCACTACAATTTTTATAATATCCTAGAATTCAAATTCTTTATTTGGGTACTTTAAGCAGATATGAGATTAAAATGTGATCAATTCGATTAATTAATTATAAATCCGAGAATTAATTAGATTAATTTTTTTAAGCGTCTGACAGCACTATGATATATACATATGATATATATATATATATGTATATATATATATATATATATATATATATATATATATATATATATATATATATATATATATATATATATATATATATATATATATATATATATATATATATATATATATGTATGTATGTTCGCTCCACTTCAGACATGATAGGCAGAGATTTAGTTTTACAAAGTGGCTCATGCTCGCTAATACAGCAGCACCCGCCTACTATATTATCTTATTGGCCCATAATAAATGTTGATTGACATTTACTGGCGTCCAATCACCTGACAGATATGGTTAAAGGTTTTCCCCTTCCCAAACCCTTTCTATGGGCTGTTTCCCAGATGGACTAGTAACATACTTTGAACAGTGTCCACCTGGTGTGTCAGGTTAGGGCAGGAAAGGACATGCAGAAAACAAGTCTCGAGAACAGACCTGAGCTGGCTGCTTCAAATATGGGACACTGATGGTTTCTCTCCACTCTGCCAAACCCAGACAAGTTGTACTTTGAGAAAAGGAGGTTGTTCTTCATTTACCACACATGACAGAACCAGCACAACATGACTTGCTATATTGTGACTGTTCCACACTGATTATCTTGTTTTTATGATCCCATGGAGACTTAAATAATAGTTGGTACTGCAACTCAATGGACACCCAGCACTAAGGGTCTGATCTACTAATGGTTTGTGTGTATAAAAACACATGCAAACTTGAAAGCCTGCACAAAGCTGATCCCGCAACACATCCACTAATCAGACATGCAATTTCTTAGTTTGCACATGCCATTTAGCACTCGTTATTTTGGATCTTAGTAGACCAGGCCCTAATTGTATAAAATTTTGAGTTCCTACTTTTGCAAAAATCATATATTTCATTTCTTTACATCTAAAAATGTAAGATATTTTGTTGCCATGTTTCTGCCTTTATTGCTTTTAATAATGCAAAGTTTTGAGCTGTGTAAAACATAGAACTTACTTGTGTATGCACGGTGCTCTATAAAAAGCTGTCCTGGCTTTACCTCGTCTTGAATCACAGCTTTGTGATTATTTGTGGACAGCAGTGAGAGCAGCACTGCTCCATCCCAGGCTGCTCCTTCTTCCAGCTTTTTGGCCCATAACCAAAGATTAGCCATGATTCCAGATTAACACCCTAAATCCTACTATCCACACTGAACCCTTGCTGTAGCTCGTCCACTCTTGGACGACCACGTCGAGGATATTAGCTTTGGGTATTAGCTACAGACAGCGCTCACTTTCATGATGTGCCCAGTGTGTATTAGGCAGTGCCTGTAATCTTGATGTTTACACAGTCACCATGTGGTCTCGCCATCTATGATAAGAAGCACAACCTGCTATCTACAAGCACAAAGAATAAGAGTGTTTCATTCAGTCTTATGGCCATCGCCGTGCCTGCATGTATTTTCATCAGGCTTATGCCAGCATCTGTTCCACTTAAACAGTGAAACAAGAAAGATGTTCTTGGCTCCAAAACAGTGCGGTAGAGGGACGTGGTCACATCTCATGCCTGTTAGCAAGCCTCAGCCTTCTTTTTACTTTTTAATTCCTGCTTCCACACGTGTGTTGTTTAATTTTAAGCAGGTTTACACCAAATCTGACACTGCTGTGAACACAGAAATGAGATTGATTTGTGCTGAAGCATGCAGCAGGAGCATAGACAGCAGAATAACACAAATTATGATCCTGGTTGAATTCCATTAATCTTGGGATAATTAGGAGCGAGCAGATGGCTCCTGCTGATTGATCTCACCGCAATTTAAGAACATCCCCTCCTTGACTGAAAGCACACTTGGCTGGATTTCCATTTTTTTGAAAACATATTCAAAGGAAGGTAGTGTTACTAAGATGTTTTATTCACAACAAACTTCTGATCACTTTACCAGCGCTCTGATTCGATTAAAGTGTTTGTTCACTGATTATTCCACTTTGCCTCAACAGGTGCGGTTCTGGCTGTGCTCTGGAGGATTACAGAAGGTCTCAGTGTCCCTGTGGATCGTGGAGAACAGCACGGGCCCAGACGAGCAGCGCAGACTATGGCATTCAGCCAGCGAACCAAAATCTGAGAAGGGCTGGAAGCTCATCATACTTCCTCTTTACGGTCTGGCAGACTGGTAAGACAAACACTCGTCTATTTCATCTTACTCAAAGGAGGTTTGACCACATCAGCCTTCATGTTTGAGCTTTTTAAGTTTCCTAACTCCACCACATTTTGGCAATAAATGGTACACTTATATTGTTCACTTATAACTGCAGGATCGTATGTCAGATCTTTATTTGGACAAAACATGTTGGAAGATCACATTTCCCAAATTAAAAAATAGCTTTAGGTCAAATATATTTGACTACCAGTTGTTTTCTCAATTTATCTTTTAATGGTGAGTTTTATTTCAGAAATGTTGTATTTGGTGATCCATAGCAAAAAATAGACTTTGTAAAGTTTTCTTTTCTTATATTACATTTCCATGATCAAAAATGCAGCAGTGGAGTTACTCGACTTCTATTTTGACTCATAGAGAAAATGTCATTTGACTGTCAGACCAATCAGATTCACCTTTCTCTTGTTCTCTTGACATTAGCATTCAATCAGGAGCAGTCAAAGAAAAACAAGAGAAAATATATTTACCTGTCAAATCCCTGAATAATTAAGAGCAAGTGTGAGTGATTAAATGTACAGGTACATCTCAAAAAAATTAGAACATCATGAAAAAGTGCAATATTTTTCATCTCTCTTTTCAGAATGTGAAACCCATATATTATATAGATTCATTACAGATAAAGTGAAACATTTCAAACATTTATTGCGAGAAATTTTGGTAATTCTGAAATAAGTGATAAAAAATATTGAACTTTTTCATGATATTCTAATTTTTTTAGATGTACCTGTAGCTCTTTTAAAATTTTAGAGAGAAACTCTAATCCAATTGGCATGCCAATGCCTCTATGGAAAAATAAACAACCAGAGGAATAGTTGTAAAAATATTAATACATATTTTGCCTTGATACTCTTAGCATACTTTTCCCCCCCTAAGACTTTAGAGAGCATTTGCATAAGATATGGAAAGGCTTTTTTTTGTTGAGTAAAATCTGAATTTTATACATGTAATGTTCTGTGAGATTA
This sequence comes from Scarus forsteni, assembly GCA_036419115.1. NCBI lineage: Eukaryota > Metazoa > Chordata > Actinopteri > Labriformes > Labridae > Scarus > Scarus forsteni. Next base: position 4,275,487 of record JAZDUH010000400.1, on the reverse strand, counting down.
AAGCAGCACTACGGAAGATCCCCGCTTATCCGGATAGAGAACTCAACTACCCATGAGCTCTAGCGCGCGCATACCGTCGTAAGGATACAGATCTGCCGGTCGCTTGCGTTTGTTTTGTAGATGAATCACAGAAGCCAGGACTTTGCTAAAAAGTATTCTTATGTCTTCAGCGGCTGTTTGCAGGATGGGTAGCGATGAGGTAATGTATTTATTTTTGACTAAATGACGATGTTAAAAATCACTAAGTTCAACTTGGTTTTATTTTCGTGAAGTCGCCCCCGTCCTGTTGAAGCGATAAAGTGAATAAAAGTAAAGACAACCACAAGCTGGCGATATCACACACTTGAAATAGGTCTAAACAAAACTACATACTGGTAGGTTCTGGATTTGTTGTGCTGTACTTTTTTCCTGTCAAGTTTATTTGAGGAACTTCGTCATACATTAGTCGGCCAACATACCTGATAGTAGTCGGACATCCCTCCTTGTCTTTATTTCACGCCAGCGAGTGAACGCCGAACCGATGTTTATTCTGTTCCGAGCATTCAGCTTGTTTTTCTCTCGCTTTCTTTGTTTTGTATCCTCCGACAAAACTTTTCTCTTCCTTACGTTGTTGCCTCCGCCATGGTTACAGCTCCGCGATTGGCTTTCGAATCGGGAATCGGGGGAAGTGACGTATGCCATAAAGCAGTCCAAACATGTAGTTTTTTAGTGTGGCAGGGTTCCTACCATCCACCTCGAAGTTACATAGCGCCAGTGAAAGGGATACAGACCACTCCAGACCACGACAGAGGTGTCATTGAACTCATTGTAAAGTGGTGGACCATCACAATGAATATCGAAGGATTATATTATGTTTGAAAAACTACGTAGTGTTGGTTTAAGATTACATTTTGATTTTTTATTTAATCTCTTTGGCCATTAAAACTGTCAATAATGAATCTGATATCAATAGCTTAGGCTTGTCTTTAGCTTAATTTTGTTTGACAGGGTTGAGGTTTTTCATGCACTATTAAAAAAAGCTCATGTGGACTAAAAAAAGCAGGGAATGTCTTAGGATTATGAGGGTAAAAGAATCAGAGAGACATTTTGATGCTTTTCACGCTTTCATACCATTGCTGTATATGAAAGTTCATTTGTTTCTTTAACCAGAACTATAAATCTGGTTTAAGAACTTCCCTGTAACAAGTGTTTTTACAAGATCCTCATGTACTGACTTACAAAAATGTGTGAGAAGAGATCCATCCATTATCAAGACTACTTACCCCTTTCAGGGTTCCAGGGGTCCCTCGACAGGTAGCAAGCCAATCACAAGGCCACAAAGAAAGACAGATGACCAATCACTCTCACACTCATGCCTCAGGCCCTGGCGAGGGTTCCAACCAGCAACCTTCTTGCTGTTAGGCACTAATTACTGTGCCAACGTGCTGCCCCTGATTAAGGATGGGCACTGATATGATTTAACTGACACCTTTACTATTATTAATTCTGCTTATTGTTGTGATGCTTTTACGGTTCCTTTATTGGTTGCTATGGATTTTGTAGTTTGACAAAAGCTAATCTTCAGGTGTTTTAAGTTAACCCTTTAAGGCCCAAGACCATAGATTATAGCCAGAAAATTATAGTTTTTTGGAGATTAAATTTTTATTTCACTTTCTGCTAAAATCCTACAAAAATCAAAATGTCCATAAAATTCAACATATAGATTTTTCATATCTCATTTGATACATTAGGTGTTTTTGGCAACTGATAATCCATTTGAGGACATTTTTATCATTTATCTGATTGTATTCAGATGTTTTTTTTTTGTAATTTGTTGATCATATTGAGTAGAGGCATTATAAAAGAATGTATCAAATATGATACAATTGGCTTTATAGGGTTAGAAAAAAGTCCAAGACTCTGCACACCAGGTATTCAGCAGTGCTGCATAGATGAATTAAATGCCAAAAGTTGCACCCTCTAATGTTGTGCTGTAAGTAAGATTTACAAGGCATGCAGGATAAAGTGAAAGGAACTGATAAGGGAATTGTTAAGCTAAAAGACTGATGATGCTGATTCTTTGAGGGAGCTGTTATTGATTCTGAACTGGACATGTTTTTTCAATTCCTATTCCTAGCCCTGAGTGATTTGGCACTGATAAATGATTAATCAACCACTGGTCTTTTAGACAGCAAAGAGGTTTATATTTTTCAGAAAATAGCACTTAAAAAGGAAGAAAAACTTTTTAAGAATATGATGTCTGAATACATATTGAGCCACTTTACATTTCTCCTCTTTTCTTGGTAGTCTCTTCGCCCAAAAATGGTTGTACCTGTACTAAAGTATCATATTCTGATACATCTGTGTAGAATCTCATTCATCCAGGTGTGTTAAAGGATAAGTTCGGTTTCTACAGCTTTCACATTGTTTATAGAATGAAGTAGAACAATATACTCACCCAGAAGGCTTTCCTGATCCAAACAGTGCTTCAGGAGATATTTAGATCCAAAATGGAGCAGCGGACATCCGTATAATGGTAGCACACGGGGCATGTTAGCGCCCTGAATCAATGAAACGTACTGCGCATGCGCGGAGGCAAACATTCTTCTTCTTCAGTTCAGAGGTCAGAACAGCCACAAAACATGTCTGGAGCGACACAGACTGTAATGGAGGAGTAGCGTGAGTGGACCATGATGAAATATTGGGGAAACTAATGAATTTTTGGACGATTAATACAGTTTTAGAGTCGCTATACATGCCCTGTGTGCTACCATTATACGGATGTCCATCGCTCGATTTTGGATCTAAATATCTCCTGAAGCACTGTTTGCATCAGGAAAGCCTTCTGGGTGAGTATGTTGTTCTACTTCATTCTATAAACAATGTGAAAGCTGTAGAAACCAAACTTATTCTTTAAGTTTTAGGAACAGTACAGTTGCACTTCTAGATATCAAATTCTATCAAATCAAAGTTTATTTTAAAGGACTAGTTCATATGAGGTACATGACATGAGCCTGACCATGTGCCACGGTGCCACATCTCAGTTCTCTCTCAGTTCAGAAATCTCTAGACAGATGCTAATGCTATTCACTGCCGTACATGGTGCCAAACTCTTAGCATAATTACAAGCAAAGATTGTGTGAGGTCCCTTAAAGGTGGTGCTTGAAATGTTTTGCGATACACCCTCCACTGTGGCACATGTTCTTTTATTTCTTTATGCTGGGGATGCCTCTTCTTTAAATAAATAGTTCAGCAAGATTTGAATGCTGTCTCTCTTCTGATTTAACTTGGAAGATGTGATTATGGTAAGAATATTAGTAATCAATAATGTCAGATTTTAGAAGTTTTAATGGATGCTTAGATAATCAAATTGAATTGATGATATTGATATACTGTATGTGTGAACATATTCATACTGACTCGGGTATAATCCTTTATTTTCATGACTGTATTGAATTCAGTCTCACTTTTACCCTCCTCCAGGGCATGACAGAGAAAAAAGATGGGAGCCACAGGTTGAGGTCATGTCAGGCTAAAACAAGAACAAATCAAAAACAAATCAAATCTGATCCAACTAGAGTGTTGAGCAAATACACAAAAACTTTTTAACTCACAAACATCACATATATTCACACATATTCTAAAGTGCCCTGAAAGATTAGATTGTCTTGAGCTTCTCCTCCTTCACCTCCCGTAAATGCAGATTTTTAACATTTACATTTCCATTTTATAAGAAACTTTTTCTCTTAACTCCTAAAAATTAATGAATCCCATCGGGACTCTGGATTCATGCCATGGTCTTGCCATGTGTACAAAATAGCCCCCATCTCTTTTCATCCCACTTGTTTGCGAAAAAGAGGGCTAAAATCAATACACAAGGCTCTGCACACCCTTCGTGCCTTCCAATTAGCTGTGGCCCTGATTTCCCCTCAGAAAAGAGATGCATTAAACCAAATAGAATAAGCGGGGGAAAAAAAAGCAGAAAAGAAGAGAGGAGCAGCTCGAGTGTTTGCTTGACTGGATTTCCTTTTCATTCAAGCTTGAATAATCCTGCTCCCCTGAGAGTGATTAATTTTTGATTCCTGGGTTATGTAGTCAGCTGTGCTTGTGCTCTTAATTAGAATGTCATGTCAGTAACCACGAGGTGAACCTGCCACTCTTTGCACAGTGACCTTTGTGGTGCTTAAATAGAATCACAAATATGGCCTGAAGTGAGGACAGAACAGACGGTGCCTTTAGGAATCTGAATGTGTTCTTGCTCAAACCTCAATTTTTTTTACATCTTCATCACGTGTTTGGTGAATGTAGGAGATATCCCAGATAAAAACGGAGACTGATGCTATTATACAATTTAACTGAACAAAAATACCTTTCTTTTTCAGTCTCCTCTCCTCCTGCATCAACCCAATGCTGCATCAGGTCTTCCCTGATCAAAGCAGTGCAGACGATCTCCTGACAGTTGTCTCAAATCCTCTGTTGTTCTTGTCTTAACTTTGGCACAGGCACAAAACTTGAGCCTTTGAGCACAGATTTGATCTCACAGATCTGATTTGATCCCTTTTGGGATCTCTTTTGAGCTATACCGAGAGCGCAGTGTGGGCTGGCGCTTCGTCAACATTTTTTCACAGCTGTGGTCTCTTCCTTCTGACTCCCTTGCAGTTTTGCTGGAGCGGGGTCATGTGGTAATATTTTTTACATAAAGATGTCAAAGATCACAGGCATTCAATGTTGAATTCAGCCTTGCTGCTTACATACAGATTTAAGAAATTTCTCTATATTCTCATTTTAAATCCAATCATGACACTCACCTGTTCCTGATTGACCTGTGGACCTGTGGAATGTTGAACACAGAGATCACATCAACTCTCCAAATCGTCTGTTGCCCCATCCCTGACTTTAGGAACTGATTGATCCTTTGTAGGTTCCTGATAAATAAAAAAATGTTGCATGGCTGGCAGCATGTGTTGCTTTAAACATGTATACCTTTCAATGTCAATGGTGTCTTCACAGATAAGCAACTTACCCATGCCAAGGGCACCAATGCACCCACATATGATCACAGATGCTGGATTTTGAACTTTGCAATGACAACTGTCTCGATAGTCCTTTTTCCACTTTAGTTCCAAGGATGTGGCATCCATTATTTCCACAAACTAGTTGAAATGTGGACTCATCAGACCACAGCACACTTTTTTAACCATCTCAGATGAGCTCTAGGTCAGAGAGGCTGGTAGTTTTTCTTTGTTGAGGATATTTGGCTTTTACTTTGCATGGTAAACTTTTAACTGACAATGGTTTTCTGAAGCGCCCTGAGCCCACATGGCAATACATTTTACAGAATGATGCTGATTTATAATTCTGTGCCAAAAAGAGAAGGTCATGGGCATTCAGTGTTGGTTTTTGGCTTTGCTGCTTAAATGCACCGATTTCCCAGTTATCCCTTAATTTTACAATGATATTCAAGACTGCCAATTTTCTCAAAATTCTTTGAAATTGTGGATTGACAGATTTTTCTAATACTGCTGAACTATTTGCTCATATAGTTGTTCACAAAGGCGTGAACCTCGCCACCAGGGCTGCCCCTAGCCAAACTTATTGATGTCTCAGTAACACAAAATTCAGTCCTATAATCTTGAAGTAAAAGTAATACCAAAGAGCCTTCTGCTCAATGTTTAAGAAAACAAGCAGACTTTTCAGACTGAAATGTAGACTTCTTAATAGAATATTAAGTTATATAAAAAAAACATTAGCACTTGAAATTGATCACGGTTTGCAATGTGTGTCATCTGCACATTTTTTTGGACCTTACTGAACAAGACACAGGAGGCATAAAGTATGTAGACCTGATTGGTGTTTCTATGAAAAGTTGTGCCTCCTGTCCCAAAGTGAGCATTAAGAAATGTTGAAGGAATATAGTGTATCGTATATCTGCTTTCCTATGGTACTATTTTGCATTGAAAGCCTTCTCCACATATGCACTCCTAGAAATTCTAACAAAATGTCAAACAGCCTGCCACTAAAAACTTGAAATTCTGTAAACACGCACCTCACAGGAGGAGGCTATCACTGTCAGCCAGGAGGGGAGGGGATCTCTGGGGGCAAGACATAACATAAACAGAACAATGTGGGGGCAACAGAGTCTGAAAACCTAATGATAGTTCCTGCCTTCACATCAGAGTGGTTCAATGTCGTCAGCGTATCAGAGCAAAGAGAACATGCCAGCAGGCAGAAGTGTCATGAAGAAGCTTTATCATCTGTACCAAGACCAAAACAGGATCCCTCTTGAGAATAAATGTCCCACAACCCTGGTTTTATCAGGGAATTTTCCTGGGGATTGTCTCAAAGGTTTAAGCTGGAGTGAGGATGCTGTTTAACTTTATGCTTATACTCATTCTAAAATGTAAAGTTAGCAATTCTTCTGACTTTTTACTAATTTTGTAAGTTCCCTGATGTGTATGTAGAATAAAAAGATAGATTATCATTTCCAGCAGTGGCGGCTCTTGAAAAAATTTTATGGGGCAACAGATGTGGTAGTGGCTTCAATCACCCCTTCAATAGCTAAATTAATAATTTAAAAGTCAGATAGCTTACTTTACAGTGTTATAATTACATTGTTTGATTTGTTTTTCCTGTTGATGGCAACACCAGACATAACATGCACATACTGTACAGTATTTTTGTAAAGCTAAATCAAGTTAATGTCTAAAATACTATACATTTGGTTCCACAGTACACACTTACTTATTAGGTGGTCCCAAATAACTCTTTAAATACTGTAATTATAACAGGCTGTCTGGTCTTTCTTTGTCAAAAAATGTCTTAAATGTCCACGGAAATGTCCTTTCGACAAATTTTATTCATCCTATGTTCATATGAAATAAATGTAAACAAGTCTGGCAAGTATTTGGCATAATTATCAAATAGATGCTTAGTATGTAATTACAAGAAAAGAAAACTAATATGAATTTTCAACAGGTTTCTCTTTCTAAAAATTGTAAATGAACAAATGTTTTTGAGATGATAAAAAAATCTTAGCACACACTCAAACATTTTGTTGGCCTACAGCATTTAGTGTCGATGATCAATTTTGTTTTATTAGACCATGTCCAGGTGTTTTTCATTGATAGTAAGTTCCTGAAGCAGTTCTGTCCAGATGAAGTCAGAGTCCAAGTTTGCTGTCCTCACATCCATGGAGGGATTTTTCTGCACAGTGCACTGCTTCCTCCCCCTTCCTCCCTCTGTCATATCTCAATATGCTGTCTTTTATTGTTCTTTTAAGGAGTTTTTATCGCTTAATTTGCTTACATACCCATAGTGTGTATGTTAACATGTGAACGTAACGGCAAATATATGGCAAAACATGGTAAAAACATGGCAAATACACGGCAAAAACGGCAAACGAACGGCAAAACACAGCAAAAATTCGGCAAAAGAACAACAAGGAAACACTCCAGAGTTATACTAATGCTATTATATGCAATACTTGTACACTATTTACCCCGAAAATACTGATAAACCACCGATAAATCACTCACGTTAACTTTGAATCATCTCTCTCGCATGCACGTGCTGTGCATCTCGTCCACATATTATTTGCATCACACAAGTTCATCGATCATAGAGCAGGATATAGAGTGCAGCAGGGATGATGATGATGATGATTTTTGTAAATCAGCATGAAAGTTGGCATAACACTGATTCCCCAGTCTGCTGCTAGTCTACTATAGTCTATTTCCAATGAATAACATCTCACTGTATCCCCTTCTTTTAGAATTGCCTGTTAATTGAACAACCCCATGGCTGTGCAATAATGTAGAAACATAACTGATTATTAAAAACAATCACAAATGCTTGTTGTTGGATCACCAGACATTTTTTTAATCCTTGTTGGCAGAAATTTAGCTGCTTTCAGTTTAAACACACAATGGTGACAGATTCAAAAGCAGGCACCATCAGATGTATTTTATAATTTCAAATTCAACACTAGAGAATTTGCATTTCCATGCAGGAAATGCATTAAAATGCTGAGTGTGACTGCAGAAACTGTGAAATGAAATTGCTAAAAGTAATACAAAGAAAGTTGAAAATGTGACATGAATAGTTGTAAGCAGTAAATCAGGGCTGAAAATGTGAGAAATGTGCAACAAAAATGTTTGCAGAAAATTATAGATACTGGAGCTCAGGTCCACAGGTCACGTGACCACGCTCTAACTTCAAAGAAATGTGCAAAAGTTGATTCTGCTTCAACAGTCACATCTCAGAAACTGGAGCAGACAGTGAAAAATGCACTAAAAACTGTTTGCAGTTGTGAAAGAAAACAGAAAATGAATGACTGTTTTGTAACATGGTGGCTAAATGTGTGGATATTTGTAGATGTACCTAATGAAGTGGCCAGTCAGCGCAATACGTCCAAAGTAAGGTTGAGAGTGTAAAGACAAGCATGATTGCAGAGTTGCAATGAAGACTCTGTACTAGATGGAGAAGAAGAGTGCATCTGCCTCAGCTCGGATTTGAACCCGGGTCTCTTGATCCATAGCCCCCCGCGCTAACCATTCAACCACAGAGCTAAATGTGCTAAGTCATGGAAAGCATGGTATTTGTGCTTTTTGTATTGTGCGCATGTATGGTCTATACAGCACTGATAACACTTGGTACTTCTGGGTAAACGAACGGTCGCTGTGTCTAAACCGGAATAGATATCAGGAAAGGGATTTCACCGTGAGCATCCCAAGAACCTGCTTTAATAAAATTCTCATGTCTGTACTGCTAAAAATGTTGACACTGTGGCGAGTTAAAAACGCGCTTCAAAGTGAAGCACTCGGCTGTCCCGAACTTCGGTCTAAAGTCACGTGACTGAGCTGAGAAGTCAGTACAGCTTTTAAAGTCTGTAGGTGGAAGCATGCCCAATCTGTGGAGCTTCAAAGTTGCTGAAGTTTTCAGCAGACCTGCGGAAATGTCCCATTGATTTCAATTTAAAAATACATGCAGAAATTATTTTTTACTGTAAAAAGTATACCTGTTAAACCTGTGAAAAATACAAGCGCACTTCTCATGAACATGCTGCATATGTCAATTTTTTTCTGTGAAAATCTGTGCAAATTTGAAGCCTGTGAAAGGTGCCAAAATCTGGAGGAGGAAGAAGAAGAAGAAAAAGAAAAAAAAAAAAGAAGAATAAATTTTAGGAAGAACAATATGTTGAAATGCTGACTCAGCATTTCAACATAAATACAATCTCATGTGTGTGTGTTTACCACAAACTTCATCTCTAGTATTTATGCCAAATTCCAAAGAGTTACAGCATGAGAACCAGAAAGAGCTAAGCGCTAACACACTTCCACATTTCTGGACTCATTCCTGCACCACTCTTGCTGAATCTCTCAACAGTGCACAGTATTTCCATTTGGGACACATACATGGTATACATTAGAGAAGGCGAAGACTGAACATCAATCATGAAGTTAAAGGCCCCTTATTATGTTTTTTTTTTTAGTTTTATATGCCTCTTATTGTGCTTAACGTGTTCTTCACTTTGATAGAGTACAACGAAAAGTCTCTAGCAGCAGCACTTCTTCCTCTCCCCATATTTATAGTACTAATGGCTGCTGAAAATCACCAGGTTTCCACAGGTTTCTACAGTAAAGTTCTACAGTAAATAACAGAAATGTGTTTTTTGTGGTGCATGATGGTTAAATAATTGTAAGATTACAGCATTTCATCGTAGCATGTAGGCTGTAAAAGTACAGAAAATGTTGCTATGTTTGAAAATGCTGAGCTGCAGGTGTGTATTGTTAACAGGTGAAAACATCATAATAAGACAGTGGGCTTTTACAGTCATGTTTGTATAGATTGCTGTAATTAAGTTGTTATAGCTGTTGTATAAGAGGACTCAGACACAAACACAGTCACAGTTCCTAAAGGTTGTTAGTTGAAGGTATGGGGGTGGCTGTAGGATGGTGGCTTAAAGCTGAGTGTCTGTGATATCCCAGGGTCAGTGGACAGCAGACGAGCAGAGTCACTGAGTGGAGGTATAATCTGGTGTTGAGTTGAGCTGCAGTGGGGTTCATATACTGAGGATGATGATTAAGTTGTAGGTGTGTTTCTCACCCAGGTGCTTTATTGAAGGAGCAAGGCCTCATGGGAAACAAGCACACATAAAGACAGATAAGGCTTTTACAAGACAATTTAACAATGCTGTTATGACTATGTTGATATAAAATTATAATTGTTATAAATGCAGGGTATTAAACTGTAAATGCTCTTATACTACAAGAAATTCACAATGACTCACTGTGATTTCACATCCAACTGTACTTTGACCAATAATACCAACAAATAAATAATTGTCCTTTTGACACAAGACTGCTTTAAGGCTGTCACTTCATATTTGATATTTGAATAACCGATTGAACATGGGAATAAATATCTGTAACCGAATAGTAAATAAATAATTGAATGTAAAATATTTGAGTGTAATGGCACATCAGGCCTGGAGCAATGGACCAGTCAGTCCATCAGAGGGAGCTGTGAGCGCAGCTTGACCCTCAGTCACATCCGCTGCTCTCTTGACCTCAGTAAACAAAGAGTTTCTGCTCCGAGCGGACATTAACAGCTTCGAATCATCTGAGGAGAGCTGTGTGGAAGTAGTTTTGGTTCTACACCGTTGATGGCAAACTAAAAATCGAAGACCAGGCTGTGTTTTCTGTGAAATGCAGTTTAGTCACTCATTCTCCACTTATTTGCGGGCTCAGCCGTCGGCTTTTCATCCAAGCTATACGGCCGAGCACAGCAGCGCTTCGTCAAGAGTTTAACCCCGTGTGACTGTTCTTTTTGGCAGGGTCTTCAAACTCTTTGAGTTTGATTTTTAGGAAAAGTGACAGCCTTAGTCTGCTTAGCCACAGTCACACGCAATGACGTAGTTGATTGATTTTGATTTTGTCATTGCGTCACACGGTACTATTCGGCCTTGCTACTACCTCACTCCACCGAAGGCCGAATATGGCTTTTTTTGCATTATTCGGCTGAATATTTTCGGCCACTGAATATTCGGTGCATCCTTAATTAAGATTATGTTTTGTTCCCTGTAAAATTACAGGTGTTATGTTATCACAGTCATTAAATGTAAATGCTTTTTATTACAAGGAATTCATAACGCCTAACTGTGATTTTCTAAGACTTTATTGTTGTTTTACATTGACCCAGAGATAATATTACTGTAATTTTACAGCTATGGGTTGTGAAATCAGAGTATTTTACTATAAATGCTTTCATAGTGCTGTTAATTCACAGTTACTTACTGTAATTCTGTCAAAGTTGCTATGAAACACAGCTTAGGGCTTGATCTCCTAAGGCCCTCCTCACACGAAGATTGCCTTGTATTGTCTTGGTGTCTGCATCATAACATGTATTGATGTCTACACATCGTATTGTACATAGGCTTGTGCATTTACATGACAACGCAAAATCCACGCAAAATTCTGTCTGTCTTGCCCGTCTGGTTCTGCTCCGAGGTGGATTCCACGTCAACAAGTGCTCATGCGGGCGCAACATGCTGCGTCCCTGCATGAGCACTTGTTGCTGTTGTTGCCGTAGCTGGTGTTGTTGCTGTTCTGTGAGCAAATGATGGTATAAAAGTCGTAGCAGTATTTGTAGCTCCTGGAACAAGATCAGAATCAGCCTGGCTGTCGCCATTGTTGTTGTTGTTGGTGTGTGTGACAGCGTGGGTTGGGGGGCGGGGAGGAGGAGGGGTGCGATGAGGTCACAGTCTTTTCTGGACTTGTCTGTTTATACCAACTACGGCATGAAGACAAATACGCAGATATCCACCTGCAGACCCGTTTTCAAAAAAGATGCAGAGTCATGGACAAATACGCGTCTCCGTGTGTCAATATCACCAGATCCATAGTTTATTTTACCAGAGTCTTACAAATTCGTACTCGTGTAAAGCCTACCTAAGATTCTAAATATAGAGTGCCAGATTGCTTTTGCAAACTGAAAAATTGCGCGTGCCATTAGAGGACATGTTGTGAGTGATCTACTATGACTCTGTGCAATTGATAACAGTTGCAAAAGTGGTGTGTCCCTTTAAATGAGGATGTTGCATGTGCTGCTGGCTGTCACCATGGAGAGTTTGGGAGAGCAGAGTGATCGTAAACAAAAATTGAAGTTTAAAGCCATGGAGTTTGAGACAACAAAAACAAAGTGGTGAACTCCAGCAGTGCTGTTTAGTTCATATGACAGACACAATCCTCAGTGCACCCTATTAGTAGATCAGCTTTGTGTAAGCAACTTGTTTGAACATGTTTTTATACACGCAAACCTTTAGTAGATTGGGCCCTTAATGATCTACAGTATGTTACACTGAATGTCTTAAAGTACTGTTTTCCATAATGTTTTTTTTATAACTGGCCTGGATCATCACTGAGATGATCATTCACCACAGAGTGGACCTGTCCTTCAAATGAGCAGGAAGTGAGCTTTAAAGGAGCGGCAGCCCTCAAAGAGTGCCAACAGCTAGATCAGGGGCACTTTGTTAATTAAAAGGTTTTTATGAGATTAAAAAGGTTTATTTTGAACATTAGTGATAATCTTGTGGTCGTGAAAAATTAATATCCAAACTTGTTTAGCCAAAAAAAAGACTTTTTGAACATCGTAGTGCATCGGTCAATGATCCTTCAGTGCCCTGAGTGGAAAAAACTCAGAAAAGGACATAAAATTGGCCCAGTTATAGTCAAAACAGGTTTAGTGAGGCTCATCTCCTTGATGCTGCGCTGTGATGAGCTTCAATCCTGAAAAATCTTTTATCTTTTCCCAAGAATCATGTTAGCAGCGGGAGGTCACTGACTGCATGCTGCAAGGAATAAACTTGTATTCCCCACAGCATTTGATGGATCTCAGCTTTAGAAATCAAGCCATCAGAGCTTTAGATGAAGAGGGAAAATGTTTCAACCATTACCTGTCTTCACACTTACAAATAAAACAGCAAAATCTCACCGGTTGAGATGGCAGACTACGGCTCTGCTAAAATGCTAATGCTAGAAATCATCAAACATACTTGAACACTGAACTCTTACCCTTGTCACAGCTTGGCAGAATATGTCGATTTTCACAGCATTTGCGGTCCATATTTCTCTCATGACTCATAACCATGTGTTTTAAGTGATCAATTTGTGTGTTAATTAAAAGACTATTGCCATATCATGTCCTATCACATCACAGATAATGACACAGAGTGAATATTCACAATCAAAGAGAAACTGATATAAAAACATATCATTTGCTTATTTAAATTTCAATATAAAAATGTTATTTTCTGTCTATTCTTTTGCATTAATCTACTCTGCATGGATAACAAACTTCAAATCATTTTCTTTGTCAAAAAAGTCACAAATCAGTAAGTCGTGATGCATGATTCTTGAAATTAGCAGTGTTAATGTAGGCGATAAAATGATTAACATTAACTTTCTGTTTGGATAAGGTGTCTCAGTTTGTTAGTTTGACCCCCAAACTAACAAACTGAGACACCTGGACAGGTGCGTCTGATGAGAAAAGATATCTTATGTGCATTAGCATCATGATAGAATCTTTGTAGGAGGCCCTAATATTTGGGCCCCATTTTGACACATGATGGTTTGGGCCTTTCAGTCTTTACTTTGTTCCTTTTACAATTTCATACCTTCAGTGCAAAGCCAGGAGTAGGGCACAAAGAAAACAGATAATGTGTCTAAATTATACATGAGTACATTTTTGGTGTAACACTGATCAAATCAATCAGTGTCATCTCTCATTCCCTTTAAATCCGTGTTGATAGGTGGCTTGGCTTTTGGTATTTACACAACATGTTTGTGGTTTGCTCTGATCTTTGGAAGATACTTAATTTCATTGTGCCACTACACAAACAATACACACACAGAACACTGTATGAATTACATTTAAACTCGGATTTAAGTGCTTTTTGTTGAAGCATCCTGAACATAAGAAACTATCAAATCATGTTAGACACATCCGCAAACAGTAACCTCGTTCATGAGAAAAATTGCAGGTTGAACTGACAGAATCAGACTTCATTGTGTTTATGTCAGACCAGGAAACTCTACCTTAATTAAATGTAATATTTAAACAAAAGTAATATCTTATATTATTGCAGTAATTCCTTGCTCTTTTTTCTATTACCTTCATGAAATACACTGTACAGCCTGAATTATTATCTGTGAACATTCAGTTACACTTATTAGCATGTAAACACATATTAAAAATAATGCTCTTTGCTTCAAGAAAAGTTGTGATCAGTTTTTTGTGTACTGGGTTTTAAGCATAAGTTATTAAAAAAAGGCTCACTGTCTCATCACTGTACCATTTTGAACTTCAAACTACATTTTTTAAACAAATGCTTTTATGTTCAGCGATTTAACACAATCACTAAAGCTTGTGTTTTGATCTTGTGGATTTCAGCTGGCCTCCTAAATATGTCTTAAAATAGCAGAAATACTCTGAATAATGGATGTAAGACTTTAGACTAGGTAGAAGGGGATTTAAAGCTTAATCGATATCTCTAATCTAAAGTCCAGTTCAGAATCTATATTAGAACCAGAATTGGTAATAATTGCAAAGAATATTTACAAATACAAGGAATTTAAACTGGTTAGCCGTTGAAAAAGACAACCAATATGTTTTTAGAAATAAAAACAGAAAATGTCAAAAGATTTAAATGAAGTATAAAAAAATAGTTACAAAATAGAACAAAATGGAATTAGGTGGATATAAAAAACATAAAACATATTTAGATTGACTGCACAGTTAAGGAACACACCGGCTATGCATCTGATCTCTCCTCATTTCAGACACACACAACCTGGAAACAAATGGGAGAGCATGAGCATTTGTTGTGTAAACAGCTTCAGTGCATTGTGTATTCATGAAGCTGCATCAGGCATCGGGCCTTTGGTCTTTTTATGAACAACACTAGGTAAAAGTTTTTGTTGTGAAATGATAGCCACGCCACAGTTTTCACTTTATTCTTTATTTTAAAATATGCATTTGAATAACAAATATTATGATAACCTATGTTAAAATAATATTACGATGTAACCAATGAGAATAAGGTACAATCTTCTTAAAAAGATATTCTTCTCCTAGCGTGAACTGTCCAATAGAGGACCAAACTGATCAGAACACCTCTTGAAAGGACTCAAAGTTTGGATCATTTTCGCAGCTCCTTCAGTGACATAAATTGTTGCAGATGGTTGTAACAGAAATAACATAAAAGTGGATGTCGTAGAGCTGACAGTTTGAACTGTGCCTTATTTTAGTAGGTGCTGCAGCACCCTCGGCACCTCCATTCCCTGCACCTGTGCCCGCAAATTTAAAGCATATGGTGAGAGATTTATAGATTTAACAATGAAGAGACATACGATCAAAATCCAAAAGCTCTTTTTGGCTTTTATATGTACCAGGTGTCTTATCTCAAAGGGTCTTTTAAAGCAAATGGAGTTCAAACTCCAAAAGGCAAAAATAGTTCTATCACAATACCTGTCATAAAAAAAACTTAAAACAAAGAGGTGTTCACCTCCAGGAGGGACCAGAGGGACCTGAGGGTTAAGACTGTGATGGATCCTTCCTCACAGCCTTTCTGTCACATGCTCTTTTACCATCCACAGACTGTGAGCTACTTTAACCACTCTGTACCTTTACAGGTTCTGGCTGCAGTTCAGCACAGAAGATGGACCTGGACCCGGTTCAGCCATCTCCCTGGACAACATCTCTTTCAGCATGGACTGCTTCCTGGCATGTGAGTACTGTAAAAATGTTGAGTCTGTCTTTTCGTCCCTCCCACTTCATCAAAGCTGAGATTGAACTGATGGCTCTGTTGATTGACCCTGACAAGGACACTGGAGAGAGAAACAGATTAATAATCAATACAGGTCTGCCCTGTGCTCCAGCTGTACGGAGATACTATTTGACTAGATGGCAGTTTTCTACGCTCTGGAGCGCTCATTAAGGCCTTGCTTATCCAAGATTCTTTCAATGAGATATGCCTGGCATAGCTTTAATAACATCGATTGTGCTGTAGGGCTGGGAAATATGGACTCACATGTCCAATGTTGTGGAGTGTTTAACTGTTAACATCAGTATTAATTTTGTAGATTCATTATTTTCACCATCGTTTTTCCAACAACTTTTCTTCTGACAAAAACAAGACAGTAGCTAATAAAAGCAAGTGCACATGGACAAAAACTACAATGAAATAAACTGACATTTTCATGAGCACATAAAAACTGGACTAAAATACAAGACAGAAACTCCAATCAGACCTAATTTGGTCATCTCCAAAGTAGGGACAAGTTAGGAATTTGTCCAATCACAGCAACTTCAGTTGTGTGGAGAGATTGGAGCATGGGTGTCAAACTGATCCAGTAAAGGGTCACTGTGGCTGCAGGTTTTCATTCCAACCAAGCAAGAACACACCTGACCCAACTAATCAAATGTGTAAAGACAATCCAGTTGAAAGAGTAATTTGCATCAGGTGTGTCCTTGCTCGGCTGGAATGAAAACCTGCAGCAATAGTGGCCCTTTACTAGATCAGTTTGACATACCTGAGGAACATCTAATCATAACCACTTTAGCTGCATGATGGCAGTATCAGTACACATCTCATGTGCTGCTGCGACAATTATGCCAACGTCTGGAAGTAAAAAAGGAGAGTAGACATATGGCCATTTCACGTTTGACTCTGAGGAGAACATGTCGCTGTAGAAATTGTGTGGCTTGATTAAGGGGCCATTTACACAAGCCTAAAACAGTCATATCAGATAAGTTTTCATTGCGTTTCGAACAGTACCTGGAGTGCTTAAGTCCTCAAACTTTTGAAACCAGGCTCCAGTGTGGAGATTTTTCAGTACGCTCCGTGTAAACCTGCAGGAGAGTGTTTCAGGGTGAAACGCTGATGTCACTGCATGCACAGTACTCTTTCACATGAAGGCTGCACACGCATACCAGGAACAACAGCATCAGCCGTCTACTGAGTAACGTATGTTTGCTATCCAAACAAAACTATCCAGACCGAACTGATTTGTTGTCCAGACATGAAACTCCTGTCTTTGTGTTTCCACTCGACATTGTTGTTTGTGAAGTTTTTCTGCTTCGTACATGTATTGAAGCAGCGCTGCCTCTCTGCGGACCTACACCACCATCTACTGGACCAGCATGCATACTGCAGCAGTTTAATTTGTCTCCATCAGAACGCGGATCGACTTTGAATACGCAAAGGAAAAATCTTTGTGTTTTAAGTCAGAGAGTGTCTGTGTAAACGTAGCATAAGACTGAAAGAAACACAAAACAAACCTGAAGCATCTCCTGGTGAGCCATCCTATCCTAACATCAATGCAACTGAGAGTAGGCTGAAGTCAACATTGCTATATCACCTACTGGTGTGTTTGTACTTTGTTTCAACACCGTCAATGAGATGTGAAAACAATGGCACGTTTTATGTAATGAGTCAGATGAGAAATGTAAACAAATTATCAAAGTGCAGGTCAGGACTTCAGAAATTCAAGCAAACAAAAGAATGCCTTACACATTACACTTAATGTTTTAGTTGACTAAATTTACAGTAGATTTTGTTGACCAAAATGTTGGGGAAATTTTGTCAACTATAATGAGACCAAAATTAAAACATGACTAAAATATGAGTCAGGTTAAATTATAAAGTGCTGTCAGAATAAACACTGGTTTACATCATGCCTTGTGTGTCTATGAAACAAGGACTTGATTTAGGTTTTCGCTTAGTCCTTGTAGTGATCAGATGGTGCTCCTTTTCTTTCCTCTTTGGAAACTCTTAGATCTGAGGAGGGTGTGGTAATGAGCTCTGCACTTATTGACTGCTCAGTGTCTTCATGGAGGGGAAGGGGAGTTACTGTCTGACTTTTAAAATAGTCATGGTGTCTGTCTACGAGGAGAAGAAACACTCATGTAGGTGGAGCTATATAGCGATCCCATAATAAATGTATCACACATAAAGCAGATTTTTCTTTGTGTTTCATCAACAGCTAATGATGGAAATTGTCTGTGTTGTGAAACGTCTCATTTTTTTCTCTTTGACAACCATTAATTTGTCCATAAATGTCAGGGCGGTTAAACTCCTGCCATAACGGAGCTCTCTGATTGATGCCGGTCTCATGCTCTGCTGTTGTACCGCAGGATTGTAAAGGTCAAGCCTCACAGTCACCTTTCCGTATATTTTTGGCGGTATAATTGAGATGGTTTGTCAGACTAAAGCACAGGAGTGACATGACAACTCATTCTGGCATTAGGAGATTGAAAGGTTAAGAGTTCAGTGCTTCCCTCCGTCTCTGCCTACATGGAGGCGTCCGTTTGAACTGTGACAGGCAGAATAACGTCGCAGCATTTCAACACCTGCATGTAACCCCGACAGCGGGAGTGGAGGGAAAATGAAGCAGTGCTAAACTGACTTCACCGAGGATCAGACTCACAAGGTCAGGACGCTGATGTCACCCCGTCACGTTTGGGTCTCTCCCACTTAATCCTGATAAAATGTGATAATGGGTTGAAAAATTCGACCCTGATGTTGTTTGGCGTGAAGAAGAGGGATGTTGGTGTGATGCAACCACTGAAAAGACAAACAGGAAGACTCAATTAGATTTGTCTTGTCACATCTTTATAGGTACAGCAAGGTGTAAGGTAAAGATGGGATGAACATGCCTCATGGAACAGTATATGATTTTTTAACATGAAAAATTAAAGATACTATAAGACAAGAAACTTTTGACTGATTACAAATAATATAAAAACATTGCAACTTAAAAATGTGGTAAAATCAATATGAATCAATATAGCAAAACTAGTAAAAAATATTACGCAATAACAAAAGATATAAAATATTGCAATATCTCATCTTTTACAAAAGATTTTACTTTATCCTTCTTTTTGGGGTCATCCTTTTCCCAGTTTTGATCAAATCTGGGTGTCCTGCTTTGGAACGGATTTTCTATTGCTCACTTGCCCAAATGGGGGCGCCAAACTTGGCACAATTGGAAACAGTTTCACCGCTGCTTTAGATCAGTGATGTGCAACTGTCAGCCGGGGGTCCACATATGACTCTCGTATTACCTGAATGCAGCCAGCAAGTTTGTAATATCACAAATAAAATGTGTGAACTTACAGAAAACCTGACAAAATCGCAATAATAGCACCAAAAATATCAATATTTCCAAAATTCTTTAATTTTTTCAGTGATTTTTTTAAGCATTTGGTCACATAGACATAAAAATTTCAATATGATACATTTTAATAACCAACACTATGCTTGGGATCAGAAAAAAACAGCTGAATGTGGATTCATTTTTATGTTAAGCTCATTATGTTTAGCTCATTATATCAAGTATTTCACACTGCATTTGAGTTCAAAATGTACTGTTGTTGTGATTTTATCAATAATAGCTGGGTTTCACGTGACGTCACATTGTCGCATAGCGACAGCGTGCAATTTAGATGGAGGGCAGGAGGTAAAGTAACGTTAGAACTTGCGGTGATAAACAATCAAGATGCCAATGTTTTGTGTTGTTTACGGGCGCTTTAAGTATATCACAAATTAACGTCCTTGTGTTCTTTGACTGTTGGGCTAACGTCGCCGTTCAGATTTGTTGCGTGTTTGTTTCCATGGTTTGTGTACATCATAGCCGCGACTGCTAGCTGCTAGCACCTTAACACATAAAAAAGAAGAAAGACTCACCCTTGTGAAGACCAAACAATAACAATCCTGCTGTAGTTTGGTACCGAGGTTGTGGACCCATCCGCTGATGAAAAAGTTGTATGCCTCCATACTTTTGTAGGCTTTCATCTGCTGTTTGAATTACCAGACAGTTTGCGATGTCGATAGCCTCAATTGCCGGTAAATCTTTTGTCTCTGCCGAAAACTTGCTCATCTTCATGAGATATGGATCACTCCCACCGTATCTGTTGATTAACTGCTTATATCTATTTCTTGAAACTGGATCTAGATCAGCACAATACGAACTTTTGCCGGTCTTCTTCATAGACTCCATGTTTACTTCCTGCCCTTCATCTGAAACCACGCCCTCTTCATACGTCATAATAATCACGTGACTGAAACCCTCCTATTGCAGTTGAGTTGTCTGACGAGTCGGGGTTACCTTAGCTACGTTGGTCAGCTACGCCATTTCCATGACGATACACGTCCATCAGCTTTCGAGGGGCGTGTCTAAATTAGTTTAAAAACAACCTCTCCACTCGTTTTCTCCCACACTGCTGACTACACCTTTAAGGAGTGTTTTGAGGTACATTTGATGTCAAAGTGAAGCCTCAAAAGATCAGGATGAGTTCTGTTTTACATATTTCACTACATAACGATGCAGTAACACTAAATGAAGAGAGAAATGAGATATGCAGCAGGCACAGATAAACCTCTGATTGTTAACCTTCAGGTGATTTATTTTTCCTTTAGAATATATTCATCAACCTTGGATAATATCTCTGCTCCATTACCTGAATTATAAAACCCAATCAGATAACATATTTCACAGATAGCATAGAGATCATGAGCTGAATGTAATAGTGTGAACTGCAGCAGAGTCTCCTCCGGCTGTATCAACACCGCCTCCCTGGGTCAGAGACTCCTTATTTAACGAGACAGCATTTTACAGGAGATATCTGCACACCAATTGTGTTTTATGTCCTTTAGAGCGGAGGCAGCTCCGGTATAGCAGCGTTGAAGGATCGTCCATTCACAATTTGCTCACTTTCCAGTTGGCAAGTCCTTAATCTAGGCCAGGTATCCATCACCTGCAGTACGGCACACGCCACAGCCACATTATCAGGCATCAATCAGAGCAGCTGATGGGCGACACTGGAGCTCGCCACAAGAGCCATTTCCGAGAACGATGACCGCAAGTGATTAGCGAGATGGATACCTGAGTGTTCAGACACGACTCTGTAATATGTTTTTGTGGGAAAAAAGAAACAGACTGTGAACATATTATACTGAGTAGCAGTCATCCGTGACCATGTCCCGCTCTTCTTTTAGCCTCAGTGTTGATGTATAGTTTGGTAAGCATGCTTGATGATGCATCCTCTGCCCTTCAGGTGTTGGAAGCTGCTGTCATATTCATCATTTTATCTTCTGCAGCATCATTTAATTAGATTATTGAGTTAGAGAGCAGAGGAAGTTCATCCCTCTCTTCCTGCCATGCAGCATCATGTCTGTAGCGTCGCAAACAGACTAACCTGCTGCCTCTCTAATGACGCACCGTCATCAGACTGGGAATGCTCCTGCTCAAGGGCCAGTCTTTGACGTCATTGAAAGGTCAACTCAGAACTCATGTTGCCAGCTCTTGATTTCAGTGATTGAACTTGTGTACTGAATGCAACAAACAAACCAGGTAGAAGTGCTTCAGGAGCACAAACCTCTTACTGGGCATTTATGACAGCTAAGTTATTAAAGAAAATGTGGGAAACTTACCCAGCTGATGGCAACCTGATAGATCAGATAGAGTGTTCAACACATTTCACTAGTCCATCCAGCAAGTAGCCCATAGGAAGTGTTTGGGAATGGGCAGACCTTTTTAAAGCCATATCTGAGACGTGATTGGATGATAGTTTGGTCCGTCACTTCACCATCAGACAATGTAATATTTGAGCACTGATCCTGCCTGAAAAAGACAGAACTTATCAGAACTGGAGAGAAAATATAATCTGACAGGCCAGACGGACAGTTTCATATGTCCGTCATGGAAACCTGTCACTAGCCCATCTGGATAGGAGCCCCTAGAAATCGTTTTCAGAGAGCAGAACTCTCAAAAACAACAGCAGCTGGTGATTGGACGATCATTTTGCCAGTCACACCCATCACAGACCAATCCGTATCAAGTCACTGTACAACATAGAAGCTAGACCCTGTTGTTAGCCATTAGCTTAAACTACAACCCAAGACTATTGTCTTACATTAAACTATAATACACATATGTGTTATTCACCACTTAAATGTGACATGAACCTCCTCAACCAAAATCCCCACCGGGTTCTCCTTCTGAGGAGAGCAGATTTCGCCAGGTATCCCGAGTAATCATGACAACCATGGACTAACCAGCATCGTTGGTGGGTGATTTTCAAATTCTCTCCAAGTTTTCCAGCAGAGATCCCCGGCTTCCTGGCTTCTCTGATTTAATAATCCATCAGGGCAAGCACCAGAGACAGGATTATCACAATGGGGTTTGGAGTCCTTTACATCTTTTTCACAACCAGAGAAGCCAGATCAAACTCTTACCAAAACCGGTTGGGGAAGAGCAAAACATTGTTTCCTGTTTTAAAAGCTTTGAGTGACATTCTTTGCTCTTAAGTGAAAGAAGAAATTGAGTCAATTTCTGATAAAACTGCAGGTATTGCCACATCAAAGTAGACTGCTTCAGAAGCCACCTGTGTTTTCAAACTTCACATTGAAAGTCACTTCCCTGTGACGTCATATCTTCAGTTTCCGCCTCTCTTCCCTGGTTGGGCCGGTAAGCATTTAGCCAAGTGAAGTCATATGACATTGGAGGTTAGCAAGATCAGCCAGCAGGAGCAGGAGAAAATATCCTTCAAACTGAGAAGTCTGTGTTGTTTTTTAATTTGCATTTAATTAAAGAAATGCAGTTCAGACCTATTAAAACAGCTACTGAAGCTGTTAGCACACATGCTAATCTCCGTAGTCTTATTCGTACTGTCACCTCACTTGTAGCTCTCACTACTTCCTGTTCCAAAGGATGCCACTTTGAGTCACTCACAATCATTGTTGATTGGAGCTTGGCAAGATGGATCTGCCTGATACAGACATTGAATCAGGCAGATCCATCTGCATTGCAAAGTTAGCCCTTTGGTGCAATGTTAATGAATCCTTAAAAAAATTCCTGTATCCTGACTCATTTTTAGATCACCACCAAAATCAAGTCATTTCTTCATTGTGCCATGAACAACATTCTCTTAAAATTTGATTGAAGTCTGTTGAAAAATATGGTCAACTTTACAAGCATGGAGCGTTGAATCTCAAAATTTTCAAGCATGTGCAAAATGTTCCAACATACCTGAAACACATCAACATTAACTTAGTTCTGCGCGGTCTGATTTAGCTCCACACAGATTAATGTCAATGTGTGAATCAGACAGTAGATTCAAGTGGTGATTCCAATGTGGATCCAGTCCAGGAATTTTCCAAAGGATTGTTAACATTGTGATATTGGGCAGTTTTTCCACAATTTTACTAGTAATTTGGCAGCATGTTGATTGAGCTGCATAGCCACTTATCTCTAAAACTTGAAGGTGGTTTGTGCTCCGAGATATAAAAAGTCTTCAAAATCTACATAGAGATAAAAGGTTAAGATCACACTATCAGTCACGACTTTGGTAGTACTCATTATTTTGTAATAAATTATTTGATCACTTTGTTATTCCATCTAGAAAAGGTTACACTAAATGATGCATTGAAATGAAGGTCAACCCTAAACTCCAGTCCTTCGAGTCAATTTAAAAGTTTAACGAATGACAAGGTAGATCAAATCAAAAATAGATCTTTTCAAGTTCTTTTGTTCTCATTAAAACTTTATAAACTTGATGCTTTAACATGTCAGATGAAGCATAATACTATTAAAGTATATCTGTCAATAAGTATTCATGGTGCAGTATATTTTATATATGTTTAAATCTGTAGAAATATTCATATCTGCATATACTAATAATTTGCTTTTGGAGCAACTGTCTTTTAGTAACAAGACTGGATTAAATTATTTATCTATAAAACCGTCTTATTCAGAAAACAGCTCATGTTTATCACACTTATTCTGAGGTCCATTTGTTTGGTCTGCTTTAGTTCTCTTTGTCTGATATTTGAATATCACAGCAGCTCAGTGAAATGTAAATGTTTCTGTAACTGCCGTGTGTACCGTCGGGAGATGAGAAATATGTAAACACAGCATGGAACAGAAGGTGCAGATGTTCCTCAGTCCTGGGTGTATTCTCACAGATGACAAATCCACTGGACTCATTAAAAACAATTAACTCGCTCACGGCTGCTCACAGGACATCAGACAACTCCATTTTAGACTCCTGCATCTTCTGTAGAAACTGTTCAGGAAGAAGGAGGTGTCTCCTCCTTGACCCTCTTTGCTTGGAAATAACTGATGCAGGGGCTGGGCCAGTGATGGAATGGGACATATTTTAGATAGAGACTCTCGGGGTTAATTTGATCTCCTGTAGAAAAATGTTTACCTGTCCTTTAATGAGATCTTTGACCTCAGATAGTCCGCTCCTGCTGTGGCTTCAGTGGTGGGTCCATGTGTTTGAATGTGTCCAGCCTCCCCATTAATGTGGTGCTAATCAGTGGTGTAGAAGCACAGCATGGTGTATATAATGTCTAATTCTGTTTTATTTGTTTAGTCAGGGGGTTGACTTGCTGGGCTCTGTTAGCTCAGTGCTAATGGTTTGCTTAATGCCTTCAGATCAGTGGTTCCACAGTTAGTTTGCTGGGGCACCGGTGGCCTTGAGACATGTCAAGGTAGGCCTTTGGAATTGACTAAAAATTTTAAGCAACCTAGGCAGATTGTAAAGTTTGGAGAATTTTAAAACAAATTATAGAATTTGACATAAATCGTAGGGATGAAACAATGTTATTGGCAAAATATCAGTATAACAGCTTTAAAACCTTAAAGGACATTTTTTTTGTTTTCATATCTTCACTGTAACCCCAGATTTTGTTTTTAATTAAACTTCTGACTGATAATTACTTATGTATTGCAAAAACCTGCTCTCATTACTAAACAACATTAGTTGATTGTACTATTTAGCTGAAAGGAGTCATTGCACTAATCATGCTTAGTAGAGTTAACTTGGTATGTTAAGTTTCATAAGAAAGGGGAGGGACCTAATTCAGAAACCTGCCTGGTCCAACCAGGGTCCAACACAAGGCCAGCGCAATTGTCTGTAATGCTGCGTTCACACCGCAAGCAACCCAGCTACTAAAATCATGCAGCGCATCCATAAAAACCTCATTTTGATCACCGTTGCCGTAGGCCGTCCCTCGGTGACATCACATCCGCTCAAGTTTCATCACGATCATGTCATGTATCATATAATAGGATGTTTAAGCGGCATTGGTGGTACAGTTGGATAGTACGCTTGGTCAGTGATCGGGAGGTTGCAGGTTCCAGCCCAGCTCTGGGCAACACATGGAGTTGTGTCCTTGGGCAAGACACTTATCCTTTTCACTCACTTATCAACCACAAAACACTGCAGCTGATGCCCTGCAGCAGCATTATCATGTTTAGTTTTAGCTTGTGTAAAAAGTTAACATCCCATGTTAGTAAAACTCAGCATATTTAGTTTTAGCTTGTGTAAAAACTAAAATGGTATAGGGCAACAGGTTTCCACGCAATTTGACACTAGACAATTGGACTTGAGTCATAGGGACTCAGACTCGTGTCGACTTGCCTGTGTGATGATTTGCAACTGGACTCGGGATTGGAAGATAAACACTCAAGACTAGATTCAGAGTTTGGAGACAGTGACTCCAGACTCAACTCAACCTTGTGACTGGCTGGAATTGACATAACCTTGTGACTTGACTTGACTTGATATAACCTTGTGACATGACTTGATTTGGCTTGCCCACAACAGGAAACACTTGGGACTTGGACCAAATGACTTGACACTCACTTGGAACTTGGATCTGAGGGACTTGGGCAATTGTCTGGTTGACACCATTTTTTTGACTGTGTGTCCAGTAACAAGAAAGAGATGGACAAAGTTCACCATCCACCTGTTAGCTTAGCTCAAATGCAGTGAGTACATGGTTTTAGCCTGCTTTAGCCTGCCTCTGCCTGCAGTCATCAGGTAACTCTGATGACTGCACTCTGCCAGTAAGCGTTAAAAGCCCCTTTCTTCACGCAAAGAGTTTTACACTTAAATCAGGATAAGTATGTCTATGTGTTTAATCTTACTAAGGATATTCAAAATCCACTATTAAATTATTATATTTAAGTTTTTGGGAAGTTTAACACTCCAGCTTTCTTCCCTTAAATCACAGTGTGACTTAAAGGTGCTGTGTGTAGAATGTGGCATTTTATACATCCACCACATTTCGCCAAACAGAAACGGTGAATATACGAGTTATATGTTTCTATTTGTATGTAAAGTCTGTCAAAATAGGAGTACAATCATCCCGATAAAACGTTTTTTTTTTTTACTTAGTTAGAAAAATCTTTATGAAAAGAGTTACATTACCACAGGCCGCTGTTTCATGTAGGCCGACATATTGATCCGGCGTGTTGTCTACGGGTGGTTTTTAGTGACAAAAAGAACGAAACGCGAATCTGTCTGCTGGTTCTGAAATCTACCTGGAATGCAGGTGAAGAAGAGGAGAGGATGGCAGTGGATTCATAGAGAGTTGTTACTCTGTCCTGGGGATTCAAACTGTGTGTATAAACACACACAACATAAATTGTGTGCTGTGTTCAGGATCCTTTCTGGTCTTCACAGGATTCTGTTGCTCAGCGACGTGACGTTTTGGCTACGGTTAGGCTCATTCTAGAATTTGAAGGCTAGATGTCACTAAAATGCCAAGTTCTACACACTGTACCTTTAAACTCATGGGAAGGCTCGCTGTGACGTAATGATACCTGTGAACATGAATCAATCTGAAGGAAATATGTAAATTGGTCACAGCATTTTTAAGTAAATTTGAACAAAACAATCAAACTGTAGGTGTGTAAACAATTTTAGAATAACTGTTCTCCTCTGTTGTCCTCAGTGGTATAACTAGTTAACAGGTTTCTGTTAACAGGCTCTTTGTGAACAACTCAGCACTGAGTATGCTGATGCTTAAAATGACATCAGTGTCATGGTGATGATGAAGGTGGTAACAATGATGATGTTTGAGGACCTGAGAAGGTTTTCTGTCATTTCTTTAGTTAAAGGAACAAATAGCCACTACATGGCAGCTTATCTAACCAACAGGACATGAAGCAGTTTGTCGCACTTACAAATGTTGCTCTAGATTCTTGTGTGTGTTGTACTTTCTCTCAGATGTCTATCGTTTTGGACAAAAGCATCTTCAAAATGAAATTGTAAATTCATTACGATGTATTGAGTTAGTAAGATTCCATTGCAACCTTTTCAAAGCAAGTTAGAGTCATAGGCCTTAAGAGTTGTCATGCTGACATTGATTCTCGCTCTGTGGGGATTTTGCTGCTTCTCTTCCTGCTTCACACTTTATTTGTAGACACAAGGAGAGCAGGAGTGTGTGCTGCTGTGTGTATGTGCTGCTGAAAGGGATAGTTCAGGGTTTTTTTAAAGTGTGGTTGTGTGAGGTACGTGACATGAGCCTGAACATGTCCCACAGTGTCACAGTTCAGTTATCTCTCTGTACAGAAAAACTTGGGACACTTATGCTATACATTGCTGTACATGATGCCAAACTCCCTACATAATAAAAATAATTATGGGAGAAAACAAGCCTAAAAAAAGAATGTGGCGTCATCACACAGCACAAACATTTTGTTTACATCCACTTATTTTTCCACTCTTGTTTGACACATTTTTGGGACACAGCCCGTCTATGTGTCCTTCCACCAGCAGCAAGAAGATCAAACTATAGTCTTCCTTGAATTTCACCAGATATACAAATAATACTGAACCCCAAGTAAAGATTGGCCAAATGTATGTGTGTTTGAGAATGCTTTTGTTACTCAGTTTACCCACAACAGCAAACATACCATGCTTTATTGTGAAGTACATTTATCATTGAATCTGTGGCTTCTGCCTTTACAAAATAAACAATCAGTACAAGCCGAAATACTTACTTGAAGATTAATTTTAATTCAGCTTCTCGGTTTTGTCCTTGGAGTTTGTTTAACAGTGAATCTGGTCCATATGATGATAAATGTCCTTCAAAGCAGTAATGCTCAGTGTGATGAGAGCTGCTCACTGCTAACAGACAAATAAAAGCTGGTAGCATCATCTGATCCTGAACATCCTGAAGTGATTTGTTTTAATTCACGCTCTTTATTTCATCCAGTTTGATGACAGAAATTTGGTATTTCTTTTTCTTAATCAGCAGGCATCATGTCTCTCTCTGGTCCCCCAGTACTCAGGGCAGATTCCTCCATTTTCAGTTCAGACGTGTTGACGCTCCATCAACTGAAGTTTCTCCTGCGGGCTCAAGTTTACACAAGTGTTACACAGTACACCAAGAACACGGCGGTCATATTCACTGCAGAAATCTTCAATTTATCCCATTTGTTAGTGGCTGTTTCCTCTTGTGAAGCAAACTAGTTGGCGCTGCTGACAGAAGGATACGTACGCTGTGCTGTGTCTCAAAATAGTGCCTAATCAGAGTGGCTTGGTTAAAAGTAAGTTGATGCAAACAAAATGTAGCATTTGATGACTCCATACTGTTTTGTCGCTTGTTCCTGAACAGAGAGGACTGAGCTGTGGCACATTTTAGGAATGCCTGTACCTCATACAACTCTACTTTGAACTGTCCCTTTAAAGGATAAGTTGAATGAATAAATGAATGAATGTTTTATTTCGAACTTAAAATGGAAAACATACATATGTATATCTCTATACAAATCCAACAAAATAAAATATAAAAGGTGTGCAAAGGCAAATAGCAATTACAGCATTTTTTCTATTATCATTAATATTTGCAAGAAATTATAACAGATTCAGTTTGAAAAGGTTTCTATAGCTTTCACATTGTTTATAGAATAAAGTAGAACAACACTCACCCAGAAGGCTTTCCTGATCCAAACAGTGCTTCGAGAGATATTTAGATCCAAAATCGAGCGGCGGACATCCATATAATGGTAGCACACTGGGCATGTATAGCGCTGCTTCTAAAACTGCATTAATTATCCAAAAACTCATTTGTTTCACCAATATTTCATCATAGTCCGTTCACGCTACTCCTCCATTACAGTCTGTGTCACTACACCCATGTTTTCGTGACTGTGCTGACCTCTGAACTGAAGACTGCTCTCTGGACAGCTGTTCTTCTCTTTGCCTCCGCGTCCTCCTTTTAATGAGCTTCTCATCTGTAAACTCTGGCTCGAAACTGTAAGGACACCCATCATATTCAAAGTTCTCCTCCACAACATCTTCATCTGATAGATATTTGTCCATTTTGCACAAAACTGGAAGAAGAAAGTCGTTGTGTAGCCGGCGGTCTTCCCCTGAAACAATGAGCCGCACTGCTCAGGGGCGGAGGCAAGCATAAACAAAGTCTTCAGTTCAGAGGTCAGCACAGTCACAAAACAGTCTGTCTGGACTGTCTGGACACGGACTGTCGTGGAGTAGCGTGAGTGGACCATGATGAAATATTGGTGAAACTAATGAGTTTTTGGACGATTAATGCAGTTTTAGGAGCGGCGCTATACATGCCCCGTGTGCTACCATTACACGGATGCCCGCCGCTCGATTTTGGATCTAAATATCTCCCGAAGCACTGTTTGGATCAGGAAAGCCTTCTGGGTGAGTATATTGTTCTACTTCATTCTATAAACAATGTGAAAGCTGTAGAAACCAAACTTATCCTTTAAGGCTTCCATGCAGGCATGTGGCAGAACAAGAGGAGCCCCTGTCAGAATCATACCGCCCAAATCCAAATATCTGCTGATAAAGGTTGATAAAAATAACTGCACTAAGCTAAAATTAAAAAAACTGCTCTGGTGCACTTTCTTGACAAAGTGGTCCTGACAGAAACAGCACCAGTGCTGATGTTAGCAGAGATTAATCTGTTTTGATCTGTGGTGTCTGACTTTGGAAAATCTATCCATACATCCATTATCTGAACAGTTCTTGTTTGGGGTCATGGGACTTCAGGAAATACACAACGTTAATATTATTCAAAACATAAATGCTTTTGAATCCCGTGATTCTGCAGGCAGTAACACCAGCTGCTTATCTATTTCAGCCTCAAATATCTCAGTGAAACCAACCTGCCCCCTACGCGGCACTCTCCTGTGGCTGGCCTTTGGTAAGCTTCAGACAGCTTACGGCGCACTGCTAATGAACAGTGACAGCCACGCAGGCTGCTGCCCTGCCCTCTGGTTCATGCTGCTCGGTGGTGGACCTGCTGAGTCCGGCTCCTGCTGCTGCAGCATACCAATGCTCCGTCTGCGGCGGGAGCGCGTAGCCACCATGCTCAGAATAACAATGCTCTGAACCTGATTAGCAAGTTTGTTGGAGACGTTCAAAGTTTCTGAACTTGTTGGTGCTCACTGACAAAGAGGTGGTGTTGTGTGGAGCAGCGGTGCAAACGAGGCTTGCTGCATTCACAGGCGTGTAATATGTGTTACAACAAATCCTCCCAACATCTTATCTGTATCAGAAGCTCTAAAGACAAGACAATCATATTTATTTGAGGATTACAGGTTGCGGGAATGAGCTATTGATTTTCTCACTGGCAGATTTAAGAAAAGCACCTATGAGGCTCTTTTGAGCTTCAAAGCCAAAATTACACAATTTTTCTGCTCAGAGAAAGTTCTAATACAGACCACCTGCAGGACGTGGATCATTCTAGTAACATATACCACCCATAGTATCCAATACGTCCCTCTAACTCAAGCACAAATAGTGTCAATGTCAGGCAGTAAGCTCTAAGTCGAAGCAGGTGTTCTCAGACCAAACGGAGCGGAGCCACACAGACTCTTCCAGACCTTCAGCTGTTGTGGGAGCCCCCTGCCATATTGTCATAAACGGTGAGCTTCCAGCCTGAGGTGACGGGGGAGTGAGGATGGAGGAGTGGGAAAGCTTTGTGGTAAAATGATTAGACAAACAGTGATGGCAGAGAAACCAGCCAGATTTTTTTTATAACAAAGGAGTGAAAAGAAGCTTGTTTGGAAAATTACTAGACGTTATAGTTGCGTGGTTTGTAGTGTGATTTTTGCTGTGATATCAGGTTTTAGACTCAACGTGTTTATTTTACAACTCTGTAAATAAGTGTATAAAAAACCACGCTTTCCCAGAGTACAGTAAGGTGTCAATTTTCTGCAGTGAGCCTCAAGTGGAAACTTGGGGTACTACCGCTTTAAACACTTCCACATGGTCCTCCATTTACTTGCCACCTGGGTTTATCAAAATGTCAAGAAAATAAATGACACTGGCCAAAGTCTTTCACTGTCACCGTGATGTCTCTGATTGTTTTGGTCCATGTGGACTTGGTTACTCCAATGGAAGGCTGCCTCTACTGAATTGTACAATTGTTTATGAACAACAGAGGGTTTAAAGGGACTGTGAGGAGTTTCTAAGTAATTACAAAAAAGTCTCACTTTTAGATATATGCCTGATGGAAATACACACTTTAAGATGAGTTTTATAGCATCAAAATAGGTTATCTGTAAATCAAAAAACTGCCGCTACGTAACTAGAAAGAGAGACATTACCTTGTCACTTTGCATCCTGTAAGTTGTTGAAAAAAGAAGTTGTAAAGCAATGCAGAGTTCTGAGGAAGGTCTGAGCTGCATCATAACAAACACAAGCTTTGGATTGCACATGTCTTTTGGTGCGTTCCAGTTGTAGTCAGAAGTAGGAATTTTGAGTTCTGAGTGGGAAACTCCCACTGGAACGTTCCCCGAAGTCGGAATTTCCTACTGGGAACTCGGTGAAACCTCGCCACCCCCGAGTTGACAATCGAAGATGGATGCCCCCAGTGTGAACAGTTATTTAGCTCCTGTAATAATCAATTTATTTACACTTCTGACTGGGGTGTGTCGCTCTAGATTAGCTGTATACAGCGTATTGTTAGACTTATGTTTCCAAAAATGCTGCCATAGTGATAATCACATTCTTCATGTGATATTTGTGAGCAACAACGCAGGGCGTGCTAACAACAGCTAACAATAGCCTGGTAGATTGGGATGTTTTTTTCCAACTTCAACAGGAAAGCCGATAAGTCGGAGATGATACCAGTTCGGAGGTTACTGGATCGCAGCATTACGACAGTCGCCGCGCGTGCTCATGGGTAGCAGAGTCTTTACGTTGCCGGTAATAGATTCTCCTCACAGTCCCTTTAAATGAGAGAATATTGGTAAATTGTCTTGGAAAGAAATTTAAGGTGAGTGTGTGTGTGTGTTAAAATTGTCTACCCAGTTGAAATATCATGGTCGATTAACTGTCAGAGATGGATCCATGGGTCAGTTTCTGAGTGAATAATATCAGTCAGGGTGTTCTAAGTTGAAGCAGGTGTTCTTTCTTCTTTTTTTAAATACTATTTTTGGACCTTCTTTTGTTTTTATTGGTAGGAGAGATAGACAGTGGATAGGCTTATGAAGGTAAAAGAGAGTAGCATGTATATTTGTTTCAATGTTTTTATTTTCTTAAAGAAATGTAGATTTTGAAAAACCAAAGAAAGCTGCAGTGATGAATTTAGAACATAGTCTCTAAATGAACAAGAAAAGCACTCAGAGAGCGCAGACCTCCTCAGAGCAGCTCAGTTCTGGCAGTGGCTTTTCCACAACCCCTGTAGAAGAAACAATTCTGGATCACCAGATCCAGGAAAGTGCCAGGATCCAGACCAAACTCAGCACATACAGGAACGTTGTTATCTTGTATGAACCCAAAGGTTTTGGGGTCATCGCGTAAAATTTTGATTTTATATGAATTATTGAATGTTGTCTAGGGGATTTTCTGTTAAAACATTTTTGTTTTTTGTGATACTATTCTGGATCAGATCCAAATGAAATTTACCTTGATGATAGAGACTTGGACCCCATATCCTGTAATATTGAAAACAAATCCATTAGAAATTGGCAGAGATATGATTTTTTTTTTTTAAGTTTCACCCAATGTTAGCTTATCGGATTTTATTAAATTTGAGATTTTTTCTTTTGCACCCAAACAAATAATACTTATCATCAACAAAATGCAATAATTTCTAAATTAGAAAAGGTAAAAATCGATTTTTTGTGATTTTGCATATTAGAAAATGACTTTTCTTGCATCACTGTTAGTGTGAAAATGAGCTTAAAAGTAAATTTTGCTGCAACAGAGACAGTGGTCATTATATTTGGATAATACAGTAAAGAGATGTCTGAAGAGCAACTTATTAAAAATGTGATAATATGAAGGAAAGAGTTAATGAAAAAAGAAAACAAACATTAACTGGGGTTCACCTAGATGTTCTCAGGCCCACCCATTAATAATATTCTGTTTGTGCTGCTGTTTGCTGCACCAGATTAAAAACATTTGACTTGCAAAAGTAACGCCCTCCCTGTTTAGAAAACCCCATGCGAGGAAATAAAGAGGGGAATTTCTCCCACAAACTTATTTGTATCAACAAAGGCCCTCAATGTGACACACTATGCTTCTAAGACAATGTCACAACTTGGAGATCACAAAAGGGAAATTCAATTTCCATTCTGAATCCTAGATCATTTTCTTCTCTCTATCAAGATAAGGCAGTTTAAAATCATAAAATAAGTTTTCTACCAAAAGTACAATAAAAACAGATTTTGAGGGCTTTATCACTGAGGCCTGTTGTTTCTAGTTGTGCAGCTTTTTAACAAGATTTCAGCACCACAACTTTTTAATCAATGAGTGGTTGACTTTATCTGGAGCTGCAGCTTTCTGTTCCAAGAGTGCCTGCATCCTGAAGAAGCAAAACAAGCAAAAGGAAACATCCTCGTGACACCATTAAATTATCCTTTGCTGCTGCTTGCCATCCTTGCCAACCCTAGAGAGAATATCAGAGAGCCACAGAATAAACAAACTTTACACTACTCTGCTGCTTCATGAGACAGGCCAGTCTATGACTAGAAAACTCCTATTTTCTCCCTCTGTATGAAATGCAAATAAGCCCTGAAACCATGTAATCGCTCTCTCCAGAGCCTGCTCCATACGCAGCACAGAAATAGAGCTTTATAAGCAGGTCATAGTCACACAGAGTATCATTTACCATGTATTGTTTGTTTGCCTGGAGAGCAAGTTTTTCATACAAAGAGGATAAGTGTGTCTCTTCTGGATGTAAATGGACTGTAATGATGTGTCAGTCTTACTTAAATCAAAACAATTTCTTCATTCTCCAAGTCTGACATGCCAGCGTGGTCCCTTTGGGTGGGGGTGTTCTGCATCCATCTTTGTTTTTAGCTGTAAACACATGCAGGTCAGCTGAGTCGCGCTGGGTCAAGATGTACTCGTGCCCTTTGCTGATGTTCATGTTATCATCTCCACAAAGCCGAGAGAACCTTATCTTACTTTTTGAAATAATCTGTAAAGTCTGAAGTTTTTATAGTAAACAATCAGGGTCATCTAGCATCACAGCCTCGGGGGGTTTTACTGCACATTAAATCAGAGATATGGAGACAAAACTCTCAAAGTTTTCTCAGCAACACTCACAGACACACTTAGAATAGAAATAAGTTTAACAGTCTGAGTCTGTCAGTGAGGAAGTAAACTTTGAGGTATTTAAATCACAATTTGTCAAACACAAACTCTTATCTGTCCCACAGTCATCGAAGGAAAAATAACTTTTCTTCTCCGCATGAGGCTCATATGAAGAATTTACAGCTTAGGTCTGGAGGCAGAGGGCTCTGACGAGTGTTGTCTTACCCCGGATTTTCACATACTCCAAAAGCATAGCGTCGCCTACGTGCAGCAGCTTTGGTCTGACCCATGGAGCATATCCTTCCCCACTGCAGCGGAGGCGCAGCACTGGTGGGTGCCACAGCAAGAGACATAATCACAAGAGAATTATGATGCTGCACGATAACAGCAACTCAAATAGGAGGAGCAAAAATGTGAACTTCTGGTTTTACAGGCATTTGAAAAACAACTTTCCACTGATGACTTTTTACTGGTTTTGGTATGAAGTTAAACTCATGGCAAAACCTCACAAACACACAAAAGGTGTTGTACTTACGGACCGCGATGTGACTTTTGGCACTAATTTCCACCTTGCATATCCACCCTCAAATGCACTCTGATCCACACACACATGCTAGTAAAGTTTCTAAGCAATGTCCTTCGATTCATACTCCACTGCAACAGGTGGTGCTGCTGATTCAATTTAAGGTTGCAGGTAGGCTATCTTATCTTCCCATTCTGTTCATAACTTCAAACCTTAGCCACACATAATATTAATAACTGGATTCATCTTGGTATTAAGATGGAATTTTGAGGTGTGTTCATCCCACACACTTTTGTCTTGGCACTGTCTGAAGAGTCGTTTTAAGTTACTGCAGATACAACAAACACCCTGCTTTCACTGCTTTACATTGAATGGTTTGATACAAGCACTTGACAGGAGGCT
Source organism: Scarus forsteni (assembly GCA_036419115.1). NCBI lineage: Eukaryota > Metazoa > Chordata > Actinopteri > Labriformes > Labridae > Scarus > Scarus forsteni. Next base: position 4,240,206 of record JAZDUH010000400.1, on the reverse strand, counting down.
TTTATTGTGAAAAGTTTATAGGAAGTGAGATGAAGGCATCGGGGCAAACCTTTTTAAATAATAATGATAATAATAATAATAACAATAACATAATACATTTTATTTAAAAGCACCTTCATGACACTAAAGGACGCTGTACAAGAAAAATTAATAAAATCATCAAGACAACAGACAATAATGTGGTTTGGTACTGGGAAGAGGTGGTGCATTATTGTTGAATGGAGTATGCACTCCTGAACAGGTGGGTTTTGAACCTGGTTTTGAAAAAGGACAAGGACTTCAAGTTGAGGTTGAGTGGGAGAGAGTTCCAGAGTTTAGGAGCAGAGAGATAGAAAGCCCTGCTCCCCATGGTGCTGAGGCAGGCGGGGGGTACAGTGAGTGTTGCTGCTCATTACCTCCACCACGGAGGTTATGTTTTTGGGAGAGTTTGTCTGTCTGTCTGTCTGTGAACAAAATAACTCAAAAAGTAATGGATGGATTTTGATGAAACTTTTAGGAAATGTTCAGCATGGGAAAAGGAAGAACTGATTCAATTTTTGTGTTGATCCGGATCAGCGTCTGGCCGCCATGGCGAAAAATGTGATTTCTGAACTAAACTGAACTAAAATAGATATCGTTATGATTCCAATTGCTAATGGTATGTTTTCATGGTCAAGGACTCTAAATATTTATATGAAATAAAGGTAGGACTAATGTTAATGGTCAAAATCACAATATGGCTGAGGATTGTGGTGCTGGCGGAGGTCTGCGCTCTCCAAGTGCTTTTCTAGTTCATTTATGAAATTAGGTGAAGACAGGAAGATATAAAGCACTGGTTTGTTCATGTAGCAGCTATAAATACTACAGGAGGTTAATGTTTGATCAGAAACAGCCACAGTGGGGATTATATATTATACATTTTCAAATGTAAAATGAGCACAAATAAAGAAAGCTCTTGCTATATGTTTTTCCATAAGCAAACAACTGCTTAAATCTCTTTAATAAATTAAATAGGGCAGATTTAGCAGTACTTCATGAGCATCTATCATAAAACCTTGTGCATACAACATAAAAGAACCCTCATCATTCAGATTTCTGCCGCCTTCTTCAATAATACTACTCAAGACTCCTCTCTGTGTTCCCCTGATTTAATTTTCCAGGTATTTTATGCCTTTGTTTTGAGCTGTACCACTTTATAAGGGGAACTTTATCTTAAAATAAGTTACATTTGGCTAAAAGTGTATGTACAGCAGCAGAACATGAAGATTTTATGGTCCAAAATATGCTAAAAACTCTGTTTGATGAGCACATGTGAAGCTGATATTTATCGTGTAATTTATAAGAAATTAAAATCATGTTTTTGTTCCATTTGTGTATTGTATAAAAGATGGTCAGCTTCGGTTTTGAAAGCATCCGGTCTCATATACACGTGATCAGCATCGGCCAAGTCATCTCTAAACAAATTTTATCAAGGACTTCCAGGAGCTTAGTCACTTCTTTGACCCAGAGACCCGGAGAAGACCAGAAACCAGTCATAATCAGCTTTCTCGTGATCCTTCTCTCCTCTTACCACATAAAGAATCATGTTTGCCTTGAGATTTTGAAAGAGGAAATGTCAAAAGTAATGTAGGGGTTGTTTTTATGTACCAGATACCAGAAAAATAACCCATGTTAGATTAAATTTATTGTCTAATTAGCACTAAAGCTTCTGCTATGCATTGGCCATTCAAGGACAGCTAATCAGTTTTGGTCATGCGGCGTCTGTACGTAAAATCTGTTTCCCTGAGACTGAGACTGAATCAAGTCGCCTGAGGTTGAGTTCAGATGAGATCAAGACCTTTTTACCAGGACCCCAGAGGACTACAACCTCACTTATCTCCACATAACTCTCTCCATCAGGCAGATGATTGGAGGTTGATTTGTCAGCATGTGGGTGCTAAGTCAAGGACAGTTGTGAACAAGTAAGCATTGGATACCTGTTTTTTATAGATGAAAGATTTTTGTACACCTAGATCAGCAGCTAGCAGTGTAGATGGATCCCCCTGGTTTACTCTCTGTAATCAGGAGATCAATCTTGAAAAGTGGGAACAACTAGGCTCGCTCTGCAGAGGCACTGTCCAATCAGCTTCTTTTGAGGAGGAAGGGTGAGAGCTATGAGTGCAGAGGTATGTTTGCTCCATCTGAAACTAGCAAAGATGCCACCTGCTTCAGTGGCAGTTAAATCAGAACTGGGCAACATTTCTGCATTAAACTGACAAAAGACGACACTGAACAGTTCTTGATGGAAAATATAGTTTTGCTCATTTTTCAGTTTTGTTCACTTTGAATTTGCCAGGGCTCTCAAGCCTCATGGATTCACATGCATTTGAACCTTTTCACACTCCCACCCCACACCTTGTATTTCTCACACATGAAAATGTATTATGTAATGCCTGGTGAGCTACACCACTATATATGCATTGGAACACGAAGCAAGGTGCTCGCAGCTCAACTGAGCTTGACACAATGCAGCCAATAAGAGCTCCCCATCAGCCATCAAAAAATAGCATCCAGCTATATACCAGCCAATCAGAATAAAGCACTGGTGTATCCAGGTAGATATTCTTATTCTTTCTTTGCACCTACCATCAAACAGTTAAGCAAAGACTAATCACGTTGACATCCAAACTGTAGTTTGTATTAGCTGGCATCACATTAAAACAAAGTCATCAGTGTTTAGATAGTTGATTAATAGTTACACTTAGACCATGACAAATGTTTGGCTAGAATTAAAATTATACATGTGCATTATTAGTTTGAAAATCATGGTCAAATGTTGGAGGTTATAATGAATAGAGCAGTAATAATTTGTATCTTCTCTATGGCTGTGAATGCTGGACGCTAACACAAGCCCTACAGAAGTCCCTGGATGGGTGCTACACCAGAATGCTACGTGTGGCACTGAACATCAACCAGGGCGAACACATCACCAACAAGTGTCTGTACGGGGCCTTACCAAGTGTATCAGAAAAGATAGCAGTGAGGAGGATGAGACTAGCTGGCCACTGCCACCGACACCAAGAACTCCCAGCCAACAAGCTCGTACTGTGGGAACCAACACATGGGCATCGATCAAGAGGACGCCCCACACCAACCTTTGTGGACGTACTAAAGAAAGATGCAGGTGCAAAGAGCACATATGAGCTGGCCGGATGTATGGAGAACCGAGATGACTGGAGACGCCGACGGAGGGCTCGTCTGAGGACGACGTAGAGATTATGTTGAATCATAACATGATATGATGTACTGCTATCATAAAGAAATAACAATTAGGTAATTATGGGGGCAAAAAAAAAACACCCGACTACTAATAAACCCAATTGAAATTTTAAAAATACAAGTGGCATCAAACAACAAGTGCATATTGACGGTTCATGACTTGTCTGAAAGTTGAATCCTTTATAAACCATCAGACCCAAAGGCCTGCACATAATGCCCTTCAGACTGTTGTAGATTTTTAAGGTCACTTAGCGAATCAATTTGCATTAGACAATCCTCCTGGCTCTCAATAACACTGAAAGTGATTTTTTTACATTTAAAATAAAAAATAATCATTCATAATCCATCCACAAACATGAAATCATGGCTTCACTGATGATCTTGTTAACAAACGAAAGATTTACAGATTGGAGCAGCCCAACACGGTTCCCTTGATTGTCCCTGTAGCCTCTGCAGTCCAGATGCCTTATGTGGTGGCCCACTTTCTTTCACTCCATCCTGGCCAGTTTTTTAAAACTCTGATTGCAGAGCACGGACCTAATCAAAGGAATTGATTCATCAGTTCAGCGACCATCTGAACTTTTGCTTACCCCCTTTAGTGAAAACTGCAGAACCCGAGCCAGAAACTCTTTTTCCAGGTCAGCACCCGCCATTGTAGTTGAAAGCAGTTTCCTCTACCCTCAGATCTCCTGAATAAAGAAAACACAGGCTGCTCTATTTTGAACCATTGAAGCCAATCAGCCGAGTCATTTGCCTGGAAGGTTTAATTCTGGGTAATAATTTGAGGAGAGGAGATCAAGGTAGCAGCGAGCTTATGATCTTAGGATAGCGTTGATGCTGGAGGCTTGATGGATCGTTTTAAAACACTGCGGCTGAATGTGCTTACACATCCACCGTAGAGGCAGGAAGAGACTGGGGAGATGAAGAGGAGCTGGATGTTATGTATTCTTCCCCCTCTGCGGTACAAATGAAAGGATGACCCCTGCTGGTGGTTCCACATTTTCTGGGACAGTGATTGGTCTGCTGCTGCTTGTGTGTCGACTCTTTTCAACATTTCACTGCTTCATACAAAACAGAGAATCCATATTGAAAAACCCTTTATTTAAGAAAACAGAGAAAATAACATTCCCAAATTAAAATGCTTTCTGTTCATGAACCCTGTGACGACAAGCAGAACACAGACCTTTCCTGTGAGCAAGTAATTTGAAGTTTCTCTCCCCATGTCAGAGGGACTGTAGGTCTGTCAGACTCTGGGTTGCACATGTGTGACCACAGAGAAAATAGCAGTTCTATTTTCACCTTGAGAAAATTGTAACTGGACCTGCCCCAAGGCATCTGTCAAGAAAAAAAAAAAGTCATGTTGTGGTATACTTTTTTTGGTTGTCATTTAGCACGTTGTTTTTTGCCTATTTGTTTTTTGCATACACATCTGGACCAACAGAATGAAATCAGATCTGCCTTATGCCATGGACACCATTTCATTAAAATATCATCAGATTCCATTTAGACTTGAGGTTTTAACAAAAGTGTAGAAAATGGCCCTGTTTGAATTCACAAGATAAAGTCCTGGTCCCACATCCCAATATGGATCAGCACCAAAACTGAAGCCCTTCCCATGCCATGGCAAATGTTTCAAGAAAATGTCATCAAAATCTTTTGAGAAGTGAGCTGTGAGTGAAAATGTTAAGTTCAACAGTTCATGGCTTTACACCAGAACAATCTAGGACTTAGGTCAGGGGATGGTAACATATGGCAATGAACATAGGGTTTTTTCAAAGCATAGGCCAGAATACTTAGTTTTTATTTATCAATCAATCAGTCAATTACTTTACTGTTATTGGACAGGTCACAAGTACAGAGCAACGAAATTATCTTTACAGTACAACCTGTCCAAGAGCATACAAAGACAGTGACATGCATGGGGGAGACAGGATCTGGAAGGCCGTTGGGTTGCCAGCAGCAGTGCTCTGTTTGATTAGATAGGAAAAGGGAGACAACAGGGGAAGAGGAGAGGAAAAAAAATCATTATTCAACTCACACACAGTACATGATGTATTATGAAGAACTTTTAATTTTGGTAAACTAGTATTACGATGAACTTTATGAAGGTTTAATCATTAAATTGAACAGTCAAATTCAACATCACTTTTTGTAGTCCAAAGGCTTAAATGTGTGGCTTCAATAATCTTGTGCTCTGGGTTAAAAATTGTGGCCTTACAACTTCAGGGTTTGAGAAATCAACTGATCCTGAGATGGAGAAATGTATAGTTCATGTAGGGGTCATGGCTTCAATGGATAGATAGATAGATAGATAGATAGATAGATAGATAGATAGATAGATAGATAGATAGATAGATAGATAGATAGATAGATAGATAGATAGATGGATGAAAAGATGGACGGACAGACAGAAAGACAGACAGATAGATATCACTATCCATTCCTGTAAATTCCTATGGAACGTTTCCAACTTTGAACATTTCTGGAATTTTCCACCCCTACTTAAAACACTGCAGAGCTGCTGCAAGTTGTTGGTCAAGGTTTGTTGTATTTCCAGGTCATAGTGCAACAGTTTTACTGAAGCTTTCTTATTGTATTGCATTATTTGTATTTATTTTAAAAGAGTTTTAACTGTTAGACTTCCTTTAAAAGTGTATTATATATTTTGGGTTTCTTTTGGATTATCTTTATATTTTCAAATATTGAGAATTTATGTTTTTTTTTTCCTTTTCTAGGATTTGACAACGTGCCTGTTGAGTTGAATTTTTTGTTGCAGTATGTTTTATTTTGTTTGAATTGATGCTCTTGTAAAGCACTTTGCAACCTTTGACTTTGAAAGTCCAAAAGAAATAAAATGGATAATATTATTAATATTGACATTAGGCCAGATGACAAGAACAAAGGTCACAGCTACAGCACCAACTAGTGGCTGGAGGCTTCATTACACAACATCTGCCATGTTCATCTTTGTCTGCTTGACAAAGCAAAAAAAAAAAAAAAAGTGAAAAATGATACATTTCTACACCCGACTGGCAAATTTTTGGTGGATAGGCGACCTAAATGAAGCTGTCACTTTAGTTGGTTGGAGTTTTATTCTGGATACCAGTTGAGACAGGAATTTTGTTGATTTTTGGACAACAAAATGACTTAAAATGTTAACAGCATACTGAGCTGCCTAATTTACTGTGCTTCTCAATAAACTGGGAGTGTATTATGTTTATTGGCCTTTGTATGATTTGTGTGACAAGCAACATACTCAGGCGTTTTGAGTTTTGGATAAGCAGATCTAAAATCACTCTCAGGAACATTAAATTTCTTCTGTTTCATTCCAGCAAACGGAGAGTATCCGCCTGTGGCCACCAGCGCGACCAGGCTGCCTTTTAGACCCACCACTCGGACCACGCCGACATCGATTGGAAGCCCTCTGATGAACTACCCCATCCAGCATTTCTGTGAGTGTGTGCTGGCTTACCCTAAAGTGTTTAAATGGAGGTGTGATGAATGTACCCCTCACCAGGAAATCTTCTCTGCTCCTCTTTGTCTCACACACATATGGCTGCATGCATTAATGATTCTCAGTTAGTCTACACACGCTGACTGTGACATAACTCTTCTGCTGCCACAAAGTAAGTGTGCCCCCTACTGGCCAGAGCGAGCTCCACATCTGACTCAGAGCTGCAGAGATCTCCTATGGTATTAAATGGAGCAGGACGGGCAGTTTTGAAGTGTAAAATCCTCCAATTTGTCTCCTGAGAATGACAATGGAGCCACTTAAACAGACTTGACATTTTTCGCCGAGCGTTCCCTCACTCCCCTGCATCAAAAGGGAGAAGACAAGCAGACGTTCAGAGCCGCTATATGGAGTCATAACTTAGACTTTCTTTCATATGATCCAGTATAAAGCTCAGGTATGGAGCAGCAGTTTTGAAAGGCTGGAGGAACACTTGACTTTGTTGGTGCCTCTCTGCTGGGACGTATGAAATCCACTGTGCAGTATTTGTCGTTTTGCATCGAGTACTCCTTCACTGAGAGATAGTGTGCCTCTCTCAGCCTGAAGTGGCGGTTCTGTAATGAGTTGTGAACTACTGTGAACTTTCTCCCAAACTTTGTGACTGTGCTGCATGGCTGGGCAACAGTGTTGTGAATAATGCATTACAAAAGTAATGAGATAACTGTGATACATTAAGGTAATACAATAAGTCATTACAAAAAAACCCAGATATATTTCACTCGGTACAAATGTCAGTAATGCAAGTTACAAAGCATTTTTAGTTTAACCCAAATGAAGAGGCGTTTGTCTGTTTAAAAAGGACAAATCATGCTGATGCATGATTTAATACTTACATATAATATAATAAATTTGAAAACAAGACCTTACACCCCCTTAATTTTCAAAAAATTTGATATTGTATATTTTCTGATATCCTAGAACGAGATTTGATGCCTCTGAAAATAGGTCATTGCGAGATGACCGCGAGATTTCAAACGTCATGACATCACAAGGTACCTTTCTTTTTATTGGAGTAATCTGATAAAACACTTCCTCCTCTGTGATGTCCGTTAGCCCCAAACCGTCACCGAGGAACACATCCAGCAGCAGGGGTATAAAGCTCCCTTGCTCACTCTCCCTCATTACCAGCAATGGCCTGTAGGGGGACTCAGTACGCGGTCGCTGCTTTGAGCCTGCCGGAAAATACAGTAGAAGAAGAAGGACAGGCTGGCTCAGCCCCCAATAGAACTGACCAATCAGAGCACAAAGGGCTGTGACATTGCGAGGTAAATTTAGGTCATCCTTGAGACCAAGCGTTTCAACAAGAGCTTAATAATGGCCTAAAATGAGGATTTTGAGAACGCTATTGTGGGGCAATGAAGGAACTAAATGACTTGTACTGAGGGCAGAAATGCTTTACAGGCATCCTAGTCTGGCATAGTGAAAAAGAGAAACAAGCATGATATGTCCTCTTTAAATACAAATTCGCCAAAGACAAGCAGATCAGCAGAGGAGAAAAGTCAAGTCATGTCATATTTATTTATACAGCACCTTCTAGAAAACATCAGTCAATCAAAGGGATGTACACAAATACGTAGAAATAATTAATAGATAGATAACAATAAAAATTAATGAACAAAAGTCCTCCACTAGGCCTAAAGTTACAGTATCTCTAATGCAATATACCAGAATTGTACCTTTTGTCTGTTTTTGCTTTGATCGTTTCTTGTATTGTGCCATGAGCATCAATGTGGCTATTATATTCTGCTGTTTTTAGCCTTAAGCCGAACTCAATCAGATAGCCACCACATCACCTTCCACTGGATGTGTAATGAGCTTTTTGAACGTACGTTTTAATGCCAAATCCTTATTTCCTGTTATTTTGACGAGAGTAACTTAAAAGTAATGCGACAATAGTGTAATGCCTTACATTGCCCAACACTGCTGGGCAACTTTTCAAGTTTTTAAGATTTAATAGTAGTGATTTTCAAAACAATAGAGGGTAACACAGTGTTTTCTATCAGTAAAGTTTATGGTGATGTTGCTAAAAGATTATATTATTACTGAAACAGAAGCAGCACTGCTAATGTGAGCAGACTGGCTAATGATTAGCAGTGCAGCTAATGAGCCAGGAGCAGTACACACCATACTCAGCACACAAGCTTGGTAATCAGACCTGGGAAGAGGGGAGTGGGAAAGATGTCATATCAAAGTTATCAGTAATCAGTTCCAGTACAAAGTCAGGAAAAATACTGATCTACCAGGATGTTGTTTGCTGTTGTTAGCACATCCTGCGTTGTAGTTCGCACATACCACATAAAGAATCTAAATTACACTATAACAGTATTTCTATATATGAGCATTGAACAATACTATGTATATGGCTGATTTAGTGCGAGAAACACCAGTCAGAAGTGCTCATAAATTACTGGAGCAAATTAACTGTTTACTCTTGGAGCAGCCAACTTTGATTGTCAGCTCAGGGGTGGTGAGGATCTGCTGACTTTCCAGTAAGAAATTCTGACCACCTGGGTTTCCGGATGAATTTCCCACATGGAACCTGGAAATCTAAACTTTTTAGTACAACTGGAGCACAGTCCTTTACTAAATAAAAAACAGAATACAATGTTTGGCAACAATTTCTCAATCTATATTCAACTGAAATCACTAAAAGGACATAATATATAATGTTTGGACTGATTTACTTTATTTATTTCTTTTGCAAATGTTCTCTCATTTCTAATTTGATGCCTGCAACATGTTCCAAAAAGCTGGAACAGGGTTATGTTTACCAATGTGTTTTATCACTGCTCCTTTTAACACCACTTGTTAAGCATTTGAAACTGAGGACACTGATTGTTGAAGCTTTGTAGGGGAAATTCTTTCCCATTCTTGCTTGATGTACGGCAACCGTTTTTAACAGTTCCAGATCTTTAGGTTTATTTATGTCTTCATTAGCATTGTAGCTTTATTTACATCCTTGGCATCTGCAAACATTACAGGAAGGCAGTCTTGTAGGAGCATTGAAATCTAGTGCTTCTGTTCAGATGGTCTGATGTGGTACGACTGAGCTTACTTCCTGCTAAATCTTAGTTTCTCAGTTACTCATACCTTGGGATGCAAAATAACATAACTATTAGGCTGCGTTCACACCGCAAGCGACCCAGCTACCAAAATTGCATCGCCCACTGACGTATCGTCGGGCGTCCATAAATACCTCAGTTTGGTCACCGTTGCCGTGGGCCGCCGCTCGGTGACGTCACGTCCGCTTGAGTTTCCCCGCGACCAGATCATATCATATGTCATATAATAGGATGTATAAGTGGACATTATTCCAGCTGTATCCTTTCCACTCTCTTATCAAACACAAAACACTGCAGCTGATGCCCTGCAAGCAGCATCATCTGTCAGTTTCCCGCGGTCCGTCTAGGCAGAACTAATGTCCTCACTGACTGATGTTTCCCACACAGACATAAATTGTTCCTCTGTAGTCCGGTTGAAAAACTGTCTGTCAGGGACACCGTCACACACGCACACACCGTTGATTGGCTGTCAACGCACAGCCACACACGACATCGCATGAAAAGATCAACTTTTTTTACTTTGACACCGCGTGACATGCTATGTGGTAGTTTGAAAAGCAGCTGTCGCATTGCGGGAGGGTTAGCCCCGCCACATCGTGGCTGTACATTGACTTTACATGGAGAGTGATCGCCAAGGTAGTACAAGTAGCGTGCGGTGTGAACGCAGCATTAATCTCCTAAGTAAGACACGGTTTCTCTTCACAAACTACTGTTTTTGTTAAGCCAATGGTACATTTATGAGCAATACAGACATTCATGACAGGAAACTAATGCTACACGTGGCAAGTGCCATGTCCAAGTAAGCATTTGGGCTAGCGCCAGTTAGCATCCTTGTTTTGTCCAGTCCAATCCAGTCTACTGTATTTAATTAATTTACTTTAAAATGTGCTATATAAATGTTCTGTAAAAAGCAATCAAGTTTACCAAAGTGTTGCACAGTGACTACCAAGCTGAAATAAAATGGAGTAAAACTTTTTTTAAAAAGTGGTGAAATGAATAAAACTAATAAAATGATAACATAGACAAAATATTAAAACATAAACAACAGTTTGTAAAATTAAAAACAAACAACTCTAAACAAATAAAAAAGCTCTGAACAGGAACTACACAAATCTCATGCAGAATTAGAAGCCAATGAGTCAGAGGGTGTTTTAAGATGAGATGTAAAAGTATGTTAAGGTGGAGGTCATTTCAGGAGGTAGCTCATTCCATAATTAAGGGGCATAAATGAAAAGGCTGGGTCACCTTTAGTTTTATGGATTGGCACAAGAACGACCAGAAGAAGCTGCTTCACAGCACTCAAAGATCTCAACAGGATGCAGACTTTTTTAAAAACTTAGTGATGAAGTGGGCTGCAAATTTGTTTGATGATTTAAAATATATATATGTATACATAATCTTGATTAATTGCCTCCACCAAGGTGGTTATGTTTTGGCCTCATATATTTGTCTGGTTGTTTGTTTGTTTGTTAGCAAGCTTACACAAAAACTACTGGGCAGATATGGCTGAAACTTTCAGAAGGTGTTGATTATGGTCCAACTTAAAAATGACTATATTCTGATGGTAATCCAGACAACCGTCATTAATGAATTAACACTTTTACTCAACAGCTATCTAACTAATGATGATATTAACATGATTCTTAGTGCTAGGTGTGGGTTCCCAGGTCAAGAAATCATGTGGCATGATGGTGACTTATTATAGAAGTACTGCTTATATAGATGTAACAGAAATATGTGAACTACCTTAACAGAGCTTTGCTCTCTTTAAGTGCTTTCTAATTCTAAAATGAACAGGTACCAAAGGAGAGAAAAGCAGAAAAGAGCTTTTGCTTTTGTGCATCTGTTAAAAGATGACTAACTGTAAGTGAGTGATGGAGAGCTGAATTGCACCAGCAGTGCATAACAGTAGTCCAAATGTGAAGAAATAAAAGCCTGAATCAGTCATTCAAAATCAATTATGGATAAACATTATGCAAAAATAACAGCTTTGATATGAAACTGTACTTCATACATATACAAACTTAATCTAAATGTTAATGGTGCTAATGCACTTTGCTTTTACTTACAAATATAACAGAAAGAGAGTCTTGTATAAGCATCAGCATCCAGTGCTGCTATTCAGACTGTTTGTAGACTGTTTTTAGACTAATGCAACACAACTGAGCCAACTTGGAGAGCAGTGCATGTTGACAAAATGACCACTGCAACTACTGATACCTACTGGACAAAAGAAATATCACTCTGCAGGAACTTTTGGTGAGTTTGTTCAGTTTACAGTGGAACAAAGTATCATTAAAATATATTTCAAACAGAAGGAAGCAGGAGGGGGCTAATGTAATTACAAGAACTGATCAATGTCTAACATAGAATTAACTCCTTTGCCCAAAATTACCAGAGTCCCACATTTGTGCATGATCCCTTCACAGTTTAGGACAAGTACACCTCTGGGTGAAAAGTGGAACACACCATTGCTTGCTTTTTCAAAATACAGCACCTTCAGTTGGAAATTAAACACCTGTAATGCACTCAAAAATGCTCTGCACCCAGCATAGATATAGCCCAGAAGCTGGACGTGTTTTCAAAACTGCAAATTAGTTTCATCTCAGATCTCTTAGTCATTTTTCTTGCATCCTGACTTCACATCTTTTGCAGGTACCCGATCCAGTGTTAACCTAACACACCAGAGGGATCATTCAGTATATTTCACAAGTCCATCCAGGCAACAGCACAAACAAAATGTTTGAGAGTAGATAGAACCTTTCAAATGCAAAGCAGTCGTTCTGTTAATCACATTCATTATGGACCAATCAGATAATGCAGCAGGCAGGAGCTACTGCAATGGGGCAAAATACAAACTTTAAGCTGCTACGTAGAACAAACTCCCACAAAAACATGTCAGGAGTCGAGCAAAAATACTTTCTATTGAGAATGCTTTCAGTGTTGGTATTTGTTTCAGTCCAGACAGTGTGTATCCTAATATGCTAATGTGTTTCTGTTTTGCATGCCGACTTGTCTGACTGAATGTTTCTAATGTGGGTTACTCTTAAGTCTTGAACACAGAGCTGCTGTTTCCTCTTGAGGGGTCACATTGGGACAGTTACTGATCTGACATGAATGTTTGGCTAGCTAACACAATTTAATAATGTTCCAGGATTATGTATCGTGCTGGAGTTGTGGGTGCAGGGCAGTCAGTAAACAAACTCGCTCTATCAGGCGGATCTTTTATGCTGAGCAGGAAACAGCACATGTGAGGAGGCACTATTCAGAACCTTACACAAAAGGTGCTCGATAAGGGGAGGGTTTGGCGACAGGTTTAGCTGCAAGGTTAGCAAGAAGACGGTGCTTTTAATGTGCTTACACAGGTAATACTCAGTTTGGATACAATAAAGGCAGTGGATTTGAATCTCCTTACAGGAAGATGGGACTCTGCGACCACAGTGCTCTCGTCCTTGTGATTATCATAGATATTAACTCAGGGAGAAAGCAGTTGAACTTGAAGTTATACCTCGGCCATTTCAAAGACAGCCTTGAGCGGTTAACATTCACAGGGCGCCTCCTTCATCCCCTCACGGAGCTGATGCTTTGACGTCTGTGCCGGCGGACGGCAGGCCTGATGAGGGTTTGAGCTCAGCAGACCTGTCACTCCAACACGGTGCTCTGCTTCCCCCAACACGCTCGATGATTAACCTCGCTGATCATCAGCTTCTCTCCTCTTAGATTCTCCTTCATCACTCTGTTCACTTTGGGACTAAATCTTGAGCCCAAAACGTTCTCCTTTGTTTCTTAATTTGAAGCTGGTGCTGACAGTTTGTTAAAGCCAGAGATTTACTTTCAGCTTGTCCTTTTGTCTATATACTCACCTGCATTTGAGGTGTGTCCCCGAGGGATAACACTAGAGGGGATAAAAAAGCTGGACATAACTACTTGTTGTGTTAAAAATAAACAACACACATGGTGACAATTTTGAGAGTAAAAGTAGCTAAACAACCATCAATCCCATGATCAAATATTTGATAGCAACTGCAGACCAGGCATCAGATTTTACCGATATCATTGTCTGCATTGATTTCTACAATATTTTCCTTTGTAAGACATCCCAGCTGTCTCAGTGTATGGGTGTGATGTGATTGTGTGACTCATGACGTTTGACTGAGTGTGCAGACAGATAATGTCATGAAAAAATAAACTAGAAAAGCACTCGGAGAGCGCAGACCTCCGCCAGCGCCACAGTCCTCAGCCATATTGTGATTTTGACCATAAGTATTAGTCCTACCTTTATTTCATGTAAATATTTAGATTCCTTGACCATGAAAACATACAATGAGCAATTGGATTCATAATGATGTCTATAGTTCGGTAGTTATTCACAGAAATCACATTTTTTGCCATGGTGGTCAGACACTGATCTGGATCAACACCATAATCGAATCAGTTCTTCCTTTTCCCACGCTGAACATTTTCTGAAAATTTCATCCAAATCCATCCATCACTTTTTGAGTTATTTTGTTCACAGACGGACGGACAGACAAACAAACTTTCCTGAAAACATAACCTCCTTGGCGGAGGTAAAAATCCGGCAACAATCCAAATTAATGATGTTGAAAGTGAAAGATAAAAACACATTTTCTAATGTTATTATAGACCACTAATTATTTTGGAAGCTATATATTATTAATGTGAAAACTAAGATGTCTTAAACAACAATTGAAATAAAGTAAAGCTAAGGGTATTAAAATCAGAACTCATGCTCTATATCAGGGTTGTCAACCAAGGGCCTGCATGTCACTCTTCAAACTGTTCCTACAAGTTAACATTAGCAGATATACAGATATGCTTCTAAACATATTAGCATATATAAAGATACACATGTATACACACAGTATACACATAAACATCCAGAACCAGCATGAGTCCACCATGAGCACCGCAGTGGGCCTGTGCATGTGCAGCAGGCTAATAGTAACACTGACGAGAAAGAATCTGTTTAGCAGCTGGAGATCTTGAGTGGAGCCAGACTCAAGCTGAACAGCCACCACCACGGCTTTGCTGGGCTTGTGGGAAAAGGTAGGGAGGTTGGCAGATACTAGTGGACCAAAGAATAAATTGAAGCTAGTGACATTGACCAATCTTAACTCTGTCCTCATTATATTTGTCTCTGCTGAATATAGATTTATTCGTAATTAGCCTCTTGCGATGTGGCATCTTGTTTGTCCTCATGTCTGTGTGGTAGCAAAGGACATTTTTATGGAGGTATAATCAATAACAACCTTGAATAGTCAGGTTTATCTAATATTGACATTAACTGTAATGATGATGAGGTGAGGAGGACTGATGTGATACAGCAGCATCTAGCTGAACTGCAATTAAATTGAGTTATATTGATTTAGAAAGGAGATTTTATGTAAAATAATGTCATTTCTGTTGATGGTTTGGGAGGAGACAAAGGGACTAAATGATGTGACAAACTCATGGCTGTTCAGACCATTAATCTGTCTTCTTCATATTTGTCTCTATTGAATATAAATGTGTTGGAAGCTAGCCCTATGAGATTTAGCATATTGTTTCCAAGAGGCCAATCCTCTATATGGTTGTTAGGATATGTATTTTGGTGGTATGGCCATGGATTGAGAGGATTTTCTCATCTTAACAGGAACTGTTTATAAAGTCTATAAAGCTGAGAAGACTGATGTTGAATTAAATGTTAGGAATTATAAACAACTGTCTCTATTATGGTTCAACAACAGTGTTTCCTCTAGGTTCATTGCCAGTGCGGGTTCTTGGGTTATTGTTAATGTGCTGCGTGTTCAGTCAGTCAATAATGCTCCATAATATCATAATTAAAGAAAAGCATTTAGATCTGAATAAATAGTGAGCACTGTGGGCTACAACATTCTCTCAAAAAGAACTGCATAAATAAAAAGTATTTAAAAAAAGTATAAAAAGTAACATTTCAAAGTAACTATGTAGCTCAGCAGGTGGAGAAGCTCACTTGAAAAGTCATAGTCAGTATTTGACAATGACAATGAGGAGGAACACAATAGTAGGAAAGGGAACTACTGCTAGCCGAAGGTTACAGGTTCAAACTTTATGTCGGCCAGAGCCTTTCTGTGTGGAGTATGAATTCTCTCCCCGGGTCCTTCAGCTTCCTCCCACATGCACTTCAATCAGTAGCTAGCTGTGTCCAAAAACCTGCTCATTAGGTTGATTAGTGACTCTAAGTTGCCCTTCAGAGGGTGTGAGCATCAATGGTTTTCAGCCTTGGGATCTGCTGGCGACCTGTCCGGGGGGTACCCTGCCTCCTGGCTTGGATAGTCTCACACCTCATGATCCTTAAACGGATGAGCAGTATAAGATGGATGGATGGATGTTGGATCACTGTCATGTAATGATGGCTCAAGCCTGTTCCACTTCTCCTCTTTGCTGCTGGTTTCCTCGCCTCCTCACCCTGACTTCACCTTCATACTTCTCTCTCTTCTCGTTCTTTCTCCCTCTTCTCTATTCATTTCTCACTATTCTGGCAGCAGTCACTTTCATTTCTCAAGACCGGCCTACTGTGTGGCAGCCGCCTCTTGCTGCTGACTCATCAGATACTTTTTAGAGTTGGGTTGGGGAGTGAGCGAGTCAACCTAGATGAGCGTGCTTCCTTTTCTGCCTGTGATTACCTCTCCTGATGGGAAAGCAACGCTTCGCTAGGCTCAAAATGAGCTCCGGGCTTCTTCTTTCGCTCTCTGGCTATTTACTGTATCAGAAAGTTTGTGTGTGTGTGCGTGACTTACCAGTAGCATTGTTTTAGGGCATGAAGAAGTTTATGCACAGCTGTGTTGCTACAAAATATCTTCTTTCATCTGCAAGGAGGTGTTGCAGGATACAGGAGCATTAGCACCTCTGAACAGACAAGCAGATTTTCAGATCAAGGTGTCCCACTTCCTCTTATACAACAAAACAACAGAAAGTTGGAGATGAAAACTGGCACCGTTTCAAAGACAGAAGGGAGAGTGATTGATGAAACGCGATTGGCTCTTGAAAATAACTGACAGCAGATGTTGGTGCCTCAGTTTTTGGCCATTACATCCTCACTAATTAGCTACAGACTGGAAGTATGAGGCTGTGCTCCATTCTTTACCCGCTCATGAAGACCCGCCTGCGGCAGACAGACAGCTAGTTGTTGCTACTTTGGGTTTCAGAGCAGGAACATTAGTCAGTAAGACAGATATGAGACTGATAACAAGCACAGCCTCGCTAAACAGGCTTTTGTAATTAATTGGACTCTGGTGCTCAATAAGCTTCACACTTAGCATGCAGATCTGCTCATAGCATGCCAACCTTGATCCATCTTTGTAACAGTCGGCCCAAGGAGGACTACTGTCACTGGATAAGGAGATCACTGTACATGCAAAGAGAGGAACAGCACAGAGGGGGCGATCATGTTGACTTTTTTCACTGTCACTCAAAACAAAAGAAAGATACAGTAGGTTTGCAGTCGTGACTCTGGAGCTGCATGTAGGAAAAAAGCTCGGTTTTCTTTCTGCGTACTTTGGCATTATTTACCTAATGTCATTAAAGAGATATGCCAACCTTTTTTTGTGCTTGTGTCCTGCCTCACCTCCGAGTCCATGACAAGCAGATAGACACCATTATTTTGACTGTGCTTGCAGTAACATGGAAGAGACTGGCAGAGCTCACCTATGACTAATTAGCTTAGCTGAAACACTGGGAGTCAATGGGTACTGTTAGCCTGCCTCTGCCCACAGTCATCAGATTAACTCTTCAGCAACTCCTTAACAGTCCTATGTGCTTGTTGTGACTTTTTTTTTACCACATTATGTATCGTTATCTATTTTTAGCACTTTATTTAATATTCACAAGAGTTACATTCAAAACTGAGCCCCAGGGTGCATGGGCAAACCACATACTGTGACATACTGTGTTTTCAACCATGCCCGAGGTGGTGTGTCAATTAAACATGGGTCATATCTTTTTGTGTTGAGTAGTCTCTGATCTGCAGCTGCTTAAATAAGGTACACATTACATGATTTTCAGCTGAGTTTCGATTCAGATCCCCACTTACAACCAAAGTCAGCAAAGACCCAAATTTTTGGATGGTCTTTGAAGGTTATTTTTTCTGATTTTCCTGTAAATTAAGGTTCGTCAAGAGTCATCTTATCCTTTTGGAAGATGGGGGCTGCAAGACATGAAGTCATAAATATCACATCATTATTTCTGATCAGGTATCTTATGTGTGTACTCTGTGTTTTCACACTAGGGACGAAATCCGATCAGGGAGCAATTTGGCGAGAGCAGCACAAAAATGTAGTTATGGTAACAACGATAAAGGCAAAGCATATAAATGTTGGAAATTGAGGCCAACTTGTTGATATGTATCAAAAACACAACTGTCTAAACAGCATAGCCGTAAATGATACACAGTTTGTATGGCAGACTAGTAAAAAGAGGATCTGGACAAAAAATGACAACCACCAAGGATGCTATAGGTAGCAGAAGCCAATTGACTTGTCGGCCATGTTGATATACATCGAAGTCACATTTGATCAGATGAGATTACAAGCTGTGAGAGAATAGGCCCTGATTGTTGGTGAATGAACTTTGTGAGTGAACCAGTTGATGTGTGCTGGGCTAGGTCTTTTTGTTTCTGCTACACTGCACTAGCCTTGCTTTGCAGCAGATACGCCTGATTCACTGTCTATTATCAGGCAGATCCATTTTGCTAAGCTTCAATCTTCAAAGACTGTGATGGGCCAAAAGCATAACGACTGAATCAAATTCTCCTAGAGCAGGAAGACGTAAGACTACAAGTGAAATGAAAGCAGGAAGTGACTTCTCGTAATGAGGCTAGCATAGATGCTAACAGCTTAAGTAACAGTTTTATCAGATCTTGACTGCATTTCTGCAAATAACAACACTACAAACTTCTCATTAGGAAGGTTTTTTTTGCTCCTCTCCCAAGATGTTTTGCCTTGAGATTGTTAAACATACAGTATCTTACATCCTGTCCTCTGCACTGCTGCAGTAGCACCTGCCTTACACATTATCTGATTTGCCCTTAATTAATGTGATTGATAGAACAACTGTCCAATTACTGACCAGATATGCTTTTGACAGGTTAAGCCCATTCCCAAACACTGTCTACAGGCTCTTTCCAAGATATACTAGTGAAATATCAGGCATGTCAGATTAATATCACACTCTGCAAGAGCAATTTGACATCATTTGTCTTTATGTATGGGCTCTCTCATAGTTTCACAAATTGGTTGCAATTTTAAAAATCTTTATGTATGCCAGGCCTTAGAGGAGAAGCAGAACCAAATTTCATTCCTCCTGTGTCATCATTTCAAACATTTTGTTAAACTATTTATGTATCGCTTAAATGAGCAGATGCTGCTGTAACTCAGTAGATAGTTAAACTTTCCAAAACAAAGGCATGCTGACAATAAAGCTTTGTGAAAAACAAAAAAACAGAAGTAATATCCACAAGATTGTGACCTACTTTTTAAATTTTTCTTACACTAATAGGTTCAGCCCAAACTGCATGAGACCATCCCCAAATGTAATCATTTTGCCAAGAAAATCTGCAAAAACATGTCAGCAGATGCCTTTATTGTGTTTTTTAACAGTTATTTCATTGTCTTTGTGAATTAAGGGTTTCTCGACAATCTTTCACTAAAAAAAACAAACACAAGATGTTTGGACATTCTGTTGTTATTGTGACTTCTTGTTATCTTGTAAATCACGCCCAGTTGAATCCAGATTGTGTTAACTGTCTGATTGTGTTTTCTTTTTACTTATTTTTTGAAACACAAGGGTAATTTTGAATCAACTTCTCAGCAGTTTCTTATCCATAAGCTCCTCGAACAGATCATTTAGGTCATGTCATTTATAAAGCAAGTAATTGTTACAAGATATTGCTGTTAAAAAAATGTGACAACGTTGTAAAATAATTTAATTGAATACATTTTTCAATGTCTCCCTCCTTCAATCTTCTCTCCCTCTTCATCAGCACACTGTAGCATTTATTCTTCCACTGACCAACGCAGTGCAGCTGGTCTTGAGACAGTTGTTCTTTTTTAAAGTTCTGATACAGGCTCAAAATGTGTTTCTCAGAGCACAGATTTGATCTTAGGAAAAAAAAAAGTAATATGGTTTGGATCAGGTGAGCAGGGAAGGTCAAGCAGTGTGATTTGTTTGGGGCAGAAACTGCTTTACTGAGAGCGCAGTGTGAGCTGGTGTGTTGTTTTTATGAAAACTGAAACCATTTCTCCACAACGAGGGTCTCCCCTTTCTGACTTTATCCAGAACCTGTTTGTAACAGCGTTGATTCACTGCTGACCCTTTTTGGAGCACACTCCACCAAAGTTATACCCTTAGGTCCCGATCTACTAAAGGTTTGCTTGTATAAAAACACATGCAAACTTGATAGCATGCTCAAAGCTGATCTACTAACAGGTTGCGTCTGTCAAATGAGCAAAATAGCATGCACAGTCCATTTAGTGTGTTTTCCTTCATGACTATGCAGAATACATGCAGACGTTCAGAGCGTGTAAAATACAGGGAGGAACAGATGCAAATGTAATCATTTAGTGCCCACCATGCAGTTAATCAAACTCAGAACTGATTGCGTTCACTGTTTTTGTATCTAAATGTACCCCTGAAAGACTATGCACAGGGGGCTGCAGTCATTGTGGCGAGAAACAGGGGTAGCATTAACTGAATATTTTCCATCATTGACTGAATTTCTTAATGAATGACAGAAAGATTTGGAGGATGTCCGTCATTATGATTGACTGGAAAAAGAGAGATGATCCTGTGTGCCATCATACTCATGCAGACATGCATAAAGTAAACTGTTTCTGTCTTGCACTCTCAGTCATGGATGAGGTCATTTAACCTGTGTAAAAAAGAAAAGATCTCTGTAGTTGGCTCTGAAGGATGATCACACTGCTGTCACTCAGAGCTGACTGCATCACATTTTTTAAACACTGGCTCTAGGTTTATGAGCTGATGGTGCATGGAGAGTGTGATGCAGTCAGTGCGTATAAGCTAAGAGTGCCAGCGCGGTCTGTGTGTGCAAAACTGTAAGACTGCTCTTCACATGAGAGGTTATGATGATGAGGCTGTGGAAATATGTTAATGGTGTCATTTGAGTTATGTTTAATTGGAATCAGAAAAGGAAAATTAAAATGCCAGGTACAAATATGGTATGAGGGAAAAGTGACAAGCTTGTCAGTCAAAATGACAGACAGCAAAAAAGACCACTGCAAGCGTGTTCATTTGCCTCCAACTCCATGGCTTCAAACTTCAATTTCATTTACAGCCTCTCTGCTCTCCCAAACTCTGCATGGTGACAGTAGGTAGCACACACAAAATCCTCCATTAAAGGAGGCGTTCTGCACCACTTCTGCACCTGTTATGAACTGTGCACGCAATCATAATAGATCACCTGTAACATGCCCAGTAATAGCATGTGCAGTTTTTTAATTTTCACATGCAATTTAGCACTAATCATTTTGGATTTTAGTAGATCAGGCCCTTAATGTCAAAGGAATCAATCTTGTAAAAGGACTGTAATTGTTATGGTTTCTTCATTCTTGGTGATGATGGTGCCTTCCAACCCATTGACTGCCATTTTGCTTCTGAACTGTGTTGGAGGATCCAAGTTTAATCACATGATAGCACTCCTAAAAACACTGAGTTTTCCTCAGTTTGTTCCAAATTGTCAAAGCATGCATAATTTAATCAGTAGCTTTCAGTGGACTAAAGGCATCATTTATTGTAAATTCACAGCAGTTGTGTTTGAATACACAACCTTAATGTTCAACACTTGCTGACTGTAAACCAAGTGTTTTCCTCATAAGCTCAGTGTCATTGTTTGACAGCCACACCTAGAATAAGGCAGAAAGCTGATTCTAATGCAAGACCTGTGATGTTGCTTCATGTTGCAATCACTGTATAAAATATACATTTATTCACAGAAATAAAACTACTAAAAAAGAATGTAAATTATAAGACAATGAATTAAAGTATCTATTACAGTAAAACACTGTGAATACATTTACGGGCAGGACCAGATTGTTTATCACTGATATGTTATTTGAAACGGTAACATACCCTTATAATTTAAAAAGGCAACATTGTAATTTTAACAACATTATTCTGTTAAACATAACTACTGTAAATTTAACTACAATACTGTATTTTTAATAACTTTGTATTTTAAGAAAACCATGAGAAGTTACTGTAAATTTTACTTATCAAATTGCTTCTTAAGGTGGTACACTGTTATGTTTTGAACATTTAAAACTGTCTTTTAAACTACTTAATCTTGCAAAAAACACAAGTTGTTACTGTAAATTATACTTAAAGTGTTCAACTTAATATTGTAAAAACAAAAGTAACTGTAATATTGACCAAATTGTTTGTAACCTTATTATACTGTTATATTTTAAAATGATAGTACTTGTATTTTAACAACTTTATAGTGTTAACAAAAAAAAAGAAGAAAGAAAAAAGAATAACTTTTAGAAAGCATTTCAACAAGGGACTTTTCAGCATGGACGTTTTATCGTGTAAACATAAATTAAACCAATCAGTGTTAGCTCCTATTCCCTTCAAAGTAGTTATAAGATATACCAAAATCATTTGCACTGGGTGGAAAATAGGACTGTTAGCATTCATGCACGTTGATGAGTGTGTTTGTGTTTGTGTGAGTATGTGTTGTAGGTCAAAGGGGCTGATAATGGCGCACACTTGGAGCAGACGCTCAACTGTGAGCGCACATCTTGTTTTGTTGTCGCTCTGCTAAGTGCCCATCATGGAGCGGCTCATTAGGCCAGTTGGTTGATGTTGCTTTGGTGTGTGTGTGACATGGAGTGGTCATGTTTGTTTGTGTGCATAAAAACCCATTGATGGACCAACAATATCGATGCGGAGGGCTGAAGCGTGAAACCAAACACACTCGAGGGAATTATACAGAGGTATTGGCTCTCTCCAACGCTGGGGGCAGTGAAGTCAACAAGTCAATTATCGTATATGCTATTTAGAAAAAAAACAATGGTGAGACATGACACTAAGCCTTCACATCCCACCTTTGTTTCTCTTACTTCACCTGAGCTGATTGCCATCTGGGAGTAACCTGTTAAGTAGGGTAAGATTTACGACTAAAGCTCTGTTTGGCTTTAAAGGCTTTTCTGCTCCAGTGATGGATTTACTTTAACAGTCTTAACTCTTTTTTACCTTGTTGGGTGGTGAAAATACTGACTTCAGGGATCAATTTACTCCTGCTGGAGTGGAGCCAGACACAACTCCAGTCCCCAATAACTGTATTTTTTTGTACAGTAGGAGTGCATTTGCTAAGACTAGGCTCAACTCCAAATTGTTTTCTCACCATAGCAGGTGTTTTAAAGTGTTTCTGAAAGTATGGTCTGCTGTAAATTGACTCTGCTGGCTGCAAACTCAAGAGAGACGTTTGCGAGCAGAGTGCAGCTCAGTTTGAAGAGCTGATGTTGGATTTCTTACTGGGTGACCTTGTGCCAAACCAATCGAGAGTCTCCGAATAAGAAATTTCATGTTTGACATGCAGTTCAGCACTGTTCCCTGCAGTCATATTGCTCTTCAATTTGGCATGCAGCAATAGAAAACTTGGAGGAAACAATAAGAGAAAAACTTACTGTAAGGATTTTATTTGGCCCTCTTGGTTGGTCTTTGGAGTTTGAAAAATGTTGATTTGGTCTGTAAGGTTTTATATGTTCATTACAGCGAGGAGGATCCACATGACAAGTGCTACAGACTGCAGATTTACACACATTAGCAGCTGGCATACTCTGTTCTCAAACCATTTAGAAGTCTTTTTACAAAGTCAAGGTTTCTGCCACTTATCATTTAACCCACTAAGTCTCCATCAGCAGCCGTTTTCAGCTTCTTCATGTGTGCAAAACAAACAGAGGTCATAATTCTTGCAAAATTGCCAAATTATTTTGCTGCCGTGGTTGTTTTTCCTCTTTTCAGCCTCCCCTTACACAGCCGAGGCTGGTCACATTAGTCTTCCAAATGTGACCAGCCTCATTTGACATGATACTTTCTGTTACTTTAGTGGCTCAAAAATGCATATCCACAGTAACTATCTGTTAAAATGCATTATAGTCTGATGACAACAGTGGTACTTCTGCCGTCCACATGGTTGTCAGCAGATGTTATTTTTTTTTTTTATCAAATCTTACCTCCCATCAATTATCTGCAAAAAACATGTAAGACTAATGAGATATTAAAATATGCTTCAACTCTATCTTGAGGACATGAACAAGGTGTGCTTTGAGATTTTGATTTGGTTTCAGGGGTGCCTTGGACAAAAAAAAGTTTGAAAGTACTACACTAATACAGTGAGAGCTGTAGCTGTAACATTCAGGTGTAACTCTAGGTTCAGACTTGTTCTCTGGGGCAGCAGCCTGGTTCAAGTCCACTCTGCAGATCCTTTCCTGCAAGCCTATTTCCACAAACAAGGGCACAAATTCCCAAAGAAAAAAATTAATGTAAAAAAACCAACAACTCAAGATTCATTGAAAGTAGGGATTTGTATACATGTAGCTAAAATCACAAATTGTTTGTGTTTGGTAAAGAGTTTTAGATGGTTCTCCATTAAAATCCATGACCCATTTCTTCCCATTTCTCCCCATATCTCATGAGCAGATGACTAATATGAAAATGGAGCATGTTCTTATTCTGTTGCTCAAACCAGCCTCCTTGTACGTATTTTCTTGAGTCGGAGAGAGTGGATTTTGGCAAAGATCCCTGTAATACTGGGATCTAAATCCAGGGCTTCAGCTGTAATAGGCTCTACACAGCAGGCGGCTTCTGTTGTGATGTTGAGCATCGTGGCTTAAAGTTGCACTCCTGAGCCATTTCTGCCACTATCTCTTCTTGTTCACATTTATCTTGCCGACATTTTATCACTCCACTATCTTTTTTGATTCATGCAACAACTTAGAAATTCTCTAAGAATCTTACCACAAAGAGCAGGAGAATTACTCCGGGCAGCAAACTCAGAGCCAAGCGAGCTGTTTTGTTCCTGAATGACTTTGACTTCAACCCATCTGCAGCCCCCTCGCTCTGAAATGAATAATAAGTAGTTGAGAAAGGACCAGAGGGAGGAAGAAGAGAATGAGAGAGGTTCTTCACTCCCCAGTGTCTCTCCCACTGCTCTCGCTTCCCAGGCCTTGAATCAGGATTTACCGCAGAAGTTAAGTCCATCCACGTCCATCTGACAAGACTAATCTTCTGCTAATTACAGTGAAAAGAACTCCAATTAGTGCTGACATGCAGGATTACACTGGAAACAAGGAGAAATGTTTGTCACCTGTGATCCTGTCACTTCTCGCCCTGCTGCAGTTTGGATTGGTTGATAACAGCTGCTAACAAATGTGGCTTACCTAACCAATTTAACCCCATTTTCTTTTTGGATGTGAAAATGGGGCGCTGGGATCTCTAAAAGGATCTACTGTTAGAAAAATAGGTGAATACTAAGCCTGTGTTACAGAGATAAATCCCTTTGTTAGAGGATGTTGGTGCAGTATGATTGCTCTGTTCGTATAAAGTCATCCTTAGGTGTGTTTAATCCTTAGAGTTTTGGTATCATATATTGATTTCTGTGGGAGTTGCATTTTATTTGTATGAATCGTAGTTCTGGGGGTAAGTTTACGTATCCTAGAGGCAGGGGCTTCGGCTTTCGGAAGGGGGGAGTTGACGATATAGACGGACATATGCAGGTGCAGAGGAGAGTGGCTCCTAGAGGAAGGATGCTTTGAAGCAGGGCTTGGAGCAACGGCTTTCTGACCGTACGGACTTAATTTTGCTGAGAGTTTTTTTTTGTAATGTGCAACCCTTTTATTTACATTTTTTCTTCAAGGAATAAATTGCTTTTTCTGGTCATTTAAATCCGTCTACTCTGGTCATTGGAACACTGAAAGTTGCTCAGCAAGTAAATCACATGTCAGACACTTCCAGTCCTGCAGGAAGTGGCAAAGGGAGTTTTTGTTTGGATTTAAGTTGCCACTACACCCTTTTTCAGCTTTGATGGGCCTAATAGATGAAACATTTATACTGTCTGGACATTTTGACTGCAATGAGATCCAAAGAAATGTTTTCAAGTGTGTTGATTTTGTGCTGATTATCAGGACAACTGTACACTAATTCTCTTATTTTGAGTTTTTATCCCTTGATGTGTTGAAATGACCCTACCGTGTGACACAGTTCATCTATGCTCCCAACCAAAAAGTCTGTGTGATACAGCGCTAGTAGCTGCCCCTCGCCCTCCAGGATGAGCCTATGAGTGTGACATCCCACCATTGATTTGTCATCAGTTTAAGCCCGTTAGGTTGCATCCAACTTGGTAGTTCACATGGTTCACATGACTAGTAGCTCGTAGGGTTTTTCATTGTGCTCTGGGATAGTTTGCTGATAATTGTTGTGGCAACCAAACTCATGAAACTTGAATGTTTCATGACAATCTTCGCTAAGTAACGCAATTTCTTGCAGCGTAAATGTAGTCAAGGAAAGTAAAAGAGCAATTGTGTTGCTGTTATGGAACTGCAACATGGTTGTTTAACTTAAAGGGCTCTAATTTCATGGCACAGCGCAGGGGGCGCAAGCCTGGCGCACCCCGCGCAGTGTTAATTTCGTCCGGCACACCGCCGTGCGCTGCCAGTTTGACAATTTGGTAGACCGTCTGCGCAGAGATGGGTGTGATGGCGCACCAGGGGGAGGTGACGGCGCACCAGGGGGAGATGTCGACAGATTCGAGTGGCGCAGTGACAATTTCGTGCCAAAAAACTGTGCGGAAGGTGCGCTGAAAGCTCGCCAGCTCCAACCTGGTCTATCTGCGGCGCAGGGCAGAGCGCACCCTCCGCAGCTGTAATTTGGTGACAAGCGCACATGTGCGCACACATCAACAAACCCTCAGAGGCAGGTTTCCAGAGTGTCAGGCACATTTTAATGCAATAAACAATCACAGCAATCACTATTTAATGTAACCGTCTGAACCAGCAGATACATTTGTATCTAACTGTCCCGTCACATCTGATGTCGGATTAAAGCCGTTTGTCATCATGGAAACTTAATCTGACGGCAGCTGAAAGTTTGATGCACATCTTAAAAGTCAACAATAAACAGCCTTAACATCTGATACTGAGTATATATCTGGCTTCTCTCATTTCATTTAATTCAAAGAAAAGAAAGAGAACAAAGACGAAGAAAAAGGAGAGAAAATAAATGTATGTCACTCAGGATTTACTCGTGATTTCCCATATTCCTCTATTTTAGTCTTTATTTTTAACATGATCTAAAAAGATGGAGAACATTATCATAAGGAGGATGAGGAGGAGACACCGGGAGAGTATACAGTATATCACTAAAGGCTCTGCTATTTGGCGATGACAAACCAGGAGTGCAGGTGGATCACAAGTATTATGAATGGATAAGCCAGCGGGTGTGAAACTGTCTCTTATGTTTTTTTACTCCTATTAATGACAAAGGAACAGATTACATCTGTCCCGGGAGCTGGCCCACACGGTGATGCGCCCCGCTGTCCATTCTCCTGCTGAAGGGACAGCGGCTCTGACCGTCTCCACTGCTGGGTCTTTCCAGCACACTGTTTCCGCGGTGGCGGGGATAATTCAGACCAATCAGACACTGCGCATTTAAAGGCGAGGAGAGGCGCTCCTTTGATTGGTGAAGACAGCGATCGGCTGTGTTAATCCCACTCACGTCTATTCTCCTCCTATTCTGACATTTGTGCGGAGAGGCAGAGACGTGGGCATGGACGCGCTCCTCTGCGCCTTGAGTGTGTCTCTCTTGGCACTGCAGGAAGCTTGCAAAGTGCGCAGGTCACACCCTGTCCGTGCTGCGAAGGCCGGCGCAGGGCAGGTACGCCTGCGCTTGCGCCTGGTCTACGAAATTAGAGCCCAAAAGCAGCTGCAAAGCTTCCCGTGTATAAGATCACTCCACAGCATCTTGTTTGAGAATTTGCTCCAAATCTAATAAACTGATAAGAAATCTCCAACCATTTACCAACCATCATTTGAAAAGACTGTTACATACTGAAATTCAAAAGTCAGGTCATTTCAGATACATTTTTGTTGTATAATGAAACAATAAACCTTATTTCAGGTATTTATCCACAAAAGCTATCCTAAAAATTCCTCAGACTTTGGCCTTGAGAGCCCAAGTGAAGGCTTGAAATGCTTACATGCTAATTCAATTCAGTATGGCTCATCTTGTAAGGGGAGCAACCATTTACATTTCCAGAAGCAACTGGAGTTTAGAGCTCTGTAATAGTTGAACTGATGCTCAGATGTCATGTTTCAGCACCCTGCATCTGTTTCATATGCAAAGATGTTCAGGGCTGAAATGTTCGCACAGAAGAACTTTTTTGATCTTGCATTGCAACTGGATCTGCCTGATTTAGGGTCTATAATCAGGCAGATCCACCTTGCCAAGCTTCAAACTACAATGATTATGTTTCGTTTTGCATGGCCAAGTCTATGAGCGGGATGACGGGAAGTGTCTGCCTGTACAAGGAACAGCTTTAGTGGCAGCTTCATCAGATTTGGACCTTTTTTTTTACTGAATGTGAACCAAACAACAACACTGAAGGCAACAGAAAGGATAATTTTACACTTTAACCATTAACTACACCATCTGACTGGCCTGTAACAAAACTGATTTATGGAACAATCATCCAAACACCTGCCGGATGTACTTCTTAATATACTTGCCTTCCCCAAAGCTCTTTCCTCGGCTGTTGGACTAGCGAAATATATTCTGTATATACTGGTGTGTCAGTAACATTTCTTATAATCTTTTCAAATTAAAGCTCACTGGGGCA
This sequence comes from Scarus forsteni, assembly GCA_036419115.1. Classification (NCBI taxonomy): domain Eukaryota; kingdom Metazoa; phylum Chordata; class Actinopteri; order Labriformes; family Labridae; genus Scarus; species Scarus forsteni. The sequence continues at coordinate 4,211,504 of JAZDUH010000400.1, read as the reverse complement.
CCTGTGACTTTTATTCTGAAAGGCACCCTGGGACAGTTATTTGTTCCTTGACAGCATGGATTAACAGACTTTCTACTTTCTGTGTTTGAAGTAAAGTCTGCAATAATGTTACAAGTTCTATGAAACTTGAATCACATCATCACTTGTTTTGTTGTACAACTTATAAAAAATGTAATGCTTCAGTCCTGATGTTGAATAATTGATTCCTCTGTGTTTGAATTAAAGCTGCAGGTATGATGTGATAGAATTGAAATCTCTATGGGTCATAAAACAAAACAACCAAACAGCTAGTATGGACTGATATTTTAACTTTGTACATTGTTGATTATGTGTTTAATAAACTCAATTGAAAAATCTATTGTGGTGCAAGCAGGGATTTTTCTGCTCATGGTAGTGGGCTCCGCAGCAGTGGAATAAAAAAGCTCTGTTAGCTGTTTCATGGGACTTTTCTGTTTTCCAAAGAGCAGAAACGAGTGGATACAGAACATGTGCTTTGGCATCTGTGGACTCTATGAAGTGATACATTTTTCTTTTTCCTTTTTCCTTCACGTGCAGCCAAAAAATGGATTTTTCATACCTGCGGGGCTGCAGGACCTGAAGGCCCGACTCCCTCTCAGTGCCTCAATTCCTACAGGAACAGCAACGTCAACGTGACAGTGGGCACCCGAGGGCCCTTCAAAGGCATTCAGAAGTGGCGAGTCCCAGAAACTGGCACTTACAGGTAGGACTGCTGCCACAGAATCCCTTTTTTCTATTTTGATGGAAATGATGCAGTTTTACAGTTTCAATACAGACCATGACCATGTTTTGTTGCATTGGCAAAAATCTTTTTTCCGTTTTTAAGTTTCACCCCGGAAAGGCACTGTATTTATTCATTAAGTGCATTGCCATGGATTTCCATCCTGCTTTTAAGCCTTATCCTTATTTTTAGCACATTTAGGATAAGGTAAGTAAAGTTGTTAATGAGCAATAATGTGGTGTCAAAACAAAACAGGTCAGGATTGAGTGTGCAGGAGTTAAGATGTTTACTGTAAGCAACTATAATCCACTGGTTTATGGACCATATGATTGATAAAATACAGTAAATGTATATTTCATTTAAGGCTGGCATGGTGGTGCAGCAGCTAGTGCGCTTACCTCACAACAAAAAGATTGCTGGTTTGAACCCATAGTAGGTCAGGCCCTTCATGTGTGGAGTTTCTCTGGGAACTCTGGCTTCCTTCCAACAGACTGTTTACTGGTGACTCTAAATTGCCCTTTGGTGTGTGTAAGTTTGAATGGTTGTCTTATCTTCTATGTTGCCCTGGATCGGATTGGATCAGGTCCAGAATGTGCCCTGTGATGAAGTTTGCCCAAAGCAAAAATAAAGGAAAAAAAAACACAGAGATGAGCCATAAGTAGTTGAAGTCAGGTTTATTTAGGAATACAGAGTGAAGTATAGATCAATACATGAACAAACCTAAGAGATGGAGCCAGAATCGTCTGGTTTGACTGATGTTTTATAACGTGCATTGCATCATTAGTCCTCTCTGATTAGCCCCCCATTTCCAAAAAAATGAGTGCGCACATCACAAAAAAATCTCCCTGAATCTAACCAGACTATGAATTTGACTGAAAGCCAATCTCCTGTTCTGAAATTGCAATTTTAGATATATTGATATTATCGTTCTCATAACAACCAGATCTGCCAAGTTCCTTTCCACATCAGGACAAGTTGACCTGGAGGAAGATGTTCTGCCAAAACAGCACTTCTGAGGAGTTCATCTGGACAGACCAGTTCCAGAGACTCTTTTAGGACAAGTAACACTTTGTCCTGCACTAACTAATGCTTCCTGCCCAGCATGTATCACCTGCCCTGATACGTGCTTATCAACCGATTAAGGGATGGCAAAAATGATAAACTGTATACATAACAAGGGAATGTACATATTTATTGTTCTGGTAAATTGCAAATTATACTGTACATACAAATATAAATTATTTAGAAAGCTGTTTAGATATTTAATTAGATTGTTCAGATAGATGGCATAAAATCCTGTTTTATTTCCTTCCTTGTAGCAGTGGTATGTGTATGTGTGTTAGTGTGGGGGTGCAGCTCAGCTCTTTCATACATCTGATCAGTCGCCATAGTTACATGATACAGAAAGTGGCAATGGGAAGAGAGAGACTGAAAATACTTGAAAGAAAAGCATAAATGAACATTTTCAGGTTCTTATTTAGTATTGATAATGTTACTGTACTCAATACCAAGAGAGTAGTTGAGTATCAATACTCTCATCCTTAATTTGGTCACATTGAAAACATCTGCAAGGACCAACCCACCAATTAAGAACAACGTTTCCACAGCAGATTAAGAGATACACAGCTTTCAGTCTCATGAAGCCACAGCACATATATTTATGGAAATACATCAAAACCACACTGCACGTTGTACATACAAAAGACCCACACATAGACCTCAAAGGATGGAAACATCAAACCCCACCTTTATCTTTCTTTGGCTACACCCACTCTCTTACAATAATAAAGCTGTCTCTCATGGGCTTCAGGAGATTTGGGGGCCAATTACTTACATACTCCTTGCCTCTTGAGCACTCGGCTTACAAACAGTACATAATACCAAGTTGCCCTCTCCTCCTCAGCCATCAGCCCGCTCAGTCAAACTCACATTTATCACAACAATGCAGACTCTTCCTCACGCCCACGCCCACTCCTCTGTGCATCCACAGCACATCAATCTTCCACAAGCAAACAAGAGAAGTATCACTATCAGATCCTTGCAGGGAGAGAGAAGAGGCTGGTGTAAAGGCAGCTTAATAGTATGATTCACTCCACACCTGACTCCAGAATCCAAGAAGACGCCCACCTCCTTGTCTGAGCTGGTGGCCTTTTAACTGGTTATGAAACATACCCAGTTTGGTGCTAAAGGTAAAGAGTCTGCATTCCAGTCCCACAGAACGATAGTGTATTAATCTTCTCTCTTAACACCTGTTACAGCTGTCAACTGCCCCACGTTAATGTGCTAGTTTGCTGATAACAGAGCAAAGAGCCTGTGCTTGCATTTTCCTTAAAGGGACAGTTCAGGTTTCTTGAGGTGGGTTGCTCATGAGCCATAACACTTGTAAATATATTTGCCAATAAAGCAACCAGGTAAGTCCACTTTTGCACTATAAAGACAACCTCAGATGTACTTCACTTAAGACAATAGCGTCTGCTAAAGGATTAACATTGCAACCCTGTTAAGTCATTATCTGCAGTGCACTTACAAAGCTTCAGGAACCGCAATTACAAAGTCATGCAGTTATTTGGCTATTCCTTTAGACCAGCTAAACCCAATTTAATGGGTTTAAGAGACAAATATGATGAAGACAGATTTGTTATATGGGCGTCCATGGGTTTGTCAAAAACATAAATCCTTATTTTAGTCCCTTTTAAAGCAAAATAAAAAAAACTGTGGCAGTTTGACATCATCAGCATTTAAGGTTCATCAGTAAATATCTGTTATCATTTATTCACATGGAACAAAGAGAATTCAGAGGATGACTGATTCAATATCTTTATGACAAATATAAATTTATGAAATACAGAGTTATTAGGTAAACACTCATTTAAAACATAACATGAATCTTATCGTTTGGGTACCTGCTGTGCTTAACAGCAGCATGTCTCTGAGGTGATTGGTAGATTGTTCTATCTATTAACTTTCATTACAAACTAATCAGATGATATAACCTTACACAGCAGCTGGGCCTGCCTGGTTCAATGTCTGTAATCAGACAGATCCTTCTTGTCTAGCTTCAACCTGCAACAAGCACCACGGCCCATTCGGCGTCCTTTAGAGCAGGAAGAGGTGGGAGCTACGAGACAGAAGACATCAGGAAGTGACTGTACATACAGAGAATGGAGAACATGGAGAACAAATAAAACAACAAGAAACCTTTCTATAGATATAGTTCTCCTTCTTTTTTCTCAGACATAGAGGTTTTTCACATACCTTTACACGTCACTCCTATCATCTGGTGACACTTCTGAGCAAGGCAGAAGTTTCCGCCGAAACATGTCATGGTATGTGAAAAACCTATATGTCTGAGATAAAAGAAAGAACTATATCTATGTAACTTAAAGACATAATGAACACCATTCAACTAAGAAACCTTTCTATTGTAAGGATAATTTCACTCCACTTTCAACATGTTTTGATGTGAGTTTGTTTCACAAAGTGGCTCATGCTCTGGAGTGCCCACAGACTAAATAATCTGACTTGCTTGTAATGCATGTGATTGACTTCCAGTCACCTGCCAGATGTGCTTCTGAAAGGTTCTGCCCTCCCCAAACACTTTCTTTGAGCTCTTGCCCAGATGAACAATTGAAAAACATCGCACAGTCCATCTGGTGTGCCATGCTAGGGTGCTGCCGTGTAAAATGCAAAATAAAAGCCACAACGTAAAACAAACTGTCAGAAAGTGTCCTTTCTATAAAGAAATGCTTTCATTAGTGTTGTTATTCGTTTGATAAAGAAATGCAAGAAAAAGACTTGAAACACTGATGATGCCCTCCAGTGGATGCTGTCATACTGCACATGCTATCTCAACCAAACTTAAGCTCCATGTGCTCAAAGACAGAAAGGCTGTGTTTAGGCAGAATTAAAGCCATCTGGCCAATAGCAGCTCTGCATAAACAAAATCAGAAGTTCTCAATAAATTCTCGATTAAAGAAAGGTGGGCATGATACGAAACAATTCTACCCCTTCATAGTTAGAGCACATAAATGCATTATATATCCAGACTGAAGTTCTTTTCAACCAGGCTGTAAAGATCTGTATTTAGACCGTAATTTCACACGTACAAACGTTGTAGTGCCAGATTACTTCAGCCAGCCCCCAAGTGGACACTCTGGGTACTACAGCTTTTGGCACTTCGGCAACTATTCGCACCCCTGAAAGTTGCCGCCTGGTCCAGATCTGATAAAACTGCTACTGAAGCTGTTAGCATCTATGCTAACTCCAATATGCAGCCCCTTCTGCTACTGGTAGCTCCCACCTTTTCCTGCTGTTCAGAAGGGAGGACAACTTACTTGTCTCCAGTGAGAGGACAAAAAATCATCTCAAAATGAACAATTTTTAGCAGCTGCTTCAAGGCCTCAGAACACCTGAGCTATCAGCAGCATGACCTTAAGCTGTGCTCTGCCTGAGGATTAACATCCGTAGTCTTGTACAGGGATCAGTGTTCAGTCTGATGGAATTCTTGACAACATGAGGCATTTAAGTTGGATTTGACTTTGACAGTTCAAACAAAAATGTCTCTGTCTGAGCTGCAAGCCTCAAACTTCAGCGCACAAGCACACTCTCACACAAAAATATACACACCAAGCTGGGCCAAAACCTTACAAACCATGGATGGGATGACTATACTGTGATATCACTATTAACTGGCAGAGATATTTGCTGTAAAAAACACAGACACGTGATGTACACCACACATTCTCTGCACTGATTCAGCATATCGGTTGTCTGTGAATCTATCAATCAATCAATCAGTCTTTATTTTATATTGTGCTAATTCCTAACAAGTGCCATCTCAAGGCACTTTATAATAGAGAAGGCTGAAGCAATACTCTTCATTTTATGTTTTTTTATCATTTAAAAATGATAAAAAAAATATATTGTTGTCCAACATTAAAGTGAGCTGCAGTATTCTCATGACCTGCAGGCTATGTGAAGAGAAAGAGGAGTTTAACTTGGAATACTAGATACACCTTTCAGTGTTTTTCACAAATTCATCTGTAGATAGAAAGACCATAGAAAGACTTTGAGAAGAGGCAGAACCTTTCAGGAGTGAAATGGGCAGGTGACTGGATAATACTTCTGTCATTCACATTCATCCTGAGAAAATCAACTGATGTGGTACATATGGCCCTTTTCCACTAGCACACCTTGGCCCTACTCTACTCGGTCCTACTTGATCTGCAGCGTGTTTCCACTAACCCGGTACCTCCTAAAACAGGCTAGTTTTAGTACCTACTCCGCTCTGGTTCCAAGCGAGCTGAAGTGATACTATAAGATGACGTCACCAACTGCCGGCTACTGATTGGTCAGACAATGTCATCATCGATGAGTCATGAGCGCGACGACCTAGCATGCTAGCAGAAGCTACCTCTAGCTTACCCTTGTGTGTCTTTTCTTTGCAGCTTCTTACTACCTGCACCCTTCTCCTGCTTTCCTTTTTTACTCGGTTTGTGACAAACAGCCACAGACTGTTGTGTCGCGCTCAAAATGACGTCACCGCAGTGCTGCTCAGCTGTTTACAGGGACACTGCACCCCGTTTGGCAGGCGACTGGGGCTAATGGAAAAGCAGCACAAGGCGAGTAGAGTAGAGCCAGGTAGAGTCGAGTAGAGTAGAGTGAAGTAGGGCTAATGGAAAAGGGCCTATAGTCACTCTTGCCCTGGCGTCAAGAACAGAATATTCTTAATAGAACAAACTCTTGGCGAAAGTGGAGCCAAAAAATCAGAAGTTTGTTGTGTTGTTTTTGTTACTCATTTAATAAAGTCCTGTGGTCTAGATCTGATTAAACACTGGTGAAGCTGTTAGCATCTGTGCTAATTTTTGGCTGTGCTAATTTCTGGACTCCTATTGGAAGTCAACTTGGGTCCCTGTTTTCAGATCAGAGATTGGTTCTTTAGCCCCAGGCAGTCACCTCTGGGGCTACAAATGAAGCCAAAAACAGTAGTTTTTTGAGTGTCTGCTTAAGGCTGGCTTCAGGAAACACAGATGTCACTCTGAATGTGTGTAGACATTTTTAACAGTGTAAATAAACATATTTACAGCTTGGTTTGTTGAGAAGCTTCAATACAAAAAAAGTTTTTCCAACGCCTCTTACCATACAGGTAGTAAATTCTTTTATTGATCCTACCCATTTTTATTTTACAACTCCCAGTGTCGATAGTTAGGGGCACAAATGACAGTGGTCAGACAGCCTTAAATTCATTGGTTACAGTGTGTGGGCAGTATCACAATGTCCACAGATCGGCCTAAACAAAGTTCCAAAAGCTGTTCGACAATCAGACAACTGAAGTCACATGGCTTTGTTCAACTCTTTCTACAGTCAATATTCAGGCTGCACCAGCAGGTGTTACACCATCCCAAATTAATCCATCTTTCCAAAAATGTTTGGCTGCATGTTTAGTGTGAAAGCAACCTAAGTGGGAGAAACACAATGCCACAGAACCTCCAAGATTTTTAGTGAGCACATTGCATGAATGTACTTTTCCTCTGATGACAGTTTTATCCAACATATGTCCCCAAGTTAAAGAAAAACACCGTCTGTCTCCACCCTAACTCCTACCTTGTTGGTCTATATGTGTCCTGGTTTGGCTGGCAGGGCCTGAAAATGAAGCTGACAGACGGCCACAAAGATAAATGTGTGCTCTGCATCTCCCAAAAGTCATTAGGCAAACAGCTGAGGTAGCTACTGAGCACCGGGCAGCGTTCTCCTTCTCTCCCAGCTAAGCACCACCCCCGGGAAAGAAAAATACCCAAGCACTCCAAAAAACCAATCAAGCCATTTTGTTTTTTTGTTTGTTTGTATTTTTTCTGGCAAGAAAACTGGAGCATTGGAAATGAGTGTCTTCTGCGTAACTGTGTGTTTTTAATGTTTGTTTGAAGGCCAGTGCTCTTTGTCAGCTGTGTATTTGTGTGTGCTTCAGAGTCGAAGATAAGTGAAATATATTTATTTAAATACTACGAGTGAAAATGTCTGTAGTGGTTCCAAACTAATTTGGCTTTATTTAATGTTGTGCACATATGAAGCAGAAAGAGGAATACTCACAAACTGTTTATCAGCCTCAGGTTACAAACACAGACCAAGAATATGAAGTAAATAGATAATTTCATTTCTCTGTGGAAACCACTCAAACCCAGATGGACATAGAGAGAAATGATGCAACACTTGATTGCATGTGATTAATTACAGTGCTAATGAAGTTTTTGTTTGTGTGTGGTGTCACGTTTGTGTGTCAAATCTCAGAATAACAGCCTACGGTGCTGCTGGTGGGCGAAGCGTGTTGGCCATAAGCAGGTCACATGGAGTTTACGTCACGGGAGACTTCCTGCTGCGGAGGGACGAGGAGCTGTGCATCCTGGTGGGACAGCAAGGAGAGGACGCATGCCCCAACGTAAGTGTCCTGAATTCATTACAGTTTAGTGATGCATCACTTATGAAGATCTACAGCAATGCCCACCAAACATCTCAGATTACATCTTATGAAGACCTCGCTGTGTTTCCACTGTTAAGCTCAGCACAGCATTTCCACTGTTAGATTAGGAGAAAAGGTACCCAAATAATCAACCTATGCCACCCAACTTCTTGGCACCCCACTGAAGATATACCAAACCCTGAATGGCTGAACTATTGTCTGCTGACTGGTCATGTAAATCCATTTTTTTGTCAGTTCTCATTTGGCAGCAGTGAAAACAAAAACACATACCTCGCCATGTTCAAATAAGCCATGGATTCAGGGTGATTCGTCCTGTGCTGTTGTTGTAAAGTATGTCTGTATGTAATAATGCTCTATGGAGTATAGAGTGCTGGATGTTCTCCATAATTTTCACTTTGTTTAAAATTGCACTCCATGTCAAACTGTCTCACTGTGCTGCGCTGCTCTATCATCACGTATCTACAGTATGTTGCCAGTACAACCCTTTCCTTCAAGCCCACATTCCCGCCTTCAAGTGAAGGTACAGCTTCAAGATCAGGGTTTATAGCTCCAAACCATACAAAAGTGTAATAAACCGAATCAGACAACGTGGTGGAAATGAGGCTTAACTGCAAGACTACAACTTGACTTAATGTCTTTGTCCTCTTGTATCTCATGGTGAGGGCATGGCCTGTAGCCACTGATACTGTAACCACCATTAATTAAACTCAAATATTATTAATGTCAGGTTTACATTTTGTGGGAGATATCAGTATGGCATTTTTATTGCATGAGGCCTTTTTTATTTTTGACCTCATGGTTTCTGGGATCAGTCCACCCCCCTGGCTTCAATGAGATCCCATACAAAGATTTATGACACATAACAGACGACACATAACTATTCCAACTTGTGTTTTACAGAATATATATGTATATGAGAATGAACATTTGAATTAGCATTGAAACACTACCATGTACAGAAACTGAAAACAAAACCAAACTTTCCTCAGTCAACAGTCAACTGTGTTGTACAAATACAGTCATGTAAACGGCTATTTGCGTAGACTTAGGCCTCATCCACACAAGGACAAAACGCTTAACAGTTTCCAAAATGATCGTCATAAAGACAAAGGCGTCTCAAGAAAGTGTGCGTCTACATGAATGCTCTCGATACGCATCAAAACGCTGTGAAACACATGCCAGACCTCTAGGGCAGCTGTAACGATATGTAAACAAGCGGAAACAGACGAAAAAACAGTGGGCATGCTCACTTGCGGCAAAAGTTGTAAACAGAGATTGTGATAAAGTGATCATAAAGTGCCATAATGTGTCCTCGATAATTGTTTATTCAACTCGGTGGTGATTGAGCAGAAGGAGATTTTGCTGCAACAGGGATAGTAGGGTCACTAGCTTCATCAGCACATATGCTTCATGTACGCCGTCATTGTCGTTGCAGCGTTGGCGCATGCATGTCAATGAAGATATGAAACTATGACGTAAGCGTATCTGAAAACTTGCGGAGAGCCAGTAATCACAGAGCTGCAGCATTTCAGAGTCTTTCCACTCTGGAACCTGGTTTCAAAAATGATGGTTTACAGACCCCCAAAACGCTGTCTTCATATGGATGATACGCAGATTCGGCAAAAAACGTATGCGCTTAGACCTCGGTTTGGCTTTGTGTGGATGGGGCCTTACTATGATGTCTTGTACTCTACTCGTCATACACTGAAAATAAAAGTGTGCCCAAAACCCTTTTACTTTCAGGTTGGGCCATGTTCATGCTCAAATTGTGTAGACTGACAACAGCATGAATGCATGACAGTGCATCTACTATAGAAATACCAACACCACGGTACTGCTGAGTGATAATCTCTGCTTGCAGCCCCTTCCTCTAACATCTCTGTACAAGCTCATGTCAGTAAGTCCTGTTTGTCCGTTGTTGGGCTCAAACCTGTGAGAAGCATTTCTTTCAGTTATCAGACAAGAGATTGAGATTTCTACATCAGCAATATATAAAAGGAACAAAGTTTTTGGTGGCATGGTGATGCAGCAGGTGGTGCACATGCCGAGGCTCCAGCACCTGTGACCCTGAAAGGCAGAAGCGGTATATACTTTGTACTATAATGGATGGATGGAACAGAGACTTAAAAAATGTATGAATTACCTGTAATTAAATAAAGTCCTCATCTTAAGTAAAGGACACAAACTGTTTCTGGTTTCTAAATGATGAAAATTAAGCAGATTGAAAACATAATATGCAGGTGTCTTCTTCTGTGTTTTTTAAGTCTCCAAGGAGAAACAATTACTTTTAAAGCAGGTGTAGCTGCTGCCGCTCATAAAAATGCAGTTTCATTTTCGTTTACCATTGACAGGATGACTCTCCACTCTCTGAAATTCAAAGACACAGACCATGGAAAATCCTCCCATGGACACAGATGAACTCTCTGGATCTCAGTTTGGACACCCATGCTTTAAATTGTCACACTTTATGGCCACAAATGACTCTTTAACTCTTCCATTGCAGCTCTCAGTGATCTCCCCATTGTCTCTCCAAAGCTTCCTTGTGTTGTGTTGCCAGGGGTGGCTGTCATCCATTATGCTCTGCAGTTTGTTCACTGGCAGCAGAGTGGCTGCTTCCCTCACACTTCCCGACGCTGAGACTAAAACCCTCACAATCCCTACAGTCACAAATGAAACAATCCATCATCGACTGTTTAAGTGTTTGAAATATATCAGCCCAGCCCACTGCTGAGGGAGAGGGGGAAGAGGGAGGTCAGGGCTGTAAACAAGCACTAATTGTTAGCGTTAATTTTTTGTGTTGTAGAGGCAGAAATTACAGGAAAGTTCTCAAATGTCAGTCAAAACATAATCAATATAAGATCGACCCACTCTGTGAAATTACATTTATTAATAAAACAGCTGCTAATCTATGAGAAAAGCTCATAAGCATGATTTTTGTCAAGTTTTTCTAAATGATTTCATAAACCTGCTATGTCAAATTGGTAGTAAGCCTTATTATGAATGTTTCTTTTGCATTTTGAAGGCTTGTGCCTCCACATGACTGCAGGACTTTTACCGTTGTTGTCTTCCAATGGCTGCATTTCTGTCATATTCATTCGGACTTTTACTTCTGAAACTAACCAAGTATATGATGTATTACACATAGGGGTGGCAGATATGGCAAAAATATCATATCATGATTTTTTAAAAATAAAATCACGATCACGATTTTATCAAGATTCTTTTTTACTTTGATTTTTCTAGACTAATTTGCATGTTTGACCATTTTTTCCTATGTTTAACATATAAAACATGTAAAACCCTAAAAGAAAAAAAAGGACAATTAAAGCCAAAGAAACTCCCTGAACCGGTTTTAATTTAAATAGAGCAGTTTTTATAAAAAAAAAAAGTGCAATAAATGTAAACATAAAAGGTAATGAACAACAATATCAACATTATCTCTTAAAGTGCAACAATTTAAAACAAATGTTATCTACCTGCAATGTCTATAACCTGAGTGAATAACACAGCTGCTTTTGAACAGATTTTTGTTCAGACATCTTCAAGCTTTTATCTCTTTTCTCTTTCTGCCATGGCTTCACGCTACATAACCGAACAGGAAATCCCACCATGCACCGCGCGTAATGTGCTACGACTGGTTAGTCGGGTGCACGTCAAAGTCTCTGCACCCACTCGGACGATTTAACGATCTTTCTGCTTTATGAGATCATCCCCACATTATAATCCTTAACGATTTAATATCGTCATATCGCACACCCCTAATTACACATAAAACAGCCTTAAAAACTGGCCACATTCTGAGGAGGGGTCATAGAGAGAAGGAAATGATGTGGCATGAGGTCAAAACACATTGGACCATTCTGCACAAACTCTAAATTTAGATGAAGGCACCTCTGACATGTTTGACAAAGTGGGTTCTGGGTAGTTATAGTTATCTGAGACCAAATATGAATGACCAGTGTATCAACTAATAGTAAAATAATTGTGGTATCATTCCATTAAATCAGTTTTATGAAATCTTTATTTGATTGTGAGTGATCTGAGGCTAAATCTCATTTTCTCTTTTTTCTACTTGCACTGTATGAACACTTTTTATGGCAAAAATATCCACAAAAGTTTTCTTATCTGTTGATACGTCTCTGTATTTTTATTGATACGCATACAAAAAAAACCAAGGCTCTTACATATCAAGGCAGCGCAGAATGTTGTTTGTATACACCTCTAAATGTTTTTTTTTTTCTTCCCAGAACACATTAAAAATACAAATAAGAATCAAACAGACAATATATGTATATAAATAATAACACTAATAATAAAAGAATAAAAAAAATAATATGGAAAGGAGGAAGGGGTTACATTGTTGCAAAAAAATCATAAATGGCTGCCATTTACTATAGAATTTATTGAGGTTACCCCTTTTTGAGTATCTCAGTATCTTTATTTTTTAAAAGGACCTAACCTCACTAATCCACTGAGTGCTGTAAAGAGCTGTTGTTGATTTCCAGTTAAGGAGGAGGTGGTGCTTAGCAATTACAGAGGTGAATCTGCTGATACTTCTAATCAACTTTTTAGGCATTCATCTGCAGATAATGATATTAACTTGATAATATTAGGCATCCTTAATCAGCAGCTCCCAACCTTTTAACCCCAGTTGTCTCCAATGGAGCACTCACTCTAGGGCCAGCTGCCAAGCCAAACCTTCGTTGACCCCTACTAACCTGGCACACCAGATTGACTGTTCAATATTTTTCATTAGTCCATCTAAGAATGAGCCTATAGAAAGTGTTAGGGGAGATCAGCGCCTTTCAACAGTAAATCCAGTAGATGATTGGATGATTTTTGTGTCCATTATCGTTTATTGCAGGCCAATGAGTCAATGCTGTAGGCGGGAGCTGCTGTGCTGCAGAACGTGAGTCACTTTGTAGAAAAAACTCTCTTCAAAACATGTCAGAAGAGGAGCAAAAATATTCTTCCTATAGAGAAGTTAATAGTTTGTTTTTTTCTTTTTCATTTAATAATGAAATGCTATCATTATCTGATGAAACTGTTACTGAAGCTGTTAGCATCTATGCTAATCGCTGTATGAGTTGTAACTTCCTGCTGTCTTCCTCCTCATAGATACAGTCGGCCTAAAGAGGAGCGCCCACAAAACGTCACATCCGGTTTACACAATGCTGAAGAGCTGTTGTGTGCCCTTTTGTACCTCGTATAAGCTGAAAAATCAGTGTCTTAAGTTTTATATCCTACCAAGCAGAAGCACAGAGCCAAAGAGACGAACACGGATGCTATAAGCAATCCAGCGGGAGGATAAGTTTGGTCGCCTGTGAGATCCAAAATCCAAACATGTGTACGTCTGTAGTCAGCACTTTATTGTATGACAAAGTTACTTTCACATAATTTACAATGACATGGTTTTTTGTAGTTGACATAAATGTTCAATGAATAGTTTTAAGAGAAATTAACTTTTTACTGCAGTATGCATGCTACCTTACCACGTTACTAAAGCTAAGCAAGTATACAGTCGTATACATACAGTCGGCATTATTAGCATAGCCGTATTTTTGCTAATACGGCTGTATACTCCCATACGGAAAAGAAATACAAAAACCTTATAAAATTATTATATGTCAGCATGTTAAATATTTATATTTTATATGTGTAAGACTTATATGATTTTCTCATGATTTACTCATGAAAGTGGCCACTTTTGCATTGTTTTCATACAACATACTTATAAAAATTGTACATGTTACATTAAACTTTATATATGTTACATATAAAAAACTTAATTGAAAGATATGCTTTCCTTATATAGTCCATATATGTTATTTAGTAATTACCTACATATTTTTACTATGTCACAGTATTAAAATTATATCCATTACATATGTATTTTTTGTATAATAATTGTAATTAATTTATATGAAATTTTCCATTGTTTTCTATAAGAATGTTTTTCATCATTGTCTCTATACCCTGCTATCCGTTTTGGGGTTGCAGGGGGCTGAAGCTTATTCTGGGGGGCCTATACCAGCTATATACATTCGAGAGGTGGGGTTCACCCTGAACCCAGAAAGGCCCTCCCAGCCTGGAATCGAACCTGGAACCTTCTTGTTGTGAGGCACGTGCTCTACCAGCTGCGCCACCGTGCTGCCTGAACATTTGCTGTTCTCAAAATGTAAAATATCCTATTCGTCTAAAATAATTATACCACTTTGACAACTTTAACTGTGATGGTGTGCCAGTCCTCCAGTCCTCTAAATTCAGTATTGGCCAATACTGTGTTGTGTCAATGAAATAACACTGACAGTAGAGACATATATAGATCTATACATATCTATCTATCTATCTATCTATCTATCTATCTATCTATCTATCTATCTATCTATATCTATATACATATACATATACATATACATATACATATACATATACATACATACATACATATATATATATATACACACACATATATATATATATATATATATATATATATATATATATATATATACACACACACATATATATATATATATATACATACATATATATATATATACATATATATACATATATATATATATATATACATGTATGTGTGACAATGACATTCATCCTATGTATTACTTTAAAGTACAAAATCTATTTCATGTGAATATATCTCTAGCACATTCATACAATTTTTTTTTGGGCACCTCAAACACCAAAAAAAATCAGGTGGTACCACCGTCCAAGCAAATGAACACACTGATTAAACTATAAAATTAGCATGTCTGTGATGCTAAATTAAAAAAGAAATGTATGCTGTTGCATTATTTCATTTCTGAAACATTTCAAATAAAATACTTCTTGCAAATAAAACTGTTTTTAATCTGTTGAGGTAGCTCAGAAACTTTTGTCACACAATTTGCAGTTTGCTAAATATCAGGATGGTGCAACTGTAACATTAGACTTTTATTTTGAAGTGAAAAGGAGATAACAGTAAAAAGGATATTGCATCATCTAGAGGACCCCAACTGTCACCTGAAGACCAGGTGAAAAGTTTTGTAGATCTCTCTCAAATACTGATAAAAATTCATGTTTTTAGTTCATCGGTAGGCTAATACAATTTTCATGCCAGGTGGTACAACCAATGTAATACTATTGAAATATCAATCATAACTTAAAATAACAAATTTCATCTAAAATGACACATACTTAATGACAAAGGTTAATGCATACAGTTGCCTTGGCAGATGCCTTTTTTAAACTAAAAATAATTTGTAATGTCAGGCGACGCAACCAGTGAGTCAGTGGCACAACTGCAGGGAATGTCACTTTAAGAGGTAAATAGTGGTGCTAGAGTCATTTTTAGTTACATTTCTATTTTTATTCTTCTAATTTTTAGTTAAAAATGTCATAATTTAAAGCTTTTGTCATAATTATCATTTTGTATTGAGAAATTTTATTTATATCAATGCTTTTAAGGTTCCTGCTAATCGATCAATTCTTCAATGATTCCCTCATTGATTTCTGCAGATTTTTCCTGTGTGCAAATGTTGGCCTGTAGATTTTCAGTGTCAACAATGTCAAACACATGTCACAGCATAGATAACTTATTCTGCAAGTTGCTGGTATTTCCACTCACTTAAAGTTGTCAGTAGGCGCCTTTTGTAAAAGATTTAGCCACAATTCTGATGTTTCTGAACCCTGCCAGTGGGAAGAATTGATAAGGGAATTGATAAACAAAAAGACTCTTGATATTGATTATTTGATGGAGCTGTTAAAGATTTTCAACTGGAATTGGTGTTCAATTTCCATCCCTAGTAAATATTGAATTAACTAATCATTTACAAAGGTATTTTTTTTCATCATTGATTTATCTTTAATTAATACAGTTGCATGAAAAAGTATGTGAGCTCTCTGGGATTACTTGGATATCTGCTTAAATCGGTCATAAAATATGTCCTGATCTTCATCTAAGTCACATCACTAGACAAACACAGTCTGCTTAAACTAATATTGCACAAAAAATAATCTGATTTCATGTTTTTATTCAACACAATATGGAAACAGTCACAGTGCAGGGTGGAAAAAGTATGTGAACCTTTGGGTTTAATAAAATTCCTTTGGCAGCAATAACCTCATCCAAACATTTCCTGTAGTTGTAGACCAGACCCATCTTCTACACTAGGTTTTCTGTCATTTCTAATGCGGTCAGGTGGCACAACTGTTCCTCGTCAGTTGGTGTGACCAGGTAAAATAGTAATTTAAACCATCAAATAACAATCTAAAGTGAACAAAAGTAGATAAGTTGGATGAAAATAGCTATTTTATTGAATTCATTTATTTGCAAGTTTTTGATTTAATTTTTTTGTCTTGAAATATAAAATCAAATGACAAAAATGCTCAATATCTGGACTCTAGAGTGTAACATGCTTGAATTATTGTAGATAAAAAAAAAACGCACCCACAAATTAATAATGTATGAGTCACCACAGACACTTAAGGAATACTTCCCCAAAATGTCACATAGAAAAAAACTAACAAAAATATACATATACTTACATATTATTGGTTGCACCACCTGATATTTAAAAACACTTAGTTAAAACACTTCAAAAAAGTAATTTGACATGAAACATGAAAAATGTTAGTTAACAACTGAAATCCATTAAAACGCTTTGTCCTTGTCTCAAAAATCTGCATTATATCCATTTTCAAAGAACTTTTTAAAAATACATTTTTGACCCCTTAAATTTGTCATTGACATATATGTGTGCGTAAATATGTTTTTATAAACACACACACACACACACACACACACACACACACACACACACACACACACACACACACACACACACACACACCAGGTTTTGACTATGTATGTACCTTAACAACACCATACACACAGGCCTTTGAAATGATCAAGAATCAGAGATCTCATCTATGTGCCATTTTACATAGGACCTCCTATGTTTTTATGTTTCTTGCAAAACTTTTAATTCCAAATAATATATGTAGGATAGAGCAGGTATCTACTAAGAATATTGTATGTGTTGTATGTGAAATAGCTGTCATATATAATACTTGTAAGTATGCAAATTGTATATTTTTCATTTTACAAAACTTTTGTATGGATCTTGTATTTTATTTAGGATAGAGCAGGTATCTACTAAAAATACTGTATGTGAAATAGCTGTCATATATAATACTTGTAAGTATGCAAATTGTATATTCTTCATTTTACAAAACTTTTGTGTGGATCTTGTATTTTCTTTACTTGTCATGCAAATTATTTACAAGTGTCATATATGTGATACAGTTATTTTGTAAAATCCTACAATGTCTTTTCCATATGGGCTGGCTTAGCTTTTGTAAGGAAAAACATATCATTGTAAATTATGTGAAAGCCAGGTTGTCAAACCTGTTTTGAAGTGCTGACTACAGACGTACACATGTTTGGATTTAGAATCCCACAGGCGACCAAACTTATCCCCTGCGGATCGCTTGATGCCACCGCGTCCTTCTCCTTGGCTTAAAGGTGTAGTCAGCGATGTGGGAGAAAACGAGTTGAGAGGTTGTTTATAAATGAATTTAGACCTGCCTCTCCCTTCATACCTCACCCCTCACTCCACCCCTGAAAGCTGATGGACGTGCATCGTCACGGAAACGGCCATAGAAACTGCGTAGCTGACAAACGTAGCTAAGGTAACCCCGACTCGTCAGACAACTCGACTGCCATTATTGATAACATCACAACAACAGTACATTCTGGCAAATTAGACAATAAGATGAATGCCCGACGGCTGTTACTGTTATGTGAAGCACCACAAAGCTAATGTTGCTTACCTATCCAGTAGACAGACGGCGACGTCCACGTCCGTTTTCTGGTCTTTCAGTTCACGGAGTTCCCTCCACCGTCGGTAAGCACCCGGGTCTTCACTCTTTCATGGTCATAGCCCTTCTTTTTTACTTTTCACTCCTCTGAACTTTTTCTTTTGGGCTGTTTTTCAGCCATTGCTACTGCTCATATTGTATCTCTCTGTTACAGTAAATGCGCACGCTACGCTACCTACTACTCCCCCTCTGTCTGATCTGCGCATGAGTATGATCACCCCCTGGATGTGTGTGTGTGTGTGTGTGTGTGTGGGGGGGTACTCTGTTTTGATAACTCGGCCCGAGCCACAGTATTTACCTTCTGAAATTCAGAGCCAAGGCTGTGTATTGAAACTGTTTTTTTTTTTTTCACTATATTGTCTGTGGTGACATCTTGTGGATGGAGAGGAGAAAGACGGTGAATTTGACAAATGCTGCATTAGATTAGAAGATTAGATGATCGCTGACTACACCTTTAAATACAGTTATTCTAATAACACTGATTCCCAGATCTGCATAGTTAAAATTTATTTTGTGAGCTTCCCTCTTATCTTTACTTCCTGCTAGGGTATTTTTTTTTTATCTATCTGTTCTTGTTAACTGGCTGTAATGAATCAATGTATGATACTTTAGCAGTTAGCATTTGAAGTCTGGGGGCTGTCAGTGCTGCAGGCGAGGGGAAAACACAATGCCCCGCCCCAACTGTGATGTAATTGTGACATGACGCCGACTGTATGTATAGCTCATTCCTCCTCCTGCTCTACAGGAATCTGATTGGGCCGTCCTGCTTTGGGCTGCTTACAATAGATGTAGACTGGAGCAAGAAGAATCTGCTTGATTACAGACATAAAATCAGGACGGTCAAACTACTACAACGTCAGACCCCTTCTTCCCCACCCCATCAAATCCCACAGATCAGCTGCAAAGGGAAAAATGAGTGGTTTGAAAGTACTAGATGAACAAATCCTCTGTGATTACACCTCAGTGGTTGTTCTGGGAGGTGTTTTAGCTCAAGTGCCCGTTGTGTTTTGGTGGCTTTGTTTTTAAGTGGCAGGATGAGAGGTACGGCAGGCAGGGGTCCATACCACTGTCATCTAGTTATTAGTTTGTGTGTCTCAAAGTGCGCAGTGAAGACAGCAGAGAGGGACCAGGCTGTTCCAGAGTGAGACTGAAGTCGTTTAAGGTTCCTCTTATTTCCCCACTGTTCTGTCAGCGAGAGGCAGCCGCTCTCCGAAGGTTTGCTCTGAAAGTGATTTGTGCCGTGGAAGCGTGTTCTCTCACACCTTACCTCCCCTCTGGTGAGGGGAATGATGCCCCCCTTGTTCTGACAAATACTTAGGCTCTCGGTACTTCCCTCCTCTTTCTTTTGTGCGTACACAGGGTTTCATGAACACACACGCATATGCAGCTCCTTTCTTCTCCCTCAGACACAAATCCAAGTTAGCAGTCAGAGGCTGCAGCAGCAGAAGGGGCTGGGAGGGGGAGAGAGTGACGAATAATCTCCCGCCACATTTGGATGCACTGACTTTGCCCCCTCTTACTGTCAGTCAGCTTCACATAAGCCCCGCCCCTTCCTGTCTCCAAACCCTCAGAGCTTTGGCTACATCGCACCAGGGAGAATCATGTGTGTGTGACGGGGGTCCAGACGGAGTGAGCGGGGGAAACTCATGCCCTCTCACTCGCAGAGAAGGACTAGCTTCAGGCGGTTGAGCATGATAGCACAAACAAGGCAGACACATCAATTCACAGGAACCTCGGCTAAGGTCCCTGCATCTAACATCGTTTGCCAACAAAACGTCCAGTCTCATTTCTGTGGAGGGGCTGCCTCTCTGAGAAACAGAGTGAGACGGCAGGCTGACTAACAGGCTGTCTTTGTCACTTAACAGGATGACGTGACTGGAAAAACATGACAGTTTGGACATTTCTACGATTTTCACATTTTTCCAGAAAGCTGCTTAGTGTATGGGTGACTTTCTGTAACATTATAAGGATTGAACAAATGTGTTTAGAAGTTCCCAAAAATACCCAGGACACATGTGAAGAACAAAAAGATACCTTATGTCATTGTGTGTAGGAAAGTCTGCTGATATTTACATTTTGGAGGACAGTGTTACCTGGTTGGCCAAATTACTGGTGTGGTAGTTCCTCTCAATCCTAAATTATGCATGTTCAATGTTTACCCAGAGGGCTTCATTATCTAACCTGACAAGCCAGATGGACAGCTCAATATATCTGCCACAGGAATATTTCACTAGTCCATCTGGGTAGGAGCCCTTTGAATTTGTTTTCAGGGGCAGAATGTTAAAAAAAAACACAAGCTTGTGATTGGACAATCGTTTGGCTTGTCACATTCATCACAGACCAATCCACATCAAGCAGGGTTGCCTCCTATAATGTAGCATACATAGTGGCTAATGTAGCGGCTAATGGCTAACAACAGTTCACAACAGTTCAAGGACATTAGCCACAGCGGCTAACTTAGCCGCTAACAGCTAACAACAGTTGATGACCGTTAGCGGCTAGCCGCTAACTTAGCTGCTAACAGCTAAAGGCCTTATACTATCGTCTTACACTAAATTGTACCAAACAGATGATTCATTTAACACTTATATGTGACATGAACCTCGTCAAAGACAATCCCTACAAGCAAACTTCTGAGGAGGGCAGATTTTGCCAAGTTTCACTAAGTAGTCATGAGGACAATAGGCTAATCGGCATGTCCGTTCTCAACTTCTGGTTGTCGTCACATCCACATTCTGCAGTTCCTGCCTCTCTTCCCTGATTGGGCCATTAAGAATTCAGCCGAGTGAATTCGTTTGACAACGGAGGCTGACAGACCTGCAGGATTTCAGAATCAGCAGGTCTGTCTGCTCTGCAAGGCTATGCATTATCACCCAAAAAGTGAAGTCTTTACTGAATATTTGTTTTTTTAGAAATGTATTGCTCGTTCATGGAGGTCACACACACCTTGTGTCACAGGAGAATGGTTGAGGGAAATTACTTTTTACTTTGCTTTGGAGAAGATAAGCTACACAACCAAGAACAAACTTGACACGTTTTTGGAAAATATGGAATAATTTTCTATAATTTCCATAAAAATAACAATATGATGCTGATGGTTGGACGGATGAAAAAATGGAATGAATTGGGCTTTACTCTTTATTTAACTTTTATTATTATCTTTTCATTAACCTTTTATGAACTAATGAATCAATTTACTCTTTTTGCTTAATTGTTTTTTGAATTACATGTTAATCAGTTGTTTGAAAAAAAAAATCCCCTCCACATCATGTTGGAGTCCCTTTGCAGATATGTGATGAACAAAATGTCACTCAGATCTGTGGACGGCTAAAGCACTGCTGTTGTCAATAGACTATCCTTTATTTTAACTGATAATCACAGTGGAGATGCATTTTAGAGCCTCTAAAGTAACAGAAAGTAACAAGAAATATGTCACTGAAGCTGTCAGATAAGTCTTGCAGTATTTAAAAGCCTCACAAACAGAAAAATGAGAATAGACCAGACTAAAACTGCAGCTGCATATTAGTCAGACAGCGAGTGGATCAGTTGGGAGGGTCAAAAGAGGAAAAACAACCACTGTATTAAGATGATTTGGTGATTTTCCAGGGATTATGACTGCTGTGTGTTTTTGATACATAAGAAGATTTGTATGAACATGGAGTGGGTTTGAAGAGGCATCTCGCTGTGGAAGTATTTTGTTTGCTCCACCAATCACAGACATATTACAATGTTGTATAATTATATAGCTATTAAATATATCTAAAGCTAAGCAATAAAATGAAAAGCTTCATCACCAATATTTAAATGTTAATGTGTCCATGTGAATTTCTTACAAAGTTTTGAGTCAAAAAACATTTACTATTATCCTGAACTTCTCCAGATCATAATGCTGGCTTTTCACATCAATTTTATTTCACTCAAGCATTTTTGATAGAACAGTTTATCTCATAAAAAAGGATACCATAGATTTTATTGTTTGTGAAATAACTAATGTTCATCATTCATGTTAAAATAATGTGTTTTTATAATTCCAATCAGCCTCAGGCACTCCAATAATTCTCAAACAGCATAAAACTCCATTCCAGAGACGCCCTCTTCACTCAGGAACATTAATCCATCACCCTGAACAGAAAACTGTTTTACAAAAATAAGATGGATTTAAACTCATGTCAGAGCAGAGGGTACACAGAAAATCATCAAAATCTCATATTTTACAAGAACAGACTTTAAAAAAGAAACATTAGCTACTGCTCCTCAGTTTTTGTTGGATATTTCTGCTTGGTGTTTCTTCTCACCATCGTGCCGCTAAAGCCTTGGACAGCTGTGGTTTGGCAGCTGCTCAGCTCTGTCATTGGCAAGCAGCGTCCATGAAAACAAGTCGACGGCGAACTGACATGTCTCTTCCTCCTCACAGTCCAACGCCATGCTGAATAAGATCTGCCTGGAACAGAGCGGCCCCATGGTGAACAAAACACAAGTGAAAGGCGGTGGAGGAGGAGGCGGAGGGGCTACGTATGTGTTCAAGGTAAGAAGGTGCTGAGGAACGATGCTCACAGGGACAGAGAGATATTTTTTTCATAGTGGGGTTTTAGAAAGTTCACAAAGCTTTTGGAAATGTTGGGATCATGTTATTCTGATAGAGAGCATATCGCATTATAAAATCAGTTTTGTTATTGACACCAGAGGCTACAAAGTTGAGTAATTTTAGAACCATCCAACACCTCTGGTCACACACGAGAAGATTTTAAGAGCTGTGCTGGTTTTAAAAATGAAGAAGACCACACATATGCAGTCTCGAAAGATTTTTCATTTTTAAGAAACAAACATGAGGACACACTCAAGAAAAACTCACAGAAAAGGAGCAATAGTCACAATACCAAATGATAATCCACAGCTGAAGCACATTTTGATATAGAATAATCAGAAATAGATTGTATTAAAAATTTTGTCCGGTCAATAACATTTATATTTCATTGGCTGATTTTACAAAATAAAACAACATTGTTCATAATCATGATTACGATCAACAAATTTAAAATTGTAAAATTGGCAAGACTGTTTCTATGCAAGACAGATTTACTGCTTATTGTTCAAGTTAGCAAGTACAATTTTTTTTGGTTGCACCTTTGTCAGATAAAAAAATGACAAAGTGCTTTACAATTAACTCAGGCAAAAACACCTGAGTACAGGGGGCAGAAAAGCAACAGTTCAAGGGGTTGCATGTGTTTTCAGCTGTTTCTTGAAGTCATCAGTAGATCCAACGCAGCATTAAGAAGAATGAAGAGCATTCACCAAAAGGAAAGATGATGTAACACAATGGTAAACATGCCCCGTCCCAGCTGTTTTGGAACATGTAGCAGGCAGCAAATTCAAAATAAGTGAATATTTTCTACAAAAAAATATACAATTTATTAGCTTGCACATTAAATATCTTATCTTAGCAGTTTTTAAATTGAATATAGGTTGAAAATGAGTTGCAAATTATTGTATTATGCTTCAATACATGTATTACACAATGTCCCAACTTCATTGGGATGGGGTTTCTACCTTACTGGCCTATGACTTGAAAGATTTGTAGGATTAGATGCTCTTTGTGTGGAGCTATGATAAACAGCTACAAGTTTCTGAATTCTTCTGTCCAAATCCTGTGTGGCATGAAACACATAAATCTATTTCTCCTCTAACCTTGGATCAAGGACACCCAAACTCAAATCTAACAGTAAACTTTATGTTCCAGTATGATAAAGGAGTGTACATCCCCCTAATCATTGCTGCTGGGGGAGGCGGCCGAGGCTACAGCAGCCAATCAGAGACCCAGCTGGAGCAGATGGACTATGACCCCAGTCAACCGGGACGCAACGGGAAGTCCCACGCTGCAGGTACACAACAAGAAGCTTAGATATGTGTGAAGCTTGTGTGTTGTGTGTGGCGTTTGAGGAATTGTTAGCATGATAAAAGGTCTCCAAAGGGAATGATTTCCTCGTTAATAAAAAACAGATTGGTCTCTTCCTCCCTGTCTATGTTGCTGTCCAGCTCATCAAAATACACTCCCCTTTTGCTGTTTTTGATAAGATTGTAGCTTTGCTACTCTATAGCAACGTTACTCCTCCACAATGGTGCCACGCTTGTCCAACAGCTCCTTGGAAACCTTGGACTTGTTTACATGATCCTCCTGCTCAAAGATCTTTGAGTACTTCTTCAGATTCTTTTTGGTCATTTTGATCTAGTCTGAGCTGAGCAGATTGGGAAGCCTGAGTTTCCACAGTAGCTAGCAGAAGCCTTGTGCCTTGAAGGAAATGACCTTGGGATGTCCACAGCCAGTAGGCATCCACCAGGAGATTGAGGTGACAACATAGTGACCTGTAGAGTCCCAGTCCACATCAGAGGCTATGTAGTGAACTGCTATGTCAATCATGGTGCAGTCAGACAAGTCCTAAAAGGCCAAAGCTCCATTCTTGCTGAAGAACCTGCCTGATTCATTGCCTGAAATGCTGCATATATTTCCGTGGCAGATAAATGGAACTGTATGTCTAGCATATCAGATTAGCTTCTTAGTCCAGCAAGCACCAAAAACTATCCCCATGCACTCCAGAAGATGCTGTTGGCCTGCTGCTTGTCAAACATTTTATGAGCTGTGATCTTGCCATTATAGAAGGAGATGGGGATCTCGGAGCCTCTCTGTGGAAAACAGCTAACTTGTGAGTGTGCAGCTGTGAAGGAGCTGGATACAGCCTGGGAGTCATTGTGTGCTGTGTTTGAGAAATTGCAAGCATGATAAAAAATGACCAAGCAGATGACAGCACATGACTAGCTCCCCCGTTACAGATCGGTTGTGTACGTGGCTTATCATTTTCTATTTCATGTGAGAAATTTGGGTGCATTCTTCTCCCGTCTGCGTGCTCACAAACTAATAAGCCGAGTTTACAGATAGCCTTAAGTGGGAGTTTTTATTAGTCCGTCTACCTGAACTTGTAAACACATTCATTTATCCTGCAGGGGCCTCCATCCTTCTTCATGCATGAGTTTCATAACTGCTCCACCTCTGTGTGCCAAGGCGTGCTTGTACTCCTGAAGAACCAAATACAGTGTGGACCTGCTCATGATTATTCATACTTTGGTTCTTTGTTCCTGATAATTCCCGGGCAGAACTCCGTGCTCTTTTCTTCCGGCCTAATGTTTCACCAGAGCTCGGAGCAGGTTTCATTATTCATGCAGCCGGAGTTGACAAACGGAGCAGAAAACACAAGATATTGATTTCTGCGTCTTCTCAAAGCTTGGAGTTTTAAATTTGAGGAATCCGTGTGAATGGAGAATGAAATATGCAGCATGACTTTAGGAGATGATAGGAAGCCTGCTGAGTGTCTTTGAGTATATTTTCATTTGTTTGTGACTCTCAAGTGCCGGAGTAGGGGGCAGGAAATGAAGGGGAAATTTAAATCAGCTCGTGTTGGGAAAATCGGAGGGATAAGTCTCAGTTCTAAATGCTGTAGCCGAGGTCTTGCTTTTGAGTTATCAGGTATATGTGGTCTGAGCTTGAACTGATTCGGATTGAGAATATGGTGGACTATGGCTGAAGTATGTGCTAGAGTTTTAAGCTGTGGATGTATTTTAAATTTTTAACAATGTAAACCAGAATAATTTATGGATATTTTTTTTGTTTTATTCTTAAAGATTCTTCTGACTAAATTTGGCCATTGGTGAAAAAAACATCATCTAATTCTTAGCTAAAAGATTTCCAAAAATTAAAAACAATTTACAGTGACGTGCTTTTTGCAAAAGATAATCAATATAACATGTTTAGTTTGAGGTTAGTGCTTGTGCCCCACAGCAAGAAGGTTGATAGCATGAACTTTTAGGTCATGGACCTATTCATGTATTATCATTTTGGTCGTGGACCTATCCATAGCTTTTAAGTTCGATATCCAAATATACATATCATTTAAGTTATGTATGTATTAATCAATACAGATTAATCTCTTCAGACAAGAGGTAGTCTGGAACTAAGCCTAAAATAGCATGAACATAAACAAGTTTATATAGTTTCATGATCATTTATGGCCCTTTTCCATTAGCCCTACTCTACTCTACTCTACTCAACTCTACCTGGCTCCAATCTACTCGCCTTGTGCTGCTTTTCCATTAGCCCCAGACGACACAACAATCTGTGGCTTTTTGTCACAAACTGAGTAAAAAAGGAAAGCAGGAGAAGGCTGCAGGTGGCAAGAAGAAATACCCCTTGAGAAACAGAGGAGAGTTTTGGAAGCTATACAACAGAATAAAGCTGAGGTCGAGAGCAATTGAGCTGCAAAGAAAAGACGTATGAGGGTAAGCTAACGGTAGCTACTACTAGCATGCTGGGTCGTTGTGCTCATGACTCATCGATGAGGACATTGTCTGACCAATCAGCAGCCGGCAGTCGGTGACAGCATCTTTCAGTATCGACTCAGCTGGCTTGGAACAAGAGTGGAGTAGGTACTAAAACTAGCTTGTTTTAGGAGGTACCAGGCTAGTGGAAACACACTGCAAATCGAGTAGAGCCGAGTAGAGTAGGGCCAAGGCGTGCTAGTGGAAAAGGGCCATTAGAGAGCTGACACCAACACAGAGGAAGTTACCTTAGCCATGTTGGGAATGTATAGAAGCATGTCAAACATATTTAAGCATAACTGACGACAATCTCCTGCAGTGACACACTCACACACTCCGACACCATGAAACACATTTACCATGACACTGCTAGTCGGCATCCACTAGCATCCTCATATCTTTGTACCAACCATGTAATACACTGTGATAATCCCCAATTTGGTTTGAGGAATCCTTCATTAAACATCTCACATGATTTCAAGGAGATGATTCAACTCTCCTTGGGCGATTCTGTGTAGAGTCTGCATGTTCACCCTGTGCATGCATGGGTTCCCTCCAGGCACCCCAGTATCCTCCCACAGATCAGAAATATAAACTCTTTGACTCTAAATTGTGCATAGGTGTGAGTGTTGTGTATATGGTTGGCCATTTTTATTTTTATTTTTATTTTTTTATCTAAAGAATTTTATGAAACTGTGTGATCTTAATTCTCTTTTCTCTCCTTTTCAGTGGTAGTCTGCCTTTCTCTCTTTGTCAGTCCTGTGATTGGCTAGTGTCCAGTCCAGGGAGTACCCCGCTTCTTGCTCAGTGTCATATGGGATTGGCTCCAGCCCCCTATGACCCTGATAGAGATATGTGGTGCACATAATGGATGGATGAATGTCCAAAAACAGAATTTTAATCTGAGTAAAAATCAAACAGTATTAATTCCTGCTTGATTCCATGGCAACTCACACCAAATACTGATTTACATTTTCTACATTTTAAAAACACTTTGGCAACGTTGAAAAAAGGAGGTGATCTGGAAAGAGGCAGAGTTCCAAGTTCACTTGTCCAAATATTGCAAACTCATTAGCAAAACATGAAAAAATTTAAAAATGGTCAGTTTTTAAATTTACTTTGCATGCCTCACAGATAGAAGGATGCTGGTGAAATTTTCTGTGTTGATCTGTGTGGACTTTGCATGATCTACCTGTACTTGTGTGGATTTACTCTGTGAACTCCAGTTTCCTCCTTCTGACCAGAAACATGCTTGTTATAGCATGTATCAGAATAACCCCAGTCACCACATAAAATGCAGAACACACCTTTTTTTGTTGCAATAGTAAAAAAATCATTGGTGACAATAAATAAGGATTAAAAACATATTAATGTAATTTAGACAGCACTCATTTCCTTTATATGAAAATTGAAAATGTGCCTCAGGATGTCATAGCTTCTGCATTTTTTACACTACAATATAACCATGGGAAATCATGCCAACCTCAATTAACAGAAGGTAAACCTTAATCCTGAACAATTGAGACGGATTAAGAGTTTGTCTACATTCATTACATATAATTGCCCAGAATGGAGTGTATTGGGCTTTCATTTCCGTTGCCATGGTATCAAGCAGGAACTTTAAGTTCTATTGAATCATATTAAAGTTCAAAATTACATTGAAAGAGAACCATTTACTCCTTCTGTGCATAAAAAAATACGTCATGTAAGTCCATAAAATGCATAATTCTCCAGTGGAATGTGGAGCTAGTGTCTGACAGCAGTGTTTCCCAAACAGAGGGGTGCAGACCCCAAGGGTTGTGACTTGTATGGACACGGGCACAGCCAAATTGAAGCCCCAATTTTTCTTGGATAAGAGCCAATCCAAAATTCTGCTCTGTCATTGGGTATCAGTGGGGAGATTTGTGGGAAAAAACAATGACTAGCTGTGTAGCAAAGGCAAAGCCTTAAGTGGTGACACTGTACTCAATTTTTCAACCTTTAAAGAGGTCAAACTAAGAGGGACAACTGTTTTAATATATTTAAGATAAGATTGAGGTAATATATATATATATATATATAATTCATGTGTGGATGCAAAAAGGGAAAATAATTTCTTATTTTCTGTGTAAACACCCTGATACTGAATGAAGACGTTTGTATCCCCATGCTGTGATGTGTCACCCATAGTTCACTTCTAGTGGATTCATGGTTGGTGGGCAAAGGTAATGAGAGGGCAAAAAAAGTTATCAAAGGAGGGGCATGACAAGGAAGTAAAAGGTTCTTGTTTCCAACCCCTCTTATGAACAGGTAGGCCGGTCTGTGTGGAGTTTGCATGTCTTCCTTGTACATGCACAGGTCCTTCTGTGCATTCAAGCTTTCCACAGACCAAAACATGTTTGTCAGGTTCTTTTGTTGCCCTACATTTCATGTGAGTGTGAGTGAGCATGTGTCTGATTTTTTGCCTCCATATGTCAGCCCTGTGATTGGCTGGCAAACACATAACAGCAAGGATTGGTTCCTTGATAAGGAAACAGGGGACCAAATCATGAATGGAACAGATGTACTGATGATAGATGAATATAATGCCATTTCAAAGATTATTGGGTTTTAGCTTTCTTGGCTCATGATTGTGTGATTCTCACTTGTTAGGTGTTTTTGGCTTCTTGTATGAATGACATCATTTCTGCTGTTTGGATCATTTTTCCACCTCTTTGATTAGGAGAAAACCTTCTCTGCCTCTCACTGATCCAGCTCCCAGCCCACTCCCTTCTCCCCGTCATATCAAAGATGTGTTGTGTCTGTCGACAGGTGGAGGCGGAGGTTGGAATGACACCACTCCTGTCAATCAGGGGGGCCGACCCCTGGTGCTCGGGGGCCAGGGCGGGCAGGCCTGTCAAAAGTTCTGGCAGACGCACGGTGGATTCGGGGGAGGAGGTGGTGGCTGCATGGCTGGAGGAGGAGGTGGAGGCTACAGAGGTAAATATGCCTTCTTCTTTTTTTCCTTTCTTAATTGAAGCTCAACAGATAAATTCAGCTGAAGCTGTGAGGTGTGGCTTAAAGTTTGTCTTGCAGGTGTAGGTGCTGTTCAACATGTCTTCTCCATACCGCCAAAAACTAGCTTTTTAAAAGGGCTCATGCATGAACAAGTACTTTATCATATTTTCTCACTTTAACAAAGCATGATAAATACATTTGTAGATTCACAAAAATTGGTTCCAAGCTTTCCTGCCTTCTTTATGTAACACTTGTAAAACTCTAGAAAAAAAAGGGTTTTCAGAAGTGAGGTATGTGGCTGAAACCAGTCTTAAACAGACGTTCAGCTGTCATTGCCTTTTGAGTCTGGTTTGGACAACCTTTCTGCTGCAGAAGTCTCTGTGATCTGCCTTTTAAAGCTTTGTGTGCTTGCCACGTCAAACATCGTGCAATGCTGTGGTAAAACATTAGGTCCTCAAAGATGCATGAAACTTTTATGGACAACAGTAGCTTCCTGTAAAGTGTACCTTAACTGTAAAGTGTAACTGACAGTGATGTCCCTGAATCTTGAACCCATTCCAAAGTGGGACCAGTTTTTGGCACTCAAGCCTACAGATAGCTCTACATAAATTGTCTCCATTTTCATTGGCAGAGTTTTGGCTGGTCTGTTTTTTCCAACCTGCCCACCCTTGCAATTATTATGATCCCCTACAATCATGTGAAAAAAATCTCTTTCTATACTTACATTTTATAGGTATATATAAATGAAAATCTTGCCTAGCATGGAAAAATGCTACTAAGTACAGAAATTTGGAACAATTTACAAAAAAAAAACAGACCTTGTACTCCCGTGGCTGGAAGTTGGCTGGTATTTGGCTTGGAAGGAAAATTTGAAGTGGCTGCATCTGTCGGGCCAAAATACACCTCAAGTTGTTACCCTCATGACAACAGGTAGCATCCTCGTAGTGTGACTTGATCATGTTGTTTCTAATAGTGAATAGTGACCCATGACTGACTGAGGCTGTTTTCAAAACAGCTTACTATACATACTACAAAGTACATACAACTTTATTACTGCATATCGTGTTTCTTAGTAGTATGCAGTATGTCTTTGTGTCTAATTTTCTGGAAGATTGTGCCAGGCACTGGACCTCTATACCTAAGCTCTTTGCTGCTTTAAGTCTAGTCTTCAAGTGATGTACAGGAGACAGTAGAACAAGATGCAAAGTCAAAATCAGAGAAGAGTCCAACCAACTTGCAGCAGCAGTCTTTATTCAGTCAACAAACAGACAGGTGTATTGAGTTGGGCTTTAGTGTAGTATATTTTGTGGGCGTTACACAGTTGCACAAAGTTCAGAGCACAGGGTCCATCACTCTATTAAAAATTTTCTGATTGGAAGGTTTCACCCGTGCTATGACATGATTGGATTATTCCAGGTGATGATGATCCATGAAGTGCAACTTTTAAGTCGCTGCAAATGATACAGAGCTGTGTTCACTGTACTGCACGGGGAGAGATGTCTCAAAAGCATACCCACATACACATCCACCTTATGTCTAACACTGAAGTGCAGAGACAAATAGATAAGGGCTATGAGAAGTCCCTACTAATTGGGTTCATTGAGGGCATGCTGCCTTCACATGGATCCCTGGCCTCATTGCGGAGTACTGCTCAGAGATCTGAAAGCCAAGCCTCAGAGATGTCCTGGCGCAGGAAAGCTTGCATATTGCTTTATATCGTAAATCAGCTGGAAGTTAATGCTCCTACAAATACCTCTTCACGAAAACAGGGGCTGTGTGTGTGTGTGCTTATCAGCAGCTCCTGAGACACACACAAGCACTCTGCCTTCATGAATGACGACAGAGACAAGGAAAGAAATCAAAGAAAGAATCTCATGAGAATAACTTATTTGTGATCTGATAATTTAATAAATGGACAGATCTGTGGCCTTGTTTAACTTAATCTAAACTGCCATTGTTCTGTGAATACAGATCACCTTCTACTATACCAAAAAAATGTCACTTCAATGTCTGCAAATGTCTGTTATTATTAGTATGCTACACCCGGCCAAGCTGATTCCTCTTCTTTTTTTGTTATCAGATGGCCAGGAATAAATCTTATAAAGCTCATAACTATCATCTACTGGGCTTAAGTTTGGATCAGAGCAGCTGTTTCTACAATATAAGAACTCTATCAAACACTTAATAGATATTTTTTTATTTAGTTATGCAAATTAAGATCAATGATTTCCCTCTACAACCTGATCATTTAGTTGATATCTGTTCTGGTCATGAAAAATAAACGTTAACAGTTGCTTAGCTAAGTTTAGCATTGTTTGTCACACTAAAGAAAATGCAAGAAGAACACAGCCCTGAAATGTGATACATCTATGCAACAACTTGTAAAATTATAACTGATTGTTCAAGTCACTTCATTGTTATATAAATGTTACAGAATCCATGCTAATGCTAATATTGCGAAGGCTGGCTGTCTGCTAATATGATGCCTGGACTGTTGACCCTTTGCATTGTGGGTAACAGTATGCGAAGTAGACTGGTCTGATATTTACTGCTGTTTCTCCCCAAAATAATACGACATTTGGGTATTTTTGGCATACTGCAAATGTTCACATGCTACATACTACTAAACCCCAAACCAGTGAAGTTGGCACATTGTGTAAAGATGGACTAATGCAAAGTGGAAAAGTGTTCTGTGGTCTGACGAGTCCACATTTCAAATTGTTTTTGGAAATTGTGGTCGTCGTGTCCTCCGGACCAAAGAGGAAAAGAACCAGCCGGACTGTTATAGGAGCAAAGTTCAAAAGCCAGCATCTGTGATGGTATGGGGGTGTATGAGTGCCCAAGGCATGGGTAACTTACACATCTGTGAAGGCACCATTAATGCTGAAAGGTACATACAGGTTTTGGAGCAACATATGATGCCATCCAAGCAACGTCTTTTTCATGGGCATGCTTGTTTTGAAACCCCTGCTTGTTTCAGCAAGACAATGCCAAGCCACATTCTGCACGTGTTACAACAGCGTGGCCTCGTAGTAAAAGAGTGCGGGTACTAGACTGGCCTCCCTGTAGTCCAGACCTGTCCCCCATTGAAAATGTGTGGTGCATTATGAAGCGTAAAATACAACAACGGAGACCCCGGACTGTTGAACAACTTAAGCTGTACATCAAGCAAGAATGGGAAAGAATTCCACCTAAAAGCTTCAAAAATTGGTCTCCTCAGTTCCCAAACGTTTACTGTGTGTTGTTAAAAGGAAAGGCGATGTAACACAGTGGTAAAAATGTCCCTGTGCCAACTTTTTTGCAACGTGTTGCTGCCATTAAATTCTAAGTTGATGATTATTTGCAAAAGAAAATAAAGTTTCTCAGTTTGAAGATTAAGTATCTTGTCTTTGCTGTGTATTCAATTGAATATAAGTTGAAAAGGATTTGCAAATCATTGTATTCTGTTTTTATTTATGATTTCCACAACGTGCTAACTTCACTGGTTTTGGGTTTTGTACATTCTGGCAAAATTAAAATATACTCCTAGTATAGTATGCCATTTCAAAAACAGCCAATCAGATGTTTAGCACAGCCCTCATGGAAACAAATAATGAGAAATAATGCCACTTGGTGTGACATCACAGAAAGAAATCAACACCTATGTTCATGTTTAAACCTCAAAACAGTGTCATTCCTGTTTGCATTGACTCGAGTTTCCTTAAATGTTTATTTTCAGTGGCCCATGATGTCATTTGTGTCTAATATGGTCAAAACAGAATTTTCTAAAACACCCTCCTACGTGTGAACATGTGAACATGGCCTCAAAAGAAGAGAAAAATGTTCATTTCTTCTCTCTCTGGTTTCCAGGTGGTAACACGTCCTTAGATAACAACCCCAAACACGACGGTGATGATGGAACATCCTTCCTGGGCCCGGGAGGCATTCAGTTCCTTTATCCTCTGAAAGGTAATGTGACAGGAATGTAGGAGGTATTCAGAAATGCAGACAAAGTATTCAGCAGTCAGCAGCTGCAGCCCAAGCATCTGTATTCAGCAGGTGACATGTGTCGGTGAGAGTTTATGTGTTTCTAATTCAAAAATGATGAGGGAAACAGTGTCTGATATTGACATTTTAAATTAGTTTTGTTGTTGCACATGTTTCGAGGCTCTTACATTACAAGCACCCACAGCTCATAACTAATACAGATGAGTGCTACTGTTAGAGATTGAGTTATCTCAGTTCCTGGCATAGAAAAGGAAGCGTGAGGCAGTCGTAAAGGGTCGAGGTTTCTAACTCATCATGAAACATATTCATATTATTTGAAATAGAGTAGGAAAGCTTTCCTAAAATCTCTGTGTAGCGGATGTTATTGACTGATCTGCTCCATTCTCCTGATGTATTTGAACCTGACAGGCACAAAAACACAGTTGGACAGACAATTTCAGCTGTAGTGATAAGCTTCCTGACCATAGATACATCATCTTAGATTCCCTCTTCACTCACCTCTGCAGAGTGGAAGGGAGAACGGAGAAGATGGGAGAAAGAAATTGAATTGCCTCCTTCAAATGGTCCTCCGTTGGGCGTCAGTAAAGTGCGCCCTGATATCTCTTTTCCAATTGAGCTAAAATAGAGGTGATGCTGTCTGGTGAGGAAGTGTTCCACTCAACAGCAGCGCTCCTTCATTTGTCATTAGCATTACTTCATTTCCTCCTGTCATGGGGAGAAGACTGAAGGGAGAGCAGCTTAAAAGATGAACGCTTCAAACTGTACGAATCACACTTTTCTATGTGGTTTGATAACTAGGGCTGAAATTATAATTAATTTAATGCCATGACTATAGAAAGAGAAATGACTCATGATAATCCTGATTATTTTTTATAATGTTAGCAAGACTTCAAATGCTTGATTTTATCTTCCTGCCTTTGCCTTGTCCAAGAGGTTACTCTTGTGATATTTGCTATCAAAAGAAAAATATGGTGTGAATATTTATGATAATTTGGATATTTAATTTATTCAATCACTTTGCCATTTAAAACAATAATAAATGATAATTGGCAGATAATTGCAAAGACAGAAATATCAGAGCTGAAAACCCAGCTGTGACTCTACTGAACTCGTTTAAATTCTGTTATATACAAAGCAAGTCTAAACCAAATTATCACCAGACAATTGTCCAAGTCCCTCCGATACAAGTCCCAAGCAAGTCTCGAGTCATTTGATCCGAGTCTTAAGTTAGTCCCAAGTTTTTCTGTTGTGGGCAAGTCGAGTCGAGTCGAGTCACAGGTTTTTTCGAGTTGAGTCCCTCACCATTGTTCCACGGTCCACCCAAAAAGCACTTGCATTTTTATCTTGAAGAGAGAAACCTTATCTTCCCACACATACAACACACATACACCCTCTTTACTAATGTTAGCTTTGCTAGCTTCACATTGACCACAGGTCGGGCTAATGTTCCTGCCATATTGACCTATGGCAGGAACATTAGCTACCTGGCTAATGTTTGCAGGTTTCACTTACTTGGCCTCCTGTGCCCTCAGGTGGCGGATAAAGTTTGATGTTGTGCCTCTTTTTCCCTTATCGAAGCGTTGCAGGTCATGCACTTGGCATGTCTTTGTTTTCCATCTGATTGAAATTCTTTATATGCAGAGAAAATAACTTTGGGTACAGAAGACGTCGCGGTTGCTAAATTGAAACCCGCGCAACCTGTCCACTGATCATCACCACACACCACTCACCACACACCCGCATCAGCAGATGCGGGTGTGTGGTAGGAACCTATATGTGTAGTACTGTGTCGTTTGCGGGACAACAATAGGTCTTGGACAAGTGTACTGTGAATGGAGCATCAGTAAAGTGAACCTAAAAGGAAAGAGCGGCGTATATCTCCTGTCTGGCTTTTCATATAAAGCCTGAGTGCGTGCAATTTTCCGAATCATGTTGTCTCAAGTCAGGCCGAGTCTGGAGACGTTTTCTCTCCAGTCCGAGTTGAGTCTCGAGTTTTAACCTCCCGAGTCTGAGTCGAGTTGCAAGTCCTCTCATTAGTGGCTCAAGTCGCCTCAAGTCCGAGTCCCTATGACTGATTGTCTGCTGATCACTGCATTAAATCAGTACCTGTTCTAACCAAGCAAATCAAGTTTATGCATATAACAATGTCAGCTAGTTATCACTGTATTTAACTAGTAATATCCCAGTTGTGACTTTTAAACCAGTGTATATTCATTTGTACAAGTTTAAATCCAGAGCTTACCCAGTAATTATTATATTACGCTTGCGATAACCAAGTAATCAGTGTGTTAAACCAGTTAAAACCCAGCTGTGACACTTCTAACCAGAGAAAGTCCAAAAATAACTTTAAATATAAAATAATCAAAGTTATTAAAAAGCTAAGTGTAGACCAAGTTATGACTGTATTAAACCAGTATTACCCCAGCCGTGACTATATTTACATTTTAAATTAAACTGTTGCTCTTTGAGTCTTAACTAATTCCAGTTATCACAATATCACACCAGCATAAACAATTCTCTATTTGTATTAAGCCAGTAATACTCTTGCTGTGACTTTGACAAATTGTTGTTGTTCTCTTTTAATCTGAAGTAATTCCAAATATAACTGTGACAGCACTGTCTGGCTCCCAACCTTTTATTCTTCAAGACCTTTAGGTAGTGTCTAAAAAAGCTGGGCTCTGTCTCTGCTTGCAGCTTTATACTCGAAGTCCTTTATTTTCATGCAGGATCTTGTGTTGGATAAATATAAGAACACCTTAAACATGCAGCTGAATTGAAATGTGATTCGCCGCCACTGAATGAACACCAGCCCTGAACTACTGACATTTGATATGGGATAATAATTCCAGAGGATAATATCTGTGATGTGATAATGATGAAGATTATGTGCTGTGTTTAGGTCAGGCCTAAGGGCATTTGTAGTTTAAAGCTGTTATCATAAATGGCTACAGCAGTAATTTCCTTCTCTGTTTGAAGTGCACAGGTGGGGTCTCTGGCTCAAATAAAATCAGCAGGTGGAGCATGAGAACC
The DNA here is from genome assembly GCA_036419115.1 of Scarus forsteni. NCBI lineage: Eukaryota > Metazoa > Chordata > Actinopteri > Labriformes > Labridae > Scarus > Scarus forsteni. The sequence goes on along the minus strand of JAZDUH010000400.1, from coordinate 4,175,049 downwards.
ATGCTGGGTGCACTGAAACCTCGAAAAAGATTAAAAAACACTATATTAACATTGACACAGGCAACCAGTAGGTAATACAGCAACATGTAACACTTTTGATCCAGGGTGTAGGAGAATAAAACAGGTCAAATTATGATTTTTGAGAGTTAACTGTAAGTCTCACTGAATGCAGCTATCTAAAACAGAAAATATGAGATTTATTTGTGGGAATGTGGGTTTTCTACAGTTAGATTCTTAATTTATAATTTAAAAAAATGGTTTTATTTTCAGTCAGGGATATCTATGTCAAAGTTCTGAACCCAATAACTAAACAACAAAACTGAGTCTTATGTTTTAAAACTAAGGAACAGACACTTTGTTGCCGTAGTTAAAGGATAAGTTCAGTTTCTACAGCTTTCACATTGTTTATAGAATTAAGTAGAACAACACTCACCCTGAAGGCTTTCCTGATCCAAACAGTGCTTCGGGAGATATTTAGATCCAAAATTGAGCGGCAGACATCTGTATAATGGTAGCACACAGGGCATACAGTGCCGCTCCTAAAACTGCATTAATCGTCCAAAAACTAACTTTTTTCACCAATATTTCATCATGGTCCACTCGGGCTACTCCTCCATTACAGTCTGTGTTGCTCCAGACATATCTTTCAGCCTCTGCTAACGTCTGAACTGAAGACTGCTCTCTGGCCAGCTGTTCTTCTCTTTGCCTCCACATCCTTCTTTCGATGAACTCCTCATCTGTAAACTCTGGCTTGAAACAGTAAGGGCATCCATCATATTCAAAGTTCTCCTCCACAACATCTTCATCCGATAGATATTCGTCCATTTTGCACAAAACTGGAAGAAGAAAGTTGTTGAGTAGCCGGTAGTCGCCCCTGAAACAATGAGCCGTACTGCACATGTGCGGCAGCCGTAAAGAAAGTTTTCAGTTCAGAGGTCACCACAGTCATGAAAACATGGGTGGAGCGACACTGGACTGTCGTGGAGGAGTAGTGTGAGTGGACCATGATGAAATATTGGTGAAACTAATGAGTTTTTGGATGATTAATGCAGTTTTAGGAGCGGTGCTATACATGCCCCGTGTGCTACCATTATACGGATGTCCGCCTCTCAATTTTGGATCTAAATATCTCCTGAAGCACTGTTTGGATCAGGAAAGCCTTCTGGGTGAGTATATTGTTCTACTTCATTCTTTAAACAATGTGAAAGCTGTAGAAACCAAACTTATCCTTTAAGTTACAGTACTGGAGTACCTTCTTTAGAAAGTACTGAAGTATTAAAAGTAAATTTTCTATTTAATGTCAGTGTGTTTCGTTGCCACAATGAATTTAAAGAACCTAATGACTCAAACAACCTACTGAAGCACTGACCTTCTTATAGAACTGGTAGAATAAAAAGCTTGTAAAATATGATATGAAGCCTATAGAAATGCCTATTGATACACAATTTAATCAACAAAAGGGCAACCATTGTTGTTTTAATCATTTTAAAATTTAACTACCCGCCCCCTAAAATAACAGCATGGCAGTGTTCTGATGCAGCTCTGGCAGTAAGTGTGTAAGTTAACTTACCTTAACATGCTTTCTCAGGTTGGACGGTGAGTTTTTGTAGTCGGTGGTGAAGTTTGTGCACAGCAAACATTTAAAACAATATGAAGCATTCTTAATTTTGACAATCTCAAACATGGACTTCAGATATGACCATGGGTGCTCGAGTGTGGAATCATTATCAGTATCTGCTGTAGCCATTATTACTGACAAGATGAACCATTATCTGATACAGGTACGACAAATCACGACATGAGCAAATCGCATGCAGATTGCATTTTACATGAGAAAAAAAAAATTCATCCACAGACTTCAAAGCTATACTAAAACCTAGTAAGAGACCCTTCATAGAAATGTATTGGAGTTAAAAGTACAATATTTGTCTTTCAAAGTTGGTGGAGTAAAAGTCCTACGTTTAAAAAAAACCCATAATACTCAAGTAAAGTACAGATACTCAAAAAAAATGTTTAAGTTCTGAATTCAAGTAAATCTACCTTAATACTGTACACCCCAATCAGGTTTAACAAGATATTCACTTGAATAAGTCAAAAAAGCTTTAGAAAACATATTTAAATAATAATGATGATGTATACAGACGCTTGTGTTTTCATACATAATGGTTCCTTGTTAAAGAATAGAAGTGTTCGATATAATATGCAGTGTAAACATCTATATTGGAGACATCTGTGTTCTTCCTTTGAGAGCTTTCTGGTGTTCCTCTGTTACATTTATGTATTTGTTCCTTTACAGCTGACAAAGGAATAATGAGAGGATTTACAAATGAGTGTTGATCCAAACAGCAGAAGCTTTCACCGACAGCCAATGACTTATTCATGTTACACTGATGTGCCTACGCTTCCTGAACGTTACAATTAGGGTAATTGGTTTCTCCAAATCTAAATTAAGTAATGGAGGCTGTTAAAATCTCTTTTAAACAATTTATGAGACGATGGGTTGATGTGAGCGGAGGGCAGGAAGTCAGTCGGACTGTTTTCCAGCCAAGGCCGCAGCAGATTGTTTCTGTGATTAACAAGATGTCCGTTAAAATCAGGTGATTCATCTGGCTTTAGGTGGGCAGGAAAGAGAATCTGTTGGCTCTCAGCTCTCCATATATCATGATGAGCTCCCAGAGCCTTATTCATCTCTGTTAGACTGCTCATGCTGCAAAGTACCAGTCATGAAATAAACCGGCACAGGCCTAAAGAGAGCAGTTAGACTGCTGCTGTAAACCTGTTGGTGTTGTGAGGAGGTGTGCTGCTGTGCTGATCCATGTGCTCTCAGGTTTACTCCAGAGTCGGTGCACAGGCTTAAAGGCTTTAGTTACCAAACTCAAACCAACCAGGGGCCACTTTCAGTCCTGTTATTTTGAAGGAGGGTTTAAAAGTTGTACCTTTTAGTTTCCATTATTCAAATTTCAGATATAGTTAATCAAAATATGTAGAGCAAAGTTCTTAAACTATTATAATGACAGTTATAATATTAACTTAAATACTTGTACTTATTTATTTAATCAAAAAAATACCTAGACCTCTAACCTGACCAGAAATGCAAAGAGAGAGTTATATTTATTCAAACATTTTTTAATAATTATATAAATCTATGTTTATTTGACTACAAGTGCCCTGTAGTTTACATTGATAATTAATATTTATGTTTCATCTCCAACTCACATTTAAAAAAACATTGGAAACTACTTGGGGATCGAGTTAAAAATAAACAGTTGAAATGAAAAACTATCTCCAGGCTAGACTGTATATATATTTTCGCACCATTGGATGCCTATAAAATGAGAAAGAGGGGCTGTAAGCGGCCTGTGAGCCCAAGATTTAGATTATGAGCATGTTATTCAATCCATCAAAAAACTTTATTTATATAGCACTTTCATACAAAAAAATGAATTGCAAAGTGCTTCACAGATGAATAGGAAAAGATAAAATGAAATATGACCCAAACCCCGGCATCCTGGAACCCACCCATCCTGCAATCCATACACAGTATTAGTAAAATGCACTATAATTAAAGGTCAATATATTAGTAGAATAGTAAATTGATAAACATTGTTGTACCCTGTACGCATTAAGGAAATGCTATCTTAAAAGCTTAAAGTGAGAAAACACTAGCGGTTAGGTTAAAGTGTAAGTTTAAATATATCATAAAATAAAATAAAATATAAAAACAACTTAAAAATTAAGTAAAAAAATAACATAATAATGAAAGGGTGCTGTAATACGAATTAAAACACTAAGAAGTAATACAGATAAAAGCCAGACTAAAAAGGTAGGTCTTTAGTTTGTCTTTAAAAACACTGACGAAAGAAAAGAAAACTCCCCAAACTGTTCAAGGATGAAGCTTAATATATGTAGGTGGGCATATTATTGTATTATTGTTTTACAAAACATTCCCTTTCACACTTATATCTTCAAAACTGATGGTTTCCAGAGAGTGAATAAACACTCTGAATGAATACATTTTGGAATTTTGTACTTTAATTTGGTTTAGAGTTTATTAATCTGTGGAGTAAAACTGCTTACCTGTCAGAGGGGACAAGAGAAGTGCTTTCTAAGCTCAGGTTCATTTAAACTTTTTGGTTTGTATTTTTTGCTGTGGTTTTATTTCGTTGGGGTTATAATAAAACACTGCTCACTGTTTGCCTCTGCTCTGTTTCTCCTGCGTCGTGTCTGCATTTCCTGCAATGTCTGCAGCGATGGAAGGAGACGGTGAAGTGATCATCAGCCCGGTGCAGAACTGCAGCCACTGTGAGAGCGGAGAGTGCCACGAAATCAAGGACAAAGTCGTCTGTTACTGTGACGATGACCTCATCCTGGCTCCAGATGGGGAGTCCTGCATCAACGAGACAGGTACAACACAAACACACACTCTGATAACACACATACGCACAAAAATACCAACTTTGCAGTTTGATCAGAGAGCCACAATCTTCGTCTTTTAGACAAATGTATGAGATAAATCTAATTGCAGGGATAAGTTAAACTGTGTATAATTGTACCTGTAATAGAGCATGACTCTGTGAATAGATAATGAGTTAATCTACCAAAGTAATTAAGCCTGGGAGGCTCTGTACTTTATTGAATCTTTATCTGGGGAAATGTTTTTTTAATAGTTCTTAATCATCCTTAATAATTTCCAATCTAAAGGATTAGCTAACCTGTTTGAAACCTTTAGCAGAGTTAGATGGAGATGAAAACTGTACTGATTATCTGCCCTACAGACGGATTACAGCTCCATCTTCACCATGGAGAGATAGTTATATTTGACTTTTATTTTAAATATAGTGTATATAAGAACATTTTCTTTGAAATGCTTTGGCATTAAGGCACTACATTAGAGTTTGACTCGGCTTGACTCAACCTAATTTACCTTCAAGCACATTGTTTCCAGTAACACTGGAAATACCTCCTTAGCAAAGAAAGGGTCATGATGCCGTGCAGTGATGGGCAGTAATGCCACAATAAATAGCCTTGTCAGTAGCTTAATTATATTGTCCAGTAGCTTTGTGGTGGCCCTGCTGTTTTCTGATTCAGGTAGCTTTTCAGCAGTTTAGTTTTTCTATTGAACAAGTAGTGTAGTAGCGCTCCAACAAGCTACATTTCCCCAAAGGAAAATGGGGAGCAGTGGAAGACATCAGCCACAGAGCGCTCTGACACAGTACAAAACAAAATAAAAAAAAAAAAACTATCAGACATTCAAATGGGCTTTTTAAAGACAGTGTACTGACCAACGACACTGACAGCACATATATATATTTGGTGTGCTGCAGACAATCTGGCCCATGTACGCAGGTGATTCACTAAAAAAAACAAAAAACTCATAAACATTATTCTAACTATATATTTTCTGTTAGCTTGAAGACAAGTTTAAACCTGATTTAAGTAAGATTAAAACAACTGACCCTTTGTCAGCTTACTGACTGATTGACTTAAAGGTTAATTTGTAACCTTTATCACTTCAGCATAAATCCAAAGTGCTTGTTTTTTTTTGTTTGTGAGAGCTACTTAAAGGATAAGTTCGGTTTCTACAGCTTTCACATTGTTTATACTCAAATCAACTCATCTTTATTTATAAAGCACTTTATAAACAACCACAGCTGAAACAAAGTGCTGTACACAAATAGACAAAACAACACAGACATAGAATGAAGTAGAACAATATACTCACCCTGAAGGCTTTCCTGATCCAAACAGTGCTTCAGGAGATATTTAGATCCAAAATCGAGCGACGGACATCCGTATAATGGGCATGTTAGCGCCTCTCCTAAAACTGCATTAATCGTCCAAAAACTCATTAGTTTCACCAATATTTCATCATGATCTGCTCACACTACTCCTCCAAGACAGTCCGGGGTCGCTCCACCCATGTTTTTGTGACATTCAATCCTCCAATTGAATGTGATTATCACAACAGCCTCTTATTAAATTCACAACAGACATTTCTTGTGTCATTATATTTTTGAAATAACACTGCATTGACAATGATGTGACAGAAAAGTGGTTTGTTGCCGATGACAACATCACGCCACAGTGGGTTAACAAACACAAGTCAATGATTACAGCGTAAATGAAAGCCATGTTGTGAATTTTCTCTGTGGATTGAGAGTACATTAGTAAAAGATGTTGCTGCACCTCGTTCTTATCATAAAACCACAAACATGATAAATGAAATATGTTTCATCTCAATGCCTCTGTCTTCCTGCACGATTAAATTGTTAGCGAGCGATGTAGACAAACCTCCAGTGGATGAAGAATTGCCTCCACATTTATGATTAGTAATCTCTAATGAATAATGAGTTTATGAATGTAGATCTAAAATGAATTCATATGGCATAATGTCGCCATATAATTTGAAGCCACATAACAGGGCTATTACCATTTCAATAATATCTTAATGACCTCAAGTGTCTCCTTGCCCAATGATTTGCAAATCTGTTCCCTGTAATGACAAGCGCTGGATAATTCTATGATGCTGGGCCGTAAAAGGTCATAATCTCAATACGCTCCCTCTCGGTGTGCAGATTCATTCCTCCGCTCAGACAAGTGAAATGAGATCTTCCCTCGCGCTGAAAATGAATTGACATGCAGCAGCCGTCGCTGCTCCTAAGCTCTGTTGTGTCATCGCTTTCACATCATTAATTAAGTAAGGGATCAGAGCCACGCAGTGAATGTTAATACTCCTCTGGGGGAGATAACGACTGTGAAACTGTTCTGTCCTCCATGTCTCACAGAGGTGTCCCTGCTGCCGCCCCAGCCGTCTCTCTCCCACCTGGCGCTCGGTCTGTCCGTGGGTACCTCGGCCCTGATCGCCGCCCTGCTGCTGGCCGTGTCTGGAGTCATGATCAGTAAGTACTGACATGTCGCCACTGATGGAGCGGAGTGAGATTTTCAGGTGGGAGGTGAAAACTCTTCAAAAACTTCAGCCAAATGAAACTCCTTTTGCTCAAGTTTGGAATAGATGTTATTTTCCATCTTTCTGGAACCGTGATATTGATTTAATAAAACTTAATATAAAGCACACACTGTGAAGCATCAGTCAACCTTTAGTGATGCATAACCTTTCCTTTTAAAAAACATTCATTCATTATGAAAACTTCAACTTGGATGCAGTCTGAAACAATTTATTTATATATTATAAAGGATTTGGTAAAGCTTTAGTTAAGCAGCAGTTAATACTCATTTCAAACTCATCATCTGTAACAAATTTTTCATCATGTTTAAACTAGGGCTGTCATTTCAGATTAATTAATTACAACAGAAATTAATGTGTTAAAAAAATTAATCGCAAGATTAAATATAGCACACAAACATTTTGATACCGTCCAGCTGGAGGACCCGTACATGGCAGTGGCACGTCACTTCTCACATGCGTCTCTAGTCAAACCAAACAAAGCCCAGGTGACAACAGGAACGGCATATTTGAGACTCTGCTTTATTTTATTTTTGAATTTATTTATCTATATTTGTACTACATTCTTTAATAATGCATCAGGCCTAATTGTTTTGCTGGATGTCCTCGACCTTTTTCTTATTTTGAATTTGATTTATGAAACACACTTAAAGTGTAATTTGAGTTGCCTGATTGAGCTTAGAATTTTCTGGACAAGTTGCCCTGACTTTGGTTTTATTCTGTCACCAATAAAAATGTGGATTTACAATCTTCTCTTTTTATTTATTTATTTATTTATTTTATTTATCTCAAACTTAAAGAAAAGAAAAGAAAAGGAAATACATAAATAACAAACAACAACAAACAAATCCAACAAGTAATATGTAAACCAAACTGTACTGTTACAGTACATTAACAAATTAAGCATGTGAGTACAAACACATGCCCAGCAAACAGTTTGAGAAGGAACAGAAGGAAGCAAAAAAGCTTATCCTGCCCCTTCCTTACAAATCAGGTACAATACTAAACTATAACTCAATGCCTGCTGATATAATTCATGGAAACAATGTGGATTCATGGGTAATAGTAACCCCCTTCTTCATAATAATCACCATGACAACAAACAAAACATCCTCAATATAAGTCAGCACTTCAGAGAACTCAATATATACATTACATGTCCATATAATACATATCCACATATTGTTTATACAGTTTTTATGTAATCAACCATTTTAGATGTCAACAGTATTCATAATCATCCATCCCATAATACTATAAAATTTCCCATAGTATAACTGTTCTAAACTACATTTTTAAGTTACTTACTATAATTACTTACATATGTTAATAGTAATCAGTGTTTTAGTGTATTCATTTGATCAATCATCCACTACAATTTTATAATATCCTAGAATTCAAATTCTTCATGTGGGTACTTTAAGCAGATCTGAGATTAAAATGTGATTAACTACATTAATTAATTATAAATCCTGTAATCAATTAGATTAATTTTTTTAATCGCCTGACAGCACTAGTTTACACATATTTTACAGCTTAATACAGTGTAAAACAAATTTATTAGACCACCACCCGATGTAAGATTTATGCCATAACTGCTCCAATTTAACAGCACTGAAAATTACCAAAATATATATTTAGTGCATCTGTAATGATTAATGCATCAGTCAAACAAACAAACAAAGAAGCACATTATTATTACTTGAACAAGATATTAGATTATAATTATTTACTTGCATCAGTTAAAAAGAAAAAGGCATTTCAGTGGAGTAATATTTTGCTGATTCATTTCTGACTTCTCAGAGAAGCCCTGTCACCTGGCTCAGATTTAAATATAAAAAGGTGTTAAAAATGTATTTTGAATAACAATCGCAATTTCAATTTCAAACAAGTATTTGAAAGATGTACACTGACAAATTGTAAATTGTATTTAAAGTTTTTTTGACAGGCAGTTAACCCTTTGATGCCTGAAAACATAAATTATGGCAAGAAAAATCATATTTTTGGAGTTTAATTGTTTATTTCACTTTCTACTGAAACACTAAAAGAATTCCCAGAAAACATGACACATATGTTTTGTATTTTATTTTATACATTTGGTGTTTCTTGCAACTGATGATCACCTTGAGGACATTTGTCATTTATCTGATAATATTCAGATTTTTCTTTTTTATAATTTGTGGATCATATGGATTAGATAAATGTATCAATGAAATGAAAAACATGTTTTAGTGGTTAAATGTTAAGTTGATTAATTTCTGACTTCTCAGAGAAGCCCAGTAAACTGGCTCAAATTTGGACATAAAAGGGGAAAAAGTTGTTTGTCCAAGTTTTGAACAGATTGTTGACATTTCTGTATTTACAGCCATTTACTTTAAGTAGTGTGAAACTAAATTCTGCTGCAGTAACAAATCATCATACAAAGTATATCTTATATTACTCTTCATTATGGCACCTGTCAGTGGGTGGGATGCACTAGACAGCAACTTAACATTTTGTCCTCAAAGTTGATTTGAAGAAGTGCCATTGTTAAACAACGTGGTAACAGCATCTCCAAAACAGCAGCCCTTGTGGGGGGTTTCTGGTCTACAGCGGCCAATGTCTGTCTAAAATGGTCCAAATTTAAAAAGTTAAATGTTGAATGAAAGGTAAAGATCGCCAAGTTTAAGCCCAGGGGGAAACATTAAGGCAAGTAAAAATTTAAATTCCAAAGTCCAATTGAAAAACTGTTGTAACATTATTAAAAACATTTAACTTTATACACTATTCTTGTCATTTTCTACTGTCTGATCAGTTTCTTAGCACCTTAACAGAATAGCACTGCAACAAAGCTCTGCCATCTTCACACCTCAAGAAGTTCATGTCAGTTCTGTGAATACTATCCATGTCAGTTGTTGTTTGATACATCTTGGATGCACACAACATGGCGCGTGCTTCGGATGTCCACAAAGGTTGAGACACAAACTCAAATTGCTCCTGGCTACCACTTAGTCCGTAGTTGAACAAACTGGGGCTCAGCTTGTTCTTCCATTCTGTCCTTAAATCACAACTAGAAAAGCACTCAGAGAGCGCAGACCTCCGCCAAGCAGCTCAGTTACGGCAGTGCCTTTTCCACAACCCCTGTATAAGATACAGCTCTGGATCACCATGTGCTCCAATGGACGGCCAAGATGGAGTACATTATTGTAAGGAGGATGAGGCGGAGACACCGGGAGGGTATACAGTATATCACTAAAGGCGATGACAAACCAGGAGTGCCGGTGGATCACAAGCATTATGAATGGATAAGCCAGCTGCGGTGTAACTGTCTCTTAATTTTGTGCTCCTATAATGACAAAGGAACAGATTACATCTGTCCTGGGAGCTGGCCCACACGGTGACGCGCTTCGTGGCCTCCGATGCGCGCCCTGATGTCCAGTCCATTCTCCCAGCCGCTGAAGTGACAGCAGCTCTGACCGTCTCAGCTGGAGAATGATCTCTAGCGGAGACGGTCAGAGCAGCAGGGATCATTCAGACCAATCAGACGCTGTGCCTCAGCCGCAGCGCATTTAAAGGCGAGGAGAGGCGCTCATTTGATTGGTGGAGACAACACTCGGCTGTGTTAAAGCCACTCACGTCTATTCTCCTCCCACTCTGACATTTGTGCGGAGGGGCAGAGACGTGGGCGTGGATGTGCTCCTCTGCGCCCCTCTGCGCCTTGAGTTCACCTCTCTTGGCATTGCAGGAAACTTGCAAAGTGCGCCAGTCACACCCTGTTCACGCGGCAAAGGCCGGCGAAGGGCAGGTGCGCCTGCGCTTGCGCCTGGTCTACGAAATTAGACCATAATGTAATTGCTTCTTCCTTCCAAACCACACATCTGGTAAAATTGTCATGTTAATCTATTTAGTAGTTTTGTGTGATCTTGCAAACATACATAACATATGCCGGCAAAAACATAACCTCCTTGGTGGAGATAAAAAAGGATATGGATGAATACCAGGTCTTGAATCAGCAGCGTAAATATACTCCTACCTAGAATGCATAGTTGTTACTGTAGCAACAAGCAATGAGGATTGATTTAAAATAAATAAATAAACATACATAACTGGCAAAGTAAAGCTTGTTGATGCAGAGATTCAACATCAGAAAGCTCAACAGTTCCATACCACTCATGAAGAGTGAAGCTTTGGTGCTAAAAGTCTGAGAGGCTCGTATCATATTAGTCCTTGAAGTCCCTGTTTACTGTTTACACAACTGACACATGTTGCAACTGTGACACACAAACACACACTCACTGCGGTGCCAGCCTGCTTTCTCTCACACGGCCCTCAGCAGCTTGTTGTCAGATCGGCGAGTGATCCTCGTGGCCAGCACAGACATCCGTCTGCTCGCCTGCTCTCAGGCTCTTATAGACGTGTGCACTTATTGAGCCATCATCTCCTCCACACACGCCCACGCACACTCGCACACACACATCCGGACTCCCACCTTCACTCTCACACAGACACAGCAGTGGTCCTGGCAGGAGCTGAGGAGGTGTAGGACTACAGCTGTGATGAATGAAGCTCACTAATGATGGATGGATGCTTAGCCCACGGCTGACAGCACTCATACATTAGACAGCACTTGGTAAATAAATAACTCCCCGACACACACATATGCAGACACACATAATGTTCTCACAAAGACGGATGTGCTCTCAGCCCTGGACCAGGCCTCCAGCTCTTTAAAGAGCTCTTTATAGGGTGTGTGTCAGAGCAGTCTTCATACAGTGAGCTGTTCCACAATAAGTGTCTGGAATGTGAAGAAGGGAGATGTATTACCCATGGAGCTTTGCACTGGAGCTGAGGGTATCCATATTATCCTGTATGTATACAATTAGTACAAAACGCTACTAGACGCAAGACTACTTACCAGGTCCCCAAAAAGGTCACACCGATTCTGTTTTCACTCCACTGGCTTCCCATGCATTTCAGAATCCATTTTAAGATGCTTTTCCTCACTTTCAAAGCCCTCCATGGCTCCAGCACACATCTCAGAACTTTTAAAACACTACGTTCCTGGTAGGCCTCTTCAGTCCACTGGGCAAAACCTGTTGGTTGTTCCACACTCTAGACTAAAAACTAAAGGTGGCTGTGCTTTTAGTGTCATGGCTCCGACTCTGTGGAACTGGCTCCCTTTTGGTTTAAGATCTGCTGAAACAGTTGATTCTTTTAAAAAACAACTTAAGACCTATTTGTTTGGTCTGGCCTTTGCTTAATGTGTCTTGTGTGCTGTGTTTTCTTTTATTGTACCTTTAAAAATTGCTTGTATTGTTTTTATTTGTTTTGTGAAGCACTTTTTGACTTTGCTGTTCTTGAAAGGTGCAATATAAATAAACTTATTATTATTATTATTATTATTATTATTATTATTATTATTATTATTATTATGTTATATCGTTGGAAAGCCTGATTAGTCACCTTTACAATCAGGTACAATTTGTAAAGACTGTGTGTTCTGGAATGATCAGCACAACTTAACATGTCGATAGCGCCCAAAACAAAAGGTCATAGTCCTACAACTGGAATCTGGTGTTCCAGTTTGTGAAGTGGCAGCATTATTTCGTGTCAGGCCTAAACCGTTTACAGACTGAGGACCAAATTCAGTGAGACTTCTGAAGTCAGAGACAGGCTGTGAAGTGGGCACCTCAGAAAGACAACACCCTTAAGAGACTGGTTCCCCACGTGCTTGAGCCGTAGTCTTTCTATAAGGGATGGGAGGATTTAGCACATTTTTTTAACTCAACAAAAGAAATGTTATTTTTGACGGCATATGTTCGTTTGTTCGCAAGATTATGCAAAAACTACTGGGTGGATTTTACTGAAAATTTGAAGAGATATTGAACTTTAATGGCTAGATTATGGTGGTGATCCAGATGGCGAACAACTGTTTGCTCAATAATTTTCTACCTAATAATGATATTAACATGATTTGATGAGTGCTCGGTGTGGGTTTACAGGGCCAAGGAATCATAATATGATAGTAACTCAATTTGCAGCGTGTTTCCACTGGCCTGGTACCTCCTAAAACAAGCTAGTTTTAGTACCTACTCCGCTCTGGTTCTGAGCGAGCTGAGTCAATACTAAAAGATGACGTCACCGGCTGCCAGCTACTGATTGGTCAGACAATGTCGTCATCGATGAGTCATGAGCGCGACGACCTGGCGTGCTAGCTGTAGCTACCATTAGCTTACCCTCATACGTCTTTTCTTTGCAGCTCGATTGCTCTCATCTTTGGCTTCATTCTGTTGTATAGCTTCCAAAACTCTCCTGTGCTTCTCAAGGGGTATTTCTTCTTGCCACCTGCAGCCTTCTTCTGCTTTCCTTTTCTACTCGGTTTGTGACAAAAAGCCACAGATTGTTGTGTCGTGCTCAAATTGGTGTCACCGCAGTGTCGCTCAGCTGTTTACAGAGACACTGCACACCGTTGGGCAGGCGACTGGGGCTAATGGAAAAGCAGCACAAGGCGAGTAGAGTAGAACCGGGTAGAGTCGAATAGAGTAGAGTAGAGTAGGGCTAATGGAAAAGGGCCATCTGAGTGCTTTCTAGTTCATTTGGATGGTAGCCACATTTTCATTCCATGAATGCACAACCCTTACAAGTTGTACCCCTTCATAAACCAGGGTTTATAACAACATAAAAAAACAGCTGGTCATTTTAAAGGGGAGATAATTTACCAGAATTACATTATTTGAAGCATGAGTCAATGTCAAACTGATTGTGCTCCATGCTCATTCTTGATAAACCCTTGTGAACTCGATGTCTTTGCAGGATTTTTAACATCATATCATATATATCGTTGTACGAGCCCATACACTCCGGCTCCACACATGGATATTTTAATTGATTAAAGTAGCCTTTATCAGATTTCTCTGTTAATATGAATCAGTACAGGAAGAATATGACTTTTATGGCGTTAACTTTCCAATATATTGTTAAATTCTGATCTCTTTCTAAATTTCCCACAGTCAGTTTGCTTGCTGAGGTGCTTGAATTACTGTTTCACTTTTGGGTTCCAAAGGAGTGCATAAACATTTAAGATTAAGGTGCCATAGTATTCTGTTCAAGTCCTTTGGTGTGTTTAGTATGCTCCATTTACATGAAAGAGCATTTCTATGAACAAGAAAAAAATCTAATGCATCAGGACTGCTCCCTCTCCCCCTTTACAATGAAAGTTGCTGCCTAAAGTGGCTCTTTTCCTGGCCCCCGATGTCCTACCAATGTTTTGTTGGTTGTTTGAGCCCATTGGCACAGGCCAGCTAGCCCAGTGTAGAGCTAAGACAACAGACAGGATGCTAAGTTGTTGAAACATCATGTTAAACAGCCCTGACCTGACCACTCTAACAGAGTATCTAAGATGGAGTGAGCATACAGGTAGATCAGGGGTAAATGAAACATTAGGGTTTTTTTAACATCAGTGATTGTGTTGTTCTCTAAACCTGATATTTGTAGTTAATAGTATCTAGAACCTGAACAGCTTTTTTTGATTGAAAATTGTGAATTTAACACTTCCTAAACACCAGATTTGGGAGTATTTCAACATTTGAATAGTCCAATCTGCCATTGAGGACGTCCAATTTGTTTCAAGCACAAATGATTTTGTTTTTATATAAAATGCTTTTGAACAAACAAAAAAGTCTTCAGGGAGATAAACTACAAAGTCCTCCACTTTGTGTGCTCTGGCTGCCAGCTATTATCTTCCACTAGCAGATGGGATCAAGGTTTTGTTTATTTTTCTAAACTGTGGGTATCTCTGCCGTGTAATGAAATTCCTCTCTTTCATTTTGTGCCGTCAGTGTACAGACGCAAACACACAGAGCTGCAGTCTATTCAACTGGAGCTGCAGAGTCCGGACTGTAAGCTCAGCAAGCTGCGAGCCTCCACCATCATGACTGACTACAACCCCAACTACTGCTTTGCAGGGAAGACGGCATCTGTCAACGACCTCAAGGAAGTGCCACGAAGGAATATCTCCCTCACCAGGTAAAAGATGGGATAGAATTCAAAACCAACATTTATAAAGATCACACTCTTGAGGCGGTAAGAGACAAATCCAGAGAGGGAAGAGTCCACATTTCTACATTTGGAGTCGTCAAACTCAACTTAACAAATGTGGTTCACTGTACCTGTAATGAAAATCCATTAAAACAAAGTCTTTAAATGATGCTGACTCATAAAGACAGAATGATGAGAGAAGAAGCAGTTAAAGTAAAACCTGAAATATTAAAGTGAGATGCTCAGCAGGTAAGAGAGGATTTTTACAGCACTCTTCAGTTTTAAATTCATCTGTCATGTTTTTAACGTCAACCAATAATCATTCAGAATCTTTGTGAGAAATCCTTCACATGGAGCCATGAATATCTCCTAATATTTAGATTTCAGTAGGCAGTGAATCAAGTGAAAAAGCTGCCGGAGTAAATTCTGAAGTAAAGTTTGATGTTAAACAATCACATTGTTGTCTTCTACAGGAGTGAACACAAACAGAGCGCTAACACAACATCAAACTTTCTTTGTTTTAGATGGAAAAAGACAAGGGCCACTGTGGTAAAAGAATCACTTTCTGAAATTTAAGACAGAATCCACACATTGGAGAGAGGATTATAAGAAAAAAAAGTCATAGTTATGGGATTAACGGCAGGATTATGACATTAAAGTCAGAATTATGTCAATTAATCAATCAATCTTTATTTGTGTAGCGCCAATTCATAACAAGTGTTATCTCAAGACACTTTACAATAGAGCAAGAACTCTTCATTTTGTGGATACACATATATGCATAGATACATATATACATATAAAATACACATATACATATATATACAAATATGTACATCCAACACCCAACATGAATCCATATAGCCAATCATGAATCCCTCCATCATGGCGGCAAGAAAAAACCTTCTGTTAGGCAGCAGGAAATCTTGAATGTGGATCCCAGTCTCATGATGAACAGCAAATCCACACGATGCTGTGTTGGGTGTGAGGGCAAAGGAAGGAAGGTAAGAGGAGACAAGTGGACTAGAATAAGAACTAAAGTTAGGGACAGGTTCATGTACCATCAACCTGTCGTCTGATTTATTAGAGGGTAGCCTCTTGAGATGCTACATCTCATTTTCAAGAGGGTCCTCATGTCTGAATGGTTGTGGTGATCATTTTATAGAAATATAATCTTAGATATTCTTACTGAAAATAAGAATTTATGGTAGTGACGAACTCATGGGTGCCCAGACCACAAGTGCATCCCTACCATATTTGTCTCCATTAAGTATAAATGTGTTAAAGGCCTCTTGAGATGTGACATCCCATTTTCAGAGGGACCTCATGCCTATGTGATGATAAATACTGTATAGTTACTGTAGATGTATCAACCATGGATAGGGAGATCATGCTAATATCTACATTAACAGCTATAATGATAATGGGAATGGAATGTTCCTAATGAAATGGCCAACCATGTGATTATGTTCCAAATTTTAAGGTTAAAGTCAGGATCATGAAATAAGTCTGAATTATGAGATTATAGTCAGGAATTCAAGATTAGAATCATACAATTAAACCCAGAGTTGTAAGATTAATATCAGGGTTATATGATTTAAGTCAGAATCAAAACATCAAAATAACAATTATGAGATTAAAATTTGGGTAAAATAAAGTCAGAACTATGAGGTTAAAGCCAAAATTATAAATTTAAAGTCAAAACTAAAAGATTCAACTCAGGATAGTGAGATTCAAACCAAAATTTTAGCCCTTAAATTGTAAGTATGGGATTTAAGTCAGGATTATGAGTCGAATCAAAGTAAAAAATTATAAGATAAAAATAAAAATCTTTAAGAATTATGAATAACATGATCGAATTTTGTGAATTTTAGAGTTTTACTTCTATGTTAAATTTCTGGGTTTTGTCACAAATCTAAAGAAAGAGTTCAATCTTGGGAAAAAAATCAGTGGCCCCAGTTCTTTTCTTTAATTTGAACCTTTTAGCATCTTTAGGGACACAGCTCTGAATGTTGCTTTTACTTTGGCCTTTGTCAGCTGAAGATTTGGTGAACAAACCTCCTCAGGAATATTTCATTTTGTACTCCACAGGAGACTGACGTGAGCACACCGGTTTATTTTAAGGACATGTCTAGCCCTGACCTCTAATGTTTACAAACCTAAGCTTATATATCTCTTGTATGCCCCCTCCTGTGCATGCTTGAGCTGAAATATAAATGAGGTGATAAATTATTAACCTGTTTTTGTGTCCCCAGGGGTCTGGGTCATGGAGCCTTCGGTGAGGTCTATGAGGGGCTGGCTGTGGGGATACCGGGTGAACCGAGTCCACTGCAGGTGGCTGTCAAGGTGAGCCCCCGCCTGATCCCTCAGGTTTTCAAAGGTCAGAATTTAAACAAGGAAAAAACTGGAGCTTGTTGCAAAAAACACCGAACTCAGAGAAGCCAGGGTGATTTGTCACAGGAAGTAAAAGTGGAGTAATTTGACAGCACATCAGCCAGTGTATTAAATTAGTGTGATTCCTCTTTATCCTTCTTTTCCCTACATCTCTCTACTTAGTTATCCACCAGTGATTGTTGTCTGATTAACTTTTTATTTGGATGAACCACCAAAACAGCGGGACCGCGGCTCAATTACTTTCTTCTGTCTTAAGAAGCACTGACTAATTTTTGGGGACTGGACTCAATACAGTGTGAAATAACAATGCACAACATTGTTGATATGACACCAAGATCAGCAGATATTGGCTTCAAAAGCTTAATGTCTTTGTCCGCAGCAATACAATTTTCTGTGAATATGTAATGCAGATATTGAATACCTATGCCATGTGTTAAAAGGATAGTTTAGGATTTTTGAAGTAGGGATGTATTAGGTACATAGCATAAGGACACGACTACCCAGAAAGTGACAAATGAAAATAAAGTGGAAAAGTAAACTGTTTTAATGTGTTTAATACAGGGTGTGGGTTGTTTTATCTTAAACTCTGTAAAATATGCAGAGTGACGGTGGTCTCATCTGCAGCAATATGGTTTATGTTCCTTCCTCGGTGTGTGTGTCTGCACACAAACTGACAGATACTGTAGTGAACAGAGTAAAGGTGCATTCACACCTAACGTGACTTGAATGACCTGGGTGAGAACTCTCCACTCAGAGTCAATGTACAGCCATGATCAGACCAGGTCACACATGATGTGACAAATGTGAACTGGGTAACTTGGTCCATTTTTAGGAGGCATATTGGAACAATTCCCACTTAATAAAATTATATTAAAGGAAATAGTACACGCGAGGGCAGGCGGAAAGCTCTTGCAGCCAGGAATTAGACCGCACCAACCCGCTAAACAAAGTAGGATTCAGCTAAAAAAAATGAAAATAACCAACTCACTATCACTCAGTTAGCTGGAGTAAAATCTTAGGTAACGAAAAATGAGGCATGGAATCTAAGTTTAACTTAAATGTATTAATGAGAAATCACAAACACAAAATTCACCGTCCCCACACTCCCATATCCCGCAATTAACCCAAATCAACCAAAAAAAAAACTACTCAGTCCCAAAATGAAAAGAAATAGTTCATAAGTCCCGTATCCAAAACGAAAAAATCCTTGTAATCCTCGGGGTAGAATTGAGTCCTGTCTCAGTCAGCAAAGTTTATTCCCCGGGGTGCAAACAAACAAAAGATATCCTGAGGGTGCGTCCTCAGCAGACGCTGCACAGCCGTACGGGCTGGAAGCTCTTACCAGACCCCTCGAACTTCCCCGCATGAATCTTGGTCCTCTAGTCCAGGCATTTTGTCTCCGATCCCCGGCATAGAGTACCTTAAGCCGCTGTCTTTGTCCAGGGACGCCAACCTCCACACCGCGCGCCGATCTCTCTCCGTATTCCCAGCACCAGAAAACAAAAAGACTTCACTTCCCAGGAGTCTTTGCCCTTTTGTAACCTCCGGCCGAGGATGATAACAAATTAACACAAACAATACAAAAAATAATAATAATACAATACAAAATAAAACATCTCAATATGAGCCATTTGCCAATAATTCGCTGTCAGGAAAGAATAGTTCACTTTGCCAACTTCACGCCAAAAAACATACATTCTTTATAAAGGTGATGCATGATCAGCTGTGCTGGGTCAAGCTGCTGAATTCTTCTCAATCTTTGGTGACCTTACAATATGGCGGTGCCCTTGTCCCTGCAGACAGGCCCTCTTGGGGTCACTTTGGATGTGACAGCCAGGTCATGCCGCGACAGCCAGTCAGCGTTGTGTGGGTGTGCAACAACACCTGTGACGGATGTTTTTTTCCAGTTCACAGCTGGATTGCAGAGAACTCACAGAAGATGCTGCTGCAGGGCCATCAGAGTCGGAGGCAGGAGTAAAGTGAATGGTCTTTAGCCATCACCCTGTTTCCTTTGACTTTATTTCTTGTAAAACTGTTTTAAAAGATAGGTTAAGAAAAAGACACAAAAGGGCAAGCATCACATTAACAGATGTTGTCTAAAGATCACATTTTCATGTGCATATATCAATGTTGTTTTAGGCAATTTTGGCATACATACAAATATACAAAAAACAGCTTTCCTACATGACTTGAAATATCATGAAAATAGTTCCCACAAAATACAGGTTCAATGCAAAAGTAACAACAATAGAAATGGTATAACACGGGACCTAACAAGGCACTTAAAAAAGCAAAGGAATAGATGGTAGAGATGACGTCCTGAAAAACGATCAGTAGAAGGAAACAAAGGAACATTTTTCCATTACATCCCTCTGCCCTAGCTTCCATGCTCTTTCTGTACAGGAGAAATGCAATGTACCTCATACAACCACACTTCAGAAATCCCAAACTGTTCCTGTAACTTCAGGCTGTAGGCTATAGTTCCTGTTGAGGGACTTTTGTCTCATCCAAGCAGCCTCAAGTTGTTTTTTACGTACAAATGTGTCTTCAGATCTGCTTGCTTTCATGTTGAATGGATGTTGGGGTAGTTTAATGGTCTGGGTGATATTATCTTGACTTGCTTAAAGGGACTGTGAGGAGTTTCTAAGTAATTAAAAAAAAGTCTCACTTTTAGATACATGCCTGATCGAAATACACACTCAAGTCAAGTCAAGTTTATTTATATAGCATATATAGCATGCTTTAAGATGAGTTTTATAGCATCAAAATAGGTTATCTATAAATGCTATTCCTTAGCTTCGCAGTTGGGTTGGACAGGGCTGGACTGGCCTAGATACTCAACTTCGGGAACAAGACAATTAAAACTGGAGCAAATTTATATAATTCGAACGCGTCTTAGAGCACCGGGCTGTGAGGAGCGATATACAGCCGGCTACAAAACTAGGATACTAAGTTTACCAAGAATTGCTTGTTGACACATCAAAAACTACCGCTATGTAGCTAGAAGGAGATTCATTACCTTGTTGCTTTGCATTCTGTAAGTTGTTGAAAAAAAGGAAGTTGAAAAGCAATGCAGAGTTCTGAGGAAGGTCTGAGCTACATTTTTATTAGCATCACAACAAACACACGCTTTAGTTTGGCTCACGTCTTTTGGTGCGTTCCAGTTGTAGTTAGAAGTAGGAATTTCCGAGTTCTGAGTAGGAAACTGCAACTGGAACGTCTCCCGAAGTCGGAATTTCCTACTGGGAACTCAGTGAAACCTCGCTACCCCGAGCTAACAACAGCTAACAATAGACTGGTAGATCGGCATGTTTTTTTCCGACTTCAACTGGAACGCCAATAAGTTGGAGATGATGTCACTCCCAGTTCGGAGGTTACTGGAACGCAGCATTACGACAGTCGCCGCGTGTGCTCATGGGTAGCAGAGTCTTATTGTCGCCGGTAATAGATTCTCTTCACAGCACCTTTAAGCTAAGCTTCCATCCAGCAGTCTGATTCATATGTGCTCAATATGACAAGCAATAATAAGTGTTTAAATTGTAAAATGAGTAGAAAGGAAAAACCAAATAACTGACCTGTGCCATCCCACATTTTGACGACCCTCTAAAGGGGTGCAGAGCCGATCCTGAAAGGTAGAGCCAAAGGCACTTTAGTCTGTTGGTTGGTCACAAAAATGATCAGTTCCCATGCACCAGCAACAAAATGAAAAAACATACTGCACCTGATAAGCTGTGGATTTAGAAAGATTTGTTCACTGCTGTTGCTGTAAAGAATGTTAGTACAAAACAATGCTAGGTAGAGTACTGGATAATTTTGTGGGTAATCCTGCTCTGCTTCACACATTTACATAGCAGGGGCAACCCTTGTTCACCAGCTTACATCCCTTCCCTCAAGTGCTGGCACAGGAAAGGCAAATAAGATCAGGTTTACCACTCCAAACCATACCAAATTGTACCTTACCAAATCAGACCACTCATTGGGATCAATGCTTTAGAAACAACTGAGCGGGGTTTCAACACCACAGCTTGCCTGTGTATTATTGCCAAGCATGTTCATCACTTCATAACCACAGTGTGCCTGAAACATTGCAGATGAGATGAAACAGAGGTGTAGATATGCAAACAGAAGCAGTTTAAGTTGTGTGCAAATTAAAGCTTAAACATATATTTCTTACACCAATCATCACCTCCCTTCTATAACTGATTTAGCACTGACCTTTTTGTTGTTGCCTTCAGACTCTTCCTGAGGTTTGTTCTGAACAAGATGAGCTGGACTTCCTCATGGAGGCTCTCATCATCAGGTAAGAGTCTCTCACCCGTTTAACAACACTCTGCATCTCAAACAGTGCCCACAAAGCCATCTCTGCCTCACACCTTTCCCTGCTGTGTGTCCACTCCTGCAGTAAGTTCAGCCACCAGAACATTGTGCGATGTATAGGAGTCAGTCTGCAGGCCATGCCCAGGTTCATCCTGCTGGAGCTGATGACCGGAGGAGACTTGAAGACTTTCCTGAGAGAGACCAGACCCCGACTGGTGAGGCTCACTGCTGCGTTTAAGTCCAGCAGTGCTTTGACTTAAAGTTATCCATGCTGTTCTGTTTCACTTTTTAAGCTGTTACATCCAAACATTTCTGCTTATTGTTTAATAATGATCACCCTCAAGCTGTGATCACACCAAGCACAAAACAAATACCTGCATTCCACCTTAACTTGAGTAAATCTTGTACTCATGCTCAAATGGTTCATAATTAGCAGATTTTTCACACTTCAGACCTGAAAGAATCTGTTTCCCAGCAACAACATGTGTTTTCACTTTCTTAATCCATGATCAACACAATGGATTTCTACACTCACTGTCTGCTGTGAGTGATATTTGTAAGAAAGTACCTGCAAATTTATGGAAAAATTCTTCTGTAATATCAGAAAGAAGCAGACAGAAAGGTCTCCAGTATGCTTTTGAGAGATACGTTCACCAAATCAAACGCTGTCAGAGTTCAAATGAAGAGGACATTAAAATAGAGGAGAAAGCGCACAGATCTCAATGCAAGCGTCAAGCAACCCATGTGCGGACACTTCATGTTCAAAACAGTCACATTCAAGAACAACAATGTTCTTAACAGCAGTGTAAGTTTTTATATATTGTTTAAATTATGCTAGGTTAGCTTTCATTAGCGTTGTGTTTGCCCATTTCTAGCTTTGCACACAAAATGCTAAAAAAAAATCAGTATGTCAGAATTTGTTTCTATCTCTAACGAGAAATCCTTTTTAAATATTACACTGTGGCTCAAAGTTTCACAAAAGTAACCTACTATTGAGACAACTTTGTGCTAATGTCATTTTAGCTAACACACAGACCTATGGTTAGATAACAGTAGTTAGCTGTTAGTAGTTAACAGTTAGCGCTTTACTTTAGAACAAAAGTAGGTGTTCTTGTGCTTCATCCACACCTGGCGTCTTTTGTCCTTTGCCTTGGGCTTGGGGAAGACAACAAAAAATACACCACCACCCAAACTTCTCGGATATCTACTGTCAGACTTGTTATTCCCATATGCACAACGCTTAGGCATATTACTTGACAGGCCTGTCATGTATATTTACAGTTCCTAACAGGTTTGGAGTGGTTGCATACAGCCCCACTTCAAAAAGTCCTCTAATATCCCATCTGTGTGTCAACATAGAGAACCATATTGATGGATGGATCCATTTCACTCCCACTCCTAACTAGAGTTGTTCTGATCCGAATACCAGTATCAGTATTGATCCAATACTGCCAAAAATGCTGGTATGGGTATCTGCGAGTACCGGAGTCCAGGCACCATCCAATGCCACATAATGTATTGAATTAGTAATCTACTTACTGTTTAGCACCATTAAACTCCAGCACATTTCTTCTTCATGACTCTTAAATCAGTAGTGCTGTGCTGCAGCCTGCAGGAAGCTGGAGGAATTGATCACGTGACATAGACAAGACAGACACTTGTTTGTTAGAGAGGCTTTGAGCTAAGCTAACAAGCACAATAACGCTGCATCATTACCTCCGCCAAGGTGGTTATGTTTTCGGGAGAGTTTGTTTGTCCGTCCGTCTGTGAACAAAATAACTAAAAAATTTAGGGATGGATTTTGATGAAATTTTCAGGAAATGTTCAGCATTGGAAAAGGAAAAAGTGATTTGATTTTGGTGTTGATCCGGATCAGTGTCTGGCTGCCATGGTGAAAAATGTGATTTTTGTTAATAACTACTGAACTAAAATAGATATTATTATGAATCCAGTTGCTAGTGGTATGTTTTCATGGTCAAGGAATCTAAATATTCCGATGAAATAAAGGTAGGACTAATATTTATGGTAAAAATTACAATATGGCTAAGGACTGTGGCGCTGGCGGAGGTATGCGCTCTCCGAGTGCTTTCTAGTTGTTGTAATTATTCATGTTTTACAAAGGGTTTAACCTGAGCCAGGCCTTACCACAATGATAACTAGAAAAGCACTCGGAGAGCGCAGACCTCTGCCAGCACCACAGTCCTCAGCCATGTTGTGATTTTTACCATAAATATTAGTCCTACCTTTATTTAATGTAAATATTTAGATTCCTTGACCATGAAAACATACCATTAGCAATTGGATTCATAATGATATCTATTTTAGTTCAGTAGTTATTCACAAAAATCCCATTTTTCGTCATGGCGGCCAGACGCTGATCCGGATCAACACCAAAATCGTATCAGTTCTTCATTTTTCCATGCTGAACATTTCCTGAAAATTTCATCAAAATCCATCCATTACTTTTTGAGTTATTTTGTTCACAGACAGACGGACGGGCGGACAGACAGACAGACAAACGAACTCTCCCGAAAACAAAACCTCCTTGGCGGAGGTAATCATATCACAGTCATGCAGGTGTAGTATGATATTTTTTAATAACATACTGGTGTAGGACCACAGCACAAGTGTCAGTATCAGTATCGAGAGGGAAAAAATGGTATCTGAACATCCCCACTTCTAACAACTACAATGTACTCATCTTTAGTGTTGATATATTTCCTCTTATGTTTTCTCACATGTCTCTTTCTATTTCTGCTCTGTATGATCAGGAGCACCCGTCCAGCCTGACCATGGTGGACCTTCTCAACGTGGCCAGAGACATTGCTAAGGGCTGCCAGTATCTGGAGGAGAATCAGTTTATACACAGGTATTTCAACAGATAACTATACATAATGCATACAAACATGCCAGGAATATAGCATGGAATGAACATATGCAAGGGCACGACTATGCTAGCTTCTTCTCTGTAGCTTTATGTTCCTCCTACCTTAACAGATCAGAGAGATGAACTTTGTAAACAATGCAGAATCCATATGGATGTGCAGTAACATATGGCCCACAAAAAGTAGGTATGAAAAAGCACAAACAGACTTCCCTACATTCATCTGCTGACTCCAACTTACCATTATGAGGTGCCTGCTTCCGTCCAAGCGTAACATATGGACTCTGCATGCCTTCTGCTTCTCCTATGATAGTAGAAAGGACAAGTGATGGGTTTAGCATCAAGAGCAGGCAGATGGGGGAGCCGGCTTGCCTTTTTACAGTCTGCATCCAAGGCATAAGTAAACAGAGTGCCCCCACCTCCCCCCTGCATCCATATTCAGAGGCTGCTGAACCAGAGAATGTTCCTGAAGAATTTAAAGTCTGTCTCTTGCAAATGTCTCCCTCTGAATGTCCAAACGGGACATCAGGTACTTTTCAAAACAGGTCAAGAATCGCTTCTGCAATCAAATTAAGACAGTTGAGACGCAGCCCCCCTTTATTTCCGTCTGTGACTTCCTGGATATTGGTCAATGACAGACGAGGCCTGTTAAAGCTTGTTTGCTCCGATGTGGCACAGTAAAGCCCCATCAATCCACCTAATGGCCGACTCTTCTCCGGTGGCTTTTGAGCTTCTATGCAGCCTCGGTTTAGCATTAAAATTCCCCCCAGCGTTGTCCTTGAGGTTAATTTCATTTTTTATGGAGGTATGTTTACTTTGGGTTTAGTAAAGGGCGGTAGATAAAGGTAGGCTGGAGGAGTAGCCGCCGCTCAGAGAGAAAAAAAGCAGCTTTTCTTGGGGATTACAGGGTTGGATGGTGAGCCACTGTGTGCACAAACAGGTTAAGTCACAGGGTTAATGCTGAGTGAGAGCAACTCTCTGGCCTCTGAGTGTGTATGTGTCTCTGTGTTGTGGTGTTTGTCTAGTTTATTGAGCATTGGTCCAGTTGTTTTACTCTCTAACCTGCATTTTAGGCCTGTGTCTCATTTTAGGAACTAAATTATTAAAAGGTGAGGGATGTTTCAGAAATGCTGCAGTGGATTGCTTCAGCTTGTAAGTGTAAGGTCACTTTCACACCCACACATTTGGTCTAGACCAGTGATTTTGCCGGCCCACAGGTTCCCAACCAGCCCCCAAACTATTTTTAAATTCTGAAAAATGTGAAGTAAAACATATTCTGTGACTTTAAGGGTACCTTTTTGTCTTTAAATCACTTTAAAGGGACTGTGAGGAGTTTCTAATTTTTTGCAAAAAAGTCTCACTTTTAGATATATGCCTGATAGAAATACACACTTTAAGATGAGTTTATAGCATCAAAATATGGATATGGATACTCAACTTTGGGAACAAGACAATTAAAACTAGAGCAAATTTATATTATTCGGACACGTCTCAGAGCACCGGGCTGTAAGTAGCCATATATAGCCGGCTACAAAACTACGATACTAAGCTTTCCAAAACGTACTTGTTGTCACACATTAAAACTACCACTATGTAACTAGAAAGAGGTGCATTACCTCGTCGCTTTGCATCCTGTAAGTTGTTGAAAAAAAGAGTTGTAAAGCAATGCAGAGTTCTGAGGAAGGTCCGGGCTACAACACAACAAACACACGCTTTGGCTTCAGTTACATCTTTTGGTGCGTTCCAGTTGAAGTCAGAAGTAGGAATTTCCAAGTTCCGTGTAGGAAACTGCA
This sequence comes from Scarus forsteni, assembly GCA_036419115.1. Classification (NCBI taxonomy): domain Eukaryota; kingdom Metazoa; phylum Chordata; class Actinopteri; order Labriformes; family Labridae; genus Scarus; species Scarus forsteni. The sequence continues at coordinate 4,148,681 of JAZDUH010000400.1, read as the reverse complement.
ACTGGAGCGTCCCCCGAAGTCAGAATTTCCTACTGGGAACTGGGAACTTTGGGCAATTTCCAACCGAGTTGACAATCAAAGATGGATGCCCCCAGTGTGAACAGTTATTTAGCTCTTGTAATAATCAATTTATTTGCACTTCTGACTGGGGTGTGTCGCTCTAGATCAGCTGTATACATAGTATTGTTAGACTTATATTTACAAAAATGCTGCCATAGTGATAATCACATTCTTCATGTGATATTTGTGAACAACAACGTAGGGCGTGCTAACAACAGCTAACAATAGCCTGGTAGATCGACATGTTTTTTTCTGACTTCAACTGGAGCGCCGATAAGTCGGAGATGATGTCACTCCCAGTTCCGAGGTTACTGGAACGCAGCATTACGACAGTCGCCGCACGTGCTCATGGGTAGCAGAGTCTTAATGTTGCCTGTAATAGATTCTCCTCACAGTCCCTTTAACGATGAATGCAACCTCCAAATCACTTGATATTGAAGCAGTTTCATCAGGATGTGTATCAGTATATAAAAAATACAGATATTATATTAGTAATGGCAGGTTTATGGTTGAATTTAGGTACACCCCGAGAGGGGTGAGGGAACTTTGCTGGAAGTTGAAAGTGAAGTAGCTGCATCTGTTTGTTAGACCTAAATATTTACAGTATTTACATTGTTTTCAAAATCAGGATGGAAACTCGCCCATTGGGGATACAACTCACTAATTCATCAAACTCACTGTTTCATTGTTGTTTTGATTTCAGAACATTTCTTACAATAAACTGGATAAAAACATCATTGTTGATCACACATTAAAAAAGTATAAATGGCCCATTTAATAGGCACAAAAACAAAAAATGTGATTATCTTAAAAAGTCACATATGATCAGATAATAAAACACTGATCCACTACTAATGTTTTATCAGTCTGTAGGTTCCCCTTTGTGTTCCTTTTGAGGTTAAATAAAGACATAAAATGCAGTTGTGTTTATTTTATTAGTTGTATTTGTTCTTGAACAGTTAGCAGCTCATACCTGAAGGTCAGCTGACTGATGATCAGACATAGTGACAAACAGATGTCTCCTATCGTGACTCTTGTCTTCTGCAGCCTTTCCTCCGTACATGGATCTCTGGTGGGAGGGACCAAGACCAGGGAAAGACAAGAATAAATCACTTGGGATCCAGCCATTGTCAGTTACTAGCCATTACTAGCAATCGTACCCCGTTTTAACAGTTTCATAGCAGAACAGATTAAACCTTTTTATTAGAAAAAAGCAAGTGGTGGAAAGTATATAAATGCATATTAGTCACATTTAAATGTAAAGATCATGTAAAAGCCATTTTATTAAGATGTTTGCTGAAAAGTCTTTTGACTAAACAAGTTTCTCCATCAAGACTTTAAAATCTGTTTTTCAATTAAGTTAATTTGTTTTGCTTTGTTGCTCATCAGGCTTGTTGCTTGAGAATCTTTCACCTCCTGAGGATAATCTTTCTGCTGAGGACAGTCAGGTAGTTTAATGTAACCTCAGGTGCTTAAACAGACTAATAACACACAGCTTGTTTTAAGTGCAGCAGTGAAATGGCTCTTTAAACTGCTGTTAAAGGGACTGTAAATAAGGTTCTTCACTCTGAAGGCAGTTAGCATTGTTTAAATAACAATCTGCTCTCACTGCCGTGCTGCATATGTCCTTCCCTTAAGCCCTCAGCGAGCAGTCTGTGACATCTACTGCCTCTCAAGGCCTCCCCCTGCCCACCAGCACAAACAAACCATTTGCATGAATCCTTCCAAGTCATTAAACAAGGACTACTTGGATTCAGCTTCGGCACCTCAAGAGGAATGGCCTTTGTTAGGAGGTCTGTTTTGTGTGTGAACTCCCATGCTGACTGTAGTCATGGAGTGATGGAAGGGATTTTGTTCTCTTGCAGCAGAGACACAGCTAAATGGGTAGGTTTTTTTTTTTTAACTTTTGCTCCTTCAACAGGATGCTGAAGTTGATCAAAACAACACAAAACCACCATATATCTGTGGACTCACAGCAGTTCAAGTGGAAGGATTTATAATATTACAGTACAGATCCAGCCACTTCATTTTCCCCTCCTTGCTTGCTACCTTCCAACATCCAGCCAGTTACCAGCTGACTTCCAGCCACTGGAAACTCCCCCCACTTCTATGAAGTTGAACCTTGACTCCATTGAACACATGCCCACTCATGCATTTGCAGGAGGTCTCCATGAGATGGTGCCTCCCTCACATGATGACTTAGCCTCAATCTCTATCTTAGCAAGTAAATCAGCTAACAGATCAACTAGGAGCAAACTTTCATTTTATTCATTCATTTTCTACACCACAGGCTGGAGACTATCCCAGCTGTCATTGGGCGAGAGGTGGGGATACACCCTGAACTGGTCGCCAACCATTCACACTCATACCTAAGGGCAATCTAGAGTCACCAACTAACCTAATGAGCATGTGTTTGGTCTGTGGGAGGAAGCTGGGGGAAGAACATGCAAACTTCACACAGAAAGGCTCCTGCCTGACCCCTGACCCTGGGATCGAACCGGTCCTTCTTGCTGTGAGGCACGTGCACTACCTGCTGCGCCACCATGCCAGACAGAGCACCACATATTCACCAACTATGGCCTAAAGTTTACTTTCTATGACTGTCAGGGAGGGCAGGCCCTGTCATGGACCAGCCTAGACCCTATCAGGGACAGTGGGGAAGTTTAAGTGGCTGTACCTGTATGAAGCATATCTGATGTGAGATTGCGGCAAAAAAGTGAATTTTGAGTTGTTTTAAATGATCCAGGCTGAATGATACTGCATTATATTTTCTAACAATGATATCTAATGTAATTTTTTAAAGGCAATTTCCATAAATTGTAACAGTGTCCAAAGTAGTGTCTCCTGGTTTAGATATTTTCTGAAGACATGTTTGAGTATGTTCAAAATTTGATGTAGAAAGACAACAGAAAGAAAAGTGTAAAGTCTCTGTTTGACGCAGTGTAACACCCCTATGTCCATGGTGTTTGCCATCTGTGGCTTTCAGAGGCCGTTTATGCTTCTCATGTACATGAGGACTATGCCTGGAGTGCCTGAATCCACAAAGTTTTGAAACCAGGGTCAGGAGTGGAAAGTTTTGAAAACTGATTTGTTTCCGCTCCATGTAGACAAGATACAGAACATTTCAGGGTGAAACGCTGAGTCACTGCATGTGCAGTCCTCTTTTACATAAAGGCTGCACGCACAAACAGGGAACAGCAGCAGCCTCGGCCACCTACCAAGGAACATGTGTGCTGCTTGCCTGCTCGGATTGTTATTCAGACACATTTGTTGTCCAGACAAGAAACTCCTGTGTTGTCTTGCATCCACTCGCCATTGTTGTTGGGGAAAACTTTTTCATTCTCGTACGTGTGTTGTAACACTACTGTTCCTCTGCAAACCTACATTTCCATCTACTGGACTGGCATGCACGCTGCAGCGTTTTCAGTCATTCTCACGTCTCCATGTGAACACAAATTGCTCTTGAAAATGCAAAGCAAAAACCTTTCCATTTCTGGTGAAAAGTGTCCCTGTAAATGGGTCCTTATGTTGTAAGTGATTAATAATGGCTGCACTGTGATCTCTGAATAGGTGATATCTGACAAGCTTTTGTTCTACTAGCTGACTGAATGAGACAACTCATTGTTCTGGTGTCCATCAAACACCCTAATGATGGCATGACATGCTTTGAGTCACATGACCTGCATTGCACACCCAGTGGCGATTGTTATGTCAGAGTTAAGAGGATAAATTGCTCAGCCCACGGTGTAACTTCAAGTCTGTTTTTGCTATTTTGAGGACACGTGTTCTTGGTGTACAGCTAGGTGCAGGGCTCAGGGGATGGATTATGTATCTTGATTCCAACATGGGTGTGCCTTAAGCATAATCTAGATCAAACCAATCAAAGTGTCGGCTCTCATTCCCTTTAAGCCAGAGTAGTGTGCACTGGGCTGTTTATTACCACTGCCAGAGAGGTTATAGTTGTGCTGAGATTGTTGGTAGTTTGTTAAAAGGGTAGCTCAAAAACTTAACAACAGAATTTGATGAACTGTTCAGGGAGTTTTAATCATGGCCCAAGGAAGAAGGTTTTGGTGGTGATCCAAATATGGATGTGAATCCAGAAACTTTTAAATTGCTTTCGTTGTTTTTACTAATAACACATGAAGTTCTCCATAGATTTGGATCCCTTTTCAGAGAAAGCTGATCATGTCAAAAGGAGGAGGTGATTAGATTAAGTGGTGATCAAATCTGTATGTGGATCTGGATGTTTTTAAAGGATTTCTTAACAGGGTCAAATCAGAAATGTTTGCAGACCTTTTTTGTAATCCTTGTTAGAAGTTTGTTGACAACCACCTTTCAAAAACACAATATTTCAAAATTCAACAGCAGGGCAATGCAAGCTACATTTTCTTATCTTAAATGAAATATTTAAATTTCATCTGCTTGTGTTCATCACAAACCTTTTTTTACGTATTTATCTGAATACACCATTTTAAAAGCCCAAATACTTCAGTCTTGGGAACCAGGAAGTCGCAAACTCGAACACACTTGCATTTTTTGGGCTTTTTCCTGCAGTGTTGACAACTCCTCAGTAAGGAAAGTAGCTATTGGCTGTCCCAAAAGTCGCTAAAAGTCGCTAAATGACGTCATCACCTATTTTGCATAATCGGCAATTTGCATGAATTGTAATGGACGCTGTAGGAGAGAGGAATAACATCATGGGAGAGACAAAAGTGAGTAAAAAACACCCCAAATATGTTTAGAACTACAAATAAACAAAATAACTTCAACATTAACAGCATTAAATGATTTTAATGCTCGTTTTGTCCTGTATTGTTAAATGTTATAATAGCAAATTTAATCACATGATTGTTATTTGGGGTGGAATTGCTAGCTCTACAACCAACCCTCCTCCTTTATGCAAGCCAAAAGCAGCTTTGCGCATGCCCATTTCATTTGCAATCTGGACTCGGAGGGGTGAGGGTCTCCTCTCTGCTCTGCCTGCAGCTGGGACTGCTGCACGAGGCTGTGAGACGTCACCGCCTGTGAGTGCTTTGGGATGGGGGAGGGGCTCACGGCAGTGAGCGCCCGTTGCTCGTTGAGGACAGTAACTGCAGAACGATACGTTCATGTCAGTCTCCAAAACACGAGAAAACTCTCCACTAACACCAGAAAAAGTCGCTAGATTTGACGCTAGTCGCTTTTTTGAAAAAAAGTCGCTAAAGGGGTCTGGAAAGTCGCTAAATCTAGCGACAAAGTCGCTTAGTTGGCAACACTGTTTTCCTGTACCTCTTTATTTAATGTCAAAGATCGTCATCTTGTTATTGTTTGGTTTACTGGGATGATTGAGATCTTTACAGCCAGGTGAAAATATTCAGCACAAGACCTCAAATGAAAGGGGTGTGTCTTAAAGGAAACCAAAACTGCCTAGTTACTAATTTTTCTGACTAACTACAATAGAAGGCCATCAAACCTCATCAACCACAAGAGAACAGACTCTGGTTTAGACCTGGTGGCTGCAGAAATACACTATTTTCTTTATGGGTATGTCATTTTCGAGCAGAAGGCTTAAAAAAAGGGACTGGGGCTGAGAGATAACAGAAAGTAAGCAGACTCAACAGATAATGATGCTGTTTTCTAAGCTGAATTATTAATCATCAAACTTGAGGTCGACTACAGTATGATGCATTGAGCAGAGCATTTCGTCACATTAATATGAAGCAACCATGCAGAGAAAAGTCCCAGTCTTAAAAAGCCCTCACTTTACATCAGTCTAAACTATTACTTTACCCTCATTGTGTCATTTCAGATCCGAGTAAATCAGAGCAAAATCATCCCAAAACAGTGTTCCTGTCTCCACTAACAGAGCTCAGAGCCGTGCTTTATACCATGATTTGTTTTTCATTTCCTCCTCTGTCCGTGATGTAGTCACAGCATAGTGTCACATAAGGTTATTCTGATGTGGAATTCTGGGTATTTATCGGCCATGGTGCACCACTCGCCTTTAGTGTGAAGAGTAGCAGGGCGCTCACAACGTCACTTCTAAAGATGTTCGGAAAGTTCAGCCCCCGAGGAGCAGAGCAGGACTCAAGTGTGGGCTCCATTTCCTTTTCCCCAGACAGGAGCGGGGCACACTGTGGGAACTATATACTGTATTTTGTCACCCACCCTGCACAGTTCAAATATGAATTGTATGAATTTCCACTTTCTGCATATGCCGCAGAACATTTCCATCCATCCTGTGGATGCACCATGTGGGCAGAGCTATAAAGCCTCTGTAGGAAACTATACCAGTTTGCCCAAGGCAACAAGATAGTTACAGTGAACTTCAGATCCAAGGGGAGCATCTGTAGGTGTTTCATACAGAGAGCTCTCTTTTACATGCAAATATATGAGGAGCTTATACCGGTGAAGAGTCGCAGCATGAGCCGAGCTGTGTGAACGCCAATGTTCAGGAAGTCTCTCTCTCACATTTAGAATATGATAGTTCACACTTCCCGTGACAGGGGGTTAAAACGTGGATCAAAACTTGTAAAGGGACCATTTTGAATTAATCAAGTATTGTAGGGACACGCACTAAGCTGACCGACTGTATTTTTCTCTCTTCTTAGGGACATCGCAGCTCGAAATTGTCTACTCACCTGCAAAGGACCAGGCCGGGTGGCAAAGATCGGAGACTTTGGGATGGCCCGTGACATTTACAGGTGAGGTTTCAGCATGCACCCCTCACTGAGGACCAAGAGGAAGGCCCAAAGCAACAGCCTTGAATATTGAAAAATAAAGCATGTGAGGAAGTGCAAAAACTGCCTTCCTGGGCAGCGATGACTGGATTAAACAAAATGTTGTTTGGGACTTCTTTTCCATTTAAAACAATTAAACCCATGTTTTCATAAACTCTCATTCTTTTTTGTTATTTGATTAATTTATTAACTTGGCTGTGTTGAGAGAATAAAAACAAGACTTAACTTTGGCACATGAGCATTACTCAAACGGGGTGTGGAGTCACAATCAAATATCAGCAAGACAAAAAAGGCAAAAAAAAAAAAAGTTACTCAACAATGATACCACAATGGGGGCACAAGAAACCAGATTATAGATTCTATAATGCACTATGAAAATGCTGAGTAGAAATACTATGAACTCTGTCATGTCATGTAACTTGAGAAAATAACAGGTATTAGGAAATGTCAGGGTCATAACTCGATTAACTGTCTTGAAAATTATAATAATGCAATTCTAAAAAGGGTAAAAAATTGTGCCTTGGTATGTGTAGAGGTAAACAGGAAGATGTTGAAGCTCAGATGTAAAAGTAACATATTTTCTTGATTATAACACATATTTTTTGCTCTTAAATAATGGCTTATTTCCAGATGCATATCATACACGAGTACAAGAAAAATACTTATTTTGTCTAACCAGCATCACAATTGCAACACACTGAAATATTCTCTTTCTCTGTGAAACAGTTTTAATTTTTAATTTAGTTTTACCTATTATATTTTGCCTAAAACAAATTTTAGTTTTCTTCATAATTTAGTCATCTAAATTATTTCAATTCTAGTTATCTCTGCCAAGAAGGTTATGTTTTCGGGAGTCTGTCTGTCTGTGAACAAAATAACTCAAAAAGTTATGGATGGATTTTGATGAAATTTTCAGGAAATGTTCAGCATGGGAAAAGGAAGAACTGATTCAATTTTGGTGTTGATCCGGATCACAGTCTGGATCTGCCATGACGAAAAATGTGATTTTCGTGAATAGCTACTTAACTAAAATAGATATCATTATGAAACCAGTTGCTAATGGTATGTTTTCATGGTCAAGAAATCTAAATATTTACATTAAATAAAGGTAGGACTAATATTTATGATAAAAATCTCAATTTGGGAGAGGACTGTGGTGCTCTCCGAGTGCTTTTCCAGTTTAGTTTTAGTTGATGAAACAACCTTTTAGTCGACAAAATCTACTGTTAATTTAGTCAACTAAATATAAATTGTGAAGTGTAAGGCATTTTTTATGTTGCCTTGACTTTCTGAAGGCATGTTGTACACTTGAATCCCACCACCATGAAGCAAAGACAGTTGTGACTGGATGTCCCTCTTAACTCATCCAACCTTTCCAACACAACCAAAGTGGCTGTGACTCCTAACTTGTCTCTACTTTCTATGTAACGAAGTTTCTGTCAAACATTTTCGTCTAGTTTTTCTTTGTTGACAAAATGTCAGTTAATATAGTTAAAGTTTTCGTCCATGTGCACTTTTTTTATTAGTTACTGTCTAGTTTTCGTCAGGGGAAAAAGGTTGTTGATAAAAACTATGACAAAAATAACTAGAAAATAATCTTAACACTGCTGCTGCCATTTTGTGAGCAAGGGGATGCTGTGATTGGTCAAACAGATTGGCATTTTGATAGCTGCTCTCTGATTGGTACACGATGACTGAGCATGCTCAGTGGAAATCAAGTAATTGGGCATGCCTGAAGGAAAAGGTGTTTCTGCATTTATTGGAGAGAGAAAATCATGTACCCTATTATTTGTTGTGAAAATACTGAAATTTACGGAGCCCCGCTGGTGACATTGTATAGAAAAAAAATAATGCGTGGCCACGAGAAAGTAAGGCAAGGTCACGAGATAGTAACATGTGGCCATGAGATAAATAATGCGTGGCCACGACATAGTTAATGCATGGCCATGACAAAATTCACCTTCAATATTGAGATCTGCCAGTTTCAGAGCAATACAGAGACTGTAGCCTCTTAATATGGACAACTTTGAATACATTGATCTTTATTTGAATTTGGGAATGAACTACAATGACATTCTTAAGTAACTTGCGATTAGGCATGGAGTAATTCTTAGCAAGAGACACTTAATTTGGCTGCTCTCCACACCATCCATGCTTTGGATAAGTGTGGTCACGTCATCCAGGTTTCAAATGATGTTGCGCAGTTTGCCCAAATGTTACGGAGGCATGACGGTGGTGCGTTCAGTGGCACCGTGGAAAAATAACTGCTAATTTCCAGACAATTTTACTACAACATTATTGATTGATAGCACATCAAAATCAGGCACTTGAGGCCAATTTTTACTAAAAGCAAATATCAAAAAATTCAGTTAAAGAAAAATCAAATTTGTACTTTTGATCGAGGAGGTCCAACAGAATATTGTAAAGTACATTCCCAGGTAGGCCTACCTCTGTGCTTTTTTTCCAAAAAATTTAGTGTAGCATCATTGATTGAGAGCATTTCAAAATCAGGCATTGGAGGCTCATTTTTATAAATGGCAAATATTGAAAAAATCATAAAAAATCAAAACAGTACTATGATCTGTACAATCCTACAGAATATTGAAAATTGCATTCTCTGGTACCTCTGTGCTTATTTCAAGACAAATTTACGGTAGCAAAATTGGCTGAGAGTATTTCAAAATCAGGCATTTAAGGAAATTTTTTATTAATGGCAAATATTTAAAAATTCAATAAAATCAAAATTGTACTATGATCTCTAAAGTCCAACAGGATATTGTAAAGCACGTTCTCAGGTACATCTGTGATTATTTCCAGACATTTTTACTGTGGCATTATTGATTGAGAGCGTTTCAAAATCAGGCATTTGAGGCTCATTTTTATAAATGGCAAATATTGAAAAAAATCATAAAAAATTGAAATTGTACTATGATTTGTAAAGTCCAACAGAATATTGTAAAGTGCATTCTCAGGTACCTCTGTGCTTATTTATAATTATAATTATAGATATATTCTTGTGGCCACGCATTATTTATCTTGTGGCCACGCATTATTTATCTCTCTACGCGTTGCTATCTCTTGGCCTCGCCTCACTTTGTTGTGGCCACGCATTATTTTTTTTCTATAAATGTCACCAGCGGGGCTCCGTAGAAATTTCATTGATCAAAACTCTAAATAAAGGTATTTTTTGTTGTCAGAGAGAGTAGGGTTTGGGCAGAATTTGGGGACGTGTTACATTGGAGTACGATCTTTTTCCAGGCAATAACTGATGAGGGCCTGCTATAAATGAGAAATGAGGGTATTTCTTTCTTCATCATGTTGAAGCACAGAGACATTCCTCACTCTACATCAGCTCATCAGTGGCCCCAAAAGTGTCACCTCATTCTTAGCTCAAAGTTTTTTAATACTGCCACCACTGCCACGCAACAACGTTTAAATGAAGACACAAACCAGCAGGGAAATCTACTAAGCCTTTCATCAGGTAGGAAATTAGAGCAGATGTCACAACACTGCGTTCCTTCTACGAAGCACTTTTGTGTCATCGATGCAGAGTCAGTGTGAGAACATTAGGGAGAGGTTGTTGCACAATGCCCGCAGGAAACTGTTAGGAGCACTTGATTTAATTGCTGATGTCAGATTTTCAGGTGCCTCTGTGTGATTTTGTTTTTTATATCCCTCAGCCTGAAGCCCGGTGCAGGACTTTTTTTATTATCACTGTTATTGTGTGGAGAGGGAGGGATGGTTGTTTATTTTCACTGCTGTGATGCCCTCAGTGTGTTATTTCTTCACTTGATGATGTTGCCTTCTATCATGACAGATGTGGGAAACCTTTAGATTGTCACAGGGGAGGAGTGTCACTGTGGAGGACCTGGTCATGGTTTAACGTCAGCTCAGGAGAAAAAAGAGACTGTTTATGTGCAGGTTTCTGTGGTCTCCTATTACAGAACAAAGATTCATGCCTCAAATAACCTTCAGCTGACTTAAAGGTGTAGTCAGCAATCTTCTAATCTTCTAATCTAATGCAGTATTTGTCAAAATCACCGTATTTCTCCTCTCCATCCACAAGATGTCACCACTGAGAGCATGTTGAAAAAAAAGTCTGGTTTCAATACACAGCCTTGGCTCTGAATTTCAGCAGGTAAATACTGTGGCTCGGGCCGCAGATCAGACAGAGGGGGGAGGGGGAGTAGTAGCAGATCAGACAGAGGGAGAGATAGCTGCACAGTTAGCGTATGGCTGAAAAACAGCCCAAAATAAAAAGGTCAGAGGAGTGAAAAGTGAAAAAGAAGGGCTATGACCATGAAAGAGCGAAGACCCGGGTCAACATTGGTGTTGCTTTCCGACGGTGGAGGGAACTCCGCGAATTGAAAGACCTGAAAACAGACACGGATGTCGCCGTCTTTCTGCTGGATAGGTAAGCAACATTAGCTTTGTGGTGCTTCACATAACAGTAACAGCCGTCGGGCATTCATCTTATTGTCCAATCTGCTAGAATGTACTGTTGTTGTGATGTTATCCATTATGGCAGTCGAGTTGTCTGACAAGCGTTACCTTAGCTATGTTGGTCAGCTACGCAGTTTCTACGGCCATTTCCATGACGATGCATGTCCATCAGCTTCCGGGGGTGGAGCGAGGGGTGAAGTATGAAGGGAGAGGTGGGTCTAAATTCGTTTATCAACAACCTCTCCACTCGTTTTCTCCCACATCGCTGACTACACCTTGAAGACTCATTCTCAGTCTTTAACTTTGTTGGTTTGGTTGATTGTGACGAAGAGCTGCCTGTGGTTCCCACTCATCACCCGTCACCCTTTGGTGTATGAGAAGCATGATGAAGACATTAATCATATGGGGCACTGCCACATTTAAGCGGAGTTCTGCCTCAGACACTTCTCACCCTTTTGAAGAAGACCCTTTTGCAAGGCTACATGCAGTGTAAGTAACTCTCCTGATCTCTGGCATGTACGTAGCAGGATAAAGAAATGAAAATATAGGGCTGTCATGATAACAAATTTTGCTGGATGATAATTGTCCAAAAAATTATTGCAGATAAATGATATTTTTGTCAGCATTGTTTTGAAACATATTTTTTTCATTAATGTAATTATAATATATGTCATAATAAAGTGAGTACACAAAAGCAATAAACTTTAATTTCTAAAGATAATTTAACTGTAATTGGAAGGTCAAGAGCTTTTTAGTAAAGTTTAAAAAATATATAATAAATTTTATTAAAAAAAGATTAAAACAAACAATGAAAATGAAATGGACTCTCTTTTGGGAAAAATTGCATGTAAATACAAATCATCATACTAATCAAAAACAATAAAAAATAGACCCTGTCTCTGTAAAGAAAAAAAAACAAACCCCAATGAAACACAAACAACAATAAAAATAAATAAATAAAATGGAGTTTATACAGTTCCGATATTGTGACATGTACGTTCTCCCAGTCAATCCGTATTGTTTGTCTAACATTTGTAACAATGCTGGCTTTTCAACTGTATTGATGGGCTGCATTTCTTTTGCAATGTAGCAAACCACACTGTCTGTTAGCGCACCATTTTGCTCTGTTTTATTTATATATACTTTGCAGACCAAACGCCTCAGTAAGCGCTGACTGTCAGGACGGAGGCTCCGCTGCACTTCCCCTTCTTTGTCGTCACCACTTTCAAACAAATGCGACATATCAGCTCGTCGGTGTTCATGGGCTAACACCTTGTTCATTCTGATTAAAACCAAAATATTCCCACACTGGGGCTGTGGCATTCAGCTTAAGAATGGTTGCTTTTGTGTCGTCATTCATATTAGCGTTTGTTTCCTCGTTACTCCTTGAGACGCTCACTCAGCTCTCTGTGTGTGTACACGCGAGCGGCCCCGCCTCCCCCACAAAGATTGAATGAATGACAAATGCTCACTCCGCTATAAATCTGCTAAATCTGCTCAAGAACCAACGCACCCAGGTGTTGAGAAAGTTGCACAGAGTGAGCCATCTTCTCATTCAGCCTCTTTGGTAAAAAGAGAGGAGGAAAACATACATGCATGCACGTGTCAACTTATCAAGGCCGGCAAATTTACAGAGGACGTTTGTACTTATCGTGTGGTTAATTGATTTATTGATTATCGTGACAGGCCTATGAAAATAATAATTACCAGATTGCTGAGGGCATCTAAATATTTACAAACAGGGAGGTTAAGAAGCCAGGTACTGTTGCAGTCAGAAATACTCCTGAGGTTAAAGCAGTTAGATTTGCAGTGATTCTAGAGAAGAATAAATATTTTACCTTGAATGACCAGTGCCTCAGAGGAAGCCCGAACACCGGTCCCCATTGTGGCTTTAGGTAGTATTTGTTTGTCAGTGTGCTGCAGAAAACACTCACAGCGAAGGCAGAACAAAGGCATTTTACTCGATAAACACACAAGAATCAGGCTTCACATTGTGTTCTTCTATCTCTCTCTCTCTCTGTTCAATACAGTCTGTTTACTGTCGCCTTTAATACTTCACTATCTCCCCGCTTGCCTTCCGCACACCAACCTGCTCACACAGGAAAAACACACACACACACACAGCGGTATAAAACACCTATTTGTGCTATAGATTTCCCGGGACTGTATTTAAGCCTCCCTAATCTGCAGCTCAGCTTTCAGTCTGCACCGCCGCTGTTAGCAGGGGTAATAAATATGTCCAGAAAGCCTGAGCTAAAGAAGAAGAGGTCGATCCGCTGATAAGGGGATTATCAGTCTTACGCTCAACATTTTACCTTCCCTCAATCCTTTCCAAATATTTCAGCATTTTGTGATGAGCAGATAACCGGCTGAATAGCAATGTACTAAACTTTCATGTGTGCATACAGGGTCTCTGTGGTTTGAGATTTATGTCCCCCCCACAGGCCTGATACGGCAGCTGCTGTGAGTTAAGGGTGCCCCAATTGATCAACAATGGATCATCGTTGGCTGATATGCTTTAATAATAGATAGCTCTGAATTATTGCTTTTAACCAATCATTCTGTCACCTGAGGTTAGACTTATCACAAGGTTTAGGGCAGAAATTACCCCTACAGCGGTGTTTCTGTGCAACAGAAGCCCAGGGCGCACGGACCAAAGCCCCCCTCCCTGCTCGTCTGCCGGTTTCCTCTGCACTCAGACGGGGCCATATTTTACTTGACCAAAAATACAAATAAACGGCCTCCGCTGCTCAGCCACAGCTGCAGCGGAGGCTCTGCAGCAGAGCCACAGCTCTGCAGCGGAGGACGTTTTACGACCTGATGAGGACTAGAGCCTTATTTAGCGGTGTTTTTGTGTGAAAGTAACGTGCTGAAAATTCTCTAAATAAAACGTGAATGCAGACCTATATCAGATTTTTTCGGTGGGAGTCCGTTTATGTGTGTTTTTGGTCAAGTAAAATATGGCCCCGTCTGAGTGCAGAGGAACTCTGCATACGAGCAGGCAGGGAGCAGAGAGGGAGGATTTGGTCTGTGCGCCCTGGGCTTCTGTTGCACAGAAACACTGCTGTAGGGGTAATTTCTGCCCTAAACCTTGTGATAGGACCCAACTTATTCCATCCCGGAATATCGCTTTAAGCTTTAAGAACCACTGTGTTTGTGGAGTATGTCATATGCAGTTTATTAATGACAATAATAGCTAGAAAGCACCAAGGTAGCTCACAAATTGCTGTCACATTTATAGATAATAGTTACGTGATAAAGTTACCATCATAAAATGATTCCTTGACCTTGAAAACACACACCTAGCACTCAGAATCATGTTGATATCATTATCAGTTAATCAGTTATTGAGCAGTAACAATTATTTGCGAAAGGCAGTGGTCTCGATCACCACCAAAATCTAACCATTTCTAAGTTGGGCCATTACTAAGATTTCCTGAAATTTTAAACAAAATCCATCCAGTAGTTTTTGCATAATCCTGCTAAAAAACAAACAAACAAACAAACATACATTGGCACAAACAAAACCTCCTTGGCGGAGGTAATAACATTGTATTTATCGAGCACTATTCAGAAACTCAAGAAAACTAGCGATTTCAATGTGGATGGGTAAGTGCAGTCTTGTATGTGATGGGGGAGGGAGTTCCAGAGGGAGGGGGCAGTGATGGAGAAGGCAGGAAGTCTGTGGTTAAGAGCTTTGTGGATGAGGGGGAGGAGTTTGGATTGTATGTGGTATGGGTCACAGTGTTTATTTTGACAGCACTTTCTAATTTAGTTTTAGTCTTTTGCCTAAAATATCTTTTAGTTTAGTCTTAATTTTGTCCTATAAATTGTTTCATTTCAGTCTAGCTTTAGTTGATGAAATTTCACAACCTTGTATTTGATGAAATCTACTGTAAATTTAGTCAGCTAATATACAAATTGTCAAGTATAAGACATTTTTACATTGCCTTGAATTTCTTAAGACATGTTTTACACTTGGATAGAATAAAACATTTTTTAGAAATTGTGGTTAACTGGCAGTCTGCATTGAGGGAAAAGGGGGGCTATATTTAACTGTTCAAATTGGTACGAGCGTCCTATTGGATAATTACTGCATAAGCGATTATCTTTCAGCTGGCAACAAGTTATTTAACCCCAGCTGATGCAATGAGTAGCTTCTCATTTCTTAAACAACTATGTCGAAAGACGCATCTTGTGGTCATTGAAAAGAAGTTAGTCTGTTTAAGAAGAATCAAATCATTGGCATCAAGCAGAGAAATCATTTAAGACAATTGCAGAAACTACTAAACTGAGTTGAGAACTGTCCAAAGCATTATTAAAAACTGGACGGATAGTGGGGCACCATCGTCGTAGAAGAAGAAATGCGGTCGAAAAAAATCCTGAATGATCGCTATCGGCGACTCACTTGAACGTTTGGCCAAATCAAATCAAAGAAAAACAACAGTAGAACTCAGGGGTAGGTTTAATAGTAAAAGTAAAAGAATTTTCACAATGCACAGGGAACTCAAGGCATTGGGACTGAAAAGCTGTGTAGCCTTGAGAAGAAAAAAAACACTAATCAGTAAGGCTAACCAGAAAAAAGTCTTCAGTTTGTTAGGAAGCATAAAGATTGGACTTTGGAGGACTGGAAGAAGGTCATGTGGTCTGATGAGTCCAGATTTACTCTGTTCCAGAGTGATGGGAGCATAACGGTAAGAAGAGAGGCGGGTGAAGTGATGGTCCCATTATGCCTAGTGCCTACTGTACAAGCCTGTGGGGGCAGTGTTATGATCTGGGGCTGCATGAATGAGGTCGGCTGACTACCTGAATATATTGAATGACCAGGTTATTCCATCAATAGATTTTTTCTTCCCCAATGTCACAGGCATATTCCAAAATGACAATGCCAGGAGTCATCGGGCACAAATTGTGTGGTTCAGGGAGCATGACACATCATTTTCACACATGGATTGGCCACCACAGAGTCCAGACCTTAACCCCAGTGAAGTCTTTGGGATGTGCTGGAGAAGGCTTTGGGCAGTGGTCAGTCTCTCCCATCATTAATACAAGCTCTTGGTGAAAAATTAATGCAGCTCTGGATGGAAACAAATCTTGTGACAGTGTAGTAGCTTATCGAAACAACACCACAGCGAATGTGTGCTTGAACCAACGCTCAAGGCCATCCAACAAAATATTGGAGTGTTTGACCTTTTTTTGTTGCCGACTGTTTTTTTGGCCAGCACTACATAACTCGAGTATCCTCCAAAAGGGTATTTGTTTTTGCTTATTGAAATGTTTCTGTGCTGGACCCAGACAGAAGGATTATTCACTCCTTTTATCAGGTTACACCGCCAGCTGTCTGAGGTCCCAGCACATCACAAAGGTAGACTGACCCATAACTCAACCAGCTGATATCACCTGATCCGGGCATCTGTTTCATTAATGTTTTCATAGAGCTTTGGTGTCTGATTTTTGATAACTGTTTGTCAGTAAAATCTGCTTTTTTAAGGCAGCATACACTGAATTAATTGAATGCCAACAGCTGAAACAGTTTGATGTGATTCTATCTTTTGAAGCTAGTATTTACTTTTTGGGATGAACAGGAAAATTGGAGGGGTACTAGGGAAAAGAGCCAACAGAGAGGACAGTGGTAGGATTCACTTTATTAAATTCGGGCCTGACAAAGAGGATGAAGACCGATCGCATCACTGAATTGATCAGCAGTATCTGTGAGTAATGGATGATAGTCATGGCTGTGGCCTTGTGTGACCGCCCTCAGCTGCTCTTCAATCATCTGTCAAGCAAACAAACCCATCACTGATCTGTTTCCCAGCCTCATTGATTCAAGGTAATATGCTAGGAGGCTCTTGTGCCAATAGTTGGCTAAGTATATGTTTCCCTTGAAGCAATAATATCTGACAGCATATCATCTATATCCATCTCTGCTGACTGCTGCCCTGAAGACACAGTTCAGCCAAATGATGAGTGCTGCTTGCCTCCAGTCGATACAGCAGAAAGCAGCACTCTCTTGTTCCGATATAACCTTCAGTCCTGCTCTTACAGTCCTCCAATTCTCACACCAGAGTGAGTTTTTCTTTTTGTTTAAATGACTGTAAAAAGACTTTTGCTGGTTGCTCATTCCCTTGGTGAGCGTCTGCTTCAGGCACAGTAGCCCATGAAGTGAAGTGATGTATCAGTGCAGCTCTGTCTGTCTCAGTGGCTTTGTGACCCTGCAGCTCAGGGCTGCTCTTCAACTTTGGGGTTTTCTAAAACATTCATGAATACACATAGGGAGGTAAAACGGTCAGAAAACAGAGCTTTGAATCAGGACTCCAAAGTTTTTGTAAAACCAAATATCAAAAGAGGTTTTACTTCACCCTGATACTGCAAACACTGGCATATAATCTGGACTCTTGCCTATTTTTCAAGCAAAAAGTTGCTTGAGCAGAAACACTGGTGAAGCTAACATACCAGTGTGAAATGCTGATGTGTGTACCATCGTGAATGTACTGTACAGGCAGCAACCACAATCAAATCAAGTCAAATCAAACTTTATTTATAAGGCACTTTTCATACTTAAAAGCAACACAAAGTGCCTCATAGAGGTTAAAAACAACATAAAAACAGAAAACCTGGAGCCAGGAGCTCAGCCGGAGACTTCCATTGTCCCGCACAGACACAATGCCCCACAACACAGTGCAGGGGCCTATGGCCATGCAGGCAGAGCCGTCCTCCAGCAGTGGTCCCAGAAATGGACCAGGAGCAGCTCCCTGTGTGGAGGCCCCATGAGGAAACACTGGAGCTAAAAACTATCATACTAGAACAGTAATAAAAAATATAAGAAAGGAAGAGAGATAAAATAACATAAAGTGGATAAAAAATTAAGAATTAAATACAATAGGAAGTTTGACTAAAAGAATAAATAAGTTCTAAAGTAATATAAGAATAAAAAATAAGGAATAAATAAGTCGATAAGATCAATTAAAAGCTTGATTAAAAAGGAGGGTTTTAAGCCTCTTTTTAAAAGTATCAACAGACTCTGCAGCCCTGAGACTTTCCGGCAGGCTGTTCCACAAACAGGGGCCATAACCAAAAGCCGCCTCCCTGACACATTGGGATTGGGATAAATGTGTAATTTATCCCAACCTGACACTGTGAAAGGGCACATATGAGGCTTTTTTATGACTTATTATCTCAGTTTATTCATAACAACTTTTCCAACAGTTCTAAACATACCCCTCACTCACTTCCTAAACCACCCCAATCAACCGATAAGGCACCACCAACTACACAGGCTGAGATCCTTGTTTGGAGAGTAGTTCTTTTAAGTGGGATATCAGATTCGTCCAGTTTAAAATTACGTTCTGTTTCACACCATTGACTTTTGCTGGTAAAGTTCCAGATAAGAAATGTCCAAAAAGCATTGAAGCCAGTGAGCACTTGAGATATAATGAGGAGGTTTCCATCGCTGTGCTAGAATCTTCTTGACTGCTGTAAGTCCTGTTAGCCAGATTTTGTGAGTATTTTCTGCAAGAGAGGAGAGAGTCATCATTTAAAAGATGCAACACAGGGTCCATTGGAAACTTGACTCCTGTTATAGTGTTGAAGTTGAGTCAATAACCTTTCTCCACAATTCAAAAACACCCAGGCATTCCCATACAGCATGTGTGAATGATGCTACAGTTCCTGTAGAGCAAAATTATCAATAAAATCCGTAACCAGTCACATGTGTGATTTCAGTAGGCAAACAAATGATTAAGCCTTTAACTCAACTGTTTGGTGGAGGTCATCAATAAATTCAGATATATTAAATGTAAAAAACAGAATAAATCACTGTTTGACACTGTAAACATTTAAGAGAACAAAGAAAACTGCAAACAAACCGAAGACCAGATATTCTCTTCATTTGGGATTTCAAGGTTTTTCAAAGCTAACACCTGATGACATAAACAGGCTAAACTTTTTGGGACAAAAATCTGTTACAAAAGGCAGAAATGTTTGTCAATAAAATAGCAAAAAATAACTTGACATAGATGATATAAAATTTGACACTCAAAAATGTTTTTGATGAATAAGAAATCAAATCTATATTTATGGTTAAATATTTAGAATAATAATGATGGTATTATTAATAACTTTTCAAATCTGACACATCCTATTTTGGTTTGTTTGCACTTTTTTTTTAGATCTTAAAACATTTGCAGAAGCAGTGTTTTTTTAACGCATTAAATATTCCTGGATTTATTGACCTCTACCAGAAACTTGAGCTGGGAGTTAAAGGGTTAAACAAATTATTAAACAAATTATTTTGGTTTTTTTGATGCACCAGTAACATTTTTCCAAATTGTTTGCCATTTTAGGTTTTGCCTCATTTCAGAAAAGCTTTCTCTCCTGATATTGTTTTACTGTGTTCAACATGCCCCTCCTCATGATAGAGCACTTCTATGTGCAATACAATACATCAAGATGGGCTAAATTATGCTAATGTACAGTAGTAACAGAAGATGGGGGGCAATCAAGAGAGCACTGAGTGACTTACAGTATGTAGCCTCTGCTGCGAATGTTTATGGATATGACTTATGTGGTGGAAGTTATTGCCCAGGTTGAGCCTGATATACAGTGTTTGAGTTTGTTGACCTGTTCTGTTGTGTTACCATTAATGGAGGTGGGATTGAGACTGGAGGCTGGTGTGTTGAAGACCAGTTCCTTTGTTTTCTCTATGTTAATAAGGAGCTTATTGTCCATGCACCATTGTGTGGATTAGAGGAGGGGACTGAGGACACAGCCCTGGGGGTCTCCGGTGTTGGTGATGGTAGTGTCAGATTTAGCAGACCCTGTCTTCACAGCCTGTGGTCTGTTACTCTGGACACTGTGAATAAGGTGCATGTCATGAGGGTTGGTGTTGAGCTGTTGTAATTTTTTGATAACCTGATGACACTGAATCGTATTGAATGCTGAGCTTAGATTAATGTAGAGGACTGATGCAGAGTAGCCAAAAGTCTGCAGATGTTGGAAGAGGGAGTGAAGGAGAAGTACTGCACCACAGCGTCATCCGCTCCTCACTTGGCCTTATAGGGGGACTGGGATTTGTCCAGATGTGGACTGACAGCTGGAAGGATGGTGCGCAGGATCAGTTCTTGAATTTGTGTTAGACAGGTGTGAAGCAAGAAAATGGCATTTTAATGATTAAATTAATTACACTTTTGATTTGCAAAACCTAATATTCAGTGAAACCATTATGGTACAACACATATAGGATACATATGGCCAACATATACAGTGCTCTGCATAAATGCATTGTTAGGAAGCCTTTAGTTTCCTTTCAAAATCAACATTTTCTATAGCATACTACACCACAAAATACTCCCCCAAATGAAGGCTATTGATTGCAAACAAGATTTTTTTAAGTTGCACACAAAATTTTTTTTTTCACAATTTAAGACCAACATGCATAAATGAGTACACCCCATCAAAGGGTTGGGAGCAGAGCTAAATTTGAGTTATATTACCTTTATTTTAACCTTATGTGAAAAGAAAATGTTCTGTTAAACTCAGCTTTGTCAAAACTTTGAAAATTGGTCTTTTGTTCATTTAGATATTGATTAGTACATTTTAATAGGGGGTGTACTCATTTATGCTGGGCACTGTATGTTGGTTTAAAATACTCATGACCCCAGAATCAACTTTTTAGGCAGTCTTCTGTCCTAACAGTTTATGTTCTGATAATAAAGTTCATCCCCAGTTGAAATCCTTGTCTCTTTGTTAGCAAACAAGCTGTGGCCTTACTGTTAGCAGCAGCATTGTTGAAGGCTCATGGAGCAAACTTTTGAGACAATAATTGATAGCTAATCGCGGCACATAGTGGAGCAAAAGTGACAAAGAGGAGTGTCAGGAGGAAACAGAGTATGACCTGAGAGGCTGTTAAAAGAAGAATATTTTAATGTTGAATCATAAAAAGCTGCTCAACTAGAATCTAAGAATGAAAATACATCTCTGAAAATGATTATTATAGCTCCCTTAAGCCTTTTTGCTGACATTTCTCATTTGCACTTTACCTTATTTTTGAAGCTCTGGCTGCCAGAACCAGAGTCTTCATTTCTCAATGTCCCATATCTTTGTCAGACTGTTTCTACCTCTTTCTATTCAGCACCACATCGTCTGTGGTGGTTTTGCAGTTTTTTTTGTTCTCTATTTTCATTTTAGCCGTTATTGGTCCAGAGAACACCAGCTGAGCACAATGCTCTTCCCTCATCCTGCTTCCCTCTCTCACCTGGGAGCTGCTCACTGTAATTACAGTCCCCTCCTGTGCAGCCAAACAGCAGCAGCTCCTGCAGAGCAACCAGCGCCTCGCTTACTTTAAAGAGAACATGAAAAGAAGGAGTGTGTTACCGCATCTCTCCTTCATACACCAGAGGAATTGAACTGGCAACCTTCCAGATACAAAACTGTCTCTTCAGGCTGTTACAGTCCTATTTATTATGAAGTGCTCACTGTGTTTGCAGACCAGGAAAAAGTTTCATTTTCAGGTCAAAATCACCTCTTCTACAACAGAAAACAGCAGCAAATGCAGCTTTTTTCTACACAATACTTGTTTGAGATCTTAATGTCTGTCCATTTTCTGTGTTAACATCACAATGGAATTATTTGAGATTGAGTTTTTCTTTTTTATGGGACAGGATGCATTAATGAACATTTACATGTAAATGCATGAGGTTTTTGCCAGATGGCTAATTTCTATCCCCAGTCCCATTAACAGGTTGGTGTAAACATAAAACAAAAACAAGCATCATTAATAGGAATAAAACCCACAGAGCATATTAAAAGACAAGCGACATACAAACACCATGGAAAACCTTAACAACATACAGTATAAGTATAATGGGCTGGGAGTTGGGTGACCATGGGAATTACACACAATGAACTACAAAGTGCTGGAGAGCTAATTAAAGTGCCAAGTGCTAAAGTGCAGAGTGCTCAGGTCCTTGTTACATTGCACATTGCCCAATTATTTCACAGAAATATAAAGTACTCAATGCATTGCACATCATCATTCCTGTCCAAGATAATAAAGTGCAAGATTTTTTTTGTATTCAAATGTAATTGATAGTACATCAGTAACAACAAGACACAAGCAAAAAATGATAGACGACACTTAAAGTGATACTTACAAAAGAAACAACAAATCAAAATGATAATCATTTTATATATGTATATCTATCTATCTATCTCTCTCACTATATCTATATCTATATCTATAGATATATATAGATATAGATATAGATATATAGATATATATATATGTATGTACATACATATATATAGAGGGAGAGAAAGAGATAGAGAGAGAGAAAGAGAGAGACATATAAACATACTGTATATTTGAAACAAACAAAAAACCAGAGACAGCAAGTTTATTTACTGTCCCCCAATACCCCCCC
Organism: Scarus forsteni; assembly: GCA_036419115.1. Lineage (NCBI taxonomy): Eukaryota > Metazoa > Chordata > Actinopteri > Labriformes > Labridae > Scarus > Scarus forsteni. Next base: position 4,126,039 of record JAZDUH010000400.1, on the reverse strand, counting down.
ACATTTCATTTCATTAAAAAACTTAATGTTTTACATTTCTACATACATATTAACACATATCGATTCCTATTAAGAGGTATTTCTCCTCGCTTACTTAACAGTCTTTGAATCTTTTAAGCACTGACTTCCAAAATGGAGAAACTATGGAATAGCTCCAAATAGCATGGAGGAATGTGCCTCCCATATTTTTACATTTCCAGCATTTATTAGCCTTTGTTTGCTCATTTAACATAGTTTAAAGAGCCAGAGTTCATATAATATCGCACAGTGACCATAACATACAGTTGCACGTGTGAGTAAATGTTACACTAAGAAAGCATACATGGATGTATCATGTAAGCACTTCTTCACAAAAATTGGATTCATAGATGTTTTTATGCACGCAACCATGGACAGTTACGGATGGTGACCCAACACAGTGAGCCCATTAGACATACATACAAATTCAGACACAGTTAGAACCACAGGTCTCATTTCCAACAGCTGTGCTCTGGGGAGGAAAAGAAGGTCAGAGTTGGGAGTTCACGTTTGTACTTTGGTTCCAGGTCTGGGAAGCACAAAGCGAGACAACTGTTGACGAAAGGTACCATGCAGTCACATCGAAGTCCTGCTCTGCTGGAGCAGAGAATCCAGTTCATGCCAGTAACTGCTGTAAGCCTGGAGCAGAGCAACGTGAATCAGCCAGGGACATCTATCAACACCAACAATCAGGCAGAGCAAACATCAGATAACATGCCTTGCGCGGGCAGCATTAAAAAGCGCCTCAGACCGTGCGTCGCTTGGTGAAAGAAAATGTCCCCTCATCCCGCTTAAAGATAAGATGTTCCTCAAGGATCCGTCACTGCAACGTGTGAGGAGGCTGCTAAATGTGGGCAGACCAGAGTGGTGATATGGATTCTGAAAAAATACTGGATGTGAGGATTTCTCTTATCACACTTTGGATTTTAAAGGCAGTGTTGCTGCCATGATGATGGTGCTTGAACCATTTAACAAACTCTGGATTAATCAAACAGCCTTAGCAGTAATATTAAGGGGACCAAGGAAATACCCATGCAGTTGTATTAACAGTACTGACATTGTCAGAAATATCAATGTATACTCCCTGAAAAAAATTTGGAAATGGTGTTTCTGCCAATTGTTTCTCCCTTTCAGTTATACTAATTAATATTATAATTTATATCAATGTAAAGTTTGATTAGTCACCTTTACAACAAGACACAACTTGTAAAGATAACACCTAAGTGGTGTGAGCACCGCAGCTATGCGTGTGGATAGTACATCTGAAAAGGTGCTAATATCCCCACTTCCTCTAGAGGAAAGCCTACAGCTCCTCAGAGATGCAAGGGCAAGGAAACAGTGTCCTTAGGGTGTCTTCCTGGGACGCCCACTTCAGGGTCTGTCTTTGAGGTCACTAGTCTCATTGACCTTAGTCCTAAGTTTGGAAACGGTACCAGGGCCGACACCAAATGATGCTGCCACTCTGCAGACCAGAACACCGGCTTCCCGTTGCAGGGGGTTTTGGCACAGTTCTGGGGGGTTGCTACCCACACATTTAGCTGTGTTGCTCATGCCACAAATGCATGATCCTTACAAGTTGTACCTTGTTGTAAAGGTGACTAACCAGGCTTTCCAACAATATAAAATACAATACCAATTGATATGATTAAAGGTCCCATATTTTGTTCCTTTTCTGCAGTTTAAGATGGATCTTTGATGTCTTCATGAAACATTAATAACATGTTTTGGTCCAAAAAGTCTTTGAATCAAGCACAGATGCATTCTTCCAACGCTCACATAACCCCTCTGTTCAGAATGGCTGGTTTTGAGGGTGCTTAATGTGCTAATGAACCAGAGCAGAGCAGCAGCCAATACAGTAACATATGGGGACTTAATGACAGTCTTGCAGCGCATCTTGAGGAAGGAGGTACGCACTGCCCCTCCAGCCACATGCCACTTACAGTTCTTAACACACACAAACCACATATTCATTACCAGGTAACAGCGAAGCTTGTTTGCTCCAAACATCACAGACTAATGCACAACATGTTAACCTTGGCTTAGTCACCGCAGTGGGACACAGCTGCAACTTAGCCTAGCTTCCTGATACTCAGGTAGAGGTATGCTTATTCAAATGGAAAAGCTTGTTATATAACAGTCCACAGACTAAACAACTCAACAAATACCATGAGTTTACATTCATGCAGCCTGCTAAATACAGGTTTTATGCTCTATTCTCACATGTTGTGGGAAGGGAGGAAGGCCAACACCCAAAAATGGGTTCAAAAGCCTTTTAGGTGATTTTTTTCAGAATATGTCCCCTTTAAGGGGCAGCAATAATTGACCAAAATAATGTCTCCACACTTTTTAAAAGAGACCATTTTCAAGAAGTGAGATGATACAGTGAGTCTCTTAAAATCTACTAGCACATATACAATGATGGTAAAACTATTTCTAAACTCATTCAAAGTCAAATTCCCACAATAAACCCGGTCATTATATATTTTGTTGAAAGAAGAAGGTCTCAATATTTCGGTAAAGCACAGAAGACAAAGAAGCTAGTGGAGTCTGAGGATTAGCATAAATCTTGGCAAACTCTGCATCAGTTTAATTGCAACAAGCAAGTCCAACAAGCCTAACAAACAAGACTAGCTTTTGGTGTGAGTGTGTTACAAAGGCCTTTACTCGTGATCTGCACCTCTTCCCTTGTGCACTTGAAATGTGTGCTTTTGCCTCAGGGCTCCCGTATGTAGGTCTGGGTGGTTAACTGTGTTTGTGCAAGGACCATGTCTGTACCACATGTATGTTGTGTGGGCTGGATTAAAAAAGAAAGATGTTGGTTATTGGGGCTGAATGAACAAAAAAAATCTTAATTACTTTGTCCAATCAGCATATTGTTAACTTTATATTTCTATACGTCTTGTTTGTATTTCCTAACTTTTAAAAGTGAGATCAGGACAACAGATGATGTTTTTCATCATTGGCTTTGACTCCAGTATTCTCCTTTTCATGGCTTGTAATGACTGACTGGTAATTTTCTGCAAAACAGATCAAATGGGAAATCTTTCCACATCAGAAATGTTTTATTCAACTTTTGTTTTGAGGGTTGACTTGTGTGCCAAAGTTGTTTTAATCCTGCTGATCAAAAGGAAAAGCACAAGAACATTTGTGGAGACATACTGGAACAAGTTGAAGGAAACAAAAATGTTTTTAGAAGGATCACAAAGTGTTTTGGAACAATTTCGTTTTCCATTTTTCTCATGTTCAAATTTTCATGAACAATTTGTCAAAATGTCCCTACATTTATGCTCAGGCTTGTTCTAAATCATTGATCATTACTAATGATTTGTTGAATCTGTTGAATGTTTTCAGAAGTTTTTGGATGAGCATGGATGCCCAGGATGTTGACTGTCTTGGACTCTGTGTTCTTGAAACTTTAGTGTCCTATATCTAAGTTAATGTAAAGATTCAGATGCTGTTTCTCTTTCAATTTCACAAAAAATAAGTTATTGTATTGCTCAGATTCTGAACTGATCATTTCTGAAGCTTTGGGAAAAACCACATTCACTTTAATTAGTAGCTGGAGGTGAACGAAAGTTGTCCCTTCTTGTAAATTTGATGTGTGTGAAAATACAGCTTTTAATATTTAAGACTCCATGTGACAGTAAATCATGAGGTTTTATCCTGTAAGAGCACTTTCATTACGATTCATTCCAGACCATCATCTAAGCAGGCTGCAAGTTGAGGCACATCTTGTTTTGTCTTTTGTGGTATGGTTCTTTTGCTGCGTTAGATTTAAACTTGAGGTCTAACTGGGTAACTGGGAATAATGTCAGCTTCCCCGTGAGCAGAAGTCGGAAAGCACCTCCATGTTAATAAAACTTACTTTATAAAACAACTTTTCCTGTAACTTATTTCTGTAATGGGACTTGAATTAAGTGATCACGTTTTGTGGCACTTTCAATAAATCATCAAAAAACCCTCTGGAGCTCCAGCTGCAGTTAGCATTGTTAGCTCGATTAGATACAGAAGAGAATATCCCAATACATCCATACGTATATGGTGTACAATACTATCGATAAAATTCAATTTCAATGTGTAAAAACAATCCAAAGTTGTTTGTTTAGGTAAAAAATGCTCTGTTTCTACTTTCAGTTTACACACAAAGCAGCCATGTCCGTTGACAAACTTGAGGTCTGTGAGAGTTGTCTGAGTTGCTCAGAAGGACATCTGACTTTTAAGGGCATTTCAGATGGCCTTTTCCTACCCGGTTGTTAGAATTCCTGAAGATTGACGTTTAGAGAATGCTCCATTTCTCCCTCGAGCAAGCAGACACTGCTTTTTGTTTCATTTGTTGATGGTTTGTTTGCTCATAGTTTAGTTTAATTTATTTGTTTGGTTGAGAATCAGAATTTCAAGGGTCAATATGCTACACAGATTCACATTTCTCCTCCCTGTTTCAATAGCAATTCTATCAATACTTTGATTGGTGCCCAAGGTGGCCAATATTCACATTTTAATGATAAGTTATGATTGTTGGTAATACTTTCGATAATAGGCATGTATATAATGCATCAAAATGATAATCAAAATGTTTATAGTGACCAGTAAACTTACTTATAGTATGTTGTATTATGCATATAGTTATAGAAAGATTTAATGAATTACATACTGTAATCTTAGTATGCTTTCATTAAAGTAGGAAAGCATACTAAGAATGTAACAAGGTGAATTCCGAAAAACAAAACAAACGCTATTAACTTGGTTTTTATACAGTTGTTTTAATAAATGAAAATGCATGTCATATCTTCAGGCTGTTCTTACATCTAGTGAACACTTACAATCACTCATAATCACATTATTGTGCATTATTATGGTTCATAATGTTGATAGTTTATCTATGTCAAAAAACAAAATCTAAATAAACTTTTATCTTTTAGATACAGACAGCCATCACCCAGTGTGTTCTATTAAAATGTAACAGCATTCATCATTTAAAAATATTTTACAGTGTGCCAGATTTTTTTTCTCCAACAGTATTTTAAATATACATAATTTCATTCATTCATTCATTCATTCATTTTCTATACTGCTTATCCCTTTCAGGGTCATGGGGTCATTTCTTTCAGCAATGTGCACACAATACAACATGGTATAAGCATGTTTATAGCTCAGTGTTAACATTGGCATTATAATGACCAATGTTATTAGGAAGCATTGTAAATTATCACAGGTAACTATGATGATACAGCATTATTAGCACAGTATAACAATCATGATGCTTAACAGACATGCTCATAATACATTCATAATGCATTATAAAAGGAGGTTCAAGACAGTGTAACCTAATATCAAATAAATAACCAGATTTTGCATCTAAACACCCACATTGGTTTGATCTAATTGGAGAGGTGTTTTGGTCCTGAGCCCGATTTGGTTTTGTTAGATTTCTGCTGTGACTCTGGAATTAAGAGGATTAGCTCCAAACTATCATCTCTTCGTCTTAGTGGGTGGGAAATATTAGGCAGCATGAAGACATTTTATTCTCAAAGTTGATATTAGAACAGGAAATAAGGACAAGCATGTGGACTGAAAGTTTGACAACAGCCACGCTGTCGTAGCTAGATGTCTGGGTCAGATCATCTCCAAAACTATAGCTCTGGGGAGATGTTTCAGTTCTCCAGTGGTCAGTATCTGTTAAAGGTGGTCCATGGAAGGATCAGTGATAGGGTCATAGGTAGCCAATGCTTATTAATTCACGTGGGAAGCAAAGGCCCACTTGCTGAAGAAGTTAATGCTGGTTCGGATCACAGACAAGTTAGGGTGGCAGGCGGTCTGTATCACCATCCAGATAGCAGTTTTTTTTGGCAGATATCACCCGGCCCTAATCCTTATTGTTCAAGTGATTTTCTGCACTAAGCAGTGTGTTTCTGCCTGTGCTTGTTTTTGTGTAGGGCGAGCTACTACAGGAAGGGTGGGCGTGCCATGCTGCCTGTAAAGTGGATGCCACCTGAAGCCTTCATGGAGGGCATCTTCACATCAAAAACAGACACGTGGTGAGAATACCTAACCCCGTCTCCCCCTGTCATATTTCACACTTATTTGTCAGCTGTCTGTTCCCCAACACCTCCTCCCCTGTCTGCTCTTCACCTTCCTCCGTCTTCCTTCTTCTTGATCCTGACTCGTATGTTCTGTTTAATTCCTTGTCTTGTCTCTAACTTGTTCCTGTCCTCTGCTCGTGTCAGCCCTGATGGTGTTAATAATTTATGACTTGATTGTCCCCCGTCTCACCCTCTTTTTCCGCCATCATCTCTCCTGTCCTTGTCTGACTTATCAGGTCGTTCGGGGTTCTGTTGTGGGAGATTTTCTCACTGGGCTACATGCCGTATCCGAGCCGCAGCAACCAGGAAGTGCTGGAGTTTGTGACCAACGGCGGGAGAATGGATCCACCTAAAAACTGCCCGGGGCCGGTGTAAGTGCACACAAGCATATATGAACACGGTGATCCCATGAGGTCTAATTAAGGACCCCATTTCATAAAGAAGCTCACATATAACATAATGGAGCACACACCAGCCCACAGGTCGCCATGACAGGCTGTGATGAGCTGCTGATATTGAAACGTAAATGAGACATGAGCCGGGAGGGGGATGGAAATTTCGGGGTGGATCGCTCTCAGCACTTCGATAAAGAAACCACATCAACTGTTTGCTTTCATGTGCGCCCCACAATTTGGAAAATGTCATGGGAGCTGATAGAGAGCTCCAAAACCATTTTCATATTGCACTGTATTTTTTTCCCCACACTTTAGAGATACCGCTCCTCGTCTTTAATATTCCACATATAGAGGCTGACTCACACACGTTTACTCGCTCTCATATAAACATTCTGGACACATTTTGGCCTCCCTGTGATTTCACACCTTCATCCTCTGCTACTGTCGGCCGCAGCTCTGCAGTTTACTGTTCGTATCATTATGGCTTCCTGCTTTTTATAAATGTGTATTTTTTCACATAACAGCAGGGACTCTGCCAGAACTACGTGGCCCCGTTAATAGATATCAGATTGGGCTTCATCCAAAACAAACACAGCATGCATCTATAATGCAAATGGATGTATACATGTGAAGATACTTTTATGGACCAGGTAAAATATCACAGCCAAGTTTTTCTATGAAAGACACAAATAAACTGAAAAGTATACAAAAATAGTTAATAAAAATAACACATTATAGATCATTTGTTCCATTTTGTCTGGACAGCAATGTGCTTGTAATGTAATGGCAATTAAAGTAAATGAATAAAATGTCCCTGTGGTGAACATAAACCTATACTGTACATCCAACAATAATTATCTACTGTTGTGTTGTGAACCACTCTAAAAAACTTTAAATGTCTGTTTTAGGTATCTATGAGTCACTTCACTAAGCTTTAACTATCATGTGCAATGGAAACACTTCACAGGCTTACGCTAATGCTAGCAATTTACAGGTGAACATATCATTTAAACATGGCCTGCCTTAATTCAGGAAACATTCAATGTAAGCCGAATACTTACTGTAAAGATAAACTCAAATTTGGTTCTGAAATGTAGTCTGTTTTTTTAATTTTAGAAACATTGATTTGGGTCTGTAGAAGTATAAATGTCCATTACAGCAAGGAAGATCTGTGCCACAGACTGCAGATTTACACAGTATCTGCTGATATCCTCTGATCTTGAATCAACCTGAAGTATTTTTACCAAGTCATCCTGATAATTCACTTAATTTGACAAAGCAAGCCCAAAATGTATACACCAATATCCACAGGTAAGCTGGATGTTCTCATGTTCTCCATTTCCCACTGAGGTTTCTGACATTTATCAGACATCTTTGCTGTGTGTCCTTTGTTTTCATACAAGTCTCCTCATGTTTGCAAAACAACCAGAGGTTATAATCCCTGGAAAAACTGCAAAATTATCTTGCTGCAGTGGTTATTTTTCCTCTTTTGAGCCTCCCTGTAAACGGTCAATCCACACCCGGTCTAACTGCTGTGCAGCTACATTATTATGTATTGACAAAATCTGTACTTCTGCCATCCTCAGAACTGTGATGCCATTTTAGTTATGTCTTTAGTTATGCAAACAGTTAGTAGTTGTTTGTCAAATCTTACCTCCCAACAATTATATGTAAGAACATGTTAGATCTATGAGATACAACATATGGGTTGAGGTGTGGGATCCAGTGGGGTCTAAGATAAATCTACAAACAGGAAAAAGTCCAATCAAGACAACACACCAGCTCACACTGCACTCTCGGTAGCAATTTCTGTCTCAAAAACAAATTACAGAGCTTGACCACCCTGTCTGTTCACCTGATGTAGCATTGTGTGACTTTTTTTTTTAATACTTTATTTATTCAATTTTAGATATGCAAAACAGAACATCAAATAACTAAAGAGAAAAAAACAGGCAAATAACAGCCTAAACATTAACCCCTTTCTTTCCATCCTTTCCCCAAAAGCAGGCTTGAAAAAGGGAAAGAAAAACATCTGTACTCTCCAACAAGTTACTGAGGTCATCTGTGGTCACATTATACTTGGGAAATTATAGAAATGAAGTATTCAAAAACAAATAAAGGCATCAAGGTGTCATGAGGGTCCCCTCCGCTGTGTGATGTGATCAAGAAATGGCTGCCATATCTGATGGAATTTATTAGATTTATTAGATATCTAAAATCTGATTTTATCCAGATACAAGGTATTTGAGAACTCTGTGAGCCAGGCCTCAAAACTTGGAGGTACATCTTTGTTCCAGACTTTGTGAATAACTTTCTAAGCCAGAACCATCCCATATTGGAATGATGGAAGCATTGTGTGACTTTTAATGAGAGCAAATCTGTGCTCAGAAGAGAGTCTCTGTCTGAAGCTGATAAAAGAGAGAGAGTAGTTTTGAGACAACTGTCTGAAGAGGACCTGCTGCACTGCTCTGATCAGTTGAAGACATGAATGCAGTGCTGATGCAGAGGGAGAGGAGATTGAAGGAGAAAAAAATGATGTTCAGCACTAGTCTTTCTTTTAATAGCAAAAACTCACTGACTGTAAAATGCTTTCAAATGTCATTTAAAAAATCTCTACATTGTGTCATTCTGGGCCAGATGCTACGCTGCATCACTTTTTGAAAAAGCTCTTAACAGCCACAGGTTGTTCACTTTCTTTAAAAGTGAAGGACTTTAATTTCACACTTGTTGCTCCACTCACAGCACCTGCTTAGAAAAATCCCGAAAACAGGTGGGATGTAAAAGTTTGACATGTCCCGGATTCACTTTTCTGTTTCCTCACATCTGCATGGTGGCTGTGAGTCTGATGTGAGTTTGCCCATGTGTATCTGCAGGTATCGTATTATGACTCAGAGCTGGCAGCACCAGCCTGAAGACAGACCCAACTTCTCAACAATCCTGGAGAGAATCGACTACTGCTTACAGGTAATTTAGCAGATCACTCTGTTATTCTGATCCTGACTGGTCTGTAAACATAAATTAGTGCTCTGTGAAATTGAGCGGACTGGCTGCCTATGAAAAATACAAGTTTGTATCAAGAAAAACAAAGTGTTACTCCTCCATGAGAAGAGAGAGGCCATTTCTAGCTGTTACTGAAAGAGGATGTGATTGTGATATTTAACTCAAATCAAATCAAATCAAACTTTATTTATAAAACACTTTTCATCATTAAAAATGCAGCACAAAGTGCTATACATGTTAAAAACAGTCCCCACCCCCCCATTCAAACTCCACCCCAACACATACACACACACACATGCACACACACATAACATGATTTTAAATGTGTGATTTTAAAATTGTGTGGCTGAGTACAGAGGAGCCAGGTCAGGAAACGCCAGGAGGCCGACTGCACTGGGCGCTGCCCAGAGCCAGGATGCCCCCACTCGGGCGTGCCTCGCTACAGGGCCAGTGAGGGGCCCACCGCAGCAAAGCAGTGCTGCAGATCCCCCACCTGTCCATGACGACGCCCACCACAAGACAGAGACATCCCAGCCAGAGCCAAAAGCAGCCCCCAGTGCAGGCAGCCCCCTGCTGAGGAAACACTGGAGATATGGAATAAAACATAAATCTACCTAGGTTAAGAATCATAAAATGAATAAAATTAAATAAATAAAACACTAGTAAACCAAATAAATAGTAATAGAATAAGAGTAACAAGTAAAAAGAGGGCTAGATTATATAAATAAATAAAAATAAAAAACAGTGCAAACAAATATGTTTACACTGTTTTGAAAGACAGTATGTTTATAAATACATTACTTATATAATGTCACTGATGATGCCAAGAAAACAGATTTCACCCCCATTCAATTTTATTTTTTAAAGGTTCAGCAAAAATCAAAATCTTCAACTCTAATCACATTTAAACACATCATGTTCTTAGCTTTGTCAAATTTTATTTTACCAAGCCAACTTCAACGCATCACAATGTTTCCACCTGGACCTTAAATGCATCACTTTGTTTAAAAGCAGCATGCAGCTTGTTTGCTTTAGCTGATTAGGCTTTATGCGTCCGGTCTCAGCTTGATTTCTGTACAGTCTCAGACACTGTTTTAATTTGTTGGACTTAATGGACTGAAGGCAAAGTATTGGAGACTCTGCTTCAGTTTATTTAAGAGGATGACAGAGCAGCGGGAGCATCAGACGAATGGATGACATCCATAGGGAGACATGAGGTTAATCTTCAGGGATTTGTGGTGTTAGTGCTTCATGATCCGTATGATACATTTTGGGCACCTTAAGTGAGAATGGTTTTCTACCAATATTTTTGGCAGTGCTGTAAATGGCTGAGTACCAGTCCAGGGTGTACCCGACCTCTTCCCTAATATCAGCTGGGACAGGCTACAGCCCACTGTGACCCCAGTTAGGATGAAAGGGATGAAGATTGTGGATATGTGGAAATCCATCAACATTGTAAACACTTCTGTTCAGCTCAAGCACATCTGTGATACACTGATGGTCTTTGTCATTTCAGGACCCTGATGTGGTGACCATGCCGCTGCCTGTAGAGTATGGACCCCTCCCTGAGGAGGAAGAGCCAGTGCCCCTTCACCAAGATGACCCCTCGGCTCAGACTGTGCTGGTAAACGCCCACGTGCCTGACGGGGAGGCCCAACAGCCACCCCCGTCCTACCCCACAGATGAGAGCCGGAGAGGTGGGGAGCACAGCGTCGTCACGAGCACAGCGTCAGAGGCTAAAGCACAGATGTCAGCCCAGCCCCCGCCATGCCCACACCAGCACCAGCAGCCTCACCCGCAGACCTCTGTCCAGACCATTACACCCACCAACACGGTCACCTGCACGGCCACCTCCACACTCACTGCCAAGGGACCTCACGTCACCACCCAGCCTGGCCCTGATGGAGGCCACGTGAACATGGCTTTCACCCAGGGCCACCTGCCGGAGAAGGAGGGCCATGGTGGGAAGAGCACCAGCCTGTGGAACCCCACGTACGGCTCCTGGTTCTTGCAGCAGAGGAAGCAGCAGCAGCAGCAGAGGCAGACGGGGGTGGGCGGGGCTGGGGTAAGCAGCAGCAGAGTGCCCGGGGAGGGGCAGGAGCACGTGGGCCGGACTGTGGCTGAGGTGGCTGGGGCGCTGGGTCTCCAGCACCAGCACCAGCACAAGCAGTTCCAGCATCAGCTCCAGCAGCAGCACCAGCTCCAGATGCTGCACCATCAGCAGCAGCAGGGTCTCTGCAGACCGCTTTTACCTCCGCCCCCACCTCCTTCTGCCCAGTCTCCACTGCTGTTAGATTCAGCTGCCCTGCCCCCGGTTCCCCTCTACAGACTGAGACGGTTCCCCTGTGGGAACATCGGCTACGGCTACCAGGAACAAGGCATGCCACTGGAGACCACCCACGGTAACCCTAACGCCCCTCCACCCCAACAGGGCTCCACCATGCCTTCCTCTGCAGCCCACCAGAGGGGGGCCTCCATACCCACTTCTATGTCTTTGGGTCGGCCGGGTATGTCCGAAGACAGCCGTCCACTGTTGGTCACAATGGGAACGGTACAGGACCCCAGAATGCCCAGGATGGAGGGCCATAATGCCACCGTGCTTTAGCCCTGATACCTGCTCACTCATCTTTTGCTGGCCCCTGTCTTTGGAGACTGTGTGAACAGGAAACTACAAGTCAGGACAGTTTCACAACAAAACCTACCGTCCCGTTTCTTCCTCCAGAAGATCTCGTCTCACTGAATCAGTACTGAGTCCTTCAGACTTTCCCATGAGACCCCTGGAGGTGTGTTTCACTCCCAAAGGATGCTAAAGCACATCAGAAACTAGAACAGCGTTGGGAGGCAAATGCAGGCTTGTTTTAAGAGTTTAAAAAAATGTATTTTTTCAACACTGGAAGGAGTGTGACTGAGTAAGAAAATTGAGAAAGAAGAGTTTATGGTATGGAAGGAGAACTTTCCATCAGGTGGAGACAGAGGCGGTTTTATCATAAGTTCAGAGGGGCCTCAAGACAGAGTTTTCATAGAGGAGCATCATAAACAAGGAATAGGTCCAAATTTGCTTTCAGTGATTATGGTGCATTCCATTTACCTCAGAGCTTGGATGTCAGAGCCGGGAGTAACATCACATCCGAGTTAAACGCATTCTAGTAAACTCGGTAAAGATTGTCTGACCTTCAAAGATGAATTCTGACCTCAGGGGGCATCCCTCGTGGCATATCTAATTTACAGCTTGACCTCTGAGATCAAATGGAGCACACTGTGAGACATGCATTTTTCCTGTGCTGCACACTGTCTAAATCTAACAAGTCAGTTTAGTTAAGTCAGTAATTGGCAAAATTTGATGAAGTGGGAGAAACTAGTGAAAAGCACCCACCTGAGCCAACATTTCCAATGTACAAGGAGCAATCTTAGCACTTTTTCACCAATGGTATCAGCTAAACTTTACACTTTTTTAGCACTACTTAGTTTATTTTCCATGTTGGTTTATACTTTGAGACAACCTTTTAAGCCTCAGTGGATCAGTGGAAAAATCAAGACTAGCCCTCCATCTGTGTTCTATCACAGTAAGGAGACAAGATTTGTTTCACAGACGGTCGCAAGCAGAGTTTGGGAAGTAGAGCCAACAACAGGAGAGGTTTCATTTCCTTTTCAGATATCCCCAATATATTGTGATGATACTGTAACTCTACTATGGTCAGCAGTGTCTACTTCTCACATTTTAGTCATTTCAGTATCTGCTCAGCTCCCTTGGGACCTCACCAAAGGTGATTAAAAAACAGGTCCAGGATATTTGAGTTCAAGTCCAGCCGATACCATGTGGTGGAAAAGTTTGATTAGACTAATTTAGACTGTCAGGAGTTTGCTTGCAACTTTGGCGTACCTTTTCAAAATAATTAGGTAATTTTTATAATATAATTAGCTTCTTTTTTTTGGTAATAAAACTGCACAAATATGTTCCTTTGAAAGTTCAACCAAAGTCGTTAACAGTCCCAGAATTATTCAGGATTGTGAGAGAGCCCATGCTTAGCTAACACTGTCAGATTTATCAGTTTTGTTGTTACACTTTGTTTGGTGTAATGACATAATCAACACAGCACACCAAACACAAACAGACTCACTCACCGACCAATCACGTCTCTAATGCAAAGCCAGAGAGATTTACTAGCTGCTTGTCTTGTTCTTGTCCTCATTATGAGTTTTTTGTTCATATTTTGGCCTGTATGTGACACATGTTACTAGGGCTGCGTATTGATTCAGATTTTCTGGATCGATATTGCAAGGTCTCAAATCGATTCGATTCACGATTCAATTCGATATTTGACCTGGTACTGCATTAAAAATTGTTTTAACATGAAGAACTAAACCCAAAGCAGTTACATTAATCATATTTTAATGATATACATTAATGCATATTCTGCATATTACTTGTTTCTTGTCCAACTCGTATTCTCCTTTGTACTTGTTAAATCTAAAATACTGTACATCCAAACATCAGCTTTTAAACTTGCCAGTGGTGCCCATATAGTGCTTCCACCATGTTTGTTTGCAGTAACATCTCATGAGATCTTGTTCAGTAGAAAGCAACGCTAAACGCTGATCACGCAAGACTAGCAGGGTTGATACCACAGGCTGCTTCTCTGCACATCCAAAGAAGAAAAAACTACCCAAGTTAAAAGATCGATCTTTGGATTTTATGGATCGATTATGAACCAGTTAAAGGAAAATCAATTTAAATCGATGAAATCGATTTTTTGACCCAGCCTTACATGTTACTGGGTGGTAACACCAGAGGGGCAAAAGACCTTAGGATGTATGTAACTACATGTTGTGTTAGAAGCAAACTGCAAACAAGGCTGTAATTCTGAGAGTAAAAATAAACATAAAATATCGACATTGTCATCCATTTTTTCAGCAACGACAGACCAGTGGTCAAACCTGACCAATCAGCATCACCTTGCACTTAATTTCTAAGATATTTTTGAAACTGTCTCGGTGTAATGGTCTAATGAGTAAGCATGTTATCTTATAACTTTCGTCCAATAATGCTGATAAATGTTGTAGTTGAAACACCAGAAAAAAACAGAGGTTGAATCCTCCAATGCTTCTTCATGGAGTTTTTTTTAATCATTGCGTCTAACCTACCAATCAGAGGTTTATATGTAAGAAAATTCAGCCAAAGAGTCAACGCAACCATGGTGTTGACTGAAGTGTAATTGAAAAGAATCATTTTACAAGTTCACTTATCAAAGTAGTACACCAAACTTATTTCTCTATGTCCTGTCATTAGCTAGATAAGCAGTCATGATTGCATACACGCAGTCTCACACATTATTCATATCATTTAGATGTTCAAACTGGACTTGTTAATCAGTTTGTCTTTAAATCTTTCTGTTATGGCTGAACCTGATGTGTTGACATCAACTGCATCTCTGGATTAACAGCTCATGATCCTCCATGGTCAAATGTGATTGTAGTGTTAACAAAAATGCAGAAAGGATTAAAGCCAAATGTAGCGCTTAGCTTTCTAAAGTATCCACAGAGGTAGTAATTCTGGCTCAGGTCTCTCTGTAGTTAGTTTTGTTATCGTATGTTATATAGGACAGGTTGTGTAAATGTTTGAATTGAGTGAATCCTGGCAAAAATCTGGCATAAAATCCTCTAATGTGGGCCAGTCTAACTCAAAAACCTTTGCTATATTTGGAAGTGAAACCAGCCAAAATCGAGATTTTCCCAACACATTTGTGCAGTTTCATTCTTCGTTAAAGCTAATTCATTCAGAGAAATATAAAGACAAATTGCAAGCAAACTCTTTATACAATCTAAAACACACAAGTTAGTCGACAGTGTTGGAATGACAATGTTTGTCCTCATATTCAAAACAAAAACATCCTTTTTTTAGCAGTTGGCACAGTGCTTCTTTTCTTTCTAAGATAATAGTGAAAATATGATCGAACATCCTGAAGTTTCTTTTCTTTAGCAGATCTTTAAAAAAGCCTTTCTGGTGTTTTCATATCAAGCAGACCATAGGTAGATGGCTCCTGAAAGACGGGCTCTGTCTTTGTCATTGCCCGGGGCCTCTGAAATCCTTAAACCGCCCCTGGGTAGAGATCAGGACTGTGCTGCGTACGTCTCTTGTGTGCAAGAATGACCACGAGGAGGATTCATATCTCTATATTTTCAGACTTTTCGGTCACAAACTTTGGTGGCCAGTTTTGACTGCAAACTTCTTTTCAGCTGTCGGCTCTGTGTGTCAGTTGTCCTGCGGTCGTCCTCACAGATCCTGATCCACATCCTTTTGGAAAAAATAACCGAGTGCTTAAGAAAACTTGTATCAGACTATTTTTCAAGGAAATCACAGAATCTGAGACTGGATTACCAGAGACATTTATACAAAAAAAGAGAAGAAAAAAATACACTGGGATAAAAAAAAAAAGTGATTGTTGATGTTTGCTTGCCTGCTTGTTTATTTATTCATTTGTTTATTTATTATTTGGAAGTGGCTCTATGAATTATTCATGCTTCAGATTCATTTACATCAGCTGCTTTTACACAGGTTTTATTTTAAGCTGTTTGTTTGAAGGAGAGATTTGAGATATCACAAAAAATTGATCCACTCTGAAGTGTTTGAACTTCTTTATTAGGGAGAAAGTTGCTCCCGGAAATCATTTGTGTCCTCCAAATTGGAGCAAGCAGATAAATAATAGCTCTGGAGCAGGTTTATGACATTATATGACAGAAGATATCACAGATTAAAGGCAAACCACTGGCAGCAGTTCATCTTTTTCACTGCTGCTGAGGGTTTGTAATAAGTTGTCGCCCATGGTACTATTGAACCGTCTGCTCTGCAAACTCTCCTTTTGTTCACAGCTTCATTCTGCAGGAGGAGCGCTCGGAGACATCAAATCTGAGGCTTCTCTCATTACTTTTTTAGCAACCTTTTATTATTCATTTCTCGTCAAAAAAATAGAAGAAGTTCTTTTTCCTTTTTTCATCCTGATGTAGGTTTAAAGTGGATATTGCTGAATCAATTTTAACCTTCAAATTGCTATCTGGGAGCACTGTACGATCCTGAATTTACATATTTTATCTTTTCTATTATAGGATGATTGTTGTGGAATACAAATGAGTCTGAGTGAGAAAGTTTGCATATAAACTGCTGATCAGTTTGAGTCTCATTATGCTGGTTTTGCTCACAAACATGCCGTTTCCACTTATCAGTGTTTGGAGTCTGCTCTCTTCAGTTTCTGATGCTCCATTAAAAAGAGATGATGAGGTAAGACTTTCTATGAAGCCCATCTTTACAACGCATTATGAACACATCCAATCATGTTTATGATACATTATAATGCACGTATAATGCTGTATAGTCAAAGTTATGAGCACTTATGATAATATATGATGCTTTTTATTAGGGCTGTACACTCCTTATTCAAATACCTGTTCGAGCATGGGGATAAAAAATGAACCCAAAATGTAAATATGTATCCAAATAGAAACTATACAGCTCCTGGAGCACATTAGGGCACCTCGAGCAGTGAACCACCTGAACCAACAAACACAATCTGACCGTCCAATTCCCTCAACAACAAAAAGTACACTTCAAGCGCAGCAGTACATCTTTGCACCATCCAGACAACAACCTCCAGAGCTTTAACCCTTAAACTCCCCGCTTAATGGTTTGGCAAAGGTCAATAAATTCAGAATATTTGATGTATTAAAAAAGAACAAGTTTCTGTCAATTTTTTAGGATACAGAAAAGTCTGCACACAAACCAAAAGAACTGATATTCTGTTTGTGTGGGATTTAAAGGTTCAAAAAGCCAAAAGCTGCTATTACTATTACCATAATTATCATTTTAAATTCTTAACCACTGATATGATTTATATGTATAAAATCTGTTATTCATCTAAACAATTCTTGTGCTTTTTCTAACACAGTATCATCTATTTTAAGTTATTTTGATTGCTGCTTTACTTACAAACATTTTAGCCTTGTTTGATGGATGTTTTCCCAAAAATTTGTGCATTTTTATGTCATCACATTTTCAAATATTCACTGTTTAAACCTTTAAATCTCACACCAAAAACATAGCTGGTGTTTTGTTTGTTTTAGTTTTCTCTGTTTCCTGAAATGACAGAATCATATCAATGATCTGATTTGTTCTATTTTTTATAACATTAAATATCCCTGTATTTACTGATGACCTCAGCCGAACAGTTGAGCTGGTAGTTAAAAGGTTTTATGGCTCCCTTGCCAAAAGCCACAGTACCCAGAGTGTCCACTTGGGGCCGGCTGCAGAAAAATGCGACCTTAAAGGTGTAGTCAGCGATATGGGAGAAAACGAGTGGAGAGGTTGTTTATAAACGAATTTAGACCACCTCTCCCTTCATACCTCACCCCTGGCTCCACTCCCGAAAGCTGATGGGCTTGCATCGTCATGGAAACAGCCGTAGAAACTGCGTAGCTGACCAACGTAGCTAAGGTAACCCCAACTAGTCAGACAACTCGACTGCCATTATTGATAACATCACAACAACAGTACATTCTGGCAGATTAGACAATAAGATGAATGCCCGACGGCTGTTACTGTTATGTGAAGCACCACAAAGCTAATGTTGCTTACCTATCCAGTCGAAAGACAGCAACATCCGCGTCCGTTTTCAGGACTTTCAGTTTGCAGAGCTCCCTCCACCGTCAGAAAGCAACACCAATGTTGACCCGGGTCTTTGCTCTTTCATGGTCATAGCCCTTCTTTTTCACTTTTCACTCCTCTGACCTTTGGGCTGTTTTTCAGCCATTGCTACTGCACCTATTGTATCTCTCTCTTGCGCTAATTACGCACGCTACGCAACCTACGACTCCCCCTCTATCTGATCTGCACATGAGTATGATCGCCCCCTGGATGTGGGGGGTGTACCCTGTTTTGGTGACTCGGCCCGAGCCACAGTATTTACCTGCTGAAATTCAGAGCCAAGGCTGTGTATCGAAACCAGACTTTTTTTTCAACATGCTGTCAGTGGTGACATCTTGTGGATGGAGAGGAGAAACACAGTGATTTTAACAAATAGTGCATTAGACTGGACGATTAGAAGATTGCTGACTACACCTTTAATGTTTGCTCGCAGGGCAAAGATGGTTTTTAAAAACGCTTCAGTCTGAAACTAAAACATCTATGTGTGCTCATTGATAGGTGGATGATTTTTGGATGAATTGCACCTGTTTTTCTTGTTGTTACCAACAAAGAATACATTTTGGATTTATTAAGAATTTCCCGTTTTGAAAATGCAAAGTTGCCATTGCTTAGACAGCCTTAAGTCTCACTTCAACACAGCCTTCTGTGTGTGAGTAAATTGAGCTAAAATAAGGTTAAGAAGGGACGCGCAGTATGGCGTTCCAGATGCTCCCTGGGCATGGCTTCATCCACTTTTTAAGAAAAGTGACAGTACGAGTAAACCTACATCACTATAATGCTGTTATTTATAATGAGATAAACATAATTGTAGTGTGTTGTATTGCACATAAAACTCAAAGCAGTTTTAAATATTCATATGACAGAGATAAGCCTTCAAGCATTTGACCCCCAAGATAAAAGTGCCAAAGAAAAAGGACCCCTACATTCATACATCATGGTCAAATTTGCTGTTATGTTTGTACACTTCAGCCTAAATCTCACCTGCTGTGAACTGTGTTAATTTTTTATATCATTTAACTTTCTTCTTTGGTTTCAGTCTGGCATCCTGTAACCCCTTTAAAAGTGCCTCACAAACCCGCACGGGTCCAGACTCCCTCTGCAGGGACGGCTAACGCTGGTTACCAAAAGGTGTCAGAGAATTCAGGGTCAGAGGGCCTGATCGTTACAAATTAAATTATTATTTTGATAAGACAATCAAATATACTTGCAAAAAATAGATATCTAGCTTTATCAGAATCTAAATCAATGTTTTCAGGCTCAATGCAAACAGTAAAGCTGATTAATGACAAAAACATGGAACTGAAGCCAATTAAAGGTTCTTTTTCAGTGCAATATATTAATGCGTACAGTAACTCTTAATTCATTACCTTCAGTTTACAAGTGTTTTCCGTTGAGAGTAAGAATTCTCTTTTGAAAAAGCAACTTGGTCAAGGTAGCTTTCATAAGAATTGTGACTATTAATGGTTATTCAAGGTAATTTGTCATACATTAATAAAGCTTCACAACAGTGAACTCAACTGAGTTCCTGAATTCTTACATCAAATCAAGTGAAAGGAATAAAAAGGGTTTTATTTCTTTACTTAGAGCATCTGATAACCTCTTGTAGTGCATTTTAATCACATTATAATGCATTAATACTGTATTTATAGTGTGTTATTGACTAATTTTAATGTATTAGCTACTAAATGTAAATGTAAGCAAACTTTAATCTTTGTTTAAAGTCAGTGGCCAGAAAATAGGTAATGTCAACATATTGATAAATTAATTTATTGACATACATATAGATTAATTATTATGGAGTGCTTATAGTGTCAGATTATTGTTATGAAACATTATGAATTATGGAGAAGTCCATCCATAATTGCCCAATACAAGAGTGCTTATGACATACTGTAAACAAAAGCATCATAATAAGTGAAGGCTACTGAGTAATCATGAGTGCTTGTTATCATGTTTATATATCATTAAAAGCATATTATAATACATTATAAGCATGCTAATGATGTGTTATAACCATTATAAATATGGGCTTCATAGAAAGTGTTACCAACAAAGACAATACAGATGTGTTTCCACCTGATGGTCTGGTTTGATTCAGTACAGAGGTAAATATGAAGATGATCATGTCAGCTTTATTATTGTGACATTACAGCAGCACAGCTACGTAAACAAAGCAATGACAGAGGACATTCAATGATTTGTGATTGTATAATTAAGACCAGAAATCAAGCTTTGTTTGCGAGAATAGGGCGGGTTGATCCTGTTGGCCAATCAACAGACTGCAGACAGTTGAGCTCCTCTAATTGGCATCAAATCACACTGTTATTGGTGGACAAAGTGCAAAATTCAGTAATAAAGTTTAGAGTCTTCTGGTCAAATATGGCTCCAATAAAAGCGAAAGTTGCTCAGTCAAATTATACTTGGGTAAAATGACTGAAGTATCTGCTTTAAGGATGAACTAAACCAGACTGTTTGGTGTGAAACACAGAATATATGTCAGGGTTTTTTTTTCAATGTTTCAGTTTGACTGTATTTGACATCACGTCAGCCTCTCTCCTGATAAGCTGTCCGGCCGTCACCTTCATGTCATGATGCTCCGTGACTGATTAAGACAAATGGATTTCTGTCAGCCTCATCGATTAGTGGGTTAAATATCCGTCAATGATAAATATTTTGCTCTGTCTGCTGTT
The DNA here is from genome assembly GCA_036419115.1 of Scarus forsteni. NCBI lineage: Eukaryota > Metazoa > Chordata > Actinopteri > Labriformes > Labridae > Scarus > Scarus forsteni. Next base: position 4,105,164 of record JAZDUH010000400.1, on the reverse strand, counting down.
CCTGTGTTCCTGTCACACCTCATCTCCATTGTTTGATGTAAAAAGACAAACTGACCTGCACCTGTAAATGTTGTAATTATAAAGTATTGTTCTATGGCTCTGGTAAAAGCTGTAAATGGCCCTTCAAAAGATATTCGCCAAAATTAATAAATTACTATATAATATCTTTTTGTCTTTTCAAATCTTTGGGACCTCTGTGAAATCATGAGCGAGGACAACTTTGCCTTTATATATCTTTACAGATAAATCTATATGCAGAGCTTAACAAATGTATTAGACCACCACCCAATGGACAGTTTATGCCACAGCTGCTCTAAATTAACAGCACTGGTAATAGCCCAGATCACTTTTCATGTTTCTGTAAAGTTAATACAACAATATTGAAGCTCTTTAAACAAAATGATATTTTTACTGCTTAAATATGATTAATATTGTTATCCAACAGTTTTTCAAGTTTACAGTTTTATGGTGAAAATGAAAAGCCAGTGGAGTATTATTATTTTTTTCACTTAAATGTCAAATAATAATTATTCATATTCAGAAGAGCATCCGCCTGGAGCTCAGAGGAGGAGTGGACACTGATGAGCTGGACAGCAACGTGGACGACTGGGAGGAAGAGACCATTGAGTTTTTTATCAACGAAGAAATCATTCCCCTTGGAGATCTTTTCATTCCTGAACTGAAAAAAAAAAAAAAAATGCTTTAGTGGTTGAATGATATGCTTAACTAATTTGTGACTACTCAGAGATGTTTAGTAAGCGGCTCAAATTTGGGTATAAAAAAGTGAATTTCATTTGGAAATTTCTCATTCCTTTTCAAAATGTGTTTTCAACATTTTCAGTTTTAAACTAAATTCTAAAAGATTTCTAAAGAATTTACTTTATCTTGTTTTCTGACAGGCAATCCTATAAACTTGTTTAGCGCTGTATAAACTCCTCAAAAAAACCTTGAATATGTTAAAACTAGGGTCTACGATCTGAAAACCAGTTTGGCTGTTAAGACAGATCTGAAAAACGCAGCCTGCCTCCCTCAGTGTTCCAAGATCCCGCCCCCCAGCTCGTGTCGCCTCCTAACAACACGCCCCCACTGGCAGAGCAATAAGCTGGCTGGCATGAAATATCAGCAGCAACAACAACCAAAAACAACCCAGCTCAACTGAAAGTAACAAACATGACAGTCATCCTCCTTGTAACACACAGCGGTAGCCATTTCAATTGGACCGGCAGGGAAGCGGGTCTGGCGTCGCCAGAGCAGAGCTGATTGTGGGCGAGGATTTATCTTTCTTGGCGTGTCTTCACCAGCTCAGTTAACAATGCTAACGATGAGTGGCTAACTAATGCTAAAATCTATTGACAGAGCCTACCCGCTCCGACCAACAACGTTCAGTCATTAGCCAGTATAGGCACAGACTAACCAGAGTTATTCAGCAGACATCTCCCACTGTAGTAAACAAAGCTATTACCTGTTCAACCGGGGCGGAACAGCCGGTGCTGAAGGTCGGACGGCAGCCGTTTGCCAGCCAGTGCCCAGTGCTGCGGCCAGAGCTGCGGTCATTCGCCAGCTGGTGGCCCGTGCTGCGGCCGGCTGTTCGGTAGCCGGCGGCCGGCGCAGTGTTCAACAATCCCAAATCATTCTGCAGCTTTTTCCACCGTACGATTATCCAATGTTAAGTCTCCGTTCGGACCCGTATTGCTCATATTTCTTTCTTACTTCAGCCTTTTCCTCGAAACTTTTACGTTTCCTTCCCTTCAATGAGGAGGGTAACAGAAGCCGCCTCCCAGCTCCATGACGCTTCAGTAGCTGTGCAGCTAGCTGCTCACCGGTATATGAGGAAGGAAGTGGGGAGGAGGCGGGACGGTGTGGAGCAGGGGAGACAGGGGATTGGATGGACTCAAGGGTCATCTATTATGCTGCTTTGCAGCGGATATACTGAATGGATTTTTTTTCATTCTTTTTGGTCTGTATATTGCGTAGATCGTCCGATAGGACCATAACGGCCTTATAAATGGTGTTATTAAGATGTACCAAGCTTCCGAATCGTAGACCATAGCTTTAACTTGGCCAACTATTTATCCACTTTAATAATAAAAATTGGTATTTTATTTTATATCATTGAGTAGCCTGATTAGTCACTTGTCCAAGTTACAACTTAGAACCAAGTATTCATGTAATAAGCATTGCAACTAAATGAGAGGGCAACGCCCCAAACAATGTGCTGAAATCCTCTTTGCCCCTGTTAAAGCCCCAGTCACACATATTCCCGTAGTCATGGTGATTGTACACAACTGGTAAGGCTAAGGATTGGTTTAACACCAGACACACCCCGTACAGACACCGTCAGTAACACCTCGACACCTCTTCTACAGCGCTTTCGGGCATTCGTTCTGCTTCAATTAGGTCAATACAATGTTACAACGAGGATGTCATGAATTTCCATCCTGCTAAAATGACGTCAGCCCCATTCGAGCCCAGTTTGCATCACCCAAGCCTCGACTGAGACCCGTCACTTACGATTTTTTTCTCATTCACTTCCCGTGCAAGATACATAAAAACAACGTTCAGAAAGGATCACATGACGCATTTCATGGGTCTATAAATACGAGTCACGAACACAGGCATTATCATTACAATCAGGGCACATCAGATATGTCCTTGTCAATAGTCCTCAGAAAGCTTGACCCATGATGTACATGCCACTGCTACTATGTACATGCTACTGCTCCACATGCTACTACCGTTCGCCTTAGGACTTTATTAGGCTTCCACCCCACTATACTGAGAGCGGTGTATCCCACGACAGTTTTGAACAGTTCAAAAAAATCCAGACCATTCCCTGTCCTCCAGCGTTAGTCAACAACTTTACAAAGCTGTTACATATTAAGCAGTGTACCACGACCAGACAATCGAGCACAATGAGAAACAGAGTGACTGGGGCATAAGACAGCCTGCAGTTCCTCAGTGATCAAGGGTGAGAAAACAGTTTTCTTGGGGTGTTGTCTTCCTTGGACGTCCACTTTGCTGTCTGCCTTTGACTTCACCAGTTTCATGGATGTTGGTCCTAAGTTTGGAAATGGCTTCAGAACTGGCACTGAATAATACAGCCACTCTGCATACCAGGACACCAGCGTTCAGTGGCAGGGCATTTTGGCTCAATTTTGGATGCTTCCCCATATGTTTACAGCATATGCAGCACAATCCTTACAAGCTGTCCTATTAAAGTTGACTAAGAAAACTATCATTTCCAAACATTCTCAAGGAATATACACCATCTCAAACGGCTGTTAACACAAATATCTAGTAGTCAGTCATGGCAGCAACCCAGTGCATTCAGGCATGTAGACTAGGGCCATCTTCCAAACTACCTAGCTCATATCAGAAGTTGGAATCAGGTTGTTATTTTGCAAGTCACAAGAAAGTCACAAGTCTTTGGTCTCAAGTCCTGAGTCAAGTCGTCTTTATTACAGTCCAATATCTTTTTTATGTCGTTGACCTGCATGTTCAGTGACTTCTTTAGTATCATAACGGCCTGATTTTTGCTCACAAGAGGATTTTTCTTTTTTGTGTTTTAAGGTCAACAAATCCGCACAGAAAATGTTTACACATCCCTGAGGTCAATATTCAAGTGCCATCTGATGCTGCCTAAATGAACATTTATCTCTAATTTATGGCAAGGAATACTTCCAAAGTGCTCCAAGTTGAACAATGTTATTACTCAATGCCGGTTGTGCAGGTCTGGCTCCGTGTTCAACAATGGGCCAAAACAAACACCACAACTGCAGCCCTAACTAGTGGCAGGAGGCTTGGCTACACAACATTTGACAGGCTTTATTCTGCCAAACAAAGGTTCAATCCCCAAACTGAACCAATTCTGCTGGAATTTAGGTGTGAATGCAACCTTAACGTTTGAGGAAAGGCCTTTTGTTGAAGGTTTACCTCTTGTCCTCAACTCTGTTCAGTGATTTAACAGTAGTTAATGCTTCATCACTTTACTGCTGACAGTAATCTTTGCCCCAAACATTCTCACTATTATGTCTCTGCAGTGAAATATTACATGAAACCTTGATCTCTTGTCTTACTCCAGGGCTTTAACTTTGACGGTTGAACCATTTTTGGCAGCACCATTATTAGACAGAAAAGTTTTGTAAAAAGCTGCCGGAGTTTAATGCGGTTGAAGCAAATTAGAAACATGAGATCTTTTGTGTAGCAGCTCTTATTCTATAATTACCTTTTGTTGGAGTAACCCTCACATTTGACACAATAGTTACTCAGATCTGTAAAGTTGTCCGCCCCCCTCAACAGGATTAGTCAGACCCGATTTAAAGGAAACAAAAGCTGGAGTCTACCTGACGTTCATTAAATTGATGTGAGGGGCCCTTCAGCTAAAGTTTCTCATGTGTAATATCTGAAAAATTTAACCTCCTCATGTTTAAAAGAATGTAATTTAGAAAAATGTTCTGAATTGCTTTTTGTTTTATAAATGGTGCAGGAAATGTGTTCTTCTATAAAACAGGGCTGCATGAAAAAGTAATTTCTCCCACTATTAGTGACCTGGACTGCTGCAGACAAATCTGAGATTAATTATTTATCTGTGACTTTTGAAATATTAAAATTCAGGTAAAACATGAAATAACCTCAGATTTCAGGAAATAACTGTCACTGATGATTTAGTTTGTAATGGTAGAGTGTCTGCTGGTACTTTTCCACAGCTCTTTTCTCATTTACAGGGAGCCCATCACTCTCAGGGCAGCTGTCCTCTGCTTTCTCCTTATCTTCTTGTTTTATGGTGGCTGGCAGTCAGATTCTCTTCTTCTTTGGATGTGTTGACGGGAGGGTTGTCACCTTATACTGGATATTCAAATATTCATTCTGGCAAAGGGATTAAAAATCCAACTCAAACTGAAAATAAACAGTCAAAAGTAATAAACAACCTAACAGTACGTTAGGGCTTCTGGAGCAGTGGACCACCTGGTCCAGCAGGGGGTACTCCAAGCACAACCCGCTTAGCCAGTGCTCTCTTGACCTCAACAACAGCTGCATCTCGTCTGCCAGAAAACAACCAAAGAAGAACACACCTTAAGGACCAGCTAAGTCATTCAGAGTAGACATTAACAACACTGAAACGTGAGGAGTGCCGTGTGGAAGCACTTTGGGCTCCTCTGTGTGTTGATTATGTGTGAAGCAACTGGTCCCTGAGGACAAACCCCAGATCCATTTGTCAGCCTTACACCCACAGCAGTCCAGCTGCATCTTTGCAAGTGTGAAGCTCAGTGCTTTCAAGTCCTGCTTGGCAGACCTCCACCAGAAGTATGGAAAATGCCATTTCAGACAAGATAACGAGCTTCATATGCAACAATATGTGGCCCATTGGTGCAGCCTCAGTGCAGGTAATATTAAAATGACTTGATGGAAATGCCCCCATGTGTGTGGGGTGTGCATACGTGGCTAATGCACTGTATGCAGAGGTGGGCAGTAACCTGGTAGATTTACTCGAGTACCGTACTTAACCCTGTAAGGCCCAAGACCATAGATTATAGCCAGAAAATTCTAATTTTTTGGAGATAAAATTTTTATTTCACTTTCTGCGAAAATCCTACAAAAATCAAAATGTCCATGAAATTCAAAATATAGATTTTTCGTATCTCATTTGATACATTAGGTGTTTTTTGCAACTGATAATCCATTCGAGGACATTTTTAACATTTATCTGATTGTTTTCAGAAGTTTGTTTTGTAATTTGTTGATCATATTGAGTAGATAGAGGTGTTATAAAAGCATGTATCAAATATGATACAATTGGCGCTATAGGGTTAAGTACATTTTCTGAGAAACTGTAGTTTACCTGAGTATTAGTTTTTTAGAAACTTTTACTCCACTACATCTGAAATACAAATATTGTACTTTTAACTCCAATACATTTCTATGAAGGCTCTCATTATTTTTTAGTGTAGCTTTGAAGTCAGTGGATTAAAAGTCGTTTCTCTTCTAAAATTTGATCTACATGTGATTTGTTCAAGTGGTGATGCCGTATCTGTACCTCACACATGCGCTTCTCAGATCAGGCAGGTAAATGCTGAGCTAACGTTGCTCAGATAACGGTTCATCTTGGCAGTAATGATGGCTATGGCAGATACAGACAACAATCCACACCAGAACACCCATGGTCATATCTGAAGTCCAATTCATCCGTGTTCCACAGGCATTTCTACAGACGTCATAGCATATTTTATGAGCTTTTTCTTCTCCAGGTTCTACAAGCAGGTCAAAGCATTCAGTAGGTTGATTCAGTTGTTAGGTTATGTAAATTCAATACACATTGACATTAAAACAAATATTACTTTGAATACTTAAATATTTTTCAAAGCAGGTACTCCAGTACTTTATCTTAAAATTTGATTGAACAACTTACACTTTTATTTTTATATATGACCAGGAGCTTCTATACTTTATACATACCTATTGTCGAGTACTTTGTCCACGACTGACTGCATGTTTTGCATTTTGGATGTATATTTATAATTCAAATGCAGATTGAACCAGCATGTTTGAATAGATATTAGAATATTGAGTATAAAGTGACAGCCTGAGTAAGTTCCCCTGCCAAACTTACATAGTGCTATAAACAGGTAACAAAAGGCACTGTGAGAAGGATCAACGCAGCTCTACCAGTTGAAAGTAAGCATTACAGTTAAGAAGTCAGTAATGACGGTAAAACACAACTGACTGTTCAGCTATACCTATCATACATTTCAGTCAGTAAATTAGCATCCCCACAATAAAGACTGTCATAAAATGCGAGAAACATATTTACATTTTTATAGAAAGCTTTTAAACTCCTGCTCTACAGAGAATTGTCAATCTTTTTTAATGTTTGAATGTGCTTTAATAGAGCTGTCACGACTTCTAGTTAATATTTAATCCTGTCCCATTTGCATGAAAGACAGAAAATAATTTGTCTGCTTCTCTTGCATTTTCATCAGGATCTGCAAGGTTAGAGAAAGTCGAACAAATATAATGTAGCTCCATAGCAACATAACAAATGTAGTATTAGGACCCAAATTTAGAAACTGACCAAGTGTGAAATGTTCTTTATACTTTAGACTGTAACAGAAGGCTTGTTGATTTGAAGTAGAGATTTGTTAAAATAGACATCAAGCCAAATAGCAAAGTTTCATAAACAGTTTACTTTGAACAGGACAATATGGATAACAGCTATTCTCTAACACTCAGGGAGTTCAATAATGTCAATTTAAAACAATCTGTGTTCCTGTATTTCCAAAGTTGGTTTACTGTCGGGCCAGATAAATGTAGATATAGCAATATTTTTTATCACTTTTAAGTCAAAGACATATTAATGGAAATCAGTGTGTATGCTCTCCCTTTATACATTGAAATAAAAAATAAATCGGGACCACAAAGAACCGAAATCAACAGTTGAGATTATTCTAAATATCTGTCAATGTAAAGTTCTAACTACACTTGCTAGCACTTTTAAAAGAAGCTCCAGAATGGACAGACAGATGGGTTGAATATATTAAATCATATATTTCTGCTTTGGTGGTTGCCATATCACGCTACTTTTTCTGTGATTAAAGCACAGCTTTGCATGATTACTTACAAACATGAAGCACCAACACATGTCCCAATAACAGAGGGTACGCAGTGACATAACAGTTTGTACGCTCCACCACTGAGAAGCAGAGAGCAACATTTAGTCAGTGAGAAACAGTTTAACACTTGAATTCCCACCAATTGGTTTGATTAATTTGACTATGTTAAGTACAGAAAATGCAGATATTAGTCTTATCTATATTTGCCCAGGCTGTCCCTGTGCGTACAGCTTTAAAATTTAATTAACTTTTTCTGCTGAACAGTTTGGAAACCTTCACTTAAAAATAATGTGCAAAGATAATAATAATTTGCCAAATGGTAGTCATATCACTTTAAAAGTCCAACATTCTGGTTTGTTTGACTGCATACATCATGTCTTGGTGTTTATTAGGCAAGGATTTGGTTGAAGCTGAATGAAAAACTGAAAGTGCTCACACAGCTCATAGAGGATCAGATGAAGCTCTTTGTTCCCCCTCTTTGGAAAGACTTGGATCTGAGGGGAGAGGGAGGCTAGAGGCTATGACAATGAGGTCTACACCGGTTGGCTCTCCAAATTGGGGGGTGATGGGTTTACAGGCCCGAGAGCAGACTTTCAAAACAATTATGACATAGGGCATTTTCTTACTATTAAAGATTCATGGATTCACAGTTTCAGGGCTTTAATTTGTCAATTCTCTGTACATGCATAACATACACTGCGATCCTGTGAATTGAGAGTTTAGTGAAAGGTGTCATGTTCTTCTGCTCCCCATGCACTTTTTAACAACATTTAAAACAAACTGATTTTTACTGTTTTCCTGTTTTTTGTTACTTTCATCAGTAATAATAACTAGAAAGCACTCGGAGAGTGCAAACCTCCGCCAAGGTAGCTCACATATTGCTTTTACGTCTATAAGCAATAGTTCCATGATAAAGTAATCATCATAATATGATTAATGACTTTGAAAAACCCCCACCTAGCACTTAGAATAAATGTTGCTATCATTATTAGTTAGACAGTAAGTGAAAAAATATTGTAAGCTAATGGCGGTTATCTTAATCACAACCAAAATTAAATAATTTTTCAGTTGGGCCATTTATCAGAAGTAAAAACAATCATTATGCTAAAGCTACATTTACACCAAACACGACTCTGCGATCAAAAACGCACTGAAGTCGTGTCAATAAATACCTTATTTTGGTCACTGTCGCCCGTCACAGTCTCTCGATGACATCACGCCCACTCGAATTTCACCAAGATCACACCATATATCATATAATAGGATGTATAAGCAGACATTATTCCAGCTGTATCCTTTTCATTCACTTATCAAACACAAAACACTGCAGCTGATGCCCTGCAGCAGCATCGCCTGTGAGTTATCTGTGGTCTGTCTAGGCAGAGCTATTGTCCTCACTGACTAATGTTTCCCACACGGACATCAATTGTTACTCTGTAGGCCAGAATAAAAACTGTCTGTCATGGGCACCGTCACACATGCACACACTGCTGATTGGCTGCTGTCAAACAGCCACATACGACATTGCCTGAAAAGATAAACTTTTTCAACTTTGGCAATGCGTAACGAGCCAAGTGATCACCTTGAACATGACCAACGCGTTGTGGCTGTGGACTAACTTTCCATGGAGAGTGATCGCTGAGGACACTCAAGCCCCGTTAGCTGTGCAGGCACCTTTACTCTGCTCAATGAGAGGAATGGCTGAAGACGTTTCACTGCCTCAGACGCCAAAGCCTCTTACAAAACAAAGATCTAGGAGGGAAAAATCTAAAGAGAAAGAAATATCACCAAATGAAAGTAACTGAGAGTTTGAAAAACTGAGCAGGATTAGAGAAAATAGCTTGTGTCGTGAAGTATTTTCATTCCAAATCCTAAAGCAGATATTTGGCTCAACAAGAACCTGTGAGCTCTTAAAAAGACGAAGGCAGAGCAGAAAACTGGGGAACAGAAGGGCAGGAGGAGTTCAAGTCTCAGCAGAGAAGCAGCAGAAAAGAGTTTACAAAGATGCCACACGGATTTAGACTGACACTGTCTGAGTGAGAACTGACAGGAGCTGAATCTGTTGTTTTCCTGTGAACAGTTCAAGTTAATACAGCTTTTAAAGTTGAACTAGAAAGCACATGGAGAGTGTAAACCTCTGCCACGGTAGTTCACACATTGCTGCTACGTCTATAAGCAATAGTACCATAATAAAGTTACCATCATATTATGATTAATGACCATGAACACACACACCTAGCACTCAGAACCATGTTGATATCATCATAAGTTACACAGTTATTGAGCAAAAACAGTTGTTTGCTAATGGCTGTTATCTGGATCACCACCAAATTTAAATCGGATTAAAGTCGGGCCATTACCAACATCTCCTGGAAATTTCAGCAAAGTCTGTCCAATAGTTTTTGTGTAATCTTGCTTACAAACAAACATATGCTGGCTAAAACATAACCCAACTTGGCGGAAACAGCAGAAACCAAACCAAAGAGACAAGATGAACCTAACACATTTCATCCAATACTTAACCCTTTAAAGCCAATTGTATCATATATGATCCATACTTTTATAATACCTCTTTCTACTCAATATGATCAACAAATTACAAAAAAAGACATCTGAATACAATCAGATACATGATAAAAATGTCCTCAAATGGATTATCAGTTCCCAAAAACACCTAATGTATCAAATGAGATATGAAAAATCTATATGTTGAATTTTATGGACATTTTGATTTGTATGGATTTTAGCAGAAATTGAAACAAACATTTCAGCTCCAAGAAATTAGAATTTTCAGGCTATAATCTATGGTCTTGGGCCTGAAAGGGTTAACCCTTTAACTACCAGCTAAACTGTTTGGCAGAGTTCAAAAATAAACTTATAGATATTTAATGTCTTATAAAACAGAACAATGAAATCATTGTTTGATTCCCTTAACACAGAGAAAACTACAAACAAACCAAAAACCAGATATTTTCATGGTGTGGATTCAAAGGTTTAAAAAGTTAAGTTGATTACCTGATGACTTAAACTGCACAAATACTTGGGACAAAATATAAATATCTGCAAATACAATAGCAATAAAATAACTTAGATGATACAGAGCTTGACAAACAAGGGTGGGGGTGGTATTTATAAAAGCGTTTCACTTTTTAAAACCTTTGAATCCCACACAAAGGAAATATCAGTTCTTTTGGTTGGTTTGCAGTTTTTTATTTGTTTCCTAAAACAATGACAAAAACAAACAATGATGGGTTATTTTTTGACACATTAAATATTTCTGAATTTATTTTTATGTACCTCTGCCAAACAGTTGAGCTGCAAGTTAAAGGGCTAAAGAGGCCTTGTTATTCAAATGTTGGTCCAGGCATTTCACTTTAAAAACACATCAAAAATTGAGCTGGCCTGTAAATCAGAAAGCTCTTTTAAGCAGTAGTTCCCTGACGCAGTATGCCAGATAGACTTTTCCATATTTATAATACAGACAGCATATATTTGACTAGTTCATGTCAGCAACAGCCCATAGAGGTGTTTGGAGAGCTTATCCTCTGGATGATCGCTTTGTCAGTCACATTCATTACAGGCCAGTCAGATGTTGTAGGTGGACATTACTGCCAGTGTACAAAAGTATAAGACATGAGCCAGTTTGTAAACCAAACTTTTACCAAAGCATGTCTTAAGTTAAACAGAAACATCTTTGCCATTGATAAATGCCTTCAGTGATGTTGTCTGGTTTTCTTTAAATTAAGAAATGTGATCCAGAGGCTGTTGCATCTAAACTACGTTCACACTGCAGACCTTAATGCTCAATTCCCACTTGTTGCTCAAATCCGATTTTTTTGTTTGGCTGTTCAGATTACACCTGTAAATGTGGCCTGACTGCAGACTGTGATGTGAACAGCTCAGGCTTCACAAATGACACGCATGCTCAGTTTAACATTAACGACATCACACACAGCACAGTATGATGAGGGGCAACAAACAGAGCACAGCTGTGCTTAACAACGCTGGAGAAGTTTTTTCCCATAACGCAGAACCTGATGTTACAGCAGCTCACCTTGAGTGAGTTCTTATTGAAGTAATTATGGCTATATTTTATTTCGTATAAACTTTAAGGCGGACGCTCTTTCCCGCCGACCCTGCTGATGACAGATCGCTGCTGGAGAGCCAAACAGCTCAGGGCCATTGCGCACTGAACAGGATAACAAAGAGGCAAAAATTTAGTTTTATCATCTGTTCTGATGTTTCTAAGTTTGTCTGAGAGCAGATCAGACAGGAGCAGACTGTTCTCTGAATGATGCTGTCTCGTAGAAACATACAGCAGCGCACAAATGAACACAGCAGTGGATCATCAGAGTCTTTCCACCTCCTGTAAACTGTTATTTTAGCCTGAGAAATTCATTCAAAAAGTTGGCGCAGTGTTAATAAACTAAGTTTATCAGATATCATCATACAAACGTATGATTCATTTACGTTTGTTTATTATGTGTGTAATGGAGACACCATTCGATCGCCCAGCGTTCTCTCACTTTTTCTCATCACTCCTCCCTTTATGCATTGTTTAATCAAGGAAAAAATGCATAAGCTTTTTAATAATCATGTCCGTATTAACCTCTAATTATGTTCTGTCCATGAAGTGACTTTGAATAAATTTGCCCCGAGGTAAACTGCTGCTCTAATGACGTCAAAGTCGCATTAAATGCGACCTGCTGTTCAGACCGCAGTCACATTCAAGACAATCGGATATTTATTTGATTCAGTACCACATTTGAAAGTGGCCTGAATCTGATTTGAAAATGTCAGATTCAATGTGACTTGTGCTGTTCACACTGTCAGAAACAAATCAGATACAGGTCACTTTTGACTGCAGTGTGAACGTAGCCTAAGCTTTATAAGAACAGTCACTTCCTGCTGTCGTCTCGCTCTGAAAGAACTACGATTGGGTAGACCAAGCTCAGTCATTTGACCTGGAGCTTTGCAAGATGAATCCGAATAATTGCACACAATGTAACTACGGTGGATTCAGCTGCACTGAAAAGTTAGTGGTATCCAACCAGGGGCCAGAGACTGAAATCAGATTTTAGATCATTTGGTTAAAGGTCTTAGAGATCCAAAAACTATGAAATTACCCTATCCTGAATACCTGAAGAGTGATTTAAATTTCAAGGATAGCAGATCCTTATATGTCCATGTGTGTAGCTAGACAACACAGACTTGACACTCAGACTGTCTGTCTCTCTCACCACTGTGATGAATGAATAAGTACAGCCTGAGGTAAACTCACAGTTATGTGTACGTCCACCTGCACTCAGGAAACAGTTGTGAGATATTTTCTATGTGTGATGTGTTTAACTAGAGGACACTCACTGCTGCCCTGCACAATATTATGTCAGGGTCAATGCAAAATCACAGCAAAATGCCGCTGACCACAGCACTACACTGTAGATACCCCCAGCCCAAGCAAATATACGTTAGGTGATCAATGGGGCTGCAAAAGTACTTTGTACATACTTTAATAAGTTCAGATTCAAATATTTTCTGCTTGGCCTCAGATGTTGTTTTTCACCTTCAGATCTTTTGTCACTTTCAGATCTTTCAGACAAAACAATGACATTTCAGTTTGTTTTTTTTTCAGTTTCTATTTTTTATTATTATCGAATTAAAACACTTTTGGCCTGGATTTTGCTCCATAATGCTGTGGATGTGAATCAAACCTTGGCATTCACCTCTAAAAACAAAAGTTAATTCTTCACTCTACTTTTCAAACTAGAAATGCTCAGAGGACACCATGAAATCAGAATTTCAAAATGCACTGCCTGGCAAATTAAAAAAAAAAAAAAAAATGCCACCAAAAAACAATTCACACACTCTAATATTTTGTTGGACCACCTTTAGCTGTGATTACAGCACACATTTGCTGTGGCATTGTTTCAATAGACTACTGCAATGTCACAGACTTGTCCTAGATCATAGCACTGCCCCCACAGGCTTGTACAGTAGGCACTAGGCATGATGGGTGCATCACTTCACCTGCCTCTCTTCTTAGCCTGATGCTCCCATCACTCTAGAACAGGGTCAATCTGGACTCATCAGACCACATGACCTTCTTCCAGTCCTCCAGAGTCCAATCTGTATGCTCTCTAACAGACTGAAGCCTTTTTTTCTGGTTAGCCTTACTGATAAGTGGTTTTCCTAAGGCTACACAGCTTTTCAGTCCCAATCCCTCGAGTTCTCTTCACACTGTATGCGTGGCAATGTTCCTACTTTCAATATTAAACACACCCCTGAGATGTGTCTTTGACATGGTTGTTTAAGAAATGAGAAGCTACTCATTGCATCAGCTGGGATTAAATAACTTGCTGCCAGCTGAAAGATAATCACCCATGCAGATATTAGTCAATAGGAGGCTCATACCTATTTGCTTAGTTAAATCAAGGTGGCATTTTTTTTTTTGTCCAGGCAGTGTAATTCAATCACTTCTTCTTTGTGTCACAACTATCATTACCTAACACTCATTAAAGTTTGTTGAGAACATTTTGAATTAATTTGCTTTCAAACAAACAAATAAATGGACATATGCTGGCAAAAACATAAACTCTTTGGCGTAGATAACTAGGTCAACAACATTTTCTGCATCGAGCTGCTAATGTCAGCAAATCAAATATTTCTTTATGCAGTCATCCTCTCCATGCACAGCAGCCCACTAAATGCACTGAGTCACATTTTGAGCTGTGCTAACAAAGGTAGAGCGGTTTGTTTTTATCGGAGCCGGTCAGAGGGGCCGCACAGAGGGGGAGCTGGGGATAAATAAGGATGTTGTTTCACTCTGAGTCATGCTGAGCTACTCCAGCAGGTCTGAGCATCAAAAGAGATGAAGCTTGAGTGGATCACGAGGTCTTCTTTAACGGGATGATGAAGTTTTACTCAAATACTCGATCCTCTGGTCTTAACTGTCAGGAACATTCTGTAGTGCTCCTGATAAACATGCAGAGCCAAAGACAGAGAAGTAAACATAGGGTGAAAAGCAGCGCCCCTGGGAACTTGTTTGTTTCCTATGTGTTTTTTTCGTTTACATGTCTTACCTCAATCAATAGTCCATGACAAGCAGATCGACACCATTCTGTTGACTGTGCGTCCAGTAAAAGGAAGAAACGGACAAAACTACTTATTGAGTTCGCTTAGCTCAAAAACTGGGAGTACATGGGTAACGTTTTAGCCTGCCTCTGCCTACAGTCATCAGATAACTGTAGACGATCCTGTGAGCTTGTTTTGTTTTTTTTATTGACTGGGTTATGTTACGTTGACTTTTTAAGACCAAGATTAGAACTTTTTGCAAATTTTGGAAGAAACCTAAATAATGTAACATAACACAGTCAATTAAAAAATACAAGCACACAGGACTGCTTAGAATTATCTGATGACTGTTGGCAGAGGCAAGGCTCTTAAGATTTGCTCTCAGGTCTGGGTGAAATTGTTGCTGGCTTGCGAACGGAGGAGGGGTCATCAACCATTCTTATGCATTTATAATTTTTTTAAATTAAAATTGGTCAGGTGCTTTTGTTGCTCTCACAATAACCTAATGGGCTCTATTGTTACTTTATGATGCTAGTATATTATATTAAGTAATGATGCAACATAATAATGCAAATATTATTGGACTTTTTATTATATTTTCCCCCTACATTTGACCATGCTCTTTCAAACTAAAAATGTTTTTATTTTAATTATAGACAAACATTTATAATGTTCCAAGTGTAACTATAAACGTAACTTACTTAACATTGATGATTGTGTTTTAATGTGATGCCTGATGACCATAGTTAATAGTCTTATTTTACTTTTGTACAGTGAGTAATTTCACTAATCAGTGTGCTACAAAATCAAATGATTAGTTAACCGTAAAAAGGCTCTCCCATTGTGAGCATGCAGTATGCATCCCTGTAGTCTGATCAACCATATTTTACCCGTATCTTACCCAAATTTGATTGACTGATGGGCAGATGATCCAGCGCATCCAGTTTCCATTGGACTCTATGATGCTCAGAGCGTTTTGTTACACTTTCAAAGCATACATAGTGGTGAAATTTGGTTTGAGATACTTTCGAATTTGTATTCGTGAGAATTACCAGGTTTGGTGTGTGAGCCTGTGAAAAGGTTCAAATGCTTGTGGCACACACTAAATGTGTGAGACTTGAGTGCCCTGCAGAGACAGGCTACAACATTACCCATATACGTCCAGCATTTGAGCTAAGCTAACTAGTGGTTGGCGAGTTTTGTCTGTCTCTTTCTTGTAACTGGACGCACAGTAAAAAGAATGGTGTCTACCTGCTTGTCATGGACTCAGGAGTGAGAAAAGACAGGAAAGCAAAATTGTTGCAGTGTTCCTTTAACTCTATTCATTAGCACCTGCAACCATCATCATTGTTCAGCCTTTAACAGGCACAATTAATCTGGACTCCAAAGCTTCAAAATGCTCCAGTAAAAAAAAATATTCTACATCAATGTGTTGCTTAAACTCAGCACAGCCAACTGGGGTACAGTGGTCCTGTAATAGGCAGAATTATGTACAGTGAGCCGGTCATTATAGTACATAAACCCTGGTGGAGTGACCCAGGACCCCAGCAGGATTATCTCCACATTGTAAACATGGCTGCTCGTGCAGCTGCCAGGATGTATTTGCCGGCGATAGCAAACAGTATTCCTCTGGCGCCGCGCTCCGTCGTGTTGGACAGCAAACTCCATCGCCTTACTGAGATCGTTTGTCTCCCACCAGGGATGAGCTCTGAACAAAGTGCTGATGGTGCAGCTGAGCACTTAGCACACTGTGATACAGCATGTCTGAGCTTTGTTTCAGGTTCTGCCTTCTGCTGTGCTGTTTTTTGCTGATTAAAAAGCCTTTAAAGACAAGATGCAGGGGTATGAGTGTCAAACAGTGAGGTGCTTTGTTCAGCGTGAAGTTATTACAGTGTGGATGATTTAGGGTGAGCTGACACCTACAATTGGCTCAATATGGGCAATTAAAGTGGTGATATTTTTTGCACATTATTTAAGAGCTCCCAACTTTACTAAGAATATAATGATCACTTAAATCAGGGATAGGCATATTTGGCTGTCAAAAAGGACACATAATCAATTGCTAAGAAGTAATTTTATTAAAGGTAGTATCATCTAAAGAACAGTAATAACTTATTCTTCAAAAAGGAGCTGATATAAACTTTCATAAGATCAATGTTTATATATTTAAGCTCAAATACAAATGCTAAAACTTATCTTGATGATATTATTGATTAATTTTTATTGTAAAGGGACCATTTAATGAAAAAGACAGAGTTCAAGTGAATTGAAATTCTATCCTAATGCAAGTAACAGAGTTTTCACTATCTGACAAAGTTTTTTGACAGACACTTCTCATTTTTTGTCCACAAGTTTGTTCAGAGAGAGGCCTATTGATGAATTTAAATAAATAATAAGTAACAACTGTCAAATATAACTCTTTATTCTTTCGTCTTTATTTCCACAAAGTGCCCTGATCCACCTGTTTTTTTCTGATTCAGTTGTAAAAAAAAACACACACATATTTACAATGTTCTTTGGATCATCTCATGTTCACACAGCTGCATTTTGAAGCAGGACAACACCAGAGGAAAGAGCCAGCTACACGATACAGCAAAAGTATTCGCTCACCCATCCAAATAATCAGAGTCAGGCGTTCCAAACACTTTCATTGTCACAGGTGTATAAAATCCAGTACTTGGGCATGCAGACTGCTTTTACAGACATTAGTGAAAGAATGGGTCGCTCTCAGGAGCTCAGTGAATTCCAGCTTGGAACTGTGATAGGATGCCCCCTGTGCAACAAATCCAGTCGTGAAATTTCCTCGCTCCGAAATATTCCACAGTCAACTGTCAGCTGGATTATAAGAACAGGACATGTTTGGGAACAACAGCAACTCAGCCACCAAGTGGTCAGCCACGTAAACTGATAGAGCGGGGTCAGCGGATGCTGAGGCGCATAGTGTGAAGAGGTCACCAACTTTGTGCAGAGTCAATCGCTACAGACCTCCAAACTTCATGTGGCCTTCAGATTAGCTCAAGCACAGCGCACAGAGAGCTTCATGGATGGGTTTCCATGGCCGAGCAGCTTCATCCAAGCCTCACATCACCAAGTGCAATGCAAAGCGTGGAAGCAGTGGTGTAAAGCACGCCACCACTGGACTCTAGAGCAATGGAGACGCGTTCTCTGGAGTGACCAATCACGCTTCTCCATCTGATAATCTGATGGACCAGTCTGGGTTTGGCGGTTGTCAGGAGAACGATACTTGTTGGACTGCATTGTGCCAAGTGTAAAGTTTGGTGGAGGGGGGATTATGGTGTGGGGGTGTTTTTCAGGAGCTGGGCTTGGCCCCTTAGTTCCAGTGAAAGGAACTCTGAATGCTTCAGCACACCAAGACATTTTGGACAATTCCATGCTCCAACTTTGTGGGAACAGTTTGGAGCTGGCCCCTTCCTCTTCCAACATGACTGTGCATCAGAGCACAAAGCAGGTCCACAAAGACATGGATGACAGATTCTGGTGTGGATGAACTTGACTGGCCTCCACAGAGTCCTGACCTCAACCTGATAGAACACCTTTGGGATGAATTAGAGCTGAGACATCAGTGTGTGACCTCACAAATGCTCTTCTGGAAGAATGGTCAAAAATTCCCATAAACACTCCTAAACCTTGTGGACAGCCTTCCCAGAAGAGTTGAAGCTGTTACAGCTGCAAAAGGTGAAACAACATCATATTGAACCCTATGGATAAGGAATGTGATGTCACTTAAGTTCATATGCGAGTCAAGGCAGGTGAGCAAATACTTTTGGCAATATAGTGTATATGCCATTACCTCACAACCAGGAAATCACACTCTGCATTATGGGGAGAAAGCTAATGACTTTCATAACCACCAAAGATCATGTTTGAAGTGCTTCCTATGTCACAACATAACAAGCCTTCCAGGAAGCTACCAAGGCTGCAAAGAGGGTAGAGGGAGAAGTTATCAGGAGAAGAGTTAAAAAAAAAACACACGAAAGGGTAGATAAAACACAAAAAGGCAGAATTGAATGAGTCAGTGATGTTTGAGGCTTTAAGCGTTGTCATCCACATGTGGTCGATTAAATGAACAGAGTTCAGAGAGAGAGCTCCTGCATCATTTCCTAACCTTCAGCTCAACCCCTCAACCAGCTGCCATAACAAGTACAAATACGATGACGGGTGTTTTTGATTCACCTGACCAGGGCATCCATATCTAAAGCTCAGATATAAACATTAGATTGTTCATAATTACTGTCGGCAGAGTAGAGGACAAACACAAGACCTGACTGGACCATCAGCTGCATTTTAAGATCTATGCAAATTCAAATGAATCAATGACAAAGCAAATCCTTCATGACACCCTGACACAAAGGTGTTTGACAAACCAGAATCACTGAGGAGTGGAGGGGCAAAGCTCACAGTCCAGTACATCACTACACCCAGGGTAGTTCTTGATAAGACCTTTAGGCCTGTCCTGTAAGAACAACACACGATGCACAAACAGGATTTGTGTTTGCAGTTCTGCTGCTGAAGGTGAAGATTCATTTTCTGAGCACTGCACTGGAAACAGGACAGGAGACTAGGCAGTGTTATCTTCACAAAAGTGAAGTCAAAGTATTTGTTCTTTTTTTACTTCAACACATCCATGAAAAAGGGCTTGAAACTAATGAAAAGGCAGCAGGACAATTTCAGCACAAACTATTTTTGACTTAAAAACCTTTTCCAAGATTTAAACAAACAAAAACAACCAGCCCAGAGCAATAGTATAATCAGTACTAGTTTAATAGGGTAGTTTGGGATTTTTGACGTGAGGTTGTACAGTATTACGGTTCATGGCATGAGCTTGATCATTAGCCACAGTGACAGAGATCAGCTCTTCATCTGTACAGAAAGGTAGAATGGAAGCTAGGACCGTGTATTGTTGCACATAGGTCCACCTCCTTCTTATATATCTGAAGTTTAAGGTGAGAAAAGTGCCACACTAGATATGTTCCTACTTTACTTTGAACTGCTCTGTTGGATCAATATTTATTTCATATTTCAAATCAATTTTTGTACTCTCGACATCAGTGTTATTTTTGTCATAGTTTTAGTCAACAACCTTTTCCCCTGACAAAAACTAGACAGTAACTAATAAAACAAGTGCACATGGACAAACACTAAAATTAAATTAACTGACATTTACATCTACTAATATAAACTAGACAAAAATGTTTACAAAGACTTAATCCAATCAGATCTAATTTGGTCATGTAGAAAGTAGAGACAAGTTAGGAAACTATCCAATCACAGCGACTTTGGTTGTGTTAAAGATTGGATGAGTTCAGAGGGACATCCAATCACAGCTGCCTTAGCTTGGTGGTGCTGGGATAAGTTGTGGAGCGATCCAATGCGATCTAATGCCTTTGTTTACATTTAGTCAATGCAAAAGAAAACATTTCAAACCCCCATAAACACCCCAACCCAAGTTATAGATCAGATTTGAACAGTTTGGCATTTGGTTCTGTTTTGCACCATTGATTCTTGATGATGAAAGTTCCAGGTAAGAAATGCCCTAAAGCATCGAAGCCTCTGCCTACTGGGGCATCGATGGCGTAGTTTAACAGTGCGCTCGGTCAGTAATTGGGAGGTTGCAGGTTCAAGCTAAGCTCTGACTGTCACAAAGTGATGTGTTCTTGGGCAACACACAACCCACAGTTTCTCCCACTGCTGCGTCAGCTGCATGTAAACTGGTATGAAAGAGCGTGAATGTGTTGAAACTAATGGACACCTGACATAGAAAATCCAACCATCAGTGGGTGAATGTGACCGAGGATGTGAAAGTCTATCGCCTAATCCACACGAAGACAAAACGCTTTACAGTTTCCACAAGGATCGCCATAAAGATAAAGGCATCTCAGAGGATGTGTGCATCTATATGAATGCACTCGATACGCATCAAAACGCTGTAAAACACATGCCAGACCTCAAGGGGCCCTGCAACGATATGACGGAAACAAGCGGAAACAGATGAAAAAACAGTGGGCATGCGCACTTGCAGCAAAAGTTGTGAATAGAGATTGTGATAAAGTTATCATACAGTGCCATATTGTGTCCTCGATAATTGTTTGTTTGTCTAGGTGGTGATTGAGAAGAAGGAGATTTTGCTGCAACAGGGATAGTAGGGTCACTGGCTTCATCGGCGCATTTGCTGCACCGTACGTCACCATTGTTGTGTTGTTGCCACGTGTTGCGCATGCGTGTCAATGAAGATATGAAACTGTGACGTAAGCGTATCTGAAAACTTATGGAGAGCCAGTAATCATGGAGCTGTGTATAGGGCATTTCCAAATCTTTCCACTCTGGAACCTGGTTTCAAAAATGATCGTTTACAGACCCCCAAAACACCGTCTTCTTATGGATGATACGCAGATTCTGCAAAAAACGTGTGCGTTTAGACCTCAGTTTGCCTTCGTGTGGATGGGGCCTAAATAAGCTCAAGTCTTTCACTTGAGATATTATAAGGAGATTTCCACCACTGTGCTGTTGCCTTCTTCACTGCTGTGCCAGACAGATTTTGCATTTTAATTTCCATAAGAGAGAGAAGAGAGTATTCATTTAACAGGTGTAAAGCAAGGTCCATTGGAAACCGAACTCCTGTTATTAATGATAAAGTGTCAATAACCTTTGTCCTCAAGTCAGAAACTTTGTTACAACCTGTAAATATGAACCTCCGGCTACTTAAGAGCAAAGTGGTCAGTAAGGGTGTGGTATCAGTCCCATTTTGTGTCTTATCCTTGGTGTTACATAGGCTCCATGACAATATTTCAGATATAGATATTGATGATTCAGGTTTTTTGAGACATCAGTAATGTTTTTCCAAATTTTCTGCCATGTTAGATTGTGACTTATTTCAGACAATTTTCTAACCCAACCTTTCTCTCCTGGTGTAGGAAAACATTTCTGGGGATTTATTTTAACATAAATGCATGCCAGTACTTCTTTTTGGAGCGTTTGCATCCAAGTAAAAATGTGATGTTCCTGTAATTCTGCTCCTGAGGGGACCTTGTGGGCTTTACAGGCAGATCTCCCTCTACCCTCAATGCTTTTTCATGTTAAAACGAAGGTTGAATAAATGAATATCGCATTTTATGCTACAGCTAATGATCATTTTTGTTATCAATTTTCTGTAAGGTTATCTTTTTTTTCAATTCATGTGATTATCTTTGAAACAGAAAACAGGTATTCTTGAAGGCCCCTGTGCTTTTGAAATAATAAAAAAATTTATTCCAGAAATCAATCATAAACTATCAAATTTCTTATTGTAGCAATACATGGTTTCAAGAGCCAGCCCTAGACAGACAATACAAACATGTGTAACAGTTTTTTTATTTAGGCGTCCTCATATAAACTCTTTATATTTTACTGATTACTATGCTGATTATAAATGAAGGCTTAATTACAGTGGAATAAGCTTCTTTAAAAGTGTGTACTAAGTTAATCACTATCCTGACATCGCTTACATTAAGAAAAGGCAAAACATGAAATAGAATCAGAGCTTTTTTTTAAATCATTTTACACCCTTATATGTCAGAGCCTCAGCCTTTAGGTGTGAGTGACATTTTGATGACACACTGAATTTTCCACACAGTTGCTCAGACTGCCTTCATTCACAGTTTAATATCTTCTGCTTGTGTTTTCAGAGAAATCTCAGACAGACTGAGATTTCATTTTGGGTTTGGAGTGTTAAACTACTACAACAGTTCAGAAAAACAAAACTATGTTTCTGTAAGTACAGAAAGTTATCAGTTTAAATGGATTTAATGGATTTGGCATCATTAATTAGTGAAGTTATGGCCTCATATTGTTGTTAAAGAGACTGTGGGGAGTTTCTAAGTAATTACAAAAAAGTCTCACTTTTAGATATATGCCTGATCAAAATACACACTTTAAGATGAGTTTTATACCATCAAAATAGGTTATCTATAAATGCTATTCCTTAGCCTTCCGGTCGGGTCGGACAGGGCTGGACTGGCCTGGATACTCAACTTCAGGAGTATCCAGGCGAGGTAATGTAGAAAGAGATACATTACCTCGTCGCTTTGCATCCTGTAAGTTGTTGAAAAAAGAAATTGTAAAGCAATGCAGAGTTCTGAGGAAGGTCTGAGTTGTATTACAACCACAACAAACACATGCTTTGGCTTGAGTCATGTCTTTGGTGCGTTCCAGTTGTCGTCAGAAGTAGGAATTTCCGAGCTCCGAGTAGGAAACTGCAACTGGAACGTTCCCCAAAGACGGAATTTCCTACTGGGAACTTGGTGAAACCTCGCCACCCCTGAGTTGACAATCGAAGATGGATGCCCCCAGTGTGAACAGTTATTTAGCTCCTGTAATAATCAATTTATTTGTACTTCTGACTGGGGTGTGTCGCTCTAGATCAGCTGTATACATAGTATTGTTAGACTTATATTTACAAAAATGCTGGCATCGTGATAATCACATTCTTCATACAACAACACAGGGCGTGCTAACAACAGCTAACAATAGCCTGGTGGATCAGCATGTTTTTTTCAGACTTCAACTGGAACACCGATAAGTCGGAGATGATGTCACTCCCAGTTCCGAGGTTACTGGAACGCAGCATTACGACAGTCGCCACGCGTGCTCATGGGTAGCAGAGTCTTTATGTCCCTGGTAATAGATTCTCCTCATAGCACCTTTAATATATTGATACAAATATTTTTTCATTCAACAAATTGTTTTTCACATTGATCAGATCCATGATCCCATCTCATAAAAGATTAAAAAAAAACTCTGCTCTGTAGTCTGTGAGTGAAGATAACGGCAATGCCAAGTGACGTAATATAATTGGTCAACACAATCCATCAACAAGTACATTTGTTGACAACTTTGTTGATTTTAATTAATGATCAATTGCACTGATCTGTTTTTGCAACTCTATCTACAACAATGAACATTTCCACTACCATGGTGCTTCGTCTGGGCACTACTTTTGCACACTGCTCAGCCAACGTGTCCTTCCACCAACAGCGCCAACCAGCCACAGTCTGTGGTCTTCACAAGAGGAAACAACCAAACTGCAGAAATGGGTGTTTTTTGCAGTAAGTACACTTTGGATATTTGAGAATCGAGACTAGAAAAAAACTTCTGTACATGGAAATTCAACAGGTATGAATGAAAAATAGAGGAAATTGCTGTAAGAATTTAATACACTGAACTTCTTGTTGATAGAGGTGTGTAGATCACGAGCTCAAGTCATCAAACTGGATGAAATAAGACTGTGACTATGACAAATCACTTAAAGGTACTATAGGATCAGAGAATACTCTCAGCTTTTATCTGCAGTCTGCAGCTCTCCAAATGCAGAGCCTCCCTGCTGTTATGAATGATTTAGTTTTAAGGACTAGACTCACAGTTTTACACACTATTAAGAAAAAAAAGGTACACTGAAAAATGTTGGTCTTCGAAGATACTATTTGGCTTATACCGACTGTTATTTTGTAAAGACAGAGGTCAGCGATAAATGGTTTCAGTGACACCTCTACTTCATGAAACATGCTTGATGTTCTTTGTTAATTGTTAAGGCAGAACCTGCAGATATCCACATTGGTGAGGCCTGAACTAAAACAAGTTCTTTAGAGGGTCACTTTATTGTTTTTATTTATTTCCCTTTTATTTTGAACAATGTGAATATTTCATTAGAATGATTATCAGACTTCATGACTTTGGAAATAAAGCCCTGCTGTTTTGACATAAATTGTATTGAGTGCAGGATTTTTTAGAATGTTCATTTTAATTTGGCAAATGTTAGTTAAAGTAGTCTTTAAGTACATTTTCATAATTACATATCTGTCCAACACTGCATTAAAAATGTTTCTTTCTGGGTGGAGGTTACATTTTCCCTCAGAAATCTTTTTTCTGCAGACGTCCATTTAGAAAGAACAGAGAAGAAAATGACGACCTTGAACCTGAATCCAAGCATCATGAGGGACATCACGAAGCAGCGCTCGATTCTCAAGAGGAGGAGGCGTGCATCTGCTGCAGAGGTCATTCAGGTACTCGAAAATGTTTGAGTACCAGGGGACCAGAGCTCAGGAGGATGCTTTTGGATGTCTTCAATTAGATTTAAGGTCATAAAACTTCCCATAAGTTCTAATTATACAGCTCTGGGGTTTAATATGGCACTCTGAGTGAGAGGTGTGTTTTTAATTATTTTAAGCGTTACCAGTTTTCATTTGTTTGGGTTTTTTGTGATAACTCAGTTCTGAGGGCAGTGTGGGTCACACAAATCTGACAATTGAACAGCAGAGGAAAATTAGTTTGAGAAATGTTCAAGGAATGTTTGTACAGAGATTAAAAAAAAAAAAAAACAGGTTATTTAAAGACAAGGTAATGGGGTTATTTGTAAGACATGAAGGTCTCAAAGGGATCGTTTGTGTTTGAAGTGGGGCTGTATGAGGTACATGGCGCTACCTGAACATGAGCCACAGAATATTCTTCTATCTCAGTTTACCAATTAAACAAAGACCACATGGTTGTTGACATCATGTGAGCTGCAACCAAACTTTATATGAAAGTTTTAAGCTCTATAGACCTTTTTCAGACAATAGCTGTAATGAATTCACTCATTTCTGCTTTTATTACCTCCGCCAAGGAGGTTATCTTTTTGGGCTCCATTTTTTGTTTGTTTGTTTGTTTGCCTGTAGGTTTGGTAAGAATACACAATTACTACTGGACAGATTTTGCCGAACTTTTCAGGAGATCTTGGTAATGGCCGAAATTAAAAAATGATTAAACTTTGGTGGTGATCCAGATGACCACCATGACCAAACAATTGTTTTTGCTCAATAGTGCAAATCTCCCAAGGTGGCTCACATATTGCTGTTACATCTATTAGCAATCTATTACATCTATGCAAATGAGATCTTTAATCTCAATGAGTTTCTTCTGGTTAAATAAAGTTTTGTGTGACTTTATCGTGGAACTATTGATTTATTGCTCCCTGTGGCTGCCACTTGTGTGAGTGATATGAACTGATGTTTGATGTTTTTATGGCTATGAGATGCATACAGTTGGAAAAACAAATATTAGACAAACAATGCGTGTTCATGGTAGAATTTATCACATCCCCGAAGAGGTGGAAGGGCTCCCGGTGGCTGGAATTTGGCTGACACTCAGCAGGCTCTTAGCTGTAAGGGGAATCATGTAGAGCTGACGAGAATTTCCTTTTGGGGGCAGGGTGCATGGAAATTGGACAGCAGTTCGCTCGTGCAGACCAAAGCATTTGGAAGCTACAAAGAAGGCGCCTCACTGATTTGGAAAGGTCAATATAGCTAAAGTTAACTGCCTGACTCAATTTGGTCAGTGATAGTTTCAATCATTTCAACATTTTCTGATACACCTAAGTTACTCAGTAGCCCTTTTGACATAGGCTTAACGTTAGCTACAGGTAAGAAATACATCACTAGAAGAATTAAAGCCTGCTGAAAGAGGCTTCATTTAATTAAAGGAGACATATCATGCTGATGCAAGATTTAATACTTACATATAACATGATAAATTTGAAAACAAGACCTTACACCCCCTTAATTTTCAAAAAATGAGATATTGTATTTTTTCTGATATCCTAGAACGAGATTTGATGCCTCTGAAAAAAAGTCATTGCGAGATGACCGCGAGATTTAAATCGTTGTGAGGACACGAGGTACATTTCTTTTTATTGGAGTAATCTGATAAAACACTTCCTCCTCTGTGATGTCCGTTAGCCACAAAACCATCACCGAGGAACACATCCACCCAGCAGCAGTATATAGCTCCCTAGCTCACACTCACTGATTACCAGCTCTGTCCTGTACGGGGACTCAATACGCGGTCGCTGCTTTGAGCCTGCTGGAAAATTAAGTAGAAGAAGGACGGGCTGGCTCTACCCCCGCTAGAACTGACCAATCAGAGCACAAAGGGCTGTGACGTTGCGAGGTAACTGTAGGTCATCCTGAGATCCTTGTGTTTCAACGAGAGCTTCATAGTGGCTTAAAATGAGGATTTTGAGAACGCAATTGTAGAGCAATGAAGGAACTAAATGACTTGTACTGAGGGCAGAAATGCTTTACAGGCATCCTAGTCTGGCATAGTGAAAAGGAGAAACAAGCATGATATGCCATCTTTAAATGCATAATGTTTGATAGCACAGCAGGAGAGATATTACAGCTATCTTAACAAGCCTCCAGTGGAATATTGCTAACACATTTGATGAGAGAAGTTATCAGTCTCATTTCTTATAAAGCATAATGTGACCATGTGTAGTGAGATACTTGATTTACTTTACTTGATAGATGATTACCTCTGCCAAGGAGGTTATGTTTCCGGGAGAGTTTGTCTGTCTGAACAAAATAACTCAAAAAGTAATGGATGGATCCGGATGAAATTTTCAGGAAATGTTCAGCATGGGAAAAGAAAGAAGTGATTCAATTTTGGTGTTGATCCAGATCATCGTCTGGATCAACACCATGACAAAAAATGTGATTTGGTGATTAACTACTGAACTAAAATAGATATCATTATGAATCCAGTTGCTAATGGTATGTTTTCATGGTCAAGGAATCTAAATATTTAGATGAAATAAAGGTAGGACTAATATTTATGGTGAAAATCACAATATGGGTGAGGACTATGACGCTGGCGGAGGTCTACGCTCTCCGAGTGCTTTTCTAGTTTGTATATATTGTCTTGTGCATCAGATTGATTCTTTTAAGTATGAATATTCAACACTTTCTTTAGGGGGAGCATGTCCACAGACCTCCCTAGAGGGATAGTACCCTCCTCATCTTTTTCACCCCTGACATGTTTTCCTGCCTGAAATTTGTCAAACTAAAATATTCATGTCATTAAAAAGATTATTTCAGTCTGGCTATTGTAACATCCGTCAGTCTAAAAAGTGGCCCATGTAAAATGTCTTATTTAAAGGGTTAAAGACAAATGTTTGCACTTCACTGGCTGTATGTCTTCTTTTGTTTTCACCTTTGTTTCGACCTCTTCCTGATTTTGTCTCTCCTGTTCCGAATACAAACACAAGCGACAATAAGCATAGAAAACAATTCAAAGCACCATTCTAACATCTATTTATCCCACAATCACGCCATAATGGAGTGTGTCACCCCCACTCAGACTGAAATCCGTATGCCCGGGCTGGCGATAAGCAAACAATGCTGCTCCAGCATCAGGCTTTTTCAGCTTTGGCGGAGATGAGCCCCAGAGGAATCAGATGCTAAAGTGAACAGACGTGTAACCATTTCAAAGTGCTTGTGCTTTTTCATTTTCAGTCCCCGCAGACTGCTCTCCTCTGCACTTTATGAACAGTCCAAGAAAACAAAAAAAAGCAGAGTTAAGCTCTTTTTTCATTTGTAGAAGCGAAGTCCATGAAGGCACAAAAGCAAAGAAGAGACAGGCACACAGAAAAGAGGTCATTAGAATAGAGTACTTTATTCTCTTTTTATGCTTTTTACAAATATTTCCCACGACATGTAAATGCATCAGACTGAATCCCTCTCTCACAAACACACAGCTTTCAAATATGCATATCAGGAACTTCATTAAAAAAAATTCTATCCTCTATATCCCACAAAACAAAGTGTCAAGACTTATTCCCATTCGGTGGGATATGTAATCATTCATGCTGTAACAGGAGTGCAGAAACATATAAAATCAGTTCATCTAAAGCAGAGAAATAAATGCAGAGCACAAAAGTCAAAGGTGAAAGCACAGAGATGGCCTTATAGCTAATAAGAAGGTACTTTGAAAGAAAAGACTGCTGATAAAACATTTCAGAAGAGTATTTGATATCACTGCTCCCTCAAACTGTGAGCTTGTTTCATCTGCTGGACCCGTGGAAAACATTTTAGACAACCTTGGGCTCTGACCACCGCTGCTTCTCCATCACAGGAGGCCGGAGCAGACGGATCAATGAGAGAGAGAAAGAGAGTGAGAGAGAGCCATTGGAGATTCTGCAGCTTCTGTTGAGCCCTGCACGCCCTAATTGGATAGTACATGAGTGTTTTACTGAAAAGAGGCTCCATTTTCTACATGCACAATCGATGGTTTGTTCTCCACAGACTCTAATCAAGCTGCAAACTCTGTCTCCGAAACTTTTGAATGATTGCTTATTTCCTGTGTCAAGCTGCTGTAATTAAGTTCCAGATACAATTTGTCACATCCATCACGCTAGAACGTGGTCTGTGTCTGTCACTACAGTTACTGGATTAAACTTGTGTGTTTAGGTTTAGGTTATGAGAAAAAAGTGTCATAATTATCAAAAGGTTTGAGTTCAAGTCAACAGTCAACCTTTTATTTCTGACTTCATAATTTGATAATGTTGGAAAACGTAATCAACTCCTAATATAATGAAATGTAAATTCTCTGTTCCATGTCTCACATAAACAACATACTCTTGTTGCATGGTCCAAATCTAATAAAGTACCCTCTGTTGGCTCTCTGATTGGTCTACTTACCTGTAACATAAAACATCCTCATTATGAACCAAGTACTGACGTTATGAGGCTGTGTTCCAGCATCTGATCATTAAGATAAAAGTGTTTAAGGATATGAACGGCTAAGTGAAGCTGATTCTGCTTATTGAACCAATTCTCTGGTCTCTTTATCAATTTCCTTTCTTTGACAGGAAGTGATCCTGGATCGAACCCTGCCTTTCTCTGCAACTGACACAAAGTTAGACAAAATCTGTAGTTTCTTACCTCACTCCCATTTACAACAATTGAAAGTAACTTTCATTTTGACTAAATTTCATTGACGCTAAATTAACTCAATTTCTTTTAAAAGTAGGCTTAAGTTATATAACAAAGAGAAAAGCTTACAGAGGGTTGTACAAAGAAAATCCAGAATCTTTATAAATCTCTAATAACAGTTTCATGTTACAAGTGAATGACCTTTGTGATGTCATCCAACCTCGGCTCTTTGAGGAAGGCTTTTCCAGCACTGCCGGTCGAGTTATTGTAAAGATGTGGGAAAACTGCACCAGTCTTGCACTGGTAACAAATACATGAAAAACATTTCTGGATCCACATCCAGATCAGTGCCAAAATAAATCACTTCTTTCTTATGCATTGACCAAAATTCTCTGAAGATTTACTTTCATTACAAACTATTGAGTGATCCTGATCACAAACTTAAAACACTGGTAAAAACATATCCCCCCTGGTGGAGGAAAAATATTTTACTACCATAAAATATTCCTAGAACATCAATAATTGTCAGTATTTATATGTTTTCTCTTACCTCTGATAGTAGATAAGTTTTCTTTGATTTTCAAAGTGGAAGAAACGGAATTAAGATGTTTTTTTTACAACATTACATTAAAATAGACCCTGCCAATACAGAAACTGTCTGACTCGATTACCTGGCAATGGCTGCTCTGACTGATTTGTTGGTAAGTTACCTAATCAGAGAGCCAATAAGGGCTTTTGTTGAGAAAGTTGCAACACGTAGTTTGTCAATACCAATAAAGTTTCCTTACAGCTCAAATGTGCATTCACGATGCTGTTATTCCCACTGCTGTAATGATTATTATGTACAAATCCCACCTATAAGCACATTTTTCAATGTGGTTTGTTTTCTGTTTAATGTTTAATGGTTCTAAACTCGGTTGCATTAAGCCTTTAATATAATTATTGAGATGCATTTTTAAACAGCAGAGTCTAAGTTTCTCATTTAAAAACATTTCTCTTCAAGTTTAAACTGGTTTCAATCAACCCCTTGCAGACATGGCGTTTTTGGCTCCCATTAATCTCACTTTACATGCTGCCTAACAACAAATACAATTATTTTTCTCTTTTCTTATGACTGTCTGACTCTAGCCGAGAAGAGGTTCCTATTATTTAGCATATGACATACCTGTATGTGTTAAATTCTGGGCTTAATCGTGAGTATTTAACAGCACATTTTGTAAATGTTGATTGATTTTAGCCACTTTGAATCATAACAGCTGGTAAATTGTAAAAAACTGTGTTTCACTTCTCATACACGTAAACATAAAGAGAAAGATGTCATAGTCACAAGTTAAACTGAAACATTGCTGAGACTTAAGGTTGGAACGCATTTGTAAATGAAGCAGCCTTTGCATAGAAATAGTGAGAAAATGTCGACTGTTACGGACCTCAGTGCATGCCGTGAAAGCATTAGCGGTGCATTTATGTGTGTTTGTGTTTCATGTTTTTAAAACCAACAGATTTTTGAGCAGACGGATTCATTATTAAGCTGGGGAGGAAAATGTCCGATTTCAAAAATACCCACCTCTGTGTGGACACAGACTCATCATCAGTAAACCATCTGACCTGTGTAAACACCTACAGTACATCTTTCAAAGTGCTCTCGTCTATCACACACGTGCACACCTACACATAAACACCAACTCATGCACACTTTTGGTTGGAGAGTCAGCTACATCACCACCTAAATCCTCTGATAAAAACTTTATTTTATTAAAATCAGCTTTTGGTATGGAACAGTTTCTGATATGTGCACAACCATACCATCTCATTTGTCTAATTCTACTCATATTTACGTCTTTTAGTGCAATAAGATTCAAAATAGTGCAGTGATTTATTTTTAGCTCTTGCATCTTGCCAAAACAAGATCTAATCATCATTCCTGTTGATGTTTTAAAGTGCATTTTAGCCTTTTCATCCCTCAAAGTCTTGATCAAGTGATTAAATTTTGAGCTATTAAAAATGTATCATCTATCTGTGACCCACACTATTCTTGGAAGAGCATAGATGAGTAGCTGCATGAATAAGTGCAAAAATGAGTATGAAGTTTAAACGTAAACTTTTTCTTCAAATAGATCATGAACAGAAATTCTAAACATCTTAAATTTTCATTACAGCCCGCCCCACTGCAGCAGTCCTCAGCTGTTCTCACTAACTAAGCGTGAGCCGTTGATTCCACGGTAGGTGACGCGGCTGGGGCGAACCAGCACGCCGTAGCCCGCTCGACAGCTGAAGTAACGGCGCCCGCCCACTGAGCCATCGTTCTTGCCTTTCGGGCCTCGCAGCTCGAGGCCCAGCCAAATGCCTGGAGCGAAGTCGGCCGTGCCCAGGTAACGGATGAACGCCATCTCGTTAGCGCTGCTGAGCAAAACCTGCATGCCGACACGGAGGCAGACCTGGTCGTCGCACCCGGGTAAGGGACTGGACCCCGCTGTGCTCCGAGGAACACCGCCAACACTGCCGGTGAGGGTGTTCCAGCGCCGCCGGTGAGGGTTGGACCGACTCCTTTCATATTGAAATGTGGGAGCAGAGGGGACAGAGCAGCAGAGAAAGATTTATGAGAAAAGGTATTCGGTGTGAGAGGAGAGCTCGGAGTAAGTGGGAGATTCATGGCAGCTCTGGGTTTGAGGGATTGATCTTCAATTCCTTGTTCTCTCTCATTATAACCACAATCATGCATCGGCTATTTAAGAAAGGAACCTTTGCTGACTAATACTACAGCTTCTTATTAGTATTGATCCTGCCACTGCTGCAGGGAATTAGGATAAAGCTGAAGCTGAGAGGGGTGAAATGTGAGCGCTGCGGAGAAAACAGTGGCTCACCTGCTCACCGGGCTCCTTCTGCTGGACTCCCTCTGGCTGGCAATGGCAGACGACGTGCTGGAGCTTCGACGGATTGTTCCTGCAGCACAAGAGCAGAAGTTGAGAAAGGGCTGCAGCATGCTTTTCAAACAAACTTTGACTCAAACTCAAACAGAGGAAAAAATGTATTTCTAATACAGTTAAACCAACTCCACATTCTCCTACAGCAGGTGTGGGCAAGTGGGGGCCAAATGCGGCCCTCAACATCACTAAATGTAGCCTGCCATTCATTTCCAAAAACCAGCAGCTGTAAAAATGAAGAAAACTCAGATATCCAATAGAAATTCAATTGAATCTTATGTAAGTTATTTACAACCTTACTTTGCTCTTATAGTGTCTAAATCTCTTTCATGAAGCCTTTAACTAGTGCTATATAAATAAAGTTTGATTTGATTTAACATTATATCAAGTATTACTCAATATTATATTTAAAAAATGGCAGCAGCAAAACATAATTTTATTGATTTGAAAACAGCTTCATTGGCTTTAATTCTATGTATATGAGCTAAATTAGCTTGAATTCTGCATCAAGTTCATTTGATTATGCATAATAACATTTGTTGTTTATCCAAAATTCTTTTCCATTATCGAGAGTTTCTGAAAATTGTAACAATGTGGCCCTCAGGCTGGAAAAAATGGTTTTATGTGACCCGCTTGGTAATTGAAGTTGCCCACCCCTACCCTACAGGATACATTATTAACTCAAAAGCACACCTAGATCACAGACCTCTATCAAGCAGTTCACGAACACCCATAAATCGTGATTTCCACCTATCACTACGGTCCTATATTTATTTAATACACTCATTGTTGAATGAAAAATATCATTCTGCAACAAGTGTGGTTATTATTGATATAAATATCATCCAATAGAGTGACCTCGTTAGTAGTGGGTCTTGTGACTTGTTGACTGAACAAATTTACTGCTGCTTGTTCAGATGTTGGTGCTTTAGCCCCACAGCGCCTCCACTGTGCAATGTCATCAGCCTGTCGGTTGCAGCAAAACCACAGCGCTTCTTTGCTTAATGTGGAATTTTGGGATTAGATTTTTACACACCGACTTCTGTTATGATGGACTATTTCTGTATTGTCATCAGTAGCACCGGCCTTTCTTCTGTTGGCAAAACTACCTCCTCTCTGCTGTCTGTGAGCAGAACTCTGCATGCACAGCTTTCAGTGCTGATTGGCTGATAAGCCTGCTCTACATGTAACTAGAGCATGTAACCAACTGGATGGTGCTGTGGGTGGGACAAAGTAAAGACAGCAGATGAAGCAGCATGGAAAACTCCTCCCCTGGCACTGCAGTGGTAGCTGGGAAATGTAGTGACATAGGCTTGAAAAACTAGACGTCGATTCGTAAATAAACTACATTCCCATAGGGCCGTAAATGAGTAGGATTTGCCGTTATGAACCGAAATTTTAGTTAATCTTTACTATACTATGAACAACAAGAAAAAACATTGTAATTCCACAGATATTGCAAAATGAAAACTAAAAAACACAGCAAGATAAGCATTTATAGTGTTGTTAAAATATTTTAAAATAACTCAGATTAATTGTACACCATGGTTATTTCTTTGACAAGAAATGTGTCCCCAAAATTCATAATCCTTCCATCCCTCTTTATGCCAGAAGTGTCAATGTGATTAAAACTAAATGAAAATTAAACTAAATTTAAATGAAAAAGTCTGTTCTGAGAATAAAACAGATGGATTTATGGGGATGCAAAAATCCAATTATTAAGTGCATTTTTAGGCAAAATACATGCTCTGGGCCATTTGGGAACAGTTTAAATCTGTTGAAAATAGTCAGATTTGTGACATTTTAACCTTTATAAGGATCTACAAGAACCCTGTAATAAACATACTGAAGCAAACTGCTGGGATTACTGTAAGAGAAGTTACATATGGTCATATAACTCCAACAAAACAGTGTCAATTTTAGTGTTCTGCCATGTCTCAGTAGAAAAACTGTGTTAAACTTAAGAAATAGCAGAAAAACTTAGACACTTTAAGACATTTTATAACCTTACTCTTTTAAATATAAGACTTTAACAGCTTTATAGATCAGTGGGGACCCTGCAAGAGGTCTCGCGCTGATTCCTGCATAATAATAACTTGTAAAGCATAATTATATGCAAATAAATGCAAAGACACGTTTCAAATAAATCTCAGTAAAACTTCTATGAAGGTAGAAGTCATACCGCTTAAAGGATGGCTGAGGCGTGAGGAGGAGAGCTCCGACAGGCAGTCCACGGATCCATGGATCCTGTGTGTCAAAAAGACAAAAAGAGAAATTGTTCTGTAATCGTTTAAGGTTCCTTATTGGGTTTTCGAAATGAGAAACACGTTTATGCAGAAAAACCACTGACCCAGAGTTATTCCTCAGTCACACTTCAATTCACATTATCCATGAAGAATATATCAGGGGAAATTTAGGGGAAGATCTATTTTGAAATTCATTAAACTACCAACACACTTCCTCAGCTTTTAGAGGTCAAAACTTAGTGAGAGTCGGCTGAGCGTGCTTCTGATGAAGACCTCTCTTTCCTAACACCAGCTACAAGGCAGGATAAGTCGATTTTTGCTTCCAGGCCAACAGCGCCTGTCCTGCTTATTTACATTTCACTGTGACTACGATGACATTACAGCTCTAAAAGCCTTTAAGAGGATACAACCGATGTCAACAAATGCACAGGAGAGGACAAACATTTAACCTTGTTTTCTGGCGGAAATATGAGCTGAGACAGAGGAGTAACCAAAGTGAAGCGAAGGGGAACCTGCTTTCAATAAGATGTTTGCTCCCCAAATGGGTTGTCATAGCAGCTGACATGACAAGAGAGGAGGAAGAACAAGTTTGAGAAAGGAGGAAATGTGGGATCCTCCGTTAGATCGCAGGAGACCATGTTCTCACTTTATGCTCCAGGGGTAATTAGGACAGAGCCGAGGAGAGAGGCAGAACATGGATAAAGGATGAGAAGACAACACGGCTTCTGACTTTCCAAAATACAAGGACAACAAAAACAGGGGAATGAAAAGGGAGGGAATGTTGAGTGAAAGTGGGGGAGCAAAATTGTAGAGTGATGCTAGTGTTAGCAGATAACAGCCTACAATTAAAAATCCTGGATTGATTAAGAACTTAACATTATCTCGAGATGCTTTTTAAAGAAACATAACTGGCTGTGGTCATTGCTTCGATAATTCGTGGTTCATATCCCATGCAAACCCACAGGTTTTAGGCTACGTTTACATGGACACTCTCTGACTAAGAAACACAAAGATTTATCCTTTGCATATACGAGTAGATCCGCGTTCAGACGGAGACGCTGGAGACAAATGAAACCGCTGTTGTATGCATGCCGATTCAGTAGATGGCGGTGTAGGTCTGCAGAGAGGCAGCGCCGCTACAACACACCAACGACGAAGAAAAACTTCACAAACAACAAATGGTGAGTGGACGCACAAAGATGCAGGAGTTTCTTTTCTGAACAACAAATCAGATCGGACAACAAATCTGCCTGGATAGTTTTGTCTGGATAACAAACCAAGCATGGTAAAAGGCTCACACATTACTCGGTAGACAGCCAAAGCCGTTGTTGTTCCTGGTGTGTGCCATAGACTGTAAAAAAACATGGATGTCATGTCGCTGGGCTTTTGTGAAGCCGCCGCAAAAACTGCTCCCCCTGGTGACTGGCTGCAGTATAGGTCAAATCTCCATCTCCACCATTCATCTGAACGGGCTGTAGTGAAACTTCAAAAAATTAATACACCTCATAGAAATATTTCTCCCATCCGTATGCTGTGGTGATATGAAAGTATTATTGGGCTGCGTTTTTTCCAAGTCCTCTTTTTTCTGAAAAGTTTCTTTTTCATCAGTTATTAGAGGTTAAAAATAACCGCGGTTTACAGCAGTTTCACAATGATTGTGTGCGCGGTATGCTGTGGAGTTTTGTGACCGTTTACGACAGCTGTGTCCAGATATGGTCCAGATTCTCTTCTGGCTGCACAATGGCGGCGCCCTGACGGGGAATATTATGGCTTCAAAACCGTTACATGGTAGAAGGCGGAGCCACGCTATCCAGTTCTTATAATACATCCACGGTGTGTGCATGCAGTCTTCATGTGAAAGAGTACTGCACATGCGGTGATGTCAGCGTTTCACCCTGAAACGCTGACCTGATTCAGGTTTACACGGCGCTGCATGGAGGAGTGGTTTGGAAACTCTCCACTATGGAGCCTGTTTTCAAAAGTTTCCATTTTCGAGCAATCCACTAAGAGTTTCCAAGTAAACACAAGCCCAAAACGCAATGAAAACATATCGGATCTGATAGTTCGGTCCTGTGTAAATGGCCTCTTAAACTCATCCACTGGTATCCTGTCAAAGACACTGTGGTGACATTTTCAGTCCTTTCAGTATATAAAAACAGGTGTGTTATAAAATATCAACACACCAATATGCACAGACTATTTGAAGCACAATACTGGATCAGCGTTTTAGTGCAATACGGTATTATATATCATTCAATAGTTATTACCTCCGCAAAGGAGGTTATGTTTTCAAAAGAGTCCGTCTGTCTGTGAACAAAATAACTCAAAAAGTTATGGATGGATTTGGATGAAATTTTCAGGAAATGTTCAGCATGGGAAAAGGAAGAACTGATTCAATTTTGGTGTTGACCCAGATCACCGTCTGGATCCGCCATGACGAAAAATGTGATTTTCGTAAATAACTACTGAACTAAAATAGATATCATTATGAATCCAATTGCAAATGGTATGTTTTCATGGTCAGGGAATCGAAATATTTACATGAAATAAAGGTAGGACTAATATTTATGGTGGAAATCACAATATGGGTGAGGACTGTGGTGCTGGCGGAGGTCTGCGCTCTCCGAGTGCTTTTCTAGTTACAAATTTGGAACATTTCTTTGTGTTGTAGCCCAACCTCCAGCCACTCCGTCTCACTTACACGTTATGTTATTTAATGAAGTTGGGAAGTTGCATAAAATGTAATGAAAACAGCAAACAAGGATTTGCAAATCCTTTTCAACCTATGTTTAACCCTTGAACTACCAACTCAACTGCTTGGCAGAGGTTATCAGTGATTTCAGGGGTATTTACTGTATAAAAAACAATAAATCAAATCTTTGTTTATTTACATTAACACCTCAGAGAACAGAGAAAACTTCACACAAACCAAAAAAACATATTTCTTTGTGTGGGATTTAAAGGTTTTAAAAGCTAACAGTTGATTACATGATAACATAAAAATGCACAAAATTTGGGATAAAATTTATAAGAAAACGCAGAAAAGTTTGCAAATAAAATGGCAAGAATAACCTAAAAAAGATGATATTGAGTGTGACAAACACAAAACAATGATTTTGATGAGTAACAGATAATAAATATCAATCATCGTAAAAGAAAGTGGTTGAGATAAGTATTTAAAAATTATGTGGTAATAATAATAATAACTTTCAGCTTTTTAAATACTACATATAGAAATACAAGTTATGTTGGATTGTCTGCAGTTTAATCTGTATTCTAAATTATTGACAGAAACAATGACATGTTAGATTTTTTTTAACAAATTAGATAGTCCTGCATTTATTGACCTCTGCCAGAAAGTTGAGCTGGAAGTTAAAGGGTTAACTGAATACATGACAAATACAAGCTATTAGTGTTCAAACTGATAGAAATGCTTTTTTTTTAAATAGTAACTCATTTTGATATGAAGTCAGCAACACTTTTTAGTAAAAACTGGGATAGAGGAATGTTTGCCACTGTTTGCATCACCTTTTCTCTTAACAAAACTCAATAAGTGTTTGGGAAATGAGGACACTAATTATTGAATTTGTGTAGGTTGAATTCTTTCCCATTCCCATTAAACCTGCTCACCTAAGGAATGTTTCAAACAGGTAGTTTTTTTATTTCCTCAACTTTTGAAGTCTTTTTTTGCCCCTGTCCCAGCTTTTTTTGGACCATGTTGCAGGCATCACATTGAAAATGAGTGTATCAGTTTGAAAATTAAATATCTTGTCTTTGTCGAGTTTTCAATTGAGCATGGGTAGAAAATGATTTTCAAATCATTGTATTCTGTTTTTATCTCTGTTTTACAGTGAAGCTGACAAAAAAACTCTGGTTTCAGTGTTTTAAAAACACTTTTTAAATCATTCAGATATTGGAGATGCCACTGGGGAGAAGCACAGGCAGCACAGGAAGGGTGAGAAACTGATTTTACCTTGGGAGAATTTAATGTTTTAATCTAAGCAGCCATTCTGTGAAATCCTGAGAGCCTCTCACTCCTTCAAACACACAAATCTTGTACTTGAGATGGTAACTGCTTTTTAAACGGTAATGACTTTCACTCAGTTATGACACACATTATACACTTGAGGAAAAGTGCTGTTAATGTGCCACCAATAGGGAAGGTCAATAGAATTTTAGTGCTTGCAGAAAACATGAGATGAAGACAAAAGGATGTGTGAAGATGAGGTTAGTAGCTTTGAAATTTTATGCCAGACAACTGTTTCCATCCCTCCTGTAGTAAATAAATTTAGTAAACAGACACTCTGGCACTTGCACATCTGTTGACTCAACGTTTAAGCCCCATAGTGTGCTGCCTCCATCTGATTTGCAGAAATAAAAAAGCCTCCAGAAGAATTTGCATTTTTTTGTGGCATGAGCTGTAAAAGCAGAGGAGAGTGAAGCCTCCAGGTTAGAAAAGTGCAGCCGCTGCAGAAGTGCTTTAAACAGGGCTGCTGCAGACCTTTTATATTCAATGTTAGACTTTAAAGACCTTTCAAAGAGTCAAACAAAGAAAAACTGATGAAACAGAACCACCACCTGGTGCTTTCATAGCCCTCATTAGACATTCAGTCATCATGCTGGGATTGTTCCAGATCTGGTGGGACTGGTAGAAAAAAAATTTTTCTTTAGCCCTTAAGTGGTGTTGGGGTCAAACTGATTTTGATTGATTGATTTTATATTTCCATAACAAGGCACAAAAATACATATTTAAACTTAGATACCACGGTCTTAGCTTATTGTGAGTTAAGATATTTGTAGGTAGAAAAGAGATTAGTGAGTTCATAAGCCAAAGCAATCCCATGCATTAAACGTTCATCCATTACAAACTCTTCAAAAAAAAGGTTTGAAATGTCATTTTGGATGATTATTGTCTCTCTTGTAATACCAACCAGTTTATATTTGTCACTTTAACAATGAGGTGCAACTTGTAAGGATTATTTTTATCATATTTTTTTTATTTAACCTTTATCTAAGCAGGAAGTTCAATTGAGATTAAACATTATCATTAACAAGAGAGCAGAGTCACAGTACATAGAAAATGACACAACAAAATCAACAGGTTTAATCATAAACTAATGGAATAAAATACAAAGCTAAACTTGTGGGAAGTGGACACAAAAAAATGAGCCAAAATCCCCTGCAACTGAATGCTGGTGTTGCAGTACGCTCAGTGTCAGTCCTGATATCAACCAAGGACCAAACTCCATGATATTGTTGAAGTCAAATACAGACTGTGAGGTGGGCGTTCTAAGGAGACAGCATCTCCAGAAAACCCCAACCCTTGTTTCACTGAGAAACCGGAGGCTTTCTTCCAAGAGTAGAGGGAATCTGGCACATCTTTTTGGGGCACTACCTTCACGTTTAGCTGTGTTTATCATCCCATGAATACACCATCCTTACAAGCTGTGACTAACCAAGCTTACTAAAGACAGAAAAACACAATACCAGTTGGTATTATCATAGAGCAGAAACAATCAACCAAAATAACAAGTCCAAACTCTTTTTAAGATGTATAGATATCGCAAACAATAATCTCTCATGGTATTCATATAGTTTGTCACACACTACAGAAAAATGGAAACAAGGATTTAATGTATAATAGCATCATTTCTATAGTGCTTTTAAATAGAAGTATCCAGGGTCGGTTTGATATGTACAGTACTAAAGGGTTAGAAATGTAAACATTAAGAATAAATAACCATTTGTAATAACCTTTAGGTGGCCTTTGACGCCCAAAATCCCATCCAGTCTTCCCCAAACTTTCGTATGCTGTGGCCTTAATGACACTTTCAATTAGTTTTGAGGGGGTGATGGTTTGGCGGACTGGTTAGTGACCAGGCACGTTCGAAATACATACTTCTGCCGGTCCTGGTTTGAACCCAGCCTGTGACCAGTTTGCAGAGTGTCTTCCCCTACTCATTCCCTTTCACAAGCCTATCCACTGTCATTCTCTCCTATCAATAAAGGCACAAAATGCCCAAAAATACATTTGAAAAAGTTCGATAAATCGATAATTAAATTCGTTGTCAACTAATTTAAACATCCATTTTCATCTGCAACAAATCGTGGGTGTTTTGGTGCATGAAATTGTAGCTTACAGTCGGTTGGTTAGGAGGAGATGAGCCCGCTCTCTTGCCGTAAGCTACTGTGAGAGGTGCACATGCTCACTAGCACCGTCACTGCACACAACAACCTGCAGAAGGATTCACAATGGCGCATCCATGGCAGCATCACTTCGTGAATGACCAAAAACCTCCAAAAGCTGGGAGCATGTCACGCTCAACAAAGCAAAGCAAACGATCACTTGCAAACATTGAAGGTCGACTTCATCTGGCATGGGAGCACGACCTCTATGAAAGAGCACTTACTGAGAACGCACGTCGGAGGATTCGAGACGGACAGAGACTCGCCTCAGTATAAAGATTATTTTTATTTGCTAACTTCAGCAGCACTTTATTTTATTGGATAATTCATAGACAAGACTGCTACTACTTTGCCTGCTTTGTTTCAAGAAAAAAAAGCAAGTTAGTGAGCATTTATTTAAACAACATGCAAACAAGTTTATTGTAACCTCCGTCGGACGTAAAAATAAAGGTGACTCCGGCTTGTGAATATACCTGCTTTTATATAACAGTCACTGTGGGCCGTGACCATGCAAACTACAATTTAAATTCACGAACAAAACAGTGACTTGTAATCTCTAGACCTCCTGTTAACGGCTCTCTCCCTCCTCGCTCGAACCCACACACTATCTCTCTCCTTCTGAACTCTGACCCGCTCACCCCGCCTTCCTGGTCCCTTCACTGACCATCAATTTTCAGGAAACATTAACATCCACATTGAACACATAAACAGTAGATCTGCTACACTACTAATGTACTTACAGTTTTGCACAATGAGTCAATAAAGAAAAAAGCTGTATTAAATATTATTGCTGAAGGAAAAATGCTTTTAATTTTTAATTTTATTATTATTTATTCATTATTATTATTATTAATATTTTATTTGAATGCCTTTATCGTTGATTAGAAAATACCTAAAACAACTTTAAGCTAAATTGTAAAGGAAATTGCAAAAATGTGTCATTATTCGATTAATCGTTTAAATAATCGCCCGATTGATCGATTGTGAAAATAATCGCTAGTTGCAGCCCTACAAAACACCACAAGTTGCAAAAATAATTAAAAGTGATCTTTGGTTAGGCTGAAATGATGTATCTATTGCCTGAACATTTCCTAATACATATTTTTTCTGATTTCTTAAAAAACAGTGTAGCTACACAAATCAGATTCAGAGTAAAGCACATTGAAAAGGCCTTTCTGTGTATGTCCACCTTGTTTTAGCTCGGGCTCCCTCTAGACCTTTGGTCACCTTCTCACTGCATGAACACTCTAAAAGGTGACTCCACATTGTTTCAAAGGTGTGAACAAAAGTGTGAATGGCTGTCTGTCCCTGTTAGCCCTGAGACTGACTTACAAAACTGTCCAGGTTGTACCCGAGTTCTTGAACAGTGTCAGCCAGGATAGCCCAGTGGCTACATGAAATGTCCTGTTCCCCCCAAAACAGATCTAGTGTGGCATCCTACAATAGTTCATCGTCATTTTGAGCTCATTGGCTCGTGGAGCCCAAAGTACAGCAAAGGTGGTCAAATAAAAGCAAAATAGCTGACATTATGGTTTTGAGCGGACTGGAACCACGTGAGGAAGAGAACTTATTTAATTAATGACAGCTCTGCCTAGTGTCACAGTTGGATCACAAAGCCCCCACAGTGAATACATTAGCCTGCCTTGTACCAAAGTAGCTTAAGAGGTGTTTAAATTCATGAACACAACTACAGCTAATGATGTCTCTTTACCTCAGTGACATTAAACCTCGGGCAGCTAATGCTTTCACAGTGCAAATTCTACAATAATCATCCAAATGAGATTGTGGTTTTACACATCAAATGTTTATTTAGGAGACTTAAACACAACCAAATGTCGGGTCTCATGTAAACAGTTTAAACAAGTAACTTGGCTACTATAAACTCATTCACAGTTTTAGTCTTAAGCCAGATGAATAAAAGAAGGCCTGGGTGTTTTCCTTTCCCCTCAGATATAAGAGCTGTTAATTATCTCAGTCTCAGTTCATGAACCAGCTGAGTTAAAAGTAATGTTGCTGGCAGTCCCCAAGGAGTTTTGTTTTTTAATTGTAGGGACAGAAAGGTTTCTTTGTTAAATTACCCGACAGATCGTGCCCGCTGCCCCACTGAGTCTCGACGCTTGAGTACAGCTGTTGCTGACGCCCCCTGTTGCCCTGGCTGTGAGCAAGCTGTGTTCATCCATAGTGCAGTTACACTCAAAGGCCTTTGGAGGCCACAAAGACTCACAAAACCAAGTTGTTCATGCTCCAAGTTTGCTATTATTAATGTATACTTTTAGTACTTTAGCCCAGAGTTTGCACTTAGTCTCCAATATATGGGCAAATAGTTGGAGATTTGGAGCCAATATGCCAACATCATTAAAGCTCTGATTGTGGAAACAGCCTTTTCCAAAGAGAGGTGTTCACTGTTTCAGTTCAATAACAATAATCATGCTCTCCAGAGCTGCTCAAAGTTCACACCAAAGAGCAGAGATGAGACGGACCAGAGCTTAAAGATCCTCACACTGATAGTTTAGAAGATCCGTAAACCTGATCATGTGTTTTAGGGCTGTGACTTTATATACAATATTCAAATAACCGATGGAATATAGGGGGGGATAATCAAATATCTTCGATTATTTGGGTGCATGTTTGAAAACCATTCGAGTTTGATTTATAGGAAAAGTGACAGCTCTAATGAGTTCTACTGGCCGGGTGTAGTCAGAGCAATGCTTCCACAGTGTTGCTACTTAGCACTTAGATGTGCTTTGAGACAAGTCCAGATGTGCCCTTGGAGTTGCTATGGTCATATGATATAAGTACAACTATTACAGAAGTTTTTGATAACTCTTTCAGATACTAATATGCTTTATAATCTGTTCAACAGATTATAAAGCATACAAAACTTTTTACAAAAGTTCTGTCGCTAGCAGAATTAGCAGGTTAGGAGATAAATTGAAACCGAATTTTGTTTTTTAAAAATCTGAAAACCAAAAGTATGTGAGATTATCTGTCATAGAATCCTCATATGGTATGTTGTAATCAACATTCAGCTCTCTCTCTAATGTAATCTCAGTTAAAGGCTTCGTCTCTTAGACCAGGATATAGACCAGGTTGACCTGTAACTTTATGATACCACACCATGCGGTAAAGAAGCCACAGGTTGGACTTAATGTGCGTCCCATTGATCTAAAGTGTTGGATTGCAAATGAGATCCGTCACTAGGGCCCTTGGTCTAAATCTCCAACTGGGAATTTTGTCGTTCTTCAG
Organism: Scarus forsteni; assembly: GCA_036419115.1. Lineage (NCBI taxonomy): Eukaryota > Metazoa > Chordata > Actinopteri > Labriformes > Labridae > Scarus > Scarus forsteni. The sequence goes on along the minus strand of JAZDUH010000400.1, from coordinate 4,061,149 downwards.
GTACCTGACTTTACCGGCATGTAACTGCAACACTTTTAACTGGGAAGCAACTTATTTCCAACTTCTCACTCCTGAGGTAAGTGATTCACACCACTGGACATGGGCACTTTGCTTGAAGCAGATGTTAATCGTTCTTGTCGACAGGCCATTGCCATCTGCGTTAGTGATGTTCTGTGACACATAATTCAGTTTACAGCAAAATGAAAGAGGAAACCTGGTTTACATGAAGCCATCAGAAAATGAAGAGTGATTACTTATGTCAGGTGTAGCTAATGCCAATGATAGCATTAGGACCAAATCCAACTGGCTTGGCAAAGGAAAATAAGTGTGTTATAAAGTTTGTGATCACGCTATTCTACTTTGAAGCTTGTTTTCACCTTACCTAATGTTCAAGCTAATGTTACTAGGGCCCTATCTCTCTAATCTTAAAATTTTAGGATAAACAAAACCCAGCAAAGCCATGTGACTGCTACAACAGGCGACAAACTCTTTTAAAAGGTTCACTCTGTGATCTTTGTTTATACCCAAAGTTAAAGGGCATTTAGGCAGCCAGGCAACAGCAGGCAGCACCACTAAACACTGCTAAAGTTTCTAATGGGCAGCTGTATAACACTTTCATCAGAGGATTTTATTTGAATTTTGTGTGACAAAATATCAAAAGTATAATGCCAGTTTCAACAGTTTAATCGTCTTTCTGCGTGCACCCGAACAATCTACAATCTAATGGCCTTTCTTTAAATATGTATGATACCATCTTTATCTCAGACACAGCCAGTCCAGCTGCAGCAGCTAACGGTAAATCCATATTGTTTATCTCAGCATCATTATAATTAATGAGAGAGATAAGTAGGAAAAAAGAGCAGATTCAGATTTATGCATCTGGCTTCTTATATCGCACACTGCAGCATTGTTTTTTGGAACGCAAAGCACATTGTGCAATAAACTCAAAAAGAAGAGAAAGGATTTATGAAAATAGTTAGTCTCAAAGTTCTGCCACTAATGAGTCACATTAATCTTCAATGTTAACGACTTAAAGCACTTTGTGAGGCAATAAGGCCAAATGGCAACTTTTGAGAGAAAAAGCCAAAAGTCTGTCATCTTGGTTTAAAAATAATCAATGAGAACAGATTTCTACTTTCAAAGTTTTATTATTCTATATATTTTTTATAAGTGATTATAATAAATACTTCATATGTCCATACATATGCAATGATAAGATGATCACATTCAAGTACATAGGTTCAGATAATATGAATACATTTCTATCATTTTTCAAGTCTTTGCTTAGCTTCTCCAAAACTCATACACGATAATGAAGTTATGAATTATTTTTGCTGAAGTTGAGTTTTTAATCTATTTAAGGAGCAATATGATATTAAATCTATTTACATTCTGACAGCAGGCAATAAATTAAACACCGAGATAAGAGAAAAAAAAAACAAGAGAGAACAATCTGGTATCAGCAGCTGCAGATGCTCAAATAATCCTGTCTAATCATCCCCACTGGACCGAGCTCACTGATGTGTTTGCGAGGAGAGCCGTTGGCATTTTTACAGTCAGATACTTTCAAAAGGTAGCTTACTGCGGCTGTTTTCTCTTAAGTTGTCAAGTTATAATGTGAGAAAAGCATTGAAGATACTGTAAACATTAGTCACTAATAGCCCTTTTCTATTAGCCCTACTCTACTCTACTCGCCTTGTGCTGCTCTTCCATTAGCCCCAGTCACCTGCCCAACAGGGTGCAGTGTCGCTGAGCGGCTCTGCAGTGACGTCATTTTGAGTGCGACACAACAATCTGTGGCTTTTTGTCACAATCCGAGTAAAAAAGGAAAACAGAAGAAGGCTGCAGGTGGCAAGAAGAAATACCCCTTGAGAAGCACAGGAGAGTTTTGGAAGCTGTACAACAGAATGAAGCCGAGGACGAGAGCAATCGAGCTGCAAAGAAAAGATGTATGAGGGTAAGCCAACGGTCACTACGGCTAGCATGCTAGGTCATCGCGCTCATGACTCATCGATGACGACATTGTCTGACCAATCAGTAGCCGGCAGTCAGTGACATTATCTTTTAGTATTGACTCAGCTTGCTTGGAAGCAGAGTGCAGTAGGTACTAAAACTAGCTTGCTTTAGGAGGTACCAGGCTAGTGGAAACACGCTGCAAATCGAGTAGGGCCGAGTAGAGTTGGGCCAAGGCGTGCTAGTGGAAAAGGGCCATTACAGTTGAAGCTTTTCATTATGAGTAGAGATGAAAATTATTTATTTGCTGTCGTGATTCAAAGGCTTCAGTTTGGCTTAGAATGATTCTACTTATCTTTTGTATTTTCTCCATAAGTGTAATTAGGACAGTCCATATTACACAACAAGTCAGAGCTAAGCATCCATGTAAATATGCTGGAATAAACACAACAGCTTAATTTCTGCCGTTGTCCTAAGGGAGGCAATGTACACGAAAACATAAAACAATCTTAACAGTCATATACAGATAATGCAGGACAGTGCACCAACAAATTCAAACGACTGCATTACATACATTAACTACAACAGACCCACAAATGCGCACATTAAAAGGTAAAATGAGAAAACATTTTAAACCCTTTTATGAAATATATGGTGAGTGTGGATCTAAGTACTGTGGGGAGTGAGACAGACAATGCAGTCATCAGTGGTCCTCTGCAGTTTCCTAAAATGATTTTCTGTACTTGAAACTTTGAAGGGATTTCTTTATTCCGTGTGAACTGTACATCTAAGTTTTTGAGTTTTTATTCTGAACCATGCAATACAATGAAATAATGTGGGGTAACCCTAGATACAACAGAGAAACTTTTGTTGTTTTTTGCTGTTGTTCTTTCTTCTTGTTGTTTATTCATTTTTAATTATTATTATTATAATCTCTCTCTCTGTTTCTCTATTTGATTTAACCAGGTTATGTACTTTGTTCTCTCACCCGAGTGTTGCTCTGTTATTTCATAATTAGTTGACTTGCAAAGAAGGACGAATGCTGTACAATAATCTAGCTGCCCCTGACACTCCCTTTGGGGTGAGACAACTCTTACTTTTGTATTTCATTTTATTGGAAATATTTTGAAAATTCAATAAGAATAATGATATGGGAAAAAAAAGGTAAAATGAGTTCCATTGACTTTTAGCCAATGTTAAATAGTTGTCACAATCCCTGACACGTGGCAGTGGTCTACTTCATGAGTGTGTACCTCAAACAGAGACCCCCCGTCTGACTAAACTCTGTTTTATGTCTCAGCACATTACAATCACCTCTAATCTGAGCCTTTGTATTTATCCTGCTTTCTTGTTTTTCATGGATATAATCATGTAGTTGAAGGGAGGGCTCATTGAACACTTAAAAAATGAGGCACACATCTGTAAATGTTTGGCCACTGTCAAAATCAAGAACTTTATACTTGCCTACGATATTGCAATAATGAAAATGGAAAGGTTTCAAGATTCTGAGTGTCTTCTTGAGGAGAGAGCTGATAGATTTTAATGTACTTGATGTGGAAAGGCTGTGAAAGAAAATGTCATACGAGGGAAAAAGCATAGCATACATCTGAGCATTTGCAGAATGGGAAGTTATAAAAGGTTTACAAATTTGCCAAATTAAACATCCGTCCATCAATTATCTATTCCGCTTTTCCTTTGTTGGTTTAGGGTACAAGCCCAGCTTTCACATGATAATGTGTTTTTTGGCAAGAGATTTAGCCTTAAGTTGCTTCCAGTGCCCTGTCTGTCACGGCAGTGTTTATAAAAGGGCAAGCATGTGTTTGGGACAGCTATCCAAACTCCAAACCAAATAAGAGCCATCACTGAGTGAATGTGACAATAGAAGAGTAGATGTGACCTGCTGAGTTCAAGTGTTTGAATAGTCAGAAATAGTGTTCATTTTGGCAGCACTTATTAAGTTTTAGTTATAGTCTTTTGCCTAAAGTATGTTTTTGTTTTAGTCATAATTAATTCATTTAAATAGTCTTTATTCTAGTCTAGTTTTAGTTAATTAAATTTGACAAGATTTTAGTCCATGAAATCTGTAAGACATTGTTTATGTTACCTTGAATTTCTGAAATCATGATTTACACGTGGGTAAAATGAAACATCTGATAATCCTTTACATAATGCTGGTAAATGGATGCTATTAAAATGTGAATGTAGTAAAATGTGAATGTATACAATCAGTTACAATACAATTAGTATCTGTGATTGGATATTTATCTAACTTGTATCAACTTTTAACATGACGAAGTAAGGTCTGGAATAAATCTCTTTCAAACATTTCAGTCTAGTTTTGATTTGTTGATGAAAATACAAGTTAATTTAGTTTTTTTATATGTCCATGCACACTTTTCTTTATTGGTTACTGTCTCATTTTGGTCAGGGTAAAAAAGGTTGTCGATGTAATCTATAGCTAGGCCTGTCACGATAACAAATTTTGCTGGATGATAATTGTCCAAAAAATTATTGACGATATTATTGTCAATATTAATTTTTATTTTTTTTCTAATTTTTTCATAATGTAATTATAATATATGTCATAATAAAGTGAGTACACCATATCAAAAGCAAGAAACTTTAATTTCTCAAGAGTATTTAATTGGAAGGTCAGGATCTTTTAAATAAAATAAATTAAACAGACAATAAAATAAATTTAATAAAAAAGAGAAAAAAAACAATGAAAATGAAATGGGCTCTCTTTTAGGAAAAAATTGCATGTAAATAAAAATAATTATACTGATCAAAAACAATAAAAGACAGACCCTGTCTCTTTAAAGAGGACATATCATGCTGATGCATGATTTAATACTTACATATAATATAATAAATTTGAAAACAAGACCTTACACCCCCTTAATTTTCAAAAAATTAGATATTGTATTTTTTCTGATATCCTAGAACGAGATTTGATGCCTCTGAAAATAGGTCATTGCGAGATGTCCACGAGATTTCAAACGTCATGACGTCACGAGGTACCTTTCTTTTTATTGGAGTAATCTGATAAAACACTTCCTCCTCTGTGATGTCCGTTAGCCACAAACCCTCACCGAGGAACACATCCAGCAGCCGGGGTATAAAACTCCCTCACTAACTCTCCCTCATTACCAGCTCTGGCCTGTAGGGGGACTCAATATGCGGTCGCTGCTTTGAGCCTGCTGGAAAATACAATACAAGAAGAAGGACAGGCTGGCTCAGCCCCCGATGGAACTGACTAATCAGAGGACAAAGGGCTGTGACATTGCGAGGTAACTTTAGGTAATCTGGCATAATGAAAAGGAGAAACAAGCATGATATGTCCTCTTTAAAGAAAAAACGAAGCTCCAATAAAAACAATAAATAAAAAGGAGTTTATTCAGGAATTGTTTGTGACGTACTTTCTCCCCGTCAATCCGTACTATCCGTCAAACGTTTGTAACAATGCTGGCTTTTTAACCGTATTGAAGGATTGCATTTCTTTTGCAATGTAGCGAACGACACTGTCTGTGAGCGCACACCATTTCACTCTGTTTAATTTATATTTACTTTGCCGACCGAACGCCTCAGTAAGCACTGACTGTCAGGACGAAGGCTCCGCTGTACCTCCCCTTCTTCTTCTTCGTCGTCACTACTTTCAAACAAATACGACATATCGGCTCATCAGTGTTCATGGGCTCACACCTTGTTCATTCTGTTTAAAACCAACACATTCTCACACTGGGGCTGTGGCATTCGGCTTAGGAACCATATATTTTGTGCCATCATTCATATTAGCGTTTGTTTCCTCCTTACTCCTCTCGCTCATTTCAGCTCTCTCCGAGTGTACACGCGAGCGGCCCCGTCTCCCCCTCCAAAGATCGCATGAGCGACAAATGCTGACTCCGCTATAAATCCGCTAAATCCGCTATAGAACCGATGCACCCCGGTGTCAAGAAAGATAGACGTAGTTACCCATCTTCTCATTCAGCTTCTTTGGTAGAAAGAGAGGAGGAAAACAAACACGCATGCACATGTCAGTTCATCGAGGCCGGCAAACTTACCGAGGACGTTTTTATTTATCGTTCGGTTAATTGATTTATTGATTATCGTGACAGGCCTATCTATGACAAAAACGATTCAGAAAACAATTAGTGTTTAGAACTTAACATTGATCAGAAAGCGCTTCATAAGTTCAAATCAATTTCCCATTTACATGCAAAAGAGACTTGAATTTTGAAACGTGATTGTCTTCTTAAAATGATGGCTGCAAAGACTGTAGACTGTCAGACGGTGATCAATAGTTCAAAAATGCTAACCCACTTTGACTTCTGAGGACTCATTCCTGCTCCACTCTACATGACCTCTGTCAAACCCCTACCTAGGCATGTAATACATTCGCAGTCATTATCTACTGTATCATCCAGGCAGGCTCATGACTAAGTGCCACATTAACTGGAGGAGTCATACTGAGAGGGGGCCCCAGGCTTCAGGTTTGAAAACTTGAACTCTCTTTAATCACAAGAACTGAGGAGGACTTCTAACCCTCAGAGAGCAAAAAATCAAATACGTCAACACTCACACAAATGACGCTGTCAAGGAGCTCATTAGTACCATCGGAGGTATTGATGAGGGCAATGAAACACAACCACAAGGTTCCAGAGGCCCAGTTCCTTTTCTATTTTTATGGAGAATCAATCTGTAAGGGAATGTAGGTAATTATTGAAAATATAAACTACTTCAAAGGGCATACACTCACCTCTGAACACGAGATGGTGGAGCAAAGACGCCATGTTTTGGAGGACAGCTGAAGTACCTCACTCCTCCCACTGATCCATCGTTCTTACCGCTCGGCTTGTCCAATTTGATGCCCAGCCAGAGTCCTGCAGAAAGTACAAGACGGAGAGATCTGCTGTGAGCTAAGAGAGATTAAAATAGTTTTGATTCTCCTTCTGTCATCCATCCATCATCTACACCACTCTTCTCTTTCCAGGCTGCTGTGGGCAGGAGCCAAATCCCAGGATCCTAATCCCTGAACGAGCCAATCACAGGGTCACACAGAGAGACAGACAACATTCACATTTACACTCATTCTTAGGCCCCATTTACACAACAACGAAAATGTCAGAAAACTGAGAACTTTTATTGCGTTTGCGCCTTCTGTTTAAACAGGAAGTGTCTGGAGTGCCTGAATCCACGGACTTTGAAACCAGTGTCCAAAGTGAAAAGTTTTGAAAACATTTTAGTAAAAGTCTCTGTGTTAACAAGAATCAGCGGTTTCTGGGAAAACGATGACGAGTGGCGCATGTGTAGGTCTGTCCCAATAACAAATTTTGCTGGACGATAATTGTCCAAAAAATTATTGATGATAAACGATAGTATTGTCAATATTATTTTGATTTTTTTTCTCTTTTTTCATCAATGTAATTATAATATATGTCATTATAAAGTGAGTACACCATATCAGAAACAAAAAATTTTAATTTCTTAAGAGTATTTAACTGTAATTGGAAGGTCAAGATATTATAAATACAATACATTTAACAAACAATATAACAAATTTAACAAAAAAAGCAGAAAAAAAACAATTAAAATGAAATGGACTCATGTAAAATTACATGTAAATTAAATTAATTTTACTAATAAACAAAAAAAAATAAACCCTGTCTCTGTAAAGAAAAAATGAAACTCCAATTAAAAAAAAAAAACAATAAATAAAGTGTAGCTTATACAGTTCCTGAATTGTTTGTGACATGTATATTCTCCCCGTAAATCCGTACTGTCTGTCAAACATTTGTAACATTGCTGGCTTTTCAACCATATTGAAGGGCTGCATTTCTTTTGCAATTTAGCGGACACTGTTTATGAGCGTGCACCATTTTGCGCTGTTTTAATTATATTTACTTTGCTGACCAAACGTCTCAGTTAGCGCTGACTGTCAGGACGAAGGCTCCGCTGTACCTTCCCTTCTTCTTCTTCATCGCCACTACTTTCAAACAAATGCGACATATCGGCTCATCGGTGTTCATGGGCTCACATCTCGTTCATTCTGTTTAAAACCAAAACATTCCCACACTGGGACTGCAGTCGGCTTAAGAACCGAATCTTTCGGGCCATCATTCATGCTAACGTTTGTTTCCTCCTTACTCCTCAGGACGCTCACTTCAGCTCTCTTTGTGTGTACGCGCGAGTGGTCCCGCCTTCCTCCCAAAGATTGCATGTCTGACAGATGCTCACTCCACTACAAATCGGCTAAATCCGCTATAGAAAGATGGACAGAGTGAGCCACCTTCTCATCCAGCCTCTTTGGTAGAGAGAAGGAAAACAAACAAGCATCCACTTAACGAGGACGTTTTATTTATTGTTCGATTCATTGATTTATTGATTATCGTGACAGGCCTACGCATGTGCAGTACTCTTTTCGATGAAGGTTGCACGGACACCCAGTATCAACAACAAAACAACAGCAACATTCATTGTCTACCAAGCAACATGTGTGCTGCTTGCAGTGCTAAATTTGTTACTGAGACAAAAATATCTAAATGGATTTGTTGTCCAGACATGAAACTCCTGCATTTTCATGCATCCACTCGCCATTGTTGTTTGTGAAAAGTTTGTCTTGACCGTAAAGTACTCATGTGTTGTAACACCACTGTTTTACTACAAACCTACATTGCCAACTACTGGCCTGACATGCATGCTACTGCATTTTCAGTTGTTCTCGTATCTCTGTGTGAACGTGGAGTACTTTTGACAACACAAAGGAAAAACCTTTCCATTCCTGGTGACAACTTTGTCGTATAAAAGGGGCCTCGAGGACAATTTAGAGTTACCAGTCAACCTAAAAAGCATGTTTTAGTTCTGTGAAAGGAAACAGGAATGCTAACAGGAAACCCACACAGGCACTTTTTATAACTTCACAATTTCAACTTTATTTAGTTCAAACACACAGTGTGTTAAAACCAACCACCAAGGACCTCCTCCCAGAGATAACATACATAAATGATGATTAGAGGCCAAACTGTAAAAAGATGGAGTGACCCTCTGTCACCTCCACCTGCCTCCTCTGTTTCCTTTCTTTTATTAAATGAGGACTCTGATTAACCAACCTCATAGAGTGCAGTTTTTGATGAACGGCTAAACATTTTGTGAATCAATATTAAATAATTAAGGAGAAGACTGTTTTAAAATTGACTTTCCTGTTTGCAAAATGAGCAACTTGCAGAACATTATTTTATTTATTTATTTAACCTTTATTTAACCAGGTTTTCCCCACTGACATAAACAGACTTTTATTTCAAAGGAGACCTGACCTAGAATGGCAGCAAAAGTTTTTCATCTTAACTTCAGTCTATTCCACGCAAAAGGTGCTGAGAACCTAAAAGCCTTCTTTCCCAATGCAGATCAGATTCAAGGAACAATCGACTGCACAAAGCTCAATGATCTCAGGTTGTGTCATCCATCTTTTAAGATTAACGAAGAGGAGAGATAGTCAGGAATTTTGCCAAGAATGAACACGTAATGTCCAAGATGATGTGTACTTAAAGACGTCCAACTGACTTTAGAGTATGAAGTATAGCGATGAGTAAGAAATCCAGAGTTTGATCAATCTCAGAGCTTCATGGTACATACTGTCCAACATATGCAGATTCTGAGCAGAGGTATTCATAAACAAGACATCACCATAATCAAGGAGAGGTAAAGAAGTGGACTCCACCTTTTCTTTTTTGGCATTAGGAGATAAACATGAACCAGCACTTCCACTCGTGGGAGCTTTTTCCCTAATTGTATGAAAGTTATCCATCAAGAGGGAGCACTGGTTTGCCTTTTAGTGAGTCTACCACACAGTTTGATGTTTTTGTTCAATACTTTCCTAATGTTAAAAGAGAGGTACACAGCAGAGGTAGTCAGATACACTTTCAGAGTGCAAAAACACCACAATAAAAGTTTGTCACTATAACGCCTTAAGAAAGTCATGCTAAGTCCATGAGGACGTAATTTCTGTGCATGTGCATGAGACGGAGCAACTTAGGAGTCAAGTCACTACCCCCATAATGTCTCTGCAAGGTTCATGGTGGAGGTGAAACATCACAGTGGTCTAAATAAAAAAAAATGAGAGGTGAATGGGGCTAAAATTAGCTGATCTTAAACATGGGAGGAACAGCACGTTTATTTCACTGCTGTGCAGTAACTTACACTCATTATATACACAAAAAGTCTCACTGTTCAGATGGATTCAAAAGCTTTAATCATCTTACCACTCTACAACGACCAGAGCTTAGCAAGATGGATCTGACTGATTACAGACATTGAATCAGGTGGATCCAGCTACTGTGTAAGTTTAAGTTTCTCCCTCATATGCAGAAAACAGGAGAAAGGTAAACATGTTAAGAGGTGGAGACTTGTTGATGGGGCACAGGTTTATCCACTTATGAGAAAAAAACGTGTTTACTGAGGACGTGTCACAGATTCACTCTGAAGAACAAAAACTACCTGCGACTGTATTGGTGCCTGTTTACCACCCAGCACCACTAACATTAAAATCACCTTATTTATTCTTTTAATTCTGAAGGGGAGGGGGAAATGGTGACTTCATCACAGGTACAGTAAAGCCAAAACTTCTACATAACAATGTAATATAAAGGAGATTAGTCAAATGTGAAAATGTTGAGCCAGAAAATCTGCTTTTGGGGTTGAGCTGCTGTCCTCAGAGCATCGAGGCTGAGATTACAGAGCATTGCTTGCACTGATTTAGGACTATCAAAGGGAACTTAAAACTGAAATCCCTCAAACATGATCCTCAGCGGTGTAAGAACTGTAAGACCTAAGAACTTATTCATACATGACTGAAGCCTGGAAATGCTGCTGCCTAAATATTAATGAACACTGTGAGCTCTTTCTGTGCTGGTGTTCAGTAGATTCTGCTCCACAGCAGCTCCATCTTCTTTTATTTTTCCCAGTATCCTCGCTTAACTTACAGTATTTCTACTGCAATGACTTATGACTGAATTTGTAATGCAGATTGTATAAGCTGAAAAAAAGAGGATTTTAGTATACTTTCATTTTTCATGAACATACATGCAAACATCTTTGGCATTTTAATGCTAATAAAATACAGAGCCAAAGGTCCTCTTTAAGTGCAAAGCAGCAGGGCGTTTGGAGAATAAAACCCATCTATGAATATAATTAATCGCTCCATTTATTCGGACAGGAGTTATATAGCTTTTATAGGAAAGAAAAAAATGAGCCATAACTTAAATCTATGCCCACAAACATTTGCTTTTAACAAAAGTACATTGAAAAGTTAAATATATCAAACATTCTGGGAGTTCCAGTAAAGACAGACTTGGTGTTTCTGTAATTTTATTCTGCTAATAAAAAATATAAAAATGTCTGTGCAGTATGTTCTATCTTATTACAATAACAAATTATGGTCACAAAAATTCTGTTTTCTTCTTGTTTAAAGAACCACCAGTTCTCTGCCAATTCAATATATCAGCTGCAGAAATTACCATATGCATGTCCTGGAAGCAGCAAAGGAAAGCCAGCCATTATGTATTAATGCAGATATTAAATATTTAACATGGGCTTTAGAGGATTTTAGAGGCATTTTTCAAAAGTCAAGGTGCTAATTTATACTAAGAGAGCTGTTTCATTTTCTGAGAGTATTCAACTTCAAACAACTTGGTGCTCTTGAGGCATTGCTTTAACTAAACCCGTTTAGTCAAATATTGAATTCATTTGCTGTTTACATACAAGTAGAATCTTGTTAATTGTGAAACTTCTCTTGTTGTTTAGTGTAAAGTAATGCTTATCAGTGCTATCAATTAATAAAAAAATGTCAATAACACCTGCCCAAACTGAGCTAGAGAACACAGCATAGCACACAATACAGCACAAACACATTTGTACAAGGGCCAATTTTTTTCTTGACATGTGCTGCTGGAATCAGATTTAAAAATAAGACTAAAAAATAAATAATTTTGTATAAATTGTTTTATTTTTTTTCTTAAATTGCAGCTTATTTCTCAAGGCTCATTCAAACATCAGTGTATTATTAGCTGATGTTTACCAAACTATAGCAAACACTGGGTCAAACTTGCTGTGTTCAATGCAGGTCAACGTATCCAAAGCCGAGACAAACCTAGTGCTGATGCAGTATGAGGTTATTCTGACATTCCCCTAACTAACTGCAATTACTTCCAAAATTCTTGTTGCCTACATTGCTTCGAACTGCGTCTCTATTAGCACCTTTTTCAGCTGATCACCCTATTACCCTTAATTTTGACACAGGCTTCACCACAGAAGGTGAGAAGCCCCTGCCAGTTTCCATGTTATTTTTTTTGTGTTTGCTTGTTTTCTACATCTTCTGTAACATCTTCCATCACCATGTGTTTCTAAACAAAAACTCTCTTCTTTAAATTGTTTATGGTATCAAGTTTTACAATAGCCAAATGACCTTCAGTCCTATTTTTACCCAAAGAACAGAGAGCACTATCTAAATGCAGAGTTACCTTGGCAACATCCAAAGCATTGTGTAGGATTGACAAGAAGCACAGAGACCCCTATGGTATGCTAAGGACCCCTATTTTTGTTGCCATGGTTTTAATAAGGTGGCGAGGTGGCGGTATATGCTCCTGTATGGATTTGCTCTTTGGCAGTGTTCTGTAGGAGAATTGATCTGTTGAACTGATCGTCATCTTTCCCATGGTGTAATGCAGAAAAGAAAGTTTTTCCCCCCACCAGGAGGGCATTCAATGAATGGGTGAAACTATGAATGACTGACCTGGAGCGAAGCTGGTCTTTCCGTAAAACTGGACAACACCGGTTCTCTGACCGACCACCAGCACCCTCTCCCCCACACGCACCTCAGGGCCTCCACAGACAGAGCTGCTAGCTGAGGGCGTTCGGCTTCTGACACCTGTGACCAACAAATAAATAAATACAACATCAGATTTCATTCATATCAGTACATTTTTATACTATTTACTACCTACTACATATAGGACATTTGATCATTTTACACAATACAATGTACATTTAACTGTGATAATAATTTGATCAAGTCTCAAGACACACAACCATTTCCACAACCAAAATTCAACCACAAATTTATTCAATTAAAAAGTCTGCTGTGTAGCTCATCATCGATAAAGAAAGAGACTGGACCAATCCAACATTTTTGACAAGTACATCATTACAGAGGGCCCATTCACAGTGTTATAATCAGGAGTGGGAAAAAGGCCCATAGACAGCTAGTCAGGAAGAAAGGTTTTAGAGACAAACATTCAACGAGAGCTTTTCAGCCAAGAAAAAGCCAGGTAGGAAGGCATCAGACAGAAGAGGCCATAAAAAAGGAGTAAGAAAAGGCATCACCTTAAGCTGGGCATCCACTGTGCGATTTTTGGCCCTTTTTCACATGATTTTTCACCCGTGCGACTATTTTGGGGATCGGGCCGAGTCTTGGCTCGTGTAGTATACACGAGGTAACGAGAAGCGATTAACACCTCACGACCACCTCCCGACTGATCGGATGAAAATCAAACCTGTTTGAAATTCTGGTTGCCCCTCGTGAGGCTATGTCACACTACACATGCGCAAATGTAGATCGACAGAAGAGAAAACAAATGCACAAGACGGAGCAGCATGGCATCACAGCGGACCTGGACCCATGTAGAATGGAGGGACGACTTGTTGAGCTGTGGCGGGCACAGTGGAGCCTATTCAGGGAATGCGTTTTTGTTTGTTACATGTCGTCATGTATTATAAGACTTTATTATATACTAAGTTCTTATAATACATCCATGCGTGTTGTACAGGGACAAACTGTGTGAGCAGTCAGATTGCATCCGAGCATCGGGTCGTATAGTGTGAGAAGAAGAATCGTGAGCTGTAAACTATTAACCCCTGCGATTCACTCTTACTGTTTGAGCAGCAGCTGAACGCTGCGATCGAAAAAGTCGTACAGTGGCTGCCCGGCTTTAGGAAAGTATTCAAAAAGGTGTCAGAGAATAAGGGATCAGACAGAAAGGAATAAGAAAAAAAGAAGAATCAGAAAGCATGCCGCCTTTTCCCTTGCTTTTTGGTCTAACCCTTTCCTTTCTGACTCTTTTTTATCTGACACTTTCGATCCGTTGCCTTCCTCTTCAACGCCTCTTCTTCTGACTCCTTTTTTTTGGATGCATTGATTTCTGACTCCATTTTCATTGGACACCTTTTTGTGAAATGCCATCCTCACTGATCCTCTTTATTCCAGCTCCTTTTCACTAGCACCTTTTAGCCTGACTCCTCCTTCTCGATTAAAGTCTGACGCCTTCCTTTCTGATCTCTTCCTTACAGATTCTCTTTATCCAACCCCTTTTGCCTGACTGCCCTTCAGCTAATGTCTTTATCTTATTCCTCTTCATTTACTGTTTTCTCCTGCCTCCTTTGTTTATCCTATTCATAAAATTTCTCCCCTGCTGCCTTCCTTTTATCCGTTGTATTTCTTTCTTCCTCATTTCTGTTTGATTCCCTTTTTCCTTTCTTTGTCTGTTGCCTTGCATTTTGAGTCCTTTCTGACTCTATTTACACAATTTCATCTTTTCTTCCCTCCCTTCTATTTTTGTCCAGTACCTTCCTTTCTGCCTTCTTTTCTTTGACACTTAATCCTTTCTTGTGAGCCCTTTTAACCTGTATTTGATCCTTTTTATTTACCAAATTTCCTGGACGATAAATCACACTTTTTTCATAGTTATGCTGGTCCTGTGTCTTACAGTCAGGTGCCACTTATATATCAAAATATACATCATTTAACATGTTCAAGACATTTAATTATACTGACAGACATGAACCAAGGAGTTAACATTGTCGTCTACAGCTGCGAGAGGGCGCTCACGACATACACAAAATTCACCCAAAATGAAAATGCTATTCCAACAAACTGGTAGAACAAAAAATGGCGGTAAAATATGCAGCGGTAATCAAGCATAAATAAAGTTTGGAGTGAGTGAGAAACTTGTGGGGGACGGGCAAAAAGCAGAGGTTACTCCTCCGACAGTGAATAAAATGAAGAAAGCTAATCGCAGGTGGAAAGCAAGACGGCCAGAGCTAAAGGAACGAGTCCGCCGATGGGTGCTTGAACAGTGTGCTGCCAGGAGAGACTTGTCACAGGCCCATTTATGCTCAACATTAAAGACGGATCCTGAAAAAACTGAGCCTCCTGTCCGTGCTCTGTGTGCATTTTGTTCGTATTACAGCACATTTCAATAAAGCTTACAGATACTAGTCAAACGGAGCAGTGCCACTGGAAACCATGGGGGCAGTGTTGCTGTTACTACCCATTACGTAGCTCTAGCGAGACACGAAGAAGAGATAATAATGAAGGGACTTTTTGATGCGAGTTAGTTGAAATCACAAACATCTGTACCAGCCAACTTGCAATTGAAGTTGGCTGGTAGCGAAGAAGAAGTGGAGGTCTGTGCGACAGATTTGTTTGAGGCCCCCTGGTGGATAAGTTGGTTAACAGCAATGACAACGGATGCAGTAGACCCTCTTGGTGTTACTGCCTCATACAAGACATCCAACATCTTTGTCAGAGCACTAATTTAATGCGACTTATATGTTTTCTTTCTACTCATAACGCATTTTTTGACTGATGCAACTTATACTCAGGAGTTGCTTCTAGTCCAGAAAATACGGTAATACCTTTTCAAATGATGACTTTCTTTGTTACTCTTCTTTCTCACAGCCTCTCTGTTGGTTGCTTTTTGTTCTGACATTGTTTTAATCACACTTCTTTCTGCCTTATGCCTTTTTCCCATCTCTAGGCTCTGTTTTTAAAACACCTCTTGGTGTATGCCTTCCATACGGCAGAGCTACAGAGCAGAGCTACAGAGCAGAGCTACAGAGCAGAGCTACAGAGCAGAGCAGGATCGACTCCTGAGCATTCAAGCTCAGGCTCTACAATCCAAAGTATCAACTATCAGCAGCGGGCCCTGTATTTTGGGGCCCCCGCCGGTAATACACCTATGGCTCCACTCACCTCTCCTTCCGGCTGCGTCAACTGCTCTGTCCTCGTGGAAAAAGTCACTGAGCTGGAGCGACGCATCTCCACACTTTACACACTCCGTGAAGCAGAGCTACAAATGGACACCATCATCATCCGTTCTACTTCACCGGTGTCCGAGTCATCCAGAACTGCCTCCGCTGCTACGGTAGACGAGAACGCCTCCCTTCCTCCGCCAGGTCCTACTGCTCCAGGAGGTACAGCTGCTGTCTCCGGCGACCCCCCGCCGAAATCTTCCAGCGACCCAACTTGGATCAGGCAGGGGGCTAAGCCGAAGTCCCTTGCTACTTCCACCCCTCGAGATTCTCCATGGTCCCTGGTTGCTCGCAGCGCAAGATCTAAGCAGCCCCCCCACTCACTCCATCACACGATCCCCTTGAATAACAAGTTTGGCATCCTCACTCAGCAGGATTTCCCTTCCGAAAAGGACACATGTAAGACTCCGCATCTGAGTTCCCCTCAGTCCACCAACCCATTGTTTCTTCAGACACCCTCCCGTAAGTGTCCTGCTGTCAGCTGGTCCCGCCGACTCTCCAATCCTAACTTCACACCTGCCCCAGTTCGCTCCCCAGCCTCACCACCCACCTACCCCTCTCCACATGTACTGTCACCACCGGTCAAAACTGACCCCTCTCCCCCTTCAGTGGTATCCCACCCCCGCCCTCTTTTCCCACCGACTACCTTATTAATAGGTGATTCAATCATAAGAAATGTCCGTTTCTTTAATGTGGTAACGCGCTGTTTCCCTGGAGCAACTGTATCCGACATCCTTGAAAAACTCCCAGTAATACTCCACACACTCCCGTCTTCTGTCCACCGAATTATCATCCACGTCGGCTGTGTGGATGCATCCCGACGACAGTCTGAGATCACCAAAACAATGTTCAATAAACTTTTCCATTACGTCCAGACCACCGGGAAATCCGTCTTCATCAGCGGCCCTCTCTCCTCACAACTGTGGATCCGGACTCTTCAGCAGGATCCTCTCCCTCCACACATGGCTTCAGTCTTCCTGCTTGTCTCACTCCGTGAACTTCATTGATAATTTTAACTTGTTTTGGGGCCGTGCATCCTTTTTCAAGAGAGACGGTCTTCATCCCAACAGACTCGGCAGCCGTATTTTAACAGATAATTTACAGCACGCCGTCCACACTCAACCACGTGACTGACTGTTTACACTCCGCACGCAACGCCCCCTGTCTTCTTCTACGCTCCTAACTCAAAACACAACTCACCACAGCTCCCCCTACAGGGCCCAGCGCTCATTGCAGCATGTTCCTCCTTCCAGTGTCCAACCAAACAATTCAGTCAGACTTTTTTCATCTCAAAATCGACCCACTCCACACAATAAAAGCAACCCCATCCACTCGGAACACATCTCTGTCCCCACTAATTTCCCTATTCTCCCCATCATAACAACCAGACCCCCCCGCCCCCGCAGTAATAATGGAAAACAAGTCAAACGATCCCTCCATAACCTGTCCCAGCTTCCCCACAGCTTTCAAAATAAAGCGCAGCAGCCTGTTCTTACGTTTGCTCTCCAGAACACCCGCTCCCTCAACAACAAAGCGGTCACACTAAATGATTTTATCACGGACAATAACCTGGACTTTCTCTGCATTACTGAAACCTGGCACAGCCACATGGACTATTTTTCCCTCAATGAAGCCACCCCCTCTGGATACAAATATCTTGACCAACCCCTGCCTCACTGGACGAGGCGGTGGTGTTGCCTCCATTTTCAAAAACCACTTCAAAATCAACCGCATCTCAACTCCCTCCGCTGAATCTTTTGAACATATTTCTTTTAAACTTCTCTCCCCTAGCCCCATCATCATCACTGTAATTTACCGCCCACCTAAGCCAAATCCTTCATTCAATGCTGACTTTGCCGATCTCATCACACATCTTTCAGCCATCTCATCCTCTGTTTTACTTCTTGGTGATTTTAACTTCCACATCGACAACAATAACAGCAAGCATGCCTCTGACTTCCTGGACCTTCTGGACTGCCTCAACCTGTCACAACATGTCAATTTTCCCACCCACTGCATGGCCACACCTCGATTTAGTCTGCTCCACCGGTCTAACAATCCAACAACTCACCAGCCTCAACCTCCACATCTCCGATCATCTGGCCATAGTTTTTGACATCGTGCTGCCCACCCCCATTCTCAAAGAAAAGCGCACCATATCCTTTCGCAACATCAAATCCATTTCACCCCAAGACTTCTCAGCCTCTCTCAGCACCACAATAGCCACAGAACCTGCCCCATCTTTGGACAACCTGGACAACCTCATCAGTTATTATAACAATTCCTCTCCACCTGCCTTAACCAACTTGCTCCTTAAAAACCAAAACTGTTTCCTTCACACACTCAGCCCCTGGTTCACCCCGACCTACATCCTCTAAAATCAACGCCAACTTGAAAGACTCTACAGAAAAACCGGACTCACAGTTCACCGTCAGGCATACATGGACCACCTTCAACTGTACAAATCCGCCCTTCTCCATGCCGCTCCACCTACTACTCTAACTTAATCCACTCTGGCTCCAATAACCAAAAGGCTCTCTTTTCCACCATCAACAAACTCCTCAACTCCAGCAGTAGCACTTCAAACACATTCACCGTCGACAAGTGCAACTCCTTCCTCTCCTTCTTTCAATCTAAAATAAACTCCATCTACAAATCCTATCCGCCGCCTCACATTCCCAAGTCTGTTCCTCCACTCTGCCCCACTTATCACCACTCCCTTTCTCAATTCTCACCCATCTCACAAGCTGATCTATCAAAAATCATCTCCACCATGAAACCCTCCACCTGTACTCTAGACCCCATTCCATCATCCTTGTGAAACAATGCCTCCCTACCATCTCCTCAGTTATCACCAGAATAGTAAACTACTCTCTAAGCTCCTCCACTGTCCCTCCGTCTCTTAAACTGGCTGCCATTACCCCAATACTCAAGAAACCTGGACTCAACCCTGATGATATCAACAACTTCCGGCCCATTTCCAACCTCCTTTCTCTCCAAGATTCTTGAGCACAGTTGCTGCCCAAATCAAATCCCATCTCTCCAACAATGCCCTTTATGAAAAATTTCAATCCAGTTCCGCACCCACCACAGCACTGAAACTGCACTACTCAAAGTCTGCTGACCTCCTCCTCTCCTCTGACTCCGGCCTACTATCCATCCTCATCCTCCTGGACCTCACTGCAGCTTTTGACACAATCAACCATTCCATCCTGCTGTCCCGCTTAAAATCTCTTCTACACATCACAGACAACGCCCTTACCTGGCTGACATCATACCTCGACCGGAACCAGTTCATCTTCATAAACAACAACTCCTCCCATACAGCTCCCCTATGCCAGGGAGTCCCTCAGGGTTCGGTGCTTCGTCCTCTCCTCTTCATCCTCTACCTCCTCCCCCTTGGTCAGATTATTCATCACCATGGTCTCCATTTTCACTGTTACGCTGATGACATTCAACTGTACATATCCACCAAATCCATCAGCCCTCAGACTCATTCCACCCTCTCAAACTGCCTTTCTGACATAAACTCCTGGATGCAATCAAATTTTCTTCAACTCAACTGCACAAAATCTGACATACTCATTATAGGTCCCACTTCCCTCACCTCTACAGCCAAAGACTTCTGCCTCTCTGTCAACAACTCCACCCTCTCACCCTCACTGCACTGCCGGAACCTTGGAGTCATCTTTGACCACAAACTCACTTTCTCCCACCACATCAACGCAGTCACAAAAACAGCCTTCCATCACCTCAGGAACATTGCCCTTCGCCCTTCTCTCTCCTTTTCTGCAGCTGAAACCCTGATCCACGCCTTCATCACATCACGCATTGATTACTGTAACAGCATCCTGTACGGCACAACCACAAATCTTCTCAACAAACTTCAATACATCCAAAACTCCGCCGCACGCCTCCTCACCCGTACCCATTCTCGGGATCATATCACCCCTGTCCTTCAGAATCTTCACTGGCTCCCCATCCCCATCACATTCAAAATCCTCCTACTCACCCATAAAGCACTTCATAACCAGGCCCCTTCTTACCTTAGAGACATGCGCCACCCCTACGCCCCCTCCTGTACCCTCCGCTCCTCAGATGCAAACCTCCTGACTGTCCCTCGGACCAAGCATCGAACCTGGGGGGACAGAGCCTTCTCTGTTGCTGCCCCCTCTCTTTGGAACTCACTCCCCCAACACATCCGGGACACCACTGACCTTACCGCCTTCAAGTCTAAATTAAAAACACACCTGTTTCGCACCGCCTTTAACTTATAATTTCTCCAGTTTTATCTCATAAACAATATATACTTATTTTTATTTACTCATTTTTTAAACTGTTTTTCTGTCTTTTGTAGGTCCTCTTGTTGGCTCAGTATTTTCTTGTTGCCTTGTTTTTCTATGTATATTGTTTTTAATATGTACTTTTATCCTTCTATCCTTGTAAAGCGTCTTTGAGTTTTTTGAAAAGCGCTGTATAAATAAAATGTATTATTATTATTATTATTATTATTATACAAAGTAAACTATTTTTGACTACTTTCCAGTGTGTCTTCACATCTGATGCCTTTTATTTCAAGGACCTTTTATACAAAGTGTGACACATGACAAGGTTTTTCTCAGATTTAGGTTTTTTTTAAACAAATGTAAGCAAATGAACACAATATCAAGACAAGAACTGCTTTATCCCAAGATTATCCCAATTCTTCAAAAAAGAACCGAACAGTTTTTGTCGTCATGGCAAAACCAAGTAAACTGAATAAATGATTGTCCATTCAGGGCTCCAACATTTCAAACACTCCTTGCAGTATTTACTTTTTCAGTTTCACATTTGTGATCCCCTGAAACATCCACCCAGACCCACTTTTGAGTCCTGACCTACCAACTCAGAGCCCTGATACTGAACATCTGACGGCACAGACCTGCAGCAGTGAGCGCTGTGGTGTCAGGAGACGAGCGGAGACCCTGTGGGGCTGAGGTTTTTGGACTTGGGGAAACACGCTCTCTCCGTTGTCTGGCTGGAAGACGCTGTCTGGGCAAAGGCCGAGGTCGGGAGCCTGGAGCAGGGCGGGAGTCCAGCGAAGAGGATGAAGAGGAGAGAGATCGACAGAGGACACCTGTGAGACAGGAAAAGAGACACAAGAGACATAAGTTTAAAGAGGAGTCTCAACATGCTCCTCATATGGGCATCCTTCATCCTGAAAGGCTTTTTCTCTGTAATCTTTTTATTTGTTGTAGAGTTTGAAACTTGGATGTGTAAGGTTCCCAAGTGCAGTTCTGAGCCTCTAGTTTGGCCTTGTTGAAAAAAAGAGGAACTCTTTAACTGTTTGATTCAACAACGCAGGAGCACACCATGTCGGGCTTCTTACAAGTTCAAGGGATTTTTTTACTTCATTTTCAAAACATCAAGAGACAAAATTCTGCTTTTGCTTTACATGCAGCAAACTTTAAAAGTTTTTATCCAAAATCCCTGTAGTATTATGGTTCAAACCGCTAACCAACAGGGAGCATTAAAACAGTTTCTAGATGGATCCAACAGGGAGCCAGAAAACTACAATAAAAAGAAAATTCTTGTCAAGTGCAAATTAAGCTAGTGCTCCATCATGGGCTGAAGGGTTGAGGTAATTGGACAAAGTTTCGGCGCTGAATTCACAAGGAAGCCTTAAGTGTTGTGATCTTGTAACCGTGATATTCTGTCTGAGCTGAAGAAGAACTCCTGGTGCCAACAGTAAACCTATAAACAGCTGCAGACTCAGGACAACTGAGGACCAGAACAGTCAGCTGTCAGAGAGGGCCTCAAAAGACCAGACAAGTAAGTAGATGGAGCCACAAAAAAAAGCTATAAAAAGGCTGGATGACCAACAACAGAAACACATGGTGAACAGTCTTTAAACTGGTGTAGACTGCCTGCAGCTGTGGACTTACTGAGCTTCAATAACTAAGGGTGCGTTTGAAAAGTCCTTTTAGGGAAGAAACCCTCCTGAAGGAAGAAATGACCCGGAAGTACTTTAGCGTCGGCCATGATAAGAGCTGCTCAAATTCTCCAAAAGTTTAGGAAAGGAAGTTCGCTGCTTCCTTTCTCACGTCCTTTAGCTTAGGAAACACTAGACTATCCTTACCAAAGGAAAGGAGAAAGGAGTGTCCCAAAATCCTTTGAGCAGGTGACATATAGGAATACAACACCTGCTAAAAGTCTATGGAAACTTTTGATGGAGAAAGGATGAGCGATACATATATAATACTGTGTAAATGTTTTTGACAGCTTTAGAGAAAAATATATGCTTCAAAGACAGTGCTTTCAAAAATTTTAACTCTAGTTAATTTCTTGTTACTAAGTTTTTAAATTGCTGGACAAATAAACAATTACATGTTCATTCATAAAGCACTTACTTTAAGCATTTGTTTGTCTCTATAACCACCTACAATTTTGATGAATACTAAACATACAATTGTGGTCCTTGTTTTATTTATTAAATTTATATTTTAATTACCACATTTCAATCTATCAAAACAACAATCAATAAAAGAAGGACAAATGAAATCCTTTACAATACTTCAAAAACAATAACAAATTAAAGCAACATTCACACTGATAAATGTGAATGAAACAGAATAGTGTCTCTGTTACTTGTATTATCAGACTTCAGGTTTGAAGTGCCTGTCAAAGATGTCAACATTTACAGATGTTCTCACCTCACATCTGTGAGCAGAAGACACACAATGTATGACCAACAGACAAAATACCTGTCACAGATAAATCCTCTGATCATGATTGTTCATGTTAACAGGTAAAGCCGACATAAAACAACGCTGTGAGGTAAAGCAGAGGACAAAGGCACTTCCTATTCATTTTTAGAACATTGCAGTTCATCACGGCTTACCTACATCACAAGAAATCGATGTTGCATTAATATGACACTAAAGTAAAAGTGCAGTTGAATTCTTCTTCACTGCAGTTCTCCTTTCTTTTCCTCGTGTTCCTTCCTTTCTTTGACCCTGTGATGTTTTCCGTTTGGGTTAAGGTAAAGTGGATAGGAAAGGACTCAGGAAGTACTTTTTGAATGCAGTCTAGAGTTAAAATTGTCTGGCCATTCATTTAACCCCTTTCCATTATCATTACAGTTCCTGATATTAACATTCAACAGATCAACGAATGGTTAATTGATTAAGTGTGATTTTACTCCCTTAGTCTCTGCATGGATGGATGCATGTCTGGACGTATGTATGTCTGTATACAAATATATGTATTCATATGTACCTGTATATATACATATATGTGTATCTATAAATGAAGAGTATGGCTTCGGGATGCTCTATTGTAAGGTGCCTTGAAAAAACACTTGTTATGAACTGGCACTAAACAAATAAGACTGATTGATATTCACTCTGAACTAGGGATGTAACGTATGAAAACTTCATATCACGGTTATTGTAACTAAAATGATCACGGTTATCATTATTATCGTGGTATTGTTGCACTGTGCTCAAAATGTTCAAAAAGTACTTTAACAAGTCTTGAAATCATTTAACCCCTTTGATATTAAAACTGTTCTTTTGTCTTTTTTGTCAATAACTGTGTCAGGAAATGTCCTATAAGTAAATTTGTTTAAACTTTTTTTCATTAGAAATAAAAAAAAACAATTCTGGCAAGCATTTGTCATTATTATGTTTTTAAAGTTTAAACAGAGTGTAATTACAAGAAAAGAAAAAAACAGATTTGAACATCAGAATTTTCTTTATAAACAATTGTAAATAAATATGCTCAAAGTTTTTAGACGACAAAAAATAAACTATCTTACATTCTCTCACATTTTAGTTTGCCTACAGCTTTAGTGTCCATGTTACAGCTTGTTATATAGACCATGTCCAGGTCTTTTTTTAATTTAATTTTTGTTTTACGAACGATAGTCCCTGAAGCAGTTAGCCCCCTTCATGACTCTCCTCTGGTCTCCCTTCTCCATGGCAGATCTCCTCGACTCCTCGACAATATTTCTAAATTACGATTGATTAAATCCATAAAACACGAACTATGACAGAAAAAGACGATCTACTACAAAGAAACATGGTGAAACACGGCAAATAAACGGCAAGAACATACTCCAGAGGGATACTAATTTTGTTATTTACAACCTTAATACATTATTTACACAGAAAATCCTGATAAACTGCCTATAATTCACTCAGGTATGGCTCACTGAATCCTCTCTCTCTCTAGCTCGTTTACTCAAGAAGCTACAGCAGTTTTAATCACGCACATTTTTGTCTTTCACCGCAGCTTGGTGTTTTGGACAGGGTGACTGTCGACATCCTTGTAAAATCCAACTTCGACCAGACTTTAGACTTTGTCGAGGAGCAGACACACATAGTTCAGGCTTTTCCAGTCAAAGAGCAGCATCACCGTGAGTTACTGACAGTGTGATGATCAAACATGGTTTGACAGTGATTTTAATAGGACACGATAATGAGTACCGTGGGAAATTTTACCGCAGTTTACCATTTTACTGATTACCGTTACATTCCTACTCTGAACCTATGCTTTGAATGGCTTTAATATGTTTTTAAGTATATTTTCATGAATTTTTCTATAACATTCTAGAAAAAATAATAATTGTGTTACTATGATTATTATTATCGGAGGAACCAGTGGGATGCCAACAGTCAAGTGACCCCCAGTCCTACCATCACATCGCCCTGAGCTGCCCCGATGTGAAGTCAAAGAAAAGTCCACATGTAAATCCTATTGAAAAGCCTGGAGAGCCTCAGGACCACACCAACCCTCCACTAAATACCAACTAGGCTCAGGACGATACACCGTCCAAACTAGACCTGGAAGATTTTTATTCTCACTGTTACATTTAAGCTTAAAAAAGTTTTCTGACAACTGGGGCCGACATTGGATTTTCATTTATCATTTGTCAAGAAAACATGAAAAGAGGCAGTGTGTCTTCACTAACCAAAGCAGAACAGTGTGCGCTACATGCCAGTCATGCTCTGCAATGTTTTGACTCGTGGATACAGCCCCTGTTGACTTCAGCAGCATTTAACTGGACATCACTCAAAAACATGCCAATACTTTGAATCCCTGCTTCATTAGGGCATACGTTTGAGTCATGTTATCAACTCTGCATTTTAAGACCACACCACACCACACCGAGTACTTTCCCTCTTAATACTGAACATAACAATCCATCCATTCAGGCATATATGACAGCATAAAGCCACTAAAATAATGAAGCTCAGCCTTTGATTTTCCAGTTTTATTCTTCTGAGTGTGACAGAGTCTACAGAACTTAGATCCAAACAATTAAGACTGTTCTTACAAATCAAAGTGTCACATAGTTTTAAAGAACCAAAATCAAAAGAGCTCAAAAATAAGCAAAAAATAACATCTGAAGCTATTTACTTTCTCATTTCAATTGTAAATTATCATTAAATATAATCTTTTTTGCCTTGATTTCACATAATTTGTATTACAAATAGTCCTTAAAGGTGTTATGAGGAGAATCTATTTCCAGTGACATAAAGACTCTGCTACCCATGAGCACGTGCCACGACTCTCGTAAATACGTGACCCAAGCCAAAGTATGTGTTCGTTATGATGCTAATAAATGAGACTTGGACCTTCCTCAGAACTCTGCATTGCTTTACAACTTCTTTTTTCAACAACTTACAGGATGCAAAGCGATGAGGTAATGTTTCTCTTTCTAGTTACATAGCGGTAGTTTTTGATGAGCATCAACAAGCAGTTTTTGGAAAACTTAGAATCGTAGTTTTGTAGCCTGCTATATATCATACTTACAGCCTGGTGCTCTAAGACGTGTCCGAATAATATAAATTTGCTCTAGTTTTAATTGTCTTGTTCCTGAAGTTGAGTATCCAGGCCAGTTCAGCCCTGATCGACCCAATCGCGAAGCTAAGGAATAGCATTTATAGATAACCTATTTTGATGCTATAAAACTCATCTTAAAGTGTGTATTTTGATCAGGCATGTATCTAAAAGTGAGACTTTTTTTGTAATTACTTAGAAACTCCTCAAAGCATCTTTAAGGTTGCTGGTGCCAGATGGGCTGGTCTGAGTATTTCAGAAACTGCTGATCCTCTGGGACTTTCAGGTATATCCATCTCTTGGGTTTACAGTTATTGCTTCAAAAATAATCTTTGCCATGAAGAATTGAGGCAGTTATTGTACAATTTCCATGGCCCCCCAACTCTTTGGACTGTACGTTATGTTTATCGTTGCTTGTCTTTTAATCTGCTCTGTGTGCTTTATTCCTCATTTTTGTTTTATGTGTTGACACCAACCTGCTAATGGGACAGGGGATGGAAATTAGGCGCTTGGCTATAATCCCATGAATTTACAAGTAAATATTCATTGGTGCATGCTGTCCTTTTTTAAAATAAACGAATAAATCTCAAAACGAGAGTCTTGCCAAGGACTAGCATGGTGTACCTATTAAAGTAGCTGGTGAACGTGTAAGGTAGAATCATTTTTTTAATTTATTAACTAAAAAACAGTTTCTCTTTTTCTTAAAAATCTGCAAGTCTCTAAAATCACCTGAAGAGGCGAAAAGAAATTTCCTCTTAAAAATGACTGTTCAATGAGGCCTAATACAGAGCAAGAACAACACTGGCTAAATGTTGACAGCAAAGCCACAACTTATTAAAACTAATGTGTTTCATAGCCACCTCACATTTTTTATTTAACTATCTTAAATCTTGGGGTAACATCTGTTAGCCTATTTCAGATTAAGCTGAAACATTAACTTGGCAGAAGACCTGGCTCATATTTGAACTCTCTGCTCAGATGGATTGTGATGTTGGATTCGATTATTAAGATGCACTCTTGTTCAGAGACAGGGTATAACAGTGAGTCAGGCTGAACTCAGATTTGAGTAGTTCCAGTTTTAACTGAAGAGGTAGAGCAATGCTTTATTCAAACTCACTCCCATAGCCTGCTCTCTAATAAACCATGCACTGAAAACCACTCGGCTGTTACTCTGATACCTGTTTTTGTTAATGAGTCGTCTCCCTCGGAGCCCTGATTGGCATCAGTTGGTGTCTTGTGATTTTCAGTGGATTTATGGACAGACTGAGATAAACCTTTTCACACAAACAAAAACAAAGGACATGGTGACTAACTGCAAACAAATACAGAGTAAAACATTGGTTGGAAGCCAACACAAGCAGGATGGCAGCTTTGGGAAACAGACACTGGTGTTTTTATTACCACGATAGATATGCAGCATCTGTCACTGAAGTTTGTTCATGGCGATCAACAACAAGCAAATCCTGTGTCAGCTATGACTATATGACTATATTTGTATTTCTCTGACTTTAAAACTTTTGTACATATTCAAGGTCTATTAAAGGGACAGTTCAATTTATTTGAAGTGGGCTTGTATGAGCTCCATATGGCCACTAAGTACATTAGATGCAGTAGAAAGTTCTCTCCTCTCCCTCAGTAAGCCACAGTCTGCAAGAGACTGTTATGCAAAACCAGTAAGTATCATACCAAAATACAGAGGGTATTTTCACCACCTACAAGAACTCCCATCAATAAAATAATACCACTGTTTAAGAGTACACTACCTAGAAATTGTTTAACTGCACTAACTTTTTGGAAAAATAAAGTTTATCTGGAACTAACCGATTCACGTCATGTATTTCTCATACTCCGTATCCCTCGTTCCAGATAAACTTTATTTTCTGAAAAGTCAATGCACTGAAAAAAAATCCTAGACTCTGGTATTATATTTTGATGGGAGTTCTTGTAGGCAGAGAAAAATACCCTTGTATTTGGTACACTATTTCTCTGTTTACAGCTGGTTCTGCATCTTGTACACCTTGAAAGAAAAGACAGTTCCATATGTCCGTCATGGAAATATTTCACTAGTCCATATGGGAAAGAGGGCATAGGAAACAATTTCAGAGGCAGAACCTTAAAAGAACTGCAGCTGGTGATTGGACGATCATTCTGCCAGTCGCACACTTGGAGTGATGTTCTTTGCTCTTTTTTTTAACGAAGAAATTGAGTCTATTTCTTATAAAACTGCAGATATTACCATATCCATTGAGACCACTTCAGAGGGCACTACTGTTTTCAAACATGTTGTCACTTCCTGCTGGCGTTGCTTCCTCAGTTCCTGCCTCTCTTGCCTCATTGGACCATCCAGATTTTTGCCAAGGAAAGTCGTAGGACTTGTGCTTTGGTAAGATGGATCTATGTGATTTCAGACAATGATTCCAGCAGGCCCATCTGCACTGCAAGGTTACCATAAACAGTAAACCTCAGAGATGACTGTCTGATGTCTGCCAATCTTGCACAACCATGCCACACCCTAAGTCACATAAATCGACTCTCTCCCTCATTGTTAAGCTCAGTTTGAACTTCAGTATGTTGCCTCAACTATGTCAAAATACCTAAATGCACTGGGCTGCTGCCATATGATTGGCTGATTGGCTTTTGCATTAATAAGCAGTTTAAAAAAGGGAAAAAGTTAACATATTAACATGGCTGGTGAGTTCATTTTGAGGGGGGACTAATATCAATTAAAATTTACAAAACACAAAGCAATGCAGCTTATTAAGTTCATCAAGTCTGGCAAAATATGCAGAATAACAATGAAGGTAACTGAAGAGACAGCTTGTTAAGGGTGGCAGACTTCAGGTGAAAGGCAGAAAGGAGGAAGCTACAAACAAAAGATTAAACACAAACAGGAGCGAGAAAAAATGTTAATAAGGGACAGCCCGACAATGTCAAGCTGCTGTGAAACAAAAATACTCTGAGGCATTTTTCTTGATTGAGCTAAGGCTCTTAAGCTGCGACACACAATAAAAACACTTAAATATGCTGAGACAAGCAGTAACTCCCACACAAAAGCCCCAATGACAGCAGATACAAAAGAATAAGAAAAGGAGGCATTAAATTGACTCTTTGTGCTGACTCCAGCAGCAGACAATGAGATACATGATTTTTTTACTGTTTCAGAGCTCCAACACAAACAAAAACATGGTTCTAAGATCCCTTTCGACATAAATTATGCATTAGTGGAGCATTAAAAGCCTTTATTTTATTTTCTTTAATAGCTGTTGATATAAACATCTATGATGCTGTTTACAGCTTCCATTAAAAGCTGTCCTGGGTGATCTGATTACAAGGAGAACACATGCATAACAATGTCTCGAGCTCAAATCTTCACATTACAGCTGGGAAATATCAGTTTTCAGATGTTATGATTGACTTTAATATAAGACCAAAGATAAAACAATGCTGTATCCATCAATATAGATACAGTCGGCCTAAACAGGAACAACCACAAAACGTCACATCCGGCTTACACCGAGGGGGAAAACAAACCACCTTCCACAATATGGTGAAAAATCTCTGTCTGAAGTTTTTTATCCTACCGAGCAGAAACACCGAGCCAAGAAGAAGAACACGGTGGCTTCAAGCAATCCGGGGGGATGATAAGTTTGGTCGCCTGTGGGATCCAAAATCCAAACATGTGTACGTCGGTATCAGAGGCAGGTATTTTGAAATGGAGCACAACCCCGACAAAGCCACTTGTAAAAAATGAATGTGCCTCTGGGACTGAAAACTTTTCAGGCTGTTATGAGTGTAAATCCCTGCATGACATACCGAGCTATCAATAACACATTTGCAGCTCATGATAGCTGTTGTGCATCAACAACCTTAGTGTGGTGAACATATTCACAAAAACGTGCTAAATTCCTTGTCAGACATTAGAATGATACTAGGTTTATTTTCATCAGTAAATGTCATTTTGCCTCTTACAGGGTGATTCAACCAGGTAACAGAAGATGTCAAGGAATGGCACACCAGGCCATTGAGTTGGATCATTCGTCCACTCCTTAATAAGGTAAGGAGAAAAATCCAATCCTACTTGGGTAATTTGTTTTTATGTATCTGTTCATGTCAACTGGCTGTTATGAATCAATGTATGACATTTTAGCAGTTAGCTAAATAGATATCAATAGATATCAAATTTGAAATCTGTGGGCTGTCAGTGCTGCAGGCAAGGAAAAGGGATTGTTCTCCCCCTTAAAATGCTCCGCCCTCAACTGTGACGTAACTGTAACATGACGCCGACTGTATGTATGGTTTGTGTTAAAGGAACACTCCAACATTTTTCTTGTTTTTGTTTCATGAGTTCATGAAAAGCAAGGTTGACGCCATTCTTTTGACTTTGTGTGCTGTAACAAGGAAGAGACGAACAAAGCTCGCCCATCGCTAGTTAGATTAGCTCAAATGCAGGGAGCGGTAACACTTTAGCATGCCTCTGCCTACAGTAATCAGATAAGTCTAAACAGTCCTGTGTGCTTGCTGTAATTTTTTCATTGACTGTTTTGTGTTATGTTATCCATTTTAGACTAAGATTAGCACTTTCCGGAATTTTTGAAAGAAATACTCACAAAACTAAACCACAGGGCACATGCATAAACCACCGTGTATGTGCTTCTCAGCAGGTCAACAAAACAAAGCCTCTGTATACGGGTAGAGGAAGGTTAGTAGTACTAAGGATTATGGCTGACTTTATGAGAGAGGACTGAAGAAGGTCCACATCCTCGCCTATTTGAACCAGAATATATGGAGGAGGAACTACATGTTTTAGAAGCTGAGTGTGCATGAAGAGAAGTTGTGGAACAGTTATTTTTGTAAGTATTTCTTTCCAAAGTCACATGAAGTGCTCATCTTAGTCTAAAAATAGATAAACTAGAGCACTTCCTTGAACAGAACAAAACGTCCACAGCATCAGGATTTCTCTCTCTCGCCCTCTTTATGGTGCCAGCAGCTGCCTGAAACATCTACCAGTGTGACATCAAACCATTGTTTCATCATCAGATTAATCTCATCAGCCTACGATATCAAGTCCATTGTAAAGCGTGGATGTAAACTGCAGTTTCCTCATAATCCACTCATGTGTCCCACCCATGCTGTGCTTTCGCTTCAACCAATGGCATCTGCCCTCACCCACTGGAAGCTTCATTAGAGCACTACAGCACAAACAACTGTGCCGAGCCTGAAAAAGAGGGTCTAGCTTTGTTTTTGAGTGGGTGTATTGCAGCGAGGTCACAATCGACCCAGCAACCAGCCCAAACAGGGTGATGAGTTATCTCATCACACTGCTGTACAAGTATATGCTGCAGCAGTAACATCACTAATTACATTATGGCAA
This sequence comes from Scarus forsteni, assembly GCA_036419115.1. Classification (NCBI taxonomy): domain Eukaryota; kingdom Metazoa; phylum Chordata; class Actinopteri; order Labriformes; family Labridae; genus Scarus; species Scarus forsteni. Next base: position 4,029,921 of record JAZDUH010000400.1, on the reverse strand, counting down.
CCAGGCTGATAGTAAAGTACTACTTAATGATAATGTCTTCAGATCCTACAGAGTCACTTTCTGTGCACACGGCAACACCCCTCCTTATAGTTTCTGTGGCATGGCCGTCAAGGTGGAGGGTCCTGCTGTCTGCACAACCGAATACTGAGGTTGACTTTGTGCAGGTAGGAGCTGAACAGAGTTGGGCCTTGTGGAGAAATGTTCGGAACTAATAGAAGATCACAAGTACCCCCCATTTTCTTTTTGTTATTAAGATGATGTTGAGTTGTCACACAACTCTGTCATGAACGAAATGTATAGTCATCCAACTCTCTGACAGGAGACAGTGCAGTAGGGAGAGATGTCTGAGTCATCATTCACATTTTAGTTGTGTGTAGGCTCTGCAACAGGTTAGGATCTTTTCTCTATACCTTCAGCCAAGCAGCCGTGTGCTCATGTGCCATGGGCACCCACAATACCATGAAAACACGTCAGCAGATCATCACAGAACTCAACAACATCCACTGCTTAAAAAACTAGCTTAGTTCCAGTAATTTGGTCCAGCTTGATAAAGCAGGTGAATTTATCTTTATGAGAGCTGCTCTCTACTTTTCCGGATGCCTGACAATTTTACTGTGGACTACTCTACAGGTGATATGTTGATAACAAGTTACCATGTTATCTAGTGTCCTCTGTTGCCCACTGTGGACACCAGTTTGCATTAAAAAGCCTCTTCTTCATGCAGTATTGCAGTGTTCATATTCACATCCAAGGGGTGTCAAGCACTGATAAATACATTTGATATCCTGCATTAATTTTCATTTTGTTGTTAACTAACCGTACAAACTTCTTCTCCATAATGAAGAGCAGACTCATAGTGATTACAGCTGATGTAATGACATCTTTTTAGGGTGATCCAGTCCGCTTCAAAGTAATGCTGTGTGATAATGGATGAATCCAAAGAAAATGTACAAAATTGTTGCGCTATGTCAAATGATTTGAAACTAACAACTGAGCTGTGAATGTGAAAACCACCTAAGATGACCACATGACTCAGGTCAAGTACTAGTTTCAGCTAAGCTGTGGTAATGATGAATGTAGCTGAGGCTGGCGACTACTCTTCGCCTTTTATTTCAATCTTTGGTGTCTGCTTAGGTTTTCACAACCATTGCATCCCTGATTCATATTGATTTAAGTAAAGAAAATACATTGGATTCCATGCCAAACCTTAGTTTAAACTTTATTTTGCTCATTGGAAAACCCCAGATCATACTCGTATTGATTGCCATTTCAGTTCACATTTGTAAAGATCTCTGAAACTCTTTCCTCAGGGGCAGACTGTTGTCTCTCCTTTGAACTCAAAAGAGGAGACCATGTTTCAACTCTGAATACCAAACATTTTCTGTCACTTGACCTTTAGCTTGCAGGGACCTCCTGGCTCCATCCATCCCTTCCACAGACTGACTCTAGCTTCAAGTGACACGCTGTAGCACTTTATGAAATCAAGCCGTGCTGCTTTGTGAGGGCTGTCTGTGTTCCTGCTGCCTTTCGAGGCCTGAGTTACAGTTGACACGCTCTAATAGGGTCACTGTGGGTCCCTGCTGTGTCTGTCCCTCATGGTTAGAAAGATGAGACATTTCCACAGTGACTGCGCGGTCTTGAGATACACAAAAGACAAGAATGGACATAAAAACAGAAAATCAAACCAAAGTACTTTCTTTAGCTGGCTGGTAAACCATCCATCCAACCATTATCCATCCCCATTATCCCTTTTGTACTGGAGTGGTCCTCTTCTGCTGGGACATTCAGGAGATGATGTGCCTTCAGAAAGGGTCTCAGCATAACTTGGTTGTAACAAGTGGCTATCTGAGCTTTCCTGATCAATTCAGTGTAGTGTCAGCCATCAATCTGTCAATTTTCTATACCACTTATCCCTTTCAGGGTCGTGGGGTACTGGAGCCTATCCAAGCTGACATTGGGTCAGAGGCCCTCTGATTGCAGGGCCACATAGAGAGACAGACAACCATTCATGCTCACACTCACACCTAAAGGCAATTTAGAGTCAACATTTAACCTTCTGAGCATGTTTTTGGTCTGTGGGAGGAAACCAGAGTGCCAGAGAGAACTCAGACATGCATGGGGAGAACATACAAACTCCATACAGAAAAGCCTGAACGACTTGGGATTTCAACCAGCAACCTTTTTTTCCAATAGAAACATGATCAGACTTTACCTGATCAGTCCACATAGTTTATTTGTCTCTCAGGACCTCTTGTCAGCTCCCTTCTCCTCCCTCTGTATGTCAACAAATGCACAATGGTGTGAGGTGCTCTGTTTTACAACAGTGCAGTTACACTCAATGACCACAGAGGGCAATAGAGAGCTGAAAGCTGGAATCTTACATAGTGCAAAAGCTACATTGGCATAAATGTCCTAGTTCATTATTGACAAAGCCTTTCATTAAAAAAAGAAAATTTTAAAAAGTACTCCTATTTTAAAGAGGTCATATTTTGCCTTCAGAATGCTTCAGATACAAGTGCTCTACAAAGGTATCAGTTATCGTTGCTAATTTAAGGCAGAGAAAAGTCTTACAGTGCCCAGCAATGTTTCAAATTCTAATCTATAAATTATCAAGTGTTGGTCTGAAAGCACCATGTCTTCACTAAGCATGCTGCCAGCAAATTCAGCCTGATCACATCAGTCCTGTTTAAATATCCCAACTGCTCCTGAGGGATGCTGTGCAATGCCATGCAATGCAGCAGGACATCTCAGCCTAGTCTCCCCGCTCCCACTTTGCTCTCCTTTGCTCATGAGGAGGCGGATCAGCAGAGGAGTCTGACATGAGGCTAAAGGGGCTTTCATGGTTTCCTTGTCTTTTCTCACAAAGCAGAGCTTGTTAACTTGTTTTATGAAGCAGACATAGTAAAGCATTCAGCCATATCTAAGAGTGTAATGTTTTATTTTCACTTTAAATACAGAGGGAGAAACTTTACTCTGGCTCACAGTGAGCCTGCAACATTTGAGTAAACTATTTTTCAATACAAAGCACTTCACATTTGAATCTCCTTGTGTACAATAACAGAATCTGAAGAACTTTTTACAAATGGAAACAGGTATGAGGTTTAATATTGAACAGAAATGTTGACTGCAGTTTCACAATGTGACACTTGTGATTGCTCTGAATATGGATTAGGCATTGATGCTGTTTGTTTTCTCACAAATACACCCACTGGCCACTTCATTAGGTACAAATGTTCAACTGCTTCTAACACAAAAAGCTAATCAATCAATCACATAGCAGAAACTCGATGCATTTAGGCATGTAGACATGATAAAGGTGATCTTCTTAAGTGGTGGTCTGAATTAGGCCTGAATGATGAATGGCATTTTTATTGCAGTATGAAAAGTGCCATGTGTCTATTACTAAATACACATGTAAAAATTTTAAGAAATGCCCTGCTCTTTCTCTACTGCAAGCCATGGGTAACGTCCGTGAGAGAGAGAATGTTCGCTGCTGCTTCTATCTCTGCAGGTCAGCCGTCTTGCTTGGTTGTTTGAGACATTTGTGCTGCATGTTTGTACAGTGTTTCTCTGCACTCGTGTGGCTTTCTCTAACTCCTCTGAAAGACAAGAAGAGAAGGTCAAAAGCAAAACCTCACTTTTAAGACTACCTCCACCTAAAAGACAAATGGAGGAAAGTGATAGTTTGAGATCATTTCTGATCCGGTGGTTTTGTTTATCTTTTTAAACATTGTGTTGTTTTAACAGTGCTCAATAATCAGTATAATTCTTTAGTAAGGTGCTTGAGGCTCAACATGATATTAAAAAACCTCGCTTTTTCTCTTCTGACCTGCGACATCATATACCAACAGGATTAACTCAAAACACTTTTTTTAATCTCATATTGTCTATTATTATATCATAGCACCTGGGCCCGCTGCTCCACTTCCGTTTAAAAGGCTGGCTTCCTGTGATTTCTCTCTCCATCTGCACCCTGCACCCTTTGTCCGAGCTCCATGCACATTTATTTAGTTCTCTTTCAGCACCTCACACATCCTCATTTTCACACACCCAGCTTACGCTCTACTGATCTTAAAGACAATACACACTCCATACTGGTATTTATTATTGTTGTATCTTTATTTTCATTTGTAATAAATTGTTTGTTTATTTTTGAAAAACTCACTCCTCCCGTCTTTTTGTCATAGTCGTTGAGCCAGGTTGTGACAGGGACAAAAGTACATGTTTTCCATGCTCCTTCCATTGTTTACGTGGTCATGTTTCATCGCGCTGATGATGTCATCAACATGATGACATCAGCTTGATGTGCCAGAGGAAAAAAAAACAGCCACGCATCTCGTCTATTGATGACCCGATTAGACCTGGGTCGGCTGGCAGTGGGTAAGGAGACACTTGCCAATTGTTAGCAGGTTAACCTGCATTGAAAAACCTGGCTTGGCATGCTAATTTTAGTGTGAAAGCGGTGTTAGATGCTATAGTGGGACCAGTATCTCTGAGGAATGTTTCCAGGATTAGAGGCAGGACTAAAGGAGAAAGAGAGTCAAGCTTGATACTGGCTATGTGTACCTAATAAAGTGTCCTGTGAGCATACATTGTTTTACCCTAGATCTCATCTGGAAGTAGTCAATATCTCAACAACTGCCATGTTGTCCAGCCCTAACATGATGGACGTGTGTTGGCTGATCCAGTGCTGAAACACAGGTGTCGCTCAGAGGTTGGGCAGTAAAAGGCTGACAAAGGCCCTTTAGAATTATTCGGTCATAAATTAGTCTGCTTCCTGGGTTGTGTGGGGGCGGTGGCACGCACGCCCTCACACACATCGTATGCCACACATAACACACTCACATACCCCTTGTGATGAATGGCTGCCAGGCTATTCAGGCTGTCTATGCCCTGGTTATTAAACCCTGCTTAATTGGACTATCAATCACCAAATTCCACAGGCCACTCCAGGGTTTACTACTCCAGTCACGTCCACATCTATCAGCCTTCACAACATCGGAATATTTTAGAGACACAATGCAGATATAAGCACCAGAGGGCGCAAAGAGTCAACAAAGTTTCTACCTACAGAATCCTGGGGGTAGTTGATGATGGTGCTAAATGGACGATGTTAGAAAAGCTCGGGACAAGAGTGTAAGGAGGGAAGATTTTAAGCAGACAGATGTGTGCACTGCTGTTTGATGCAGACTGAGAACTTTACTTCCAGACCAGGAAAGCACACCAGGTTTTCTAGGTTGAGGGTCCTTCTTTATAAAGAGTGTAAAGTGTTTGGTATGAAGTACAGGAGCAACCCCCGGTTTACTCCTGACCCATGTGTCATTTATTCACCGTATGTTGGTCTGAAAATGAGGAGTGGTCAGGTGCAAAGACAGAGCGTTCTTAGCTCAATGACAGAAATTGTACCTGGTCTAAAGTCTGAAGTCTGTTTTGAGGATGCATTTCAGATCTGAACACTTCCACTAGACCAAATCAAACACTTCACTGAGCTTGTTTCACTCACACAGAACTCACAGCAGCACTTATCTGCTGTTAAACACCAGAACATTTGTAAAAATGTTTAACGTTTGAACTGAACAGAGAGCTGAGAGACTGTATGCCTTGTTTTCCAGTGCTCCTCGGTGCGTGTAAATACACACAATCATCCAGAACGCTGCTGCTCGGGTCCTGACTAGAGGAAGTGCTAGCATGAGTCCTGCGCTCAGGTCCCTACACTGGCTTTAAAGCAGCTCTGTTTGTGTACAAATCTCTCCACGGCCTAGCACCAAAGTTGATCACCAACATGTTAGCGCCATATGAACCATATCGGACTCTGAGGACCTCAGGGACCGGCCTCCTGCTGGTGCCCAGAGTCCGGACAAAACATGTGGTATCAGGGTTCTAGTTTTACGCAGCTAAAATCTGGAACAGTCTTTCTGAAGAAGTGAGACAGGCCTCTACTCTGACAATGTTCAAATCTAGGCTCAAAACAGCTCTGTTTAACTGTGCATAAGACTTCTAAAGTTAATTTTATTATGATTATTGTTGTTTTTATTTTGTATTGTGATTTTAATGCATGTTCCTCAGCTTTTCCTCATCTTTTTGATAATTTTTTATGCTCTAGATGCTTCCATGAAAATGAGCATTAACATATTTCATACAGAGTTCTGTGAGTACTACCTGAGGGTAGTGGCAGAATAAAGGGAAAGAAAATAAATAATCCAGACAAAATTCTGACCAAACAACTGCACCCACTGTTAAATAGTGAAAGCCAGCTGCCCAGCAAACAATCATTAAAACTGACAGGGTTGGACTCTATATGTTTATGATGGACTTGTAATCTTATGTATTTCTATTGTACTGATAAACAAACCATGTCTGCCATGGTGGCATAGTCACTGTCATCTCCATGGCAGATATGGTGAATCATAATCATAAAAATCAAGAACGTTTCTGTCTTTCTGTCTCTGTTTGTTTCTGATTTCCTGGAAATTGACATATTATATCCTACAAGAGAAAAAGCCAAATACTGGGAAAACAAGGAATTCAATTTTATGGCTTTAAAACCAAAAGTTGGTCAGCATTTGCCATATCTATCATACCAGGGATGCCAACACTATGACAGAGTAATCCTTGCACTTATGCAAAAGAAAGCTGCAGAGCATGTCAAGGGGAAAAAAAGATTTAAAAATTCAAACAGGATTTTTGTTTCCTATTCAGAGGAGAAGGTCTTACCAGCAGTCTAGTGTGCGCACTGCTGTTTTATGATGATGCAGAATTCAATTTTCTAAGAATCTGTGGATGACAAATAAGCAAGCAAAATATGCAATAATAATTCCTGCCAGGCAGTGATATGACTCATGCAAACTAAAACCAAAAAAAGTTTAAAAAGCCTGTTTTTGGCACCAAGAAATCAGGCATCAGCTCAAGTCGTGACTCCCTGATGGCCTCATCTGGACATCACAGAGTGACTCAGTCCCCTCGTGAAAGGATAAAGGTTTATTGTGTCAGCAGGAGAAATGTCTGCACAGGCATTCTTCCTCGGGACATCAATAGCTTTGTACCCATAAGAACATGAGTGTGGTCTGTATGCTGCAGGGTGAACATGGTGCATTTGAGCTGAAACAACAGATGAAGTTAAAGACGGCCTATTTAAACGGCTCTGCTGTGTGGTGGCTGCGTCAGACCTGCAGGTGTCTGTAGGCTGAGTTGCTAAGTTGGGCGGATGAGGAGGTGTGTTTACTTGTGCATCAGAACATGACCAGCATGAGTGAGAAAACAAAAGTCAGAGAGAAAGTTTGCAAAAGAAGAAGCCCTCTCTCTGAAGGAAGGATTTTTGTTGCTAATGATACTGCTGTTATTCTTCTCCTCTCCTGGAGGCTCAGTCCCCACAGCTCTGTCTGACTTTCTTTGCAGCCTTTGTTCAAAATCTGAAGTTCAGACTTTATAATCCACATCGCACAGTGGAACAACTTACCACTGAACGCATAATAAACAGACAGTTTGATGGACAAACATTACTGCTTTATGTGATTGTCAGATCAACAGTTTTGGGAGCAAAAAACACAACAGCAGTGCTACTCTGAGATTTGTTGCTTTGTTTGTATCCTGATTGTTTATGATGGATCATAACAAAAATATCCAAATAAATTCAGAGATGTTGGAGTCGGGTCAGTTTGGTTATAATGAAAACAAAATTAGGGATGCACAAAATTAAAGGGCAACTCCGGTTTTTTGACACCTGGACCTTATTTTTAGGTTTGTGCATGCTCATATACTCACTCAGACAAACATCGTGCAGCTCGGAGTCCTTCAGAAGTTATTTAGATCCAACCGATGTAGCCGCACTTAGCGGGGGCCACGGCAATGGAGCTTCAACGCGGGACATAATCTCTGCAAAATCGCTCGTCTCTACCACAGCCCGGTTTGTCATTGCAGAGAAATCCTCCAGAGTAGTCAGACATATATTCCTGGATAGTCCACTCTGAGCAGCAAACACACTCCTCTTCTGTTGCTATAGGCGAACACTGTCCTGGCGCACCACCAGTTAGCATTGAGTCGTGGACGTGCTCCTGTTTGTTGTTCTCGAGCCAGCTGTTTGTCTCTCTCCTTCCACATTCTTCTTTCATGGAGCTCCTCGTCCGTGTACTCAGACTCAAACCGGTCATCGTAGTCTGACTCTTGACATCAGATAAATATTCTGCCATGTTGCTCAGCAATGCGGCTAAAAGTAAGTCGGCTGTACCTTTGTGTCAGTGACTATGACGTCATTGAAAGTTTGTTTACCAGGTCAGCTGACCCACCTGAAGACGGTAGACGAGCTGACTTTATGATAACACTGGCGATGGATGAAAAAATATAGTCGAAATGAGCGATTTTGCCCTTTAAAGGAGCTTCAGCGCGGGACATAATCTCTGCAAAATCGCTCATTTCGGCTATATTTTTTCATCCATCATAATCTATACATCCATGGTCTGACCTGGTAAACCAAACTTTTGATAGTCATAACTGTGGCAGGTATCAAAAAAACAGAGTTGCCCTTTAAAGGTATGATAATGTATCACTAGATTTAAGAGCTGGGGATACGGCTGAAAGATAAAATCCCAGATTTTTTCACAAAACTTGGTTTACAATTTTAATCTTATTGACCTCTTAAAAACAAAAACCTCTTGGTGACACAAAAATGTCATGAATCCATAAACCCAAACAAATAGAATTTCCCTCTTGCAGTTAAACTGTGTGACAAATGTTCATTATGTAGTTGAAACTTTGGCAGAATTGTCCACCAAATACTGAAAGATGAGTTATTTTCACAGAAAATTAACATGAAACAAAATTTAACCTCATTTGAAAAACAAATACAAGCCATTAAAAGTGCTTGTGCAAAACCAATGCCTACCATCATGAAACCTGTGAATTTTCAGTATTTAAATTTTAGACATTTCAACAAAGAGTAAGTGTAGGTCAAGAAAAAAATCTCAACCTTAAATATTTGAATCTTTTGCAGAAAATAATTTGCGTCTGTCTGGCTCACTGTTGCTAGGGATGCCACTCTGTTCTCTTTGCGTTTAGCTTTTTAAACATAGGCAGGTTTGTCACATAAATGCTGAGGGCTTAAATATTTTCATAGAATATTAACATGAAACTCTCTGATCAAAACTGAACTTCATTTAAATAAACAAACATAAGCCCATAAATGAGCTTCTGCAAAACCCGACTGGGTTGACCATCAAAAAACTGTTCATTTAAATTTTCAAACATTGCAACAACTTACAATGGGGTAGGTCAAGAAAAGAAATCTCCATTTTCAATTTTGAAATCTTCTGCAGAAAATAATTAAAATTAATCAATTTATTCAATATATTGCTCTGCCCAACCTGATCTTAAGAAGGGCGGCATGGAGCAGGGAGTGCATGAGACTCACCGCAAGAGCATCTTGTCTGAGTTTGTATGTTCTCCCTGTGCATGCAATGTTTCTCTACAGGCACTCTGGCTACCTCCTACTCATCAGAAATACAAGCACATTAGGGTTAATCAGTGACTCTAAATTGTGTTTAGGTGTGGGTGAGAGTGTGAATAGTTGTCTATCTCTCTATGTGGCCCTGCGATCTGCTGGTGACCGGTCCAGGGTGCTTCCTGTCTTCCACCTAATGTCAGCTGGGAAAGGCTCCAGTTCCCGCAGATCCAGAAATGCTTTCATGGATTTTTTTTTAAATTGTGAGATCTGTCAGGTTCCACATTTTCACTGGTTGTACAACAAGTTCTCAATAGATTTGAGACATTTTCAGGAAACGTTGGTCACAGGACTAGGCAGAGGTGATTTTTTGGTGGTGATCTGAATTTGGGATGTGGATCCAAGAACTTTTTCAGGATTTATCAACAATATGAGACAGGGCAGTTTTCCACATAGTTGACAATAGCCCACTTGACAATGTTGGTGGAGGTTTACACACTTTCTATTATTACTATTGTTATTATTACAAACCCTGCAATTTACTATTCCATATTTTGTATTTGCAATGTAAAACAATATACTGTTTACCCCTTAAAAAGTTTAGCATAACCTGCTGCCCTTAAAGGTGCTATGAGGAGACTCTGCTACGTTCCAGTAACCTCAGAACTGGCAGTGACATCATCTCTGACTTATCGGCGTTCCAGTTGAAGTCGGAAAAAACATGCTGATCTACCAGGCTATTGTTAGCTGTTGTTAGCACGCCCTGTGTTGTTGTTCACAAATATCACATGAAGAATGTGATTATCACTATGGCAGCATTTTTGTAAACATAAGTCCAACAATACTATGTATAAAGCTGATCTAGAGCGACACACCCCAGTCAGAAGTGTAAATAAATGGATTATTACAGGAGTTAAATAACTGTTCACACTGGGGGCATTCATCTTCAATTGTCAACTCGGGGGGTGGTGAGGTTTCACCGAGTTCCCCGTAGGAAATTAGGACGCTGGGGGACGTTCCAGTTGCAGTTTCCTACTCAGAACTCGGAAATTTCTACTTCTGACTACAACTGGAAGGCACCAAAAGACATGACAATTTTTGGAAAACTTAGTATCTTAGTTTTGTAGCCGGCTATATATCGCTACTTACAGCCCGGTGCTCTAAGACGTGTAATATAAATAAGAAAATAATATAAATTTGCTCTAGTTTTTATTGTCTTGTTCAAGAAGTTGAGTATCCAGGCCAGTCCAGCCCTATCCGACGCGACCTCAAAGCTAAGGAATAGCATTTATAGATAACCTGTTTTGATGCTATAAAACTCATCTTAAAGTGTGTATTTCGATCAGGCATATATCTAAAAGTGAGATTTTTTTCTAATTACTGAGAAACTCCTCATAACATCACTAACCTTGACTGTCTCTTTGGGTTTTGTGATGTCCAGAAGTGGAAATAAACTTCAACGATGTCTCCACAAGCAGATTTGACCTTTTTGAACTCGAACCCAAAAACAGATTTAGTTTGAGCAACCAGACGGGACAAATTGCATTAGGAGATATTAAAACGATTGGATTGTCAATTTCTGAGCCTCCTCTCTATTGTTTACCTTTATTGCCTCTAGGAGACTTTGTCTTTGATTATGACCTTCATACTTCAAAACTTTTCCAATAAATGTGAAAAGCTGAATTTTGGATCATTCAAACAAAGCCATTTCTTTGAAAATAAAAGACTTCTGCTATAATATGTCCGACTTCAGACTATGACAACAAAGCAGAGAGAATGAGGGGATGAGGAGCACCAGAACATCACACGATGTGGCTGATGCTGTAATTCAGTTAGTAGAAAATGGAGGGCTATTACCACAAACACTTGTGTTGTTTCAGCACATTATTCCCAAGGTGATAAAGAAAATAGACAAGCAAGGTCGACTTTTTAGGCAGGACACTCAGCTGTGTCCCAAAGCCCCTGAAGTGAGTGCACTTATAAAAGATTTCTCAAAAAAAAAAGACTGTATTAGGAGATCATTCATCAAACTAATACTGTTAATCCAGTTTTTAATGTTTCCAATGGACTGTTGCAAGTCTTCTTGGTCCCTCTCCTAAAATATAACTGTAATAACAAACCAGTCGTCCCCTCCAGGCGACTGAACATGGGATTACCTGTGACACCAGGGACCATTTGTCCCTGCGACTTCTTCTTCAACACTGTCAACAAAAGTTCACATCTTTGTCCTCCAGCTTCAGGGGTGACTCACTTTCACTGTCATTGGACATCATGTTATCAGCTGATAATTTTCACTCTTTTTTGATAAGTGTGCTTTGTGCGAGGACTCCTCGGGCACTTACGTCCACACCAGTGATCCTCAAACTGACCTGATAAAACCTGAACACTGCATACATGATACAAATACTGCCAGGCAGACCAGATACAGCTCTGGGTGTCTCTCAGTTTTAAGCACCTATAGTAGAATATGTACATTTTTCACATCTTATGAATTTAAAAAAGGGGAAAAACAGGAAATAACAGTTCAGTTGTCACATTTGGATGTGTTATGAGCAGCTTATAGTGGTTTTTTACCTGTGTTTATTTTGGTGGTGATGCGTGACAGGTCAATGCGACGGGGGGGACGAGCTGGTGCCTTTGTGACGCTGGTTTTATGTCTTTCTGAAGGTTTGCTGATCTTTGAAAGTGGGGCAAAAATTCCTGGAAAAAAAGGATATTGAAAGGAATTAAGCACACAGTAAGTAAAAATCTATCAACAGAGTCTTTCAACATAACCTTGCAGTGCAGATGGATCAGCCTGATTCAATGTCTGTAGTTACTCAACTCATCTCGCCAAACTCCAACTTACAACGACTGTGAGCGGCCTAAAGCACCACGGCCCAATGAGTGTCTCACAGAGCAGGAAGAGGTGGGAGCTACAAGCAAGACAACACCAGGGCGCGGCTGAGTATAAAGCGATTAGCACAGATGCTAACAGCTTCAGTAGCAGTTCTATTAGATCTTGACTACATTTCTTCTTTTAATGAAAAACAAACACAACAGACTTTTAGCCATCCAGCACTCAAAATGTCTAACACTTTAGTCATTTTTTAACCTACTTTCAACATGTTTTGCTGAGAGTTTGTTTTATGAAGTAGCTTCTCCTTCAGACAGGGCAGTAGCGCTTGCTTACTACGTTTTTAATTGACCCATATCGAATGTGATAGATGGAGTTATCTGAATATGCTTGGAAAGATTCTCCCCATTCCCAAAGACTTTCTATGGGCTGTTGTCGAGATGTAGTAGCGAAAAATGTTGAATGGTCCATGAAGTGTGTCAGATTACTTTTAACATAACACACAAAAACAGAAACTTATGAGTAAGACCAAAGGTTGTAGACAGAGCAACCCACTATCACCATTTCCTTTTGTTGCATATTCTGGACTTAATTTGATAAAAATAGATGTTTGATAAACAGAAAACCAGCATTTCAATTTCAGGGATAAATTGCATACACTGATGGAGAAATTCTTTGAGTGTGGACTTCCAAGTACAAGCTGTGAGATTTTCACAGAGCATGCCTGCAGCATGAACCAGATGGTCCACTTCTAGGAGCTTAAAGCCTAATTTTGTAAAATGTATCCAATTAACAGAAATGTTGGTTTGCATTATTGTGAAAATTTCTACTTGAATATCTTTAGTTTATATATTCAGCAATCAATCAGTTGCTGTATTTTTCTTGCCCCAATGACAGACATTTACACTTAACACAATGGCTTACTGACTTTCTTATTGCCTTTCACAGATTATTGTTTCAGGCTTAGACATATGGTGATAACTGAGTCTGGATTTGAACCTACATGAGTCAGGAGTTTGGTGTGTTGGGCGCACTGGTAAACTGGTAAACTGTTCAGCCATCTACTTTTCAAATGAATGAGGCCTTAAATAACCAGTATACGACTTTTTCTGGTTGAAAACATACAAAAATACTTGTATTTTTGCATTGTAATGTCGTTTTTTGGACACAACTATGACTTATCAGTATTTAAAGGTATTTCATACCAGTTTGTCAAAGCATTTATTTTATGGGGTATCATTTCAATCAATGTGCTTAAAATATTGTACAATTATCAACTGTTAATATACAGTATCTTAACGGCTTCCACATGACTGGGCAAAATTAACAAATAAATCAGTAAAATAAAAGGGAAAGAAACACTGTACAAACTAATTAATGGTGTATTTCTACCAAACAGTCCGGTTCAGCTCAGCTCAGTATAGTATGTATTTACACTTGTTACTACTGTCAAACGAGGAAGGGGGAGCCCAAATAACCAACCAAAGCTGTCCCACTTTCTGGCCTCCCTCTAAAGGGGTGTGAGTGTACCAAACCAACCCTAACCCCAGTTTTTCCAACAGTCAACATGCAGACTGAACTCCGATTGACAGAGCACATCCTCACCCAGCATATCTAAAGTGTAGAATTTGAAACAAAAGAACATAAAGATCCCATAAGAACAACAACTACACAAGAAAACAGTGGGTTTACAAGAGACGAGAAAGAGCAACATGTGAGCAAAAGAAAACATTTCCTGCCTCACACTTTCTGTAGGCACACTGTTTTTCTACCTCGCTGTACTTTGAATTACCAGAAAACTCTGAACACTTGTTTTCCTGTGTTTGGCTGATGTGTTTTGTGGAAATTGATGCTGAAAATAGACTTGTTGTGTCTCTCCAGCAAACCAGCACAGAAGTGTGCTGCTAGCATGCTCCACAGAGAGCGTGTTCGGATGCATGGTCAGACTATGTTGATATGGGGGTAAAGGGTAGAGCTAAAAACACTTTAGTCTGCTGATGGTCACAGAAGTTGTCGTTTCCCAAGTGACAGCAGCTAAAATGAAGTTACATCCTGCATCATGTTTAAGTAAGCCGTGGATTTAGAGTGATTTGTTCACTGCCTCTGCTGAAAAGAGTGTCCACAACAAACAATGCTCTGTAGAGTAAATGAGTGCTGGAAGTTTTCCATTGTTACTCTCTATTTGAAGCTCTACTGTGTCTCTGATGTCACGCAACTTCATCGGCTCAAGTGAAGGTACTGCAGGCAGTGGAATTGGAGACAAGATCAGGGTTAACCACACCAAACTGTACCAAACTGTTCTAAACCAGACCAGACCACTTGGTGGAAACAAGACTTTAGAGACAGGGAATTTAATGACGTGTTGTGAAAGAAAAAAGTCTAATCTTCCACAAGACTGGTGACAACTTAACACCTGATCAGTGTTAATTTTGTTGAATGAGTTTTTTTCATAGTTTGAGTCAACAACCTTTTATCCCTCTCCCTACTATTTTTGTCAACAAATAAAATCTAGACTAAAACAGGGCTCCAGACTAACTTTTTGCATTGGCTGCAACAGTGCACCTAAAAAATTTTTTAAGGTGCACGAGCACAAAATTAGGTGCACCCAAATTTTTCAAAGTGTCACCTTTAATGCCATTAGATAACCATTTTATCATTCTCCATAACTTTTATATAATGTAAATGAATTTAAACAAGAGTATGATGTAAAGAAATACTTGTCTTTACTCAAAGCATAATTATATATTAAAAATGAAACAAAATGAAACCTGACAACACAGCCAGGCTCCGTCTGGGCTCATTTGCATAATAACAGCTGATTGGATGAGGACTGAGGGCTGTGTGTGTGTCTGCGTATGTGTGTGGGTGTGCATTTGTTTGGGTGGGCCTACAGCCTGCAGCCTGTGAAGATGCAATGCAGGGACAGAGAAAATAGAAGAAGCAAATGCTGTGTCTACTCCCTTTTAGGTGGATTTTTCCACGACTGCAGTTATTTTTGTCAACTTAAATTTGTAAGAGTGTGCCTAACATTTTTTCTTGGTATACCAGTGCGCCCAAGAAAAAATGTTAGGTGCACTCTCACAGATTTTGGGTGCATGTGCGCCCACAACGGTTGCACTCTGGAGCCCTGCTAAAATGTTTGATAAGAGACTTAATCCAAACAGATCTAATTTCATCATGTAGAAAAAAAGGACAAGTTAGGAATACATCTAATCACAGCTACTTTGGTTGTGTTGGAAAGGTTGGATGAGTTAAGAGGGACATCCAATCACAGCTGCCTTAACTTGGTGGTGGTGGGATAAGTTGTGGAGCGATCCAATCAGAGCTGCTCTCTTTCTGAATTGATATATTCATGTAGAGCAGGTTCACTGTTTGTTGTCAGTTCTGGTATTGTAACTGAGATGCTCTGCCAGGTAGCCTAAATAACGGTGACGAAAGGAAAATTTGTTTCTGTTCATTTATACATTCAAACTTTACTAGCATTAAATAAAGTATTCTCAGATGTTTCATTTTATCTAAGTGTAAGCATGACTTCAGAAATTTATGGAAGTGCCTTACACTTTACACTTCATATTTGAGTCGACTAAATCTACAGTAGATTCTATTGAACCAAACTGAAATTTCATCAACTAAAACTAGACTAAAATTAAAACAACTTAGAAGACCAAATTAGGCTAAAGCTAAAAGATGCGTCTGAAAAAGACTATAAAACCATATTAAAGAGCTGGTAAAATCAACACTGCACCTGACTGGATCAATCAAGTCCCTGAAGTCCATACTGTTTGAGTTGAGTTGATGAGTTTGTGTGTTGGGCTGTTGCAGGACCTACCATGCTTCATCCGACAGGTGAAATACTGAACACCCGCCACCGAGCCGTCGTTCTTCCCCTCCGGTTTGTCAAGCTCCACTCCTGCCCAGAGGCCCCCAGAGAACTCGGTGCTCCCGCAGAACCGCAGGGTGCCAACCTATTTACACACAATTACACACCGCAGAGTCAAAACACATCTAAACACTGTGTGCAAAACAAATGGGAACAAAATCAAGAGACACATCTAAAAGGCAGCGCAGTGAAGGAGCAATTTGCGAAATCATTACATCTTTGTAAAATGCATTACGTCAAGGGCAGAAACCCTGCCAGGCACTCAACATTTTGACGCATGGATGTTCAGTAAAACACCAGAGGAGAAAAATGATTAAAAGGAAAAATGGAGATCAGGAATGAGACTGAGCCAAAAAAAAAGGGCATCAACATAATAAGAATTTTGATTAGTCAGTCTCCAAGACACACAACACTTGGTTCTGCTCTCAGGGTGTCACAAAATATTTTACTAATGGATGATTCTTTCAGAGCAAACGTCCAACAGGGCTGGCTTTAGAATTTTCTTACCATTTACTCGTCTGTGTTTGCATCTGCGTTATGTTCTGTCTGTTTGGATGTTTAAGAAGGGCACACAGCATGCAGCAAAAACAAAAAATATACTCTGGATTTCAGAGGATGTAAGGCTCCCTTAAATCATAAAACTCATGCTGATAGAGATAAACTTTAAGAACTGCAAGTCCACATAACTCTGAGGTTCACTGCTCTTCCTGTAGCCACAATAGAGAAGTTTTATGAGGATGTCAAAAACTCCAATGCTTCAATTACACATCAATCAAAGGGATGCGCAAACTATATTTATGACTTTGGATAATATTAAACACACAGTTTTCAAGTTAAGTCACCAAAACTATAAGAATAAACAACAGTAACGGAAGCAAATCCTCATAGGCAAGTTTATGTTTCAAAGCACAATTCATACACAAGGCAATTCAAAGTGCTTTACAGGATAAGAAATATGCATTTAAAAGAAAAATGCATTCATCGAAGTGATTCCCCATTAACCTCCATGAAGGTGATTTTTACACCTACAGCCTGTTTGCTTTGATCTGATTCATCGGACAAAATAATGACGCCAACAAAATGTGTCATGGTTTATGACAGGAGGTTAAATGTATTTAAAAATTAGAACAATTATTCATACTTGACACTATTGCTGGTTTTAAACCTAACAAATTAAATGCATGAAGGGGAGAGGGTTAATGTTCACCGGTGTCGACGGTGGACTGAAGAGGACACCAGATAACATGGTCAGTTTTAATACAGTAACAATAATAGAGGTGAAGTGGAGAAGTAGTATTTTGCCGAAGCTCTACAACAATTGTGTCCCGCCCCTAAACGGTACGGCCCAATCAGCGTCCTTCACAGCAGGAAGAGGTTGAGGCCACAAGCGAGACGTCAGCAGGAAGTGGCTGCCCACTGAGATTAGCATAGATGCTAACCGCTTCAGTAGCAGTTTTGTCTGATTTGGACCAGATTTCTTATTAAATAAAATACTAATAACAAAACTGACAGATTTGTCTATAGAAAAGTTATTCTTGCCCAATTTTGACATGTTTTGGCAAAAGTTTGTTCCACATAGGTTCACGTTTTGAGCTTTGCACCACAGCAGTTATGTCAGCTTACTACAACAACTGATTGGCCTGTAATAAATATAACTGACTGAACAATCGTCCAATCACCTGTTGCTTCTGCTTTTGGATGTTTTGCCCGTTCCTGAACACATTTCATGGGCAGTTTCCCAGATGGATTAGTGAGATATATTCTGTATAGTATATATTGATTATGTTGATATATTTATTTGTTGTGTCAGATTAGAGAGTTAGAGAGCATTCAAGTCTGTACTCACATTAAGGTCCTGTTTGCATGACAACAAAAATGGACAAAAAGTAAGATTTCTCATTGCTTTAGCACCTTCTGTTTACACAAGAATAGTGCCCTAGTGTCTGAATGTGCAGACTTTTGAAATCGGGGTCCAGAGTGAAAAACTTTTAAAAACATTTTTGCTGTTACTTCCATGTAAAAAAGGAATCAGTGTTTTCAGGAAAAACATGTGGCGCACAGTACTCTTTCAGATAAAAGTAGCACATGTACCTACACTACAACAACAGAAACGATGGTCAACTACTGAGCAACATGTGCGCTGATCTCTGTGCTCTTTTTTAATCCCTTCTCCAACAAAATGTGGATTTGATGTGTCTATACTCTTACCAGTGATGCACATTTGGTATATTCACCAAAGACACTACAAACTTACATCGCCATCTACTGGCCTAGCATGCACACCACCGAATTTTCTGTCATTCTTGCAGATCTGTGTGAACTCACAGCGTTATCACACCGTCTATTAAAAAAAAAAAAAACTTTCTGTTTCTCGTGACAACGCTGTCATGTAAATGGGCCCTAAGACCAACAGGTATTTACAGATAGGTTGTTCACATCCTTAGAAGTAGTCAAAGTCAAACAGACTTGAAATGAAGTGGCTAGGAACTGGTAATAAAATCTAAATGAGTCCATCTCACTCTTTAAGTAGAGATTTGGTGAGTTTCAACATTAAAGTCAGGGGCTGAACCTGTACCACAGCTCCTTCAGGACCAACTGTCCACAACAGTAGAAGCTAAAGTATGCACACAACATGGTCCTACTGCAGCTCCAACCCTGTCTTCATCCAAACACCATCTTTACATTCATATCACCATTTTCATAACTTTGGTCAAATAAAATGGGGAGCTCTAAAGTGACCATCAAGTGAACTGCCATGTTGCATGTTTGACTGACTTTGACATGGGAGAAGTGCTTTCATTGGTGAAATGTGGGCTCAAAGGATGCAAACCCTCAAAAACTTTGTAAATATCTGAAAAAATAAAAGCTGTCTCTTTGCTTAACAACATAACTAATATGTTCTCTTACACTGACTAGCTATAGGTTTAAAAAATGTGAATAAAATGTAATCAGAATTTGTGCTTCGTACCAAGTACATCTGGACATGGAAGGAATTTCACTTGGCAAATTGGTAACACCAATTGACATTGAATGAAAATGAAAGGTCAGAAGGAATAAGCAAAGTATAAAAATACAAAGAAAACTGTGCAAAATGGATTTGGGTATGGATAAAAAAACTAAAATATATATACAATAAATACAAACGAGAACCAAAAACAACCCAACAATATATACAGAAGGTGCAGAGGCTGTTTATATCATGTGTTTATTGTGCATTATATGCCTTGTTTATATAGCATGAAGTTCTGTTTACAAGGCGAGATATGGTTAGAAGAATTTTTAATCACATTTATATTATTCAGCCTTTTTTGTTCCCAATGTGATGCAAAGATCTTTTTTGCAAGGCAGATGAATAAGTCATTTTAACCCTTACAAATGAATGAGATTACCACAGGCACATCCAATCAGTACCACTCCCACATTTTACTTATATCCCTGATACTCTAGAAAAAAAGACCTTAATGTAAAAAGTGTTTTAAAGCTCACATTTCTGTCAGTCTTTTGAGGACACTATATGAAGTGGATCCCTTCAAGAAAGTTTTAAATCCACCCATGAAATCCAGTAGGACTTTTAAATCATTATATTTGTGGATTTATGACAATCAATCTCTTATGATCAGGGCCCTCAGTAATCATCCAATCAGCTGTTAGTGTGCAAAAAGCCCAGACTGAGCCTGACTGTGGTGTCAGGTTTCAGCACGGAGTGGTAACTTAAGAAGCAGCGAAGCTCGGCTGATTTCATCTTTGTGACTGTAAGGTAATTTATAATTAACAACAATAACAAGTAAAACAAAGCAACATTTAATATAACATCTACCGGTATATCTATTTAGTCCTTTCTCCTGTTTGGGGGGGGGGGGGGGGTTCATAAATTAGTTTGAGAATATTTTTTTCATTATCTACCTTAGTTTCAGTTTTGTAACTTTGGTGTGTGAAGTCTTATTCTAGGTTCAAATTTATAAGACAATAAGACCATCCAGTTAAATGTTACAGTGTTGGTTGTTAAAATCTGGATATCAATTTCATTTTTAAGTTCATTATAGCACCTTAAACATTAGCTCTTTTTATTTTGAAATATTTTATTCAACTTGAGAAATTGAAATATTTAATTTCAGTTCAAGTAAAGCACTTTAAGCACATGCACTTATGTGTCAACATGTTTTATTACCGCCGCCAAGGAGCTTATGTTTTCAGGAGAGAATGTTTGTCTGTCTATCTGTCCGTCCGTCTGTCTGTCTATCTGTCCAGCTGTGAACAAAATAACTCAAAAAGCAATGGATGGATTTTGATGAAATTTCAGGAAATGTTCAGCATGGGAAAAGGAAGAACTGATTCAATTTTGGTGTTGATCCGGATTGGCATCTGGTCGCCATGGCGAAAAATGTGATTTCTGTGAATAACTACTGAACGAAAATAGATATCACTATGAACCCAATTGCTAATGGTATGTTTTCATGGTCAAGGAATCTAAATATTTACAGAAATAAAGGTAGGACTAATATTTATGGTCAAAATCACAATATGGGTAAGGACTGTGGCGTTGGCGGAGGTCTGCGCTCTCCGAGTGCTTTTCTAGTTTTGCTTCATGTTTTAGTTTGAATTTGTAAATTTCATTCACTGAAGCACTTTAAACGCTCTTTTTTCCTTTAAATATATAATCTTGCTTCAGATAAATACGAGTATTACTTTACATCTTATTCTTGTTAAAAAGCATTTACATTGTATAAAAGCTATGGAGAGTGATAAAATGGTGACTTCATGGCATTCAAGGTGACACTGAAAAACTTGGGTGCACCTACTTTCCGTGCTGATGCATCTTAAATTTTTTTAGGTGCACCGTTGCAACCAATGCAAAAAGTTAGCCTGGAGCCCTGACGAGTGATTTTATTGTCACAATTTCTCCTTAAAAACATTTCAGCCTTATAATTAGACTTCTATTTTAACCATTCCTGTCAGTCCATTCGCTGATCAGAAAAGCACAACTCTTTTCTCAAAGGTTATTTTATGATAGAGTCCAATAAGAAGATCTTAAAGGTCAGCACAAGAAAAGAAGATCTGTCAGGTCCATACAGAATTAAAAGAAAGAGAATAATTCAGTGCCGTCCTTTGTACAATTGCTTCAAAGTGTGGAAAAAATGGCCGTATGCAGGAAATAACACGCTTGAAGGAATGAGTGTGAATATGGAAATCCTTATTGCTGCAAGATACTTTGCATACTTTATTTTTTTCTCCCAATAGCTAATGTTCCACAAAACCATATCAAGATTCAAAAAGCTTGACATATCATTGATCTAAGTTCTGATGAATTTGTATTACCACTTGAATTCTTTGTTTAGTCTTTTTGATTATACAAATTTCAATGCATTAATCCAACAACTTGACAATGTAAATATTCTGATAGCCCAGCTTGTCCTGGATAAAATGATGCCTTTAACTTGGCCTCGAGTTAAAGGCCTTGAACAGCCAACAAAGGTGTTATAGAAAGAGATATTAGTTTGACCTCTTCTCAGAAATGTGTGGACGCCTCATAATCCTGTGAAATTTGTAGAACCCGCATCAACAGGAGGAGGACTTGTTGACCTGTTAATTTAATTGGTCCTCAAAACCCCCTCACCATCAAACCCCTGCTCTATCCAGTGTTGCCAACTTAGCGACTTTGTCGCTAGATTTAGCGACTTTTCAGACCCCTTTAGCGACTTTTTTTCAAAAAAGCAACTAGCGACAAATCTAGCGACTTTTCCTGGTGTTAGTGGAGAGTTTTCTGGTGTTTTGGAGACTGACGTGAGCGTAGCGTTCTGCAGTTACTGTCCTCAACGAGCAACAGGCGCTCGCCGTGAGCCCCTCCCCCGTCCCAAAGCACTCACAGGCGGTGACGTCTCACAGCCTCGTGCAGCAGTCCCAGCTGCAGGCAGAGCAGAGAGGAGACCCTCACCCCTCTGAGTCCAGATTGCAAATGAAATGGGCATGCGCAAAGCCGCTTTTGGATTGCAGAGCGGGATCACTCTATCGCTGTGTGTGTCTTTTTTTGGTCACTTTGCCGGTCCCAAGCCCGGATAAAGGAGGAGGGTTGGTTGTAGAGCTAGCAATTCCACCCCACATAACAATCATGTGATTAAATTTGCTATTATAACATTTAACAATACAGGACAAAACAAGCATTAAAATCATTTAATGCTGTTAATGTTGAAGTTATTTTGTTTATTTGTAGTTCTAAACATATTTAGGGTGTTTTTTACTCACTTTTGTCTCTCCCATGATGTTATTCCTCTCTCCTACAGCGTCCATTACAATTCATGCAAATTGCCGATTATGCAAAATAGGTGATGACGTCATTTAGCGACTTTTAGCGACTTTTGGGACAGCCAATAGCTACTTTCCTTACTGAGGAGTTGGCAACACTGGGTCTATCCAACCAGAGTTCTTAGAAACACCTGTGAGTGTCCCAGACCTTTACCAGTGTTACAACAGTCTCCCTTTTATTACATTTTAAATGTATTGGTGTCATTCAAAAGTAGGGGTGTGCGATATGACGATATTAAATCGTTAAGGATTATAATGTGGGGATGATCTCATAAGCAGAAAGATCGTCAGATCGTCTGTGTGGGTGCAGAGACTTTGACGTGCACCCGACTAGCCAATCATAGCGCATTACGCACAGTGCATGGTAGTATCTCCTGTTTGGTTATGTAGCGTGAAGCCATGGTGGAAAGAGAAAAAGAGATAAAAGCTTAAAGATGTCTGAACAGAAATCTGTTCTGAAGCAGCTGTATTATTCACTCAGATTATAGACATTGTAATTAGATAACATTTGTTTTAAATTGTTGCACTTTAAGAGATAATGTT
Source organism: Scarus forsteni (assembly GCA_036419115.1). NCBI lineage: Eukaryota > Metazoa > Chordata > Actinopteri > Labriformes > Labridae > Scarus > Scarus forsteni. Next base: position 4,006,929 of record JAZDUH010000400.1, on the reverse strand, counting down.
GATATTGTTGTTCATTACCTTTTATGTTTATATTTATGCACATTTTTATAAAAAGTGTACGATTTAAATTAAAACCTGTTCAGAAAGTTTCTTTGGCTTTAATTGTCTTTTTTTTTCTTTTAGGGTTTTACATGTGTTAATATGTTAAACAAAAGGGAAAATGGTCAAACATGTAAATTGGTCTAGAAAAATCCACGTAAATAAGAATCATGATAAAATCGTGATCGTGATTTTATTTTTAAAAAGTCGTGATATGATACTTTTTGCCATATTGCCCACCCCTATTCATAAAGTCTGAGACATTTCCCAGCTCTTGTTCAGCCTTTCCCCACTTTACCGGTCTTATATTTTTAACATTAACCTGTAAGGTTTGGGGCTGTGTTCACAGGCACAATCACACCAACAGCTCTTCACCAGCGAAGAACCAATAGTTCAAAATTCAGCCATGAAAGAAAAGAAAAGGTGCTTAACACCAGGCGCTCTCATCCGTTATTTTGTGACTTTAACTTCTATGGAATCGCACAATCTGAAAAAGCCCATTAGGATATAATAAACTCCTTAGCCTTTAGAGAACAACACATGCTCCCTGAACTAATAAGAGCCATTTATCAGGATCTCTGTCATATAAGTGAAGTTATTTTGGAAAGATTACAATTTCCCCTGTGCCACAGGGGTCATAAAATCAAAGCCTGTTCGACAGAGCCATTGTAAAGGAGTTGTACCCAATTTGTTTTCACAGTGAACATGAGGGAATAAGAGCACAGTTATGAAAGGGAACTCAGATTACTTGCTCAGTGGGAGGGATGTCATTGTAAAAGTGCTGGTTAGTATTCAGAGGCTGATCAAGATGACTTTTCCACATTTGCACCACTGAGGAAATATTTATAAGAGAATCTTGAACGAAGTGCACAAGGTAATGAAATGACTCTAAGAGCTTTTCTCGCACATAATTGAAAATGTGAACTTAAAAATTTATTGGACATGGAGTTAACTACAGGGTCGTGTTGTTACTAGAGTACAGCATGATCTTAAAAGTACAGACGCTCCACAGAATTACAATTAAAAATTTATTCAAGACTCGAAATTCATTAAGGCTTCCCTTATTCTTCTAAGAGGCCAAAAAGGACAACGCAAAGTGAGAACAAGTGCACAGCATGGGAGCCTGCTGCTCTTTTGCACGTCTTATTATCTGGCTGCTTGTGTGCTTGTGTTTTTTCATTCATTTAATGATTTTTTATTTTGGTATCTTGTTGGACTCATCATGCGTCATATGTGCACCTCTGTGTGACCTGCAGCTGCTTGGAGGAAGAGCAGACGCTGCTGCATGTTAAGCTGTGAGCTTACCTGTGACGTCATTTCAAACCTTTTGTGCAGCAGATTTATTTTATGTTATTTTATGTTTTAATGCAGCCCCTTACTTTAGTAACTACAGCTGCTGATGTAACGGGGTGGAGAGAGGAGAGGAACTTCTTAAAATGGATGAAAAAAAAAAAAAAAAGCGAGAGAAATGGGGGATGCCATAATGTCTCCAAGAATGTCACCTCACATTGAAAGTGGGATGATAAAAACACAGGGTAATCAGGTGGACAATTTTAATTATCATGTCTGCTGATGTTTCATCTCTGTCTTTAGCTCATTCAGTCCTCATGCTCAGGCATGTGAGATTTATCATGGTTCATAGCATGCCTGTCAAACTTTCTGTTCATAGAACAGTGTTGGTTAAAAAAAATACTAAGATTCACATAAAATAATTAATAATTTAATGAGGATGTTGCTTCAGAAATCCTAAAAATAGACTTCAATACCACCTCAAAGATCAATCCGTCACCTTATGATAATAAAATTGTGCAAAGATGTGATCAGGACGCACAATGTTTGATTTCTGCCCATATATGATTATTTCAAACTAATCATCAAACTATTTCCGTACCAATATTTTGTGTAAAGAGCACAACTTCTCTTCTTAATTAAAACTGTCCTGCTCCTTTCATGGATACGATTGTTTCCTTCACACATGACACCTTTGATAAGTAAAAGTGAAATTTCAATAATTATGAGATGAACCATAACCAAGTCAAAAAAAAATTAAGAGATAAAATCAATACTGTCTGTATGGTCAGAGAAGCAGTATTTCTATGTGTTAGTGTTTTAGAAAAAAGGTGAATCAGTATTTATAACTTTAAAGTAAATAACTTTTTAACTGAACTGAAACTGTCAGAATAAGTTTCACTTTAGGCTTAAAGAAAAGACAGCATGAGACTAATTTAACAGGATCTTAGTTTTTAATGTTATTGTGACCCATTCCTGCACATTCAGTGCCAAAGTAATCTGCACATTATTATATTACTTTCTGTAACTTACTGTCATCTGTAGGATTAATTATGACATGTGCTGCCAACCTGTTGGCCAAGCCACACTTGTGACTGAGATTTTGATTGCAACAATGTGTGGTTAATATGTGGTTAAGTAAAGGTTAAAAAAAGTGTTAAATACTTAAAATAAATAAAAATTAAATATCCTGTTCCGAGACTATACAACAAAAGAAAGTAAATAACATTTTTATCTCTTATTTTCCATGGAGTCACAATAAAAAACAAACACTTAGCACAGCAAATTGTGTCAGTTAACAGAAGCCCATCACTCCTCTGTCAAATAGGTTTATGATAGGCTTTTATAATTTAGAATATGGAAGATGTTAAATTTAGATACACCAGAGAGACCATTCCTTATGTTTCACATGTACATCTGAGTAACAGTTCATAGAAAGTGGGCAGAACATTAAAAAGCATATCTGGCAGTTGATTGGACGGTTGTTCTAACACTAAAAATCATTACAGCCAATCAGCTAATGTAGCTGTCAGGGGCTGGTGCTGGGGTGTTAAATACAAAACATGAGCCACTTTGTAGGACAAACTCTTGAAAAACATGCCAGAAGTGGAGCAAAAATACATCTTTCTTCAAGAAATGCTTTCAGCGATTTTTGCTTTTAAATTTACAAAAAAAATGTGGTCAAGATCTTGAATAAAGCTACTTAAGCTATTAGCGTTTATGCTAATCTCTGTACCAGATAAGATGGAAAGATGAATCTGACAGATCACAGACAAAGAATCAGTATGATCCAGCTGCACTGCAAGGTAATAAGTTGGCAAATAACAATAATTTAAAGGTGCTATGAGGAGAATCCATTTCTGCGACGTAAAGACTCTACCCATGAGCACGCGCGGCGACTGTCGTAAAGACATGACCTAAGCCAAAGCGTGCGTTTGTTGTGATGCTAATAAATGCAGCTCGGACCTTCCTCAGAACTCTGCATTGCTTCAAAACTTCTTTTTTCAACAACTTACAGGATGCAAAGCGACGAGGTAATGTATCTCTTTCTAGTTATGTAGTGGTCGTTTTTTATGTGTGACAACAAGAAATTTCTGGTAAACTTAGTATCGTAGTTTTGTTGCCGGCTATATATGGCTACTTACAGCCCGGTGCTCTAAGACGTGTCTTAATATAAATTTGCTCTAGTTTTAATTGTCTTGTTCCTGAAGTTGAGTATTCAGGCCAGTCCAGCCCTGTCCGACCCGACCGGAAGGCTAAGGAATAGCATTTATAGATAACCTATTTTGATGCTATAAAATTCATCTTAAAGTGTATATTTCGATCAGGCATATATCTGAAAGTGAGACTTTTTGTAGTTACTTAAAAACTCCTCATAGCATCTTTAAATAAATTTAAAATGAGTGTAGCCTGGGTTTTTGTTTGTTAAAATTGACCCTGTCAAGTGTTTTTGCATGGCTGTGGCTGTGCAGAAGGAGCATGATATGGGGCTTCACATGCTCTTACAGGCAGACACACACAGCGCTCCCATCCCCCACTGAGTCTGTGTGCTCCCCTCTAACTAGTATTAAACCTCTCGTACAACCTCTGGAGATGGAGCAAACGGAGGGTCGACTCATTTTCTACATTCCACCGAGAGTGAGCCCTTAAAAACTTGATATAATGCCCAGTCCTCGTTCATATGAAAGCATCTTTCCTGTGGAGTGGTAATAAATATGTGCAGAGTCAGCTGCAGACAGACGGAGACAGTCTGTCACAGGTATTTCAACAGAGGACTCTGCTGATTCTGAGCCAATTTCACAAAGAGCTGGGCCCATGCTGTCAGCCTGATGACTACATTTTCACATCAGTCAGTGGAAAATTGCCCGTATCACAAAATTCACAAAAACCACAAAAGATTTACATGATTTTCATTTCAGTTTGCTGCAGGAGCCCCAAACAGCAATAACAGTAACAGAACTGTAAATTTAGTTTGAACTGTGAGGCCTCGTCTCTCTGACAGTTCAAAGAATTACACACGGCTTACAACAGCACAGGAGACGGGTGTAAAGGTCAAAGAGCCCAGAGAACGTATTTCTTTGAATAACAAGAAATAGAGAAAATACATTTGTTGCTGGATGAAATTGCTTTGCCCACATTCATAACCGGAGCTGCTGATGCACGGAAAAGGAAAACGCTGGGAGAAGAAGTCTGTAATTGTGCAAACACCAGCAGTTTGGCCTATCACACTCAGAAAGTGATATTAATCTATAAGAGGAAATGTCTGCAAATACCCTAAATGATCTCTTTATTAGGTACACCTGTTCAATGGTTAATGCACAGAGCTAATCAGCATATCACATGGCAGCAACTCCATGCAGTTAGACATGTAGCTATGGTCAAAACAACCTGCTGAAGTTCAAACGGAGCAGCAGAGTGGGGAAGAAAGGTGATTTAAGTGACTTCAGCAAGGTTTGGGTGCCAGAGTTCACAGAGAATGATCAGAATGATGATCTGAAAAACTGAACAACAGCCAACAGGTCAAAAATACCTTGTTTATGTCAGAGGTTAGGAAAGTGTGTTTCAAGAAAGCGTCACACTAGAAAGGCAACAGTAACTCAACCATTCCTTACAACGAAGACACAAAAAAACACTTCTAAATGCACATGTGGATTCTTAAAGAAGAGGACTACATAATTGATAAAGGATAAAAAAAGGTCAATGTACAGTAGATTTCATCTGAATACTGTGAAATTTCAGCAACTAAAAGTAGACTGAAATTAAAACACTTTAGATGACTAAATTATGAGTAAAACTAAACGTATTTTGGGCAAAAGACTGTAACTAAAAGCAAAGTTAAAAGTGCTGCCAACACTAACTCTGGCAGATGAGTGTACAGGCAGCAAAAAGACTTTCATTCATTCTAAAAATAGCAAGCCCCAAGATAAATTTAAGAATCCTCCTATTAATAAACTATAATTATCACTGCAGAGTAAGTCAACATGAGCAGCACACACAGTGTATTTTGTAAAGTTTGATGATTAACACTCAAAGAGGAGGCTGGAGAGAAGGAGTGTTCATTTTCAAACTTCTAGGATTGTTACAAGTTATTAAAATGGAGTCAAAAGTTGGATAACCTTGAACTTGTTCAAATAAATTTTGTTGATATACTGAATGGAGACTCAGACGTACTCTGAGTGCTGGACGAATGCCAATAGGGTGTTGCTAAGCAACTGGAAACTACTTCCTCTTGGTTAAGGACTGAAATAAGTTCAGAAATATTAAGAAACACTTGTGTCTTCAACAGAAGTAACTACTGACCTTCTGTGATGAGGATAAATCAGTGTTATCAGTCCCCTAATTATAGAAGAATGTTATTTGACACGAGTGCTGAAGCTCCAAATTAATAATACAAACTTTACACTTAAATGAACGCCAATGGCACATAATACAAAACAACTAATTAAGTTATTGGAAAGACTACTTCTGTCAAGTTCATCTAAACGGTTTGTTCCCATCTCTGTCTCTCCTTCACAACAGAGGAAAGTTGGCTCATATTTTGACTCTATTGTCCTTCACAAAGTCCTGCATCTAAGACAGCAGCAAGGACATCTCCGGTTTGTCAAAAATCACATTGAGAGCAGTGAAGGTAATCCAATCGTACAAAAACAAACAAAAAAAAACCTTAGTGAACATTTACCAGACCAGAGTGATTTATTTTGAAGAATAAATGACTTATTTTTCAAATACAATCATTAAACAACTAGAAAAGCACTCAGAGAGCGCAGACCTTCACCATCACCACAGTCCTCATTTAAATATTTAGATTCCTTGACCATGAAAACATACCATTAGCAATTGGATTCATGATGATATCTATTTTAGTTCAGTAGTTATTTACGAAAATCACAATTTTTGTCATGGCGACCCGATGGTGACCGGGATCAGTCCCAAAATCTAACCATTTGTTCCTTGTCCCAATCCAGAAATTTCCTACAAATTTCAGTGAAATCCATCCTTAACTTTTTGAGTCATGTTGCTAACAGAGAGACAAACAAACAAACAACCAAACAGACGCTGGCAATAACATAACCTCCTGGTGAAGGTTAAGATATGAATTCATTGTCCAATGCATAATAATGCAGAACAATAATAGTCAGTAAACTCATTGTGCCAAAGCTGCACTGCTATGACTGGCTGAGACTGTAATTAACAGATGTTTGGCCTGCGCTGCCCTCACCAGAGACACTGCTCTGCACATGCATTTTACCACTGAAGAGACTCAGGCAGGACAAACTCTGTGCTTACACCTCTGTTTACAGCACACAGCATCTCATTACACACAAACAAATGCTTCAACCTCACAAAGACACACTCATACATGAACTAAACATGTTAGCATCATGGATGTGAAGCAGATGAGAGCAGCTTAAAAACATGAGGAAAACTCAGTCTCCCTGCACCACCTTGTCTTCTTTTAAAGCTCCTGCTGCCTGCAGTGGATCAGCATTATAGATCACTGCTCTCTCTTTCTCCCTTACTCTCCTCTGCCCTGCTGATTGCAAACAGCATGCCCGTTAGCACATGACTAATTGATATTGGTAATGATATTTGAGTCCTGGTCAAGGTGCAACACTTCCAGGAAACACACCTCAGCGTGTGAGTGTGTGATGAAAGAGGCTGAGCTGGAGTCAGACGATTAGACATGAGGATAAATGATGACATTCAGTGGATATAAAACAAGATAAAAAGTCTTCATATCAACATTCATGTTCACTGAGGTAAAGAGGAAGAGAGACAGGCAGGCTGTTTAAAACAATAAATAAACGAAGCAGTGACTTTAGTTTTGTTTTTTCAAGATTATTCATTTTATGCAGAAGCAGAAAGAATCAGAAGTGCCCCAACAGTACACGTCTCCACAGGGGTATTCCTGACATATTGGCTGTTATCAGTAAAAATGTTTTTAAAAAATGACCCTGTTGTGCAATGTTAACAAATATTGTTTAAATTCCAAGATCCACATCCTTCTTAAGATCACCACTGTGCCATGACCAACTTTCCCTGAAATTGAATCTAAATCCATTGAGAAATTTTTGAGTTTTCTTGCTCACACACAAACAAATCAATACTGATACTTTTCAGAAAAGAGCAGAAAGAATTAGCTCTAAATCCAGCAACAGAGAACCAACAAACTGACTCTTCATCAAATTAAAAAGCTTCAATTTTAGGACCTGGTTGACCTTGACAAACCATGTACAAAGCAAACATTATTCAAAAGATTTTAGTTACTCTATGGGACAACTGCACTGAAGAAATGAAGTTTCAAAGTCATGATGGGACAGAAAAATTGGGGATGACTTTGGAAATATCAACAACTTGCAAAAAAAAAGCTACTAGCTACAGTTCAAGTGAGGTGGAAACAGGAAGTGACTGCTTGCACAGAAATTAGCATATAGGCTAACAGCTTCAGTAGCAGTTTTGTCAGATCTGGACTGTATCTCTTTGTTAATGAAAAACAGAAAAAACACTGAAAGTGTTTCTCGTTGGTAAAGATATTTTTCCTTCACTTCCAACTTCATTTCTGAGTTTGTTGTAAAAATTGTCTCATGTGTTGTGGGGGTACCTTCTACATCATACATGACTGACCGTATATTAATGTGATTGACAGAACAATCGTTGAATCATCTGCTTGACATGCTTTTGAAAGGGTCATTCCCAAATGCCTAGATGGGACATTTGGTGTGTCAGATTAATCCAACAGCGTTAAAAGGCAGAAAAAACTCACTAAGACATGTTGGAAGAGGAGTAAAAATATAATTTTCCTCAAGAACTGCTTCCAGTGTTTGTACTTTGTCAAGTGTTTTGTTCCAGGGTTTTAAAGTAAAGGCCTGTGTAACTGGGACTTATTCAATGGAGCTCCAGTGTTTTGTGGTAAACATTACAACAATAATATCTAACAAAGGAAGGCTGATTATTTTGATTTGTGTCTTTATTGATTTTTATGTTTATTTGAATTTAAAAAAGAAAAGTCTGAGAATGAAATGTTCAAAATAAAGTAGATAAAATAACATAATTTCATTTGATAATCAGTTGTGTTACTTTCTACTTCTGAAGAATCATCTACAAGTATGAGTGAGGGGGTACTTGTGGTATGACAAAAAGGCTCAGGGGGTACACAAGACACAAAAGGTTAGGAATAGCTACTTTAGGACACGCACAGTCATCGCATATTTGAGCTTAGCAAGATGGATCTGCCTGATTATAGACAATGAGTCAGGCCAATCTGGCTGCTGCACAAGGTTTTGGATGGAAAAGTGACATATACTATAATTTACTTAGTATAATAAATGATCAATCTGGTTGTCAAGACAAACCTCTCTTTTCAGAAATACCCACCAAGTGTGCTCTAAAGCAGGAAGGCTCAATGACTTTCTCTTCATTATACTTACTAGGTTTTATTTCACATTAAATAGGTGGGTGAAGAATAATTTGGCTGCATGTTCAGATTAGACTAATCAACAGAGCAAATGACGATTGATGAGTAGTAATTACTTCTGATGTTTAATGTTGAAACAAGGTGAAGCTGCCTTTTCCACTGGAACAGCTGCATGTCTTACATTTTGTAAAAGTTCTTTGAAATCCAAAGACTGGCCTTAAGAAAAAGAAAAAGGTTGACTGCAGCCATGAGAGCTTTCTTAGTTTCACTTTCCTACCAAAGGTAAAGCCACATATTCTTGACCACAGGTTTCTGATACAGCAGCACAGTGTCTGCCTTCTTCTTTCACACTTCTCCTCGTGACATTAGACTCTGCGAAGACGCCTTTCATTATTCCTGCCTTCTCACAATGACCTACCACACACCTTCTGTCCAGCGATCACCACGCGGTCACCCAGCCGGATTCCCATGGTGGCAAGCTGAATCCTGGCCTTATCAGAGAGAGCGGGGAGGGTCTGGGCCTGCAGCGTGAGGGGCAGAGGGGAGCTGGGTCTGGGTAGAGCCTGTCTCAGCAAACTCTTAAGCTCTTTAGCCACGGCAGCTGCATCGGCCATCTCCAAGGGCATGTCGAGGGGGTCCGGGACCACGTCTGCTGGGCACTGACCTTTTTCATTCTGGAGGAAGAGACGTGGACAAAAGAGCAGAAGAATGTTCAGTGCAAGGTTGACTGTATTCTTTTAAACCATGATGGCAGCTTCTGTTTAGTTGTGAACAAGTTTCTCTCCCTTCAGCTATCTCTCTGTCTTTGGAAAGAACTTGGCTGCCATTTTGTACCTGCTCAAACAAGTTCTTTATTTTTTTAAATCTCCCTTTGTGAAGGTTTCATATTTGGGCTTTTATGTCTTCATCTGTTGTACAAAACATTAAATAAAGCCAGAAACAAAGAAGGTAGACAGGAAGTGGGAGATTACATGAAGAGAAGGAGGTTGAATCTGGAGCAGTGCCATATGCCTGCTTGGTGTCTAATGTCCACACACATGCTTAAGCCTGCAGCCATGATGAAATAAAGGTTTTCTGAGTACCCATTAGTGTGCCTCAGGCCTCTTCAATAATTGATTGTTTTTACTTTCAAACAAATTATTGCTGTCTCCACTTGTGTTTGCATGCCTGTGTTCCTTTCTCTCCACTTCTGTCAGGATTTCTTTATTAATTTCTTTCAATTGGAAGAGCAGTAAAAAAAAAAAAAAATTTAAAAAATACAAAGACATTAATGGAGGTGGTGTTTGAATTTCAAGTCTCGGTCATATTTGTTGGTATAATCTTAAAAAAAAGCCAAAGTTAGGAATATACTCTACTGATAACATGCCAGACCACACAAACAATTTGCTCAACCTTTGCCAGGGATCTGCAGATACGGATACCAATATCGATCAGGTCTCTTGTTTTGTTTCAACATCTGGTCGACTTGTTTCCTCAACAGAGAAGCACAAAACCCTCTTATGGAGCGCCATAAGAAGTATCCTTCAGTAGACTGAGCATTATATAGTAAGTGTTAGCAGAGGGACTCACATTTGTTTGACCTGATGCACCAGATGGATCGTTCAGAATATTGCACTGGTCCATCCGGGCAACAGCCCATAGAAAGTGTTTAGGAATGGGCAGAACCTTTCTAAATCAATCCCAGGATCGGCTGATCATTTCATCAACACTGCCAAGGTGTTAAATTAGGGGTGAGGGAAAATATCAATTCACTTAAGTATCAGGATCTTTTAATTTGACAATTTTTAAATCAGTTTTTTGTTAGAATCGATTTTTTCAAATATAAATGCTTCATTTTAGTCTGTGTTAATCAGGGGGGGGCAACTTTAATTACCAAGAGGGCCACATAAAACCATTTTCCCAGCCTGAGGGCCGCATTGTTACAAATTTTCAGAAACTCTCGATGATGAAAAAGAATGTTGGATAAACAACATATGAGAATATAAATTTGTCATAAAATTAGCATACCAATATTCATATATTACAACATAAATACAAGTTATTATGCATAATCAAGTGAATTTGACATAGAATTCAAGCAAATTTAGCTAACATACATGGAATAAAAGTCAATGAAGCTATTTTCAAATCAATAAAAAGATGTGTTTTTTCAGATTTTTAGAGCTCAAATATTTTGCTGGTGCCATTTTTAAATATAGTATTGAGTAATACTTGATATAATGTTAACGGCTTCATAAAAGAGATTTAGACACTATGATAGCAAAGTAAGGTTGCAAATAACTTATAAGATTATATAGAATTATTTCTATTGAATATCTGAGTTTTCATATTTACAGCTGCTGGTTTTTGGGAATGAATGGCGGGCCACATTTACTGATGTGGAGGGCCGCACTTGGCCTCCGGGCCGCCGCTTGCCCACCCCAGGTGTTAATAAACCTCTTTTAAATGCAGTCCAGGCTTTTTTTTATGTATTTTTTGGGCATTTTGTGCCTTTATTGATAGGAGAGAGACTCTGCAAACTGGCCACAGGATGGATTTGAAACCCCGACCAGCAGAAGTATGTACATGGGACGTGCATGGTTGCTTATCACTCAGCCAAACCAGCAGCCCCGTGCAATCCAGGCTTTTGAAGATAGAGTATCAACAGCTAGTTAAAATATATTGCTGAATAAATCCTAAAATTGGACTCACATGTGATGTGTATTTTTCCTGATATAGTCTGTAGGCATCATCATTGTCCATCTTTTTTCGTTTGTGTTGAAAAAGCTAACTTAAGATTGCAAAAATTGGCAGTATCATAGAATCGCAATTTAAATTTAATTAGCACTTTAAAAAAATCATAAAAAAATTAATCGGGAGAAAAGCGTGTCATCCCAGCCCTAAATAAAATACAAAGCTTTTAGCATCTATATTAGTCTCTGTCACTTCCTGCTGTCATCACACTTGGAGCTTCTACCTCTTCCTGCTATAGCAGAGGCTGATTGGGCCTTGCCACTTAGGGCCGAACGCAATGGTTGTAGATTGGAGCTTGGGCTAAATGGATCTATTTGATTACAGATGCTGAATCAGGTGGATCCAGCTGCAATGCAAGCTTACTTATAAATTTCAACACTTAATGAGCAAGGCTCTGTATTGTTATGAAAGTTGAGTCACTTTATTCAGAAAAGCCAAACCAGAAAACGTTATGTTCTCTGTTACTGCTGCACACAGCTTTGAAGAGAGAAAACTACACATAGGATTACAGCTACAGTGGGCTACAGGACTACAGACTCTGGCTGTTGGTGAGAGAAAATGTTAATGTGTAAAATGTGTAGTGTATTGACCATCTAAATGAAGACCACATACTATAGGCAAAACTGTTAAATCTGTAAAGCTATCATTACGGATGGGCTCCCTAATTTCAAAGTTTTTTTGGAGCAGTGAAACAACTCTGGTGCAAAGAAACATAGTGGGCTACAAGTAGGGTGTATCTAAACAAAATGTGGCTATCTGTTAGCTTCCTGGGACATGCATAGCCATAGCAGTTCAGGTCCATCTCCTCTCTTCATTGATTTGGTTATATTTTATAGGACATGCTATATAAACACTCACCTTTTTTCCACAAATCAACAAGCTGGTCATCTGTTTTTTCATTCATTTAACTTTATGGTTTCCTATCTTTTGGGAGGCATGGATTAGAGCTGAGAAAGTTAATCGAGTTTTAATCTAAATTACTAAAATTGCCTCCAACAATTACAAAATCTGGATGGCAGAGATCAAAGATCATTTCACCACATGACATGTTGTTGATTGGTCTTTTACCATATTTAATTATTTAAAGGTGTTTTTAAAATGTGTGTTAATGTAAAGCTTGTTATTTCATTATCATTATAAACACGTAGAGAGCTTTTAAATTCAGTTATTTTATTTGGTGTGTGTTTTATAATCATATCAGTATCAAAATAATCTCAATTATGATTATGCCGTAATCAAGCAGCCCGACCATGATTGTAATGGTTTTGTGGGTTAAAATCACTCTCATCACAGCATATGATAGTCAGGTGAGAAATTATTACGGACTGCTAGAAATGTTTTCAGGCATTTACTGACTTTGGTTGGGAGGGGGGATTGTGGCCAAAAACCAGGCCAATTATCTTGTAGCATGTGCCTAACTTTAGTAGGTATTGAAAGTGTGTGGAAAATGGCTTGAATATCAGCTCTTCTTGATTATGTTTTCAGTATTTCCTGAATGTATTATCACAAAGTAACAGGAGACAAAAAGAGGCTGAAGTGTTTCAACAGGAATAAGTAAACAGCGTTTGACACTAATGGATGCAGTTGCACTTTCTTGGTCTTCTTGGGATTTGTTTATTATGTGTTGTACTCAGGGAGGTTTGTGTGTATGTTTCCTACAATTGCTGAAGTCCCATTCAGGATACCTCCTGGAGAGCAGTCTGTTAGAGGTTTGTGTTATTGTGATTTGATGTTTATATTCAAATCTATGTTGGGATGATGTTGATGTTTTGAATTGTTGTACAGATGTGGGTTAGCATTCAAGAATGTTTGAATATTAGCATAACCTGTCCCTTGTGGCATTACTCTGACACATAAACAAAAGAGTAAACACAAAAATAACATGTCCATTCATTCATCTTTAACACTGATTTTGTTTTCAGCACAACAACTATCATTTCTAGATGTTTGGGTGCATTTCTTTTTCATGCTTAGAGGGAACAAAACACAAAAGACACACGCTGAGTCATTCTTTAAAGACCGTCAGACACTGAGCCAGATGAACAGCAGCCATGCACTCTCCACAGCATTTGTTTATGTTCTGTATTTTGTCCTAATCTATCTTAAAAAGGGAAAATTCTATTTTCCTCATTCCTACATTTGAATATCTTTAAAGATAAACTTATCCTGTCAGCCCGCCTTTCTCTGAGCAATTGGAAAGAGCAAACAAGAACATCTCAGCATATCTTTGATTTTCAATGGACCCAAAATCCTCTGGACTACACATCCAGTCAAAGAAAATGAATGTTTTGTCTCACAAAAGACCGCAAGGCAAGATATCTAGTGTAAACTTCCACTTCAAAAGCAGGGTCTGTCCTTGACATTGAGCACAATAAACCAAAGCTAGGGGTGCCAGTTGTATGGAGGAGGCATTGCATGCATCTACAATAAATGTGGAAGAAAAGCTAAAGTTTAAACTGTTTTTTTTTTAATGGGAAAGATGTGTTTAGTGAAAGCTCAATAGTATTTCATCTCTAACCATTACATGCCAAAAAATATGTGTTAAGGGACCCATATACCCGTACTTTGCGTCAACAAGTTAACACTTGATCAAGATGTTCCCAAAACATAGGGATGGGGATCGAAAACCAATTCCAGTTGAGAATCTTTAACTGCTCCATCAAAGTATCAATACCATGAGCCTTTTTGCTAATCAGTTCTCTTACCAATTCCTTTCACTGACAGGGTTCAAAAGCGGTCAGAATCGTGGCTCAATCTTTTACAAAAGGCGTCTCCTGTACAACCTTAAAGCTGGGGTTGGCGATTTTGGAAAACTAGCATGAATTTGAAAGTAGCATCTCCTCAGGGCCCCCCCCGCTCACATGCACGCGCCCAGCTGATATATCCAGAAGACTGATTCAACTCCAAACCCTCAACGTTTGTTTTACACTACACCAAGTCATGTCTCAGTCAGCGGTAAGAAAACACCAAACAAACATGTAAAGTTAGTTATTACTCATAGCCGAGGTTGATCGGGGTATAGGTAGTTCCTCTGACATTCTCCACATAGCTGTCAAATCTCACGTTTTGGCCATGAAACTACCGTATTTTCCGTATTTTATCCTCTTTCCCGACGTCCTCCTGTATCAGTATTCTCCTGTAAATCTCCCGTGTGATGATATAATAATAAAAACATTCCTCTGCCTCTCCAAACTGAACTCTGTCTCTAGCCTGAATGGGGCAGTAATGCTCCAAAATGATGGATGCCAACCGCCATACAACCAGAGAAGAAGAAAAAGCCTCGTGAGAACATCCACCTGCAGTAGCCTGGGTGGCAGCTGTCGCGAGATTAGAGCAGCAGAACAAACTTAGAAAAACAAAGAGTTTATTTTAGATTTCTTGTACATCTGTCTTAAAATGTGAGGGATACTGGAGCTTGGTTGGGGTTGTGGGACGGCTCACAGCGGGCTTCCCTTATTTTCAAAGACAAAACTTGAAAGGTAAGCATTCTGTGGCGGACTCTGATACGTATGAGCTTGGCTATATGCACTGAGTCTGTGCACGCCGGGAAAATGCACGTGTAGTAGGCGGGCAGAATGGCGACGGGATTTGATTGGTTTAAAAACAGGTGTCCCGGCATGATTATTGGTTGGGGTTTTCCCTGTTTTACTCCTGCTGTAGATAGCAGATATTTTTCGCTCTGTTTTAAGAACACATTATGAGTTGATTACCATCGGGTCATAAAGACCATTTTAACCAGTATTACAAAAAGTGTATCTAAATCAAATCGCCAACCCCAGGTTTAAGCATGTGGAAACACCAGCTACTTGCAGAAGCAGTTATCTATGCTGTGACATGTGTTTGACATTGTTGACACTGAAACTCTACAGGCCAACATTTAAATTGGATCGATTACAGGACCATTAATAGCACTAGCATTGATAAAATCATATCAATTTCCATCTGTACCGAAACATATTTTGAAGTTTCTGACCTAAAATACACTGAGACACTAAATTTGCCAAGCCCACAAGCCCCTCTGTTTCAGCCATACTAAAAACAAGCTGTTCACAGTAAATGTCCATAAACTGTGTCTAACACTGAGCAAGCAGATGTGGCTTTGACTTTCCACTGCTGTGTTCCAATGTTAACTGTTCGTGCAAGAGATGCCTTGACCTGTTACTACCACTGAGTCACCTTCCCCAGGGAGTGCCTCCATGTGAGGCAGGCGGCATACCCCTTATGATGACATTAGGGGACTTGTTTGTACTGTTTAAGTACATATTTCTTGGAAGGTTGAAGACTGGCCATGGACACCACATTTTTAATAAAAACAACTTATAAGTGTATTTTGCATAACACTACATCTGAAAGGAAAAAAAATTACATTATTCCCACAATAGTGGTTTTTGAATCTGTCCAACAGTTAGATGACTTTCAACAGTGAGAATGGCGTCCATCCCACACATCAGAACGACCCTTTCACCTGCATATAGCATAATGCATGTAAGGCAGTGAATCACAGTCATCTACCTGCTTAACAGCACAGAGGTGGTGACAAAGGTAATCAAACAAAGATAATTACACAATGAGAATAAAAAACAACTCAAAAATGCTAATTAGGACATCCCTTTTTAATAGAAATAACAATGCTGTACATTTTCCACATTAACCAAAAGTAAGCCTACTTTTTTAAAAAAAAGAATAGGATGAAGTTTAAAATTATTTTCATCCTTCCCAAACATTTCATGAATACATCTACCCTGCATCAACGTCAGGGAATATACAAGCACCCTTGTATTTGACAAGAGGACAACAGGAAGTTACTTGCTGACTTCACCAACCTCTGTATATCAAATAATGCACTTGAGGAGGAGGTGACAGATGTGTTTACAACAGTGTTGTTCACTTATGGCCCTTTTCCACTAGCCCTACTCTACTCAACTCGACTCTACCCGACTCTACTCTACTGACCTTGTGCTGCTTTTCCATTAGCCCCAGTCGCCTGCCCAACAGCGTGCAGTGTCGCTTTAAAAAGCTGAGCGGCACTGTGAAGACGTCATTTTGAGCGCAACACAACAATCTGTGGCTTTTTGTCACAAACCGAGTAAAAAAGGAAAGCAGAAGAAGGCTGCAGCTGGCAAGAAGAAATACTCCTTGAGAAGCACAGGAGAGTTTTGGAAGCTATACAACAGAATGAAGCCGAGGATGAGAGCAATCCAGCTGCATAGAAAAGACGTATGAGGGTAAGCTAACGGTAACTACCGCTAGCATGCTAGGTCGTCACGCTCATGACTCATTGATGACAATATTGTCTGACCAATCAGTAGCTGGCAGTCGGTGACGTCATCTTCTAGTATTGACTCAGCTCGCTTGGAACCAGAGCGGAGTAGGTACTTAAAATAGCTTGTTTGAGGAGGTACCAGGCTAGTGGAAACACGTTGCAAATCGAGTAGAGCGGAGTAGAGTAGGGTGAAGGCGTGCTAGTGGAAAAGGGCCACTAAAGACCTTTGGAGGCTGCTGGTTTGGCGGAGTGGTAAGCTGCCAGGCAGGACACATATGCATATTTGCTGGCCCAGGTTTGAGTCCAGCCTGTGGCGGTTTGCAGAGTGTATGAGTATGTAACATTTTCCTGGTGACAGCAGGCAACAAGCAGAGAACCAAAGCAATTACAACTGATAACTTTTAGTCACGTGACCAGCGGGGAAAGCTGAAGGGCAAAAATGAGTGCGGGCTAGCACTGACCACTGTGTGGAGCTGCGGTACTGTCTTTTTAATTATCATCTTTTCAAAACGACAAGCGGTATTGTCACCTGAAACCATAGGAAAACAAGGATATTAGTGTCAACTACAGGTTTGGGGCATTTTGGACCCTTTTCTATCCCCAGTGGCATTGCTACAGTAAACAAAAACAGCACTCAGAGCTCTTCATGTCTGGGTATGGTGGAGAATCCTGTAACTTACACAACAAATACAGCCGTCCTTACTGTAAAAGGGTTTTATTCTGTCCGTGTATTTACTTAGATTACTAAAGCTGCTATTTGGAAAGTACAGGAAAGAAATTCTTCATCGCCATAGCACTGAAGAGTACTAATAAGTGAGCATTTGTTTGTTAAAAGCCTAGTTCACAGTGTCTCACAGTCAGGCTCTGCTATTTAAACACCTCCAGACATTCACAATTACTTCCACAAGGCTGTAACATCTGTATCATTAACGCTGCGGTACGGCTGGGATGTGTGCAAAATGGCACGTGCTCCCACATTCGTCAAAAGGCAGAGACGCTCACTTGCAGCACTCTTGTCTTCCGCTGAGTCTGTGTCTCCTTCCCTCCAATATTACACCTCTTTCACTAACTTTGGAGACAGAACTAAGAGGGATCAACTCTTCCTCTGTTTAGTCTAGAGGATGTTTACAGTGGAGGTGAAGCATCACAACAGGGACAAATAATACGCCTTGAAACAGCAGTGTGAATAAGGTTAACGTTATGATAGCACAAGGATCACTACGAGCCAGGGGTTCACATGAATACATTTTTAATTCACCCCTGCTTGTTAAACCAAAGTAAAGTCACAATGTCAAGCCCTGCTATGAGCTATTACTTTTATTTAAAATACTTGGGCAGTACTTTCATGGAGAAGCTGCATTTCATGGTAGACCATCTTTAAACTTCAGGAACAGCAGATCACCTGACAACATTAATCCCCTTTTTACTCCTGTCTAGATCTTCTCTCTTCCGTGGTCCATCTCGTAATACTGTAGGTAAGTGCATACAACTGATCAACAACCATCTTTTTTTAAAAAAGAACTGATAAAACTGTTACAAAAATTGAGACCACTAATGTTTGTTCTGTGACTCAGACACTAGACTTATTTTTTACTCTTTGTCCCCAAAGTTTGTCTTGATCTGGGTGAAAGAAGCTTTGGATATGCTGCTTTTGCAATCAAGGATCTGCTGCAGGAAAGATGGGTGAGAGAGTTGGTCCATATAAATCTTTTAAAGGACAGATTAAAGGGATTAGGGGGAAATGCTTCAGGTTGTAAATGCTTTGACTTTTGATTTTTTGCCCTGTGACTAGGCCTGTCACGATAACAAATTTTGCTGGACGATAACTGTCAAAAAATTATTGACGATAAACGATACTATTGTCAATATTATTATTATTATAAATTTTTTTTTTTTTCATTTTTTCATTAATGTAATTATATGTCATAATAAAATGAGTACACTATATCAAAAGCAAGAAACTTTAATGTCCTAAAAGTATTTAACTGTTATTGGAAAGTCAAGATCTTTTAAATAAAATAAATTAAACAAACAACATAATACATTTAACAAACAAAAAAATATAGAAAAACCCAATGAAAATGAAATGGACTCTCTTTTAGGAAAAATTGCATTTAATTGGGTTTTGCATAACAAAACACAATAAAAAAGTGCATGTGACATGCACTTTCTCCCAGTTAATCCATCTGTCACATGTTTGTAACATTTCTTGCTTTTCCACCGTACTGAAGGACTGCATTTCTTTTGCATTGTATCGAACGACACTGTCCGTTTACTTTGCCGACCAAACGCCTCAGTCAGCACTGACTGTCGGAACGAAGGCCTGCACCACCTTCTTCTTCTTCATCGCCACTACTTTCAAACAAGTGTAACATATCAGCTCGTCGGTGTTCATGGGCTCACACTTTGTTCATTCTGTTTAAAACCAAAATCTTCCCACACTGGGGCAGCCGGCTTAGGAACCATATCTTTCGTGCCATCATTCCTATTAGTGTTTGTTTCCTCGTTACTCCTCCGGACGCTCACTTCTGCTCACTCTGTGTGTACGCGTGAGCGGCCCCGCCTCCCCCCCCAACGATTGTACGTCTGACAAATGCTTACTTGGCTATAAATCCGCCAGAGAACCAAGCACCCGGTGTTAAGAAAGATGGACAGAGTGAGCCATCTTCTCATTCAGCCTCTTTGGTAGAAAGAGAGTAGGAAAACAAACACACATGCACCTGTCAGTTTATCGAGGTTGGCAAACTTACCGAGGACGTTTTTGTATATCGTTCGGTTAATTGATTTATTGATTATCGTGACAGGCCTATCTGTGACTCTTAATTTTTCAATTGTGTTTATCTGTAGTTGTTTAATTTTTGTGTTATTTCTGCTGTGAGTCTTGTAAATGGTTTTATTGTCAATGAGGTTTTCTTGGTTAAAACGAAAACGAGAAAGAAATAAAAAAAATAACAATAAAAAAAGCTTCTCAGTGATAACATGCATACCGGCCTGGAGGGCTTTCCATGAGTGTGCTCTTGTAGGCAGCTCAGAGCTCTGGCCCTAATGAGCCTGACATTAAAAAATTAAAGTAAGAAATCCACTCTTTCTCTTAGTGGCAAGCTTGGTCGTCACAGCTATTAAGGCAAAAGATGTATAGTAAGAGCATGAAAGGCCAGCAGCATTTTTTTACATGTACGTCCTTATAAAACTTTCCAGTGTTTGGATCCAGACTCCGAAGCTATGGATCTCTGCCGGGTCGAAGAAGAGAAATATCAAATTAAACAACTTCTGAGTCTGACCTTTACTCAGAAAGAAAAGAAAAACTGAGTTTCCTGGCTCTGATATTTTGTCTTCTGCCAGCAACTACTTTTGTTTGAGTATAAGTAGGACAGTTTGGGAGGCGGAGGACTTCAGTGTGCCTTTAACTCAATTCATCTTCATCTGTACGGTGCCAATTCATAAAAATAGAATCTGGAGATTATAAACTAAAAAGATCGGGTTAAGACCATACTTCATATTATTTTCAAAGGTGAAGTATTGATTCAGCTTTGGCAGAGCACTCAGCAAAAATTACTAAATAAAAAAATATAACTTAACTCACTGTAGAGTGGACTGACACTGGTGGCTAGGAATGATTTATATGCAGTATATTTTTGCACATAATTTAATCTAATCAAGAGCAAAGACTGTTCTGAAATGGTCAAAGCATCCATCTGTGTGATTGCACATGTCGTGGAGCATTGTCAGACCTTGTTAGTGCCGGTTTGAGCCACTTTGCCTCCAGAGCTGACTGTATTCTTTGTGGCATATATTTCATAAGGTCCTGAAAATGTTCCTCAGATATTTTGGTCCCTATTGACATGCTAGAATCACACAGCTACAAAATTGTTGGCTTCACATGATGCAAAACCACAGTCCAAATGTGCTCTATTGGATTGAGATCTGGTGACTGTGGAGTACAGTGAACTTGTTTTCATGTTCATAAAACCAGTTTGAGATGATCTGAGCTTAGTAACCTGACAAGCTGGAGGTAGCCATCAGAAGATGTGGTATTAAAGGGATCGACTCAGCTAAACTGTGGTGTCTATCAGCTGATATTAAAGGGGACCAACGTGCGCCAAGGCAATATCCCGTACCATTACACCACCACCAGCCTGACCCACAGATACACGCAGGATGGATTCATACTTTCATGCTGTTTACACTAAATCCTCACCCTAACACCCTAAGATGAGGAAGCAACAGACCAGGCAACATTTTCTAATTCTCTATTGAACAATTTGGCCTCTGTGTCCTGTTCTATGCTGACAGGAGTGGCACTTGGTGGTGTCTCCTGCAACTGTAGCTCATCTGCTTCAATATTTGACCAGTTGTGGGAACAGAAGTGGGATTCTCCTATGACTTCTGGCATTAACAATGCATTTACACCCTGAGAACTGCTACTCACTGGATATTTTCTCTCTTTAGCCCATTCTTTGTGAATGGTTACGTGTAGAAAACCCCAGTCTGTCTGGCACCAACAAGCATGTTGTGTCCAAAGTCTCCTAATCCACACTCCTTTCTATCCTGATGCTTGGTTTGAACTTGAGCTCGTCTACATGCCTAAATGAGTTAAGCTGCTGCCATGTGATTGGCTGATTGGCTATTTGAGACAATAATCAGTTAAATGGACGAGGCTTAAAGTGTCCAGAAAGTGTTTTACAGGATTTATATAAATTTTCCAATAAAGGTTTGGTGACATGATTTATTCCTTTTGTCTTTTCTGATGTACCGTATTTTCTGGACTTTAAGTTGCTCCAGAGCAGAAGTTGCATCGGTCAAAAAATGCATCATAAAAAGGAAAAAAACATAATAAGTCGCACTGGACAATAAGTCACATTTATTTAGAGGTGGTTGCGTTGCATATGTGTTAACACCAAGAAGGCCCGCCTGCAGTCATTTATATTGTTCTCCAATCTTTATGCTCCTTTGCAAACTGAAGCCCTTTTTTTCTGGTTAGCCTTTCTGATTAGTGGTTTTCTTAAGGCTACACAGCTGTTCAGTCCCAATCCCTTGAGCTCCCTTCATACTGTGTGTGGAAATGCTCTTACTGTCACTATTAAACACACCCTGGAGTTCTACTGTAGTTTTTCCTTCTAATTGAGTTTGTCAACTGTTCAAGTGATTCGCCGATTACGATCACTCAGCATTTCTTTTTAACCAAATTTCTTCCTCAAAGATGATGGTTCCCCACTGTCCTTCCAGTTTTTAATAATGTGTTGGATAGTTCCTAACCCAGTTCTAGTACTTTCTGCAATCTCCTTAGATGTTTTCCCTGCTTGATGCCAGTGATTTGACTCTTCTTAAACAGACTAACATCTTTTCTACGACCACAGGATGTATCTTTGACATGGTTGTTTAAGAAATGAGAAGCTACTCATTGCATCAGCTGGGGCTAAATAGCTTGTTGCCAGCTGAAAGATAATCGCCTATGCAGTAATTATCCAACATGAGGCTCGTACCTATTTGCTTACTTAAATCCAGGTGGCAACTTTTTTTTGGCCAGGCAGTGTAACTGCATCTTTGTCAAGAATCTCCCAGCAGAGCGATGTTTAAGCAGCTACCTGTGGACTCGTTCCTCCAGCTCTGGCCATCTTGCGTTCACCCTGCGATTAGCTTCCTTCCTTTTCGGCTGCACATTTTACTACCTGTAGTTATATTCAGTCTTTTTCAGTTGTCTATAAGTTAATGATTCAGTTAATATTTCCAGTGCTACAGGAGCAGCATATTTGTCACCCAGTGGGCCCTCCTGCAGCTGTAGACTGTAATGTTTACTCCTTGGTTCATGACAGTCAGTATGAATTAGCATTAGAAACAATTATACATGTAAATTATACATATTTTGATAAATGGGTCACACCTGACTATATTACTGCTTTCACACTAAAATTAGCAGGTCAACCCAGGTTCTTTCAACACAGGTTGACTCCTAATATTTGGTTACTGACACTTTTTCCACTGCCAGCAGACTCGGGTCTAATCAGCAGCAGTCAAACTGCGTGGCCGTCTCTTTTCCTCTGGCACATCAAGCTGATGTCCTCACATTGATGACATCACCAGCACGACAAAGCACCTATATGTAAACAATGGAAAGGAGCATGGAGGCCACGGACATGGTTTTCTTTACTTTGTACTCCTGTCACTCTTTAAAAACGTACAAGCTCTGCGTTGATGATACAAAGGTAGGTGGAAGCCGTTGCTGAAACAGCAAAGAGTCACGTAAGTTACAGACGGAGGGGACAGGGGTGATATGCCGTGGAGATGTTAGGCCAACGTCATCTGTAAATTAGCGGGACGACCTGGGTGTGATGTTCTCACTGAAGCCGATCGGTGGCGAGCAGACAAAATCTGTCTCTTGCAGGGTCTGTCGACCCGGGTCAAAATGCTGATTAAAACGCTTTCAAACTGCCAACAGGAGCCGATTGTTACCAGGTTTAAAAAGGTTTTTTGGCCAGTCTGAAAGGGGTATATGACACAGGACCGCCAAACTACAAAAAAAGTGATTTACAATCCAGAAAATACAGTAATTGTTCATTTGAGTAGGTAAAGTTGTAATCCTCCTAAAAAATAAAAAGTAAGGGTGCTAAATACGTATTTAATAAAATCACATCAGGATCATTTTTCTCCCAAGAGGAAGAAAGGGAGATGACAAGAGGAAGTGCTTGCACAGTTATGGTCAGATAACTCTTTACTGCTTATTGCAAGTGTTTATCCGCCCAGTGTTTTCTGAAATCCCAAAACACATTAGATAAAGCCTACCTTAATAAAAGCCTGTTAAATCTGAAGACCTCTTGTAAAAACAGAACCCTTAGACTGTTAGAGTACTTTAATTTAAAAAACAAATAAGGATGTTCAGGAACTCAAGCAGCATTTACATGCTTTATGAGACTTTCACTCCTATATCTCATGATTCAGAGCCTCTGAGAGCAGGTTTCATTTAATACTGGTCTGCAGTGCTTTAGTGACCTCCAGTGGGAAAACAGGTAAACACAACCAACAGGCATCACTTTCACTGCAGAGCTTAAATCTAAACCAAAAGAGGTTAATAAAATATGCAAAGCTTAAGGCTGATGGGTTATGGTAAAATGAATGAACTGAATTATTCAAATTAAACTGAATTCACAATTATTAAGACAGATTTCTCACTGATTTTACCACATCTGTGCAGAATTTCATATAATTAAATGAATCAAACTGCTTTGAAGCAGCCACAACGCTGTACCAAATTCAGAAAATGATGCCAGATTGTTTAAAAATATGTTTAGTCTCTCTCATTTTCTAAATATTATAAAACCTGCTCTACTCAAGAGGTTAGAAAGTCATATGCTTTGAAAAAATTTAAGTTCACATCAATAATCTTCTGGAAAGACAGAGTGAAAACGTGGTTGTTATTTCTGTAGGAATGAAACCATGTTTTGAATGTTCCGCTGACAGAAGGTTGTGGAGGTGGTTCCTCTGTCTTCATGTCTTCTGTATGGTGGTGAGATCTGTCCACATGTGCCTGCTACAGCTCTTAAATTTCATGACTCTCCCTAAAAGATGTGATATGCATGGCTTCTTTTTATGTACAAAGCAGAAACACATGGATGAGCAACTGGCGGCACGGGGGGCCACGTGCAGCCCTCCTCCTCACTCAGTCTGGAAAATGCAGCCTGCTATCAAATTACATGGAGCTCAAAGCAGGTGATATGGTACTCTTTTGATCAGGAGCAGACAACAGGGGGTCCATGAGCACCCAGTAGACCTGTAAGAGCCTCGAAGGTGCCCACAGGGATACTCCACAGAAGGGCTGAATGATATGGACAAAATTTCATATCTCGATATTTATGCCAGATACCTCGATATCGATACAATATGACTATGGGTTAGGTAAAAACCAAGTGGTGCATTCAAGGGCAATCGTAAAAATGAATTTTGTTGTGTCTTTAAGAGCTTTACATGCACGGTGAGCGCGGGGAATTCTATATCGTTTATATTGTTGCTTTTTTTGTATTGATATCTTGAATGTTCATATCTTGATATCGATACGATAACAATAAAGCTTTCAGTTCTACTCTACAGCACTGGTTCTCAAAGTCACTTGACCTCCAGCCTTGTACCCCCTACTCTCACACACTTATAGGTGTAGTCATCGATGTGGGAGAAAATGAGTGGAGAGGTTGTTTATAAACAAATTTAGACCCGCCTCTCACTTCATACCTCACCCCTGGCTCCACCCGGACAGCTGATGGACGTGCATCGTCATGGAAACGGCTGTAGAAACTGTGTAGCTGACCAACATAGTTACGGTAACCCAGACTCGTCAGACAACTCGACTGCCAATATTGATAACATCACAACAACAGTACATTCTGGCAGATTAGACAATAAGATGAATGTCTGACAGCTGTTACTGTTATGTGAAGCACCACAAAGCTAATGTTGCTTATCTATCCAGCAGACAGACGGCAACATCCGCGTCCATTTTCAGGTCTTTCAATTGGCGGAGTTCCCTCCACCGTCAGAAAGCAACACCAATGTTGACCCGGGTCTTCGCTCTTTCATGGTCATAGTCCTTCTTTTTCACTTTTCACTCCTCTGACCTTTTTCTTTTGGACTGTTTTTCAGCCATTGCTATCGCACCTATTGTATCTCTCTCTTACACTAACTGCGCACGCACAGACTCAACCCACGACTCTGTCTGATCTGCGCATGAGTATGATCGCCCCCTGGATGTGGGGGGGTGTACTCTGTTTTGGTGACTCGGCCCGAGCCACAGTATTTACCTGCTGAAATTCAGAGCCAAGGCTGTGTATTGAAACCGGACTTTTTTTCAACATACTGTCAGTGGTGACATCTTGTGGATGGAGAGGAGAAATACGGTGAATTTGACAAATACTGCATTAGATTAGAAGATTAGAAGATCGCTGACTACACCTTTAAAGCAGCTTGGAAAAAGAAATGTGACTGTAAGTCTGCAGTCATCCCCACCTTCCACATTTAACATGCATAACATACAAATAAAATCTCTTATTTCTCACAACATAGACTTATTTTCCAGCAATTTCAGTGGGCAACACCAGTTCACTTTTGAAAAAGAAATTCACATTTCGGGAACATATTCACCAATGAACTTGAAACTGTTGAATAAAGACTCAACAGCTCTAACGAGAAGGCTGTCTGACTGAACTTATGTTAATATAAGTATCTTAGATAACTCAGGACAGATTTTCTCCAAGATGCCTCACCAATCCAGCCTCCAGGCTCTCTGCCAACACTTCAGGCCTTTATCAAATCTCAGAATACAAATATCTGCCAGTTTGAGCTTTAGCTACGAAACAACTGTATAAAACCTGACAGGTATTCACGTACCCCCATCACTTTGCATACCACTAAACACTGATAAACACTGATAAACACTACAGTAACATAAGTTCACACCCCAGAGTCAATGCCAATCTCTATCAGTTTTGCAAATAAATCCTAAAAAACATATATCAATACAAAAAAAAACTTATTTAACATGTTTTTCTTTTCAAAATGGTTGGTATTCTTCTAAACTTTGGCCTGTGTAGATACAAAGTTTACTTAAATGTGCTGCTACACTTTTCTCATCGCTGCTGCTCGCTCGAGCCGGCAGTGTCACTTGTACATAGAAAATCACAAAAGTGCATCTGCTGTACATTTTAGTTAAGTTTTACATAAATGAAATGCTGAAAAGACACATATAAGTATAATCTTTGTATCATTTATAAATCATGAGTAACAATCAATATCATTTATAGTTAAAATGCAAACATTACGTGTCACATATGGCCTCTTAAATATGATCGATTTTTAGGTGAACTACTTATAGTTACATCAGTCAGAAACATCTAATCAAACAGGTAGCCCTCCCTAATACTCCTCATCTTTGGGTGGCACTAAGGCTCTGAAAGGTTGGTGATCCCTGCTTTAGAAAGTTGATGTACTTCTGACTTTAAAACAACCTGTTTCAGATGAAAAAGTCACAGATTTGTCACAGATGATGGGGTGAGGCCTCATTCAGTTCATAACTTTGTTGCTACCACGTTGCAGAAATCTGTATAAAAGCAGTAAATAAAACATGTTTGTTTTATCTGGCTCATAAGTTTCAAAGATCTCCTTTTTCAAAGCGTTAAAAACAAGTTTCAAAATGATGGTCATGAAACCCATGGGCCATGTGCATAGACTCTTATGTACACTTATATAAATCATTAAGAACATACTATACTGTAAGTAGAGGTGTGAAAAAATATCGATACAGCAATATATCAAGATATTTTGACCACGGATACAATATCCATATTTCAACTCTTGATATCGATTTTTTTTTGTAAAACAAAAACCCAGATCTTATAAGAGCTGGAAATAAAATGCAACTTATAAATACTCATGTACAGGTTTGTTTTCATGTAGTCTATTCAGTTCAGACAATGATATGAGAACTATGTGATTTTTTTTTTTAATTTACTGTTGTACTGTCATTAATTCAAAGCCCTTTGCTCCTTATGTGTCCTATTACAGTTTGAGCTGCACTGCAGGTTGGGATGCTTAAAATACATTATTAAAGGGAAAACAGTAATAATTTCTATGCAACATTAGTTAAAGTGACTTGATGCTCTCTGTGCTTCAAGTTAAGTGTATGGGTGTAGCACTGCATTTGACATATTTTTTTAAAAAGTTGATACTTTAAGACTATAAGAGTATTATAGTGTGATTAACATATACACCATCTCTAGTTTTTTCTTAATTAACTGTAGAATATCGCAATGTATCACAATATTGTGATATCATGATATATCGTGATATTATCGTATTGTAACCCAAGTATCTTGATGCGTATCGTATTGTGAAGCTCTTGCCAATACTCACCCCTAACTGTAAGTATCTGACAAACTATCTAAAGAAAACTGTACTAGCCTAAATCAATAAAGAGTGCAGGACGAACATGTTACTTGGATGAGATCACTTGATAAGTCAAACAGAATCAGTGAGTCAGATTTGGGAACAGAAAGATGTAACTCACTCTGAAAGCTGGATTGGCCCCCAGCTCCAGAAGACATTTAACGGCTGAGATGCAGAGGTTGGACGCAGCGATGTGCAGAGAAGTTCCAAAGTCAAAGTCACTGCAGGTGGCATCGACTTCTGCAAAAAGAAAAAAAAACATATCAGGAGAGATTGTAGAGTACTTTTGTAGTATATTTATATCATTTTAGAAGTCTCTTAAGTTAAGCACAAATAGATTGAAGGGACGTTTACGTATATTTGCTGTAGAAACATCATCTACCAGAAAAGCTGGATATATACTTGTTCACTACGCAGATGCCAAATGAACATCCCTGCATCAATTCAGTGCATTAATTGTGCACATCATCCTGAATTTACATGACTCAAACATGAGCTACAGTCTGGAGTGAGGTTGAGAAAGCTTGTACAATGGTTTTGGGGCTAAAAGAACATCTTAGCTGGGATGCTTTTATGGTAATTGATATTTCTAAAAAAAATAACGTAGCTGATATACATCTTTTTAATATTCTTAGAGTGACAGCCATGAAGCAGGTGACAAAAACATGGAAACAAAAAATCCCACCAAAACTCAATCTTTGGTTAACAACGATAGAGGAGACTTTAGAATCTAAAAAACTAACATATGAAATAAGAGGTACCATACACAAACTTAAAGCTGGGGTTGGCGATTTTGGAAAACTAGCATGAATTTGAAAGTAGCATCTCCTCAAGGCTCCACCTAGCCCCACCTCCCCGCTCACATGCACGCGCGCAGCCGCTATATCCAGAAGACTGATTCAACTCCAAACCCTCAGCACGTGTTTGTTTCACACTCCACCAAGTCATGTCTCAGTCAGCGGTAAGAAAACACCAAACAAACATGTAAAGTTAGTTAGTACTCACAGCAGATGTTGATCGGGGTATAGGTAGTTCCTCTGACATAGCTGTCTAATCTCCTGTTTTGGCCATGAAACTACCGTATTTTCTGTATTTTATCCTCTTTCCCGCCGTCCTCCTGTATCAGTATTCTCCTGTAAATCTCCCGTGTGACAATATAATAATAAAAACATTCCTCTGCCTCTCCAAACTGAGCTCATTCTCTAACCTGAAGGGGGCGGTAATGCTCCAAAATGATGGATGCCAACCACCGAAGAAGAAGAAGTCTCGCGAGAACTGCCACCTGCAGTAGCCTGGATGGCAGTTCTCGCGAGATTAAAGCGGAACAGCGGAACAAACTTAGAAAAATAAATAGTTTATTTTAGATTTCTTGTACATCTGTCTTAAAATGTGAGGGATACTGGAGCTTGGTTGGGGTTGTGGGACGGCTCACAGCGGACTTCCCTTATTTTCAAAGACAAAACTTGAAAGGTAAGCATTCTCCAGCGGAGTCTGTTCCCTACACGCTACATGCTACATGCTACACGCACTGTCTGTTCACGCCGGGAAAATGCACGAGCAGCAGGCACGCAGAATGGCGACGGGATTTGATTGGTTTAAAAAAAGGTATCCCTGCATGATTATTGGTTGGGGTTTTCACTGTTTTACTCCTGCTGTAGATAGCGGATATTTTTCGCTCTGTTTTAAGAACACATTCTGAGTTGATTACCATCGGGTCATAAAGACCATTTTAACCAGTATTTCAAAAAGTGTATCTAAATCAGATCGCCAACCCCAGCTTTAAGTAAGATGTACCCCAAAGAAAGGCTTGGCAGACTATACAACTTTATAAATTCAGTACAGGTCAAACAGAGGTATACCCCCCTCCCCTTTTTTCTGTTTTTGTATTTTTTTGTTTGTTTGTTTGTTATATGTCAATGAATTTATTCACATTGTATTACTAGAGATTAAGTGTAAAGTGTACATATGTACGTGGGCTAGCAGATGTATGATGTAGCATATGATTTTGTACGTCATATGTATACATGTTTAACTTTATATGTAAACGTATATAGCATTCTTTGTCATTTTTCAATCATTAATTCTTTTGAAAATGAAATAAGAAAAAAAATGCAATGTTTACTTTTGGATAAAACTGTAATTAAATTATAACTGTATGGACATTGCAAAAAAAAAAAAACGAGCTACAGTCCACACATCAGTGCAGAGAAAAGACGACAGATTGATCACAGCAGCAGAAAGAACTACAAAATAAAAGTTTAAAGACAAACCAATGAATCAAGATCACAGCCATCAACATCAAAATGATGTGTGAGACGGTACAGACAGAAACCTGACACTTCATCCAAGATGATAAATTCTCCTTTAGAGGTCAGAAACAAGGAAATAAGTTTGGTGAAGTCATTCAACTGGCAACTGTGTACACCAGTGACTTGGTGTTTGACAACCTGGTTGCCTATTTTTGTTTTTGTTAGCGTGGTTTCTTTGGCTGTGTTTACTCACACATAAATTAATGAAGTATCCTTTGATACAATGATTTACAGAAGCAAAGCACTTAAAGATAAACTCTTCATTTTTTTCCAGTGCTTTAACAATAACATCTTTCAGCACAGTCAGCAGCAGGCCATTAGTTAGCACGGTGACTGATTACACCCATACACCGGGACAGTTGAGACAGTGCACAGCAGAAAATATCATAGACGATGCTGATGGGAAGGTTTGAAAAGTGGTCATCAGTCGTAAACACATGTTTGATGAGGGTATTGATTTTCTATGTTTATTTTGCAACATCTATTCACAGAATTACCGCCAAGTTTGCAATGTATTTCTGACACAACAGACTGTGACATACAGCCTCTAGTGGTGTCCTACAGTCACATACAGGCTCATTTCTTGATTACAACACGCACTTTTTTGCTTTTAAATAAACTTTAATTTTCCAGGAGCATATCATACACAAGTACAAGCAAAAAACTTTAAATATTTCAGCTCGCCAACATCAAGACTACAATACATCTGATACAAAACGCTGAAATCTCTGTGAAACATTCCCATCAAACTTGCTTAATTTGAATTAAACTAACTGTTAAACTGTTCAAATCAAATGTTTTGGGTCTTTATCAGTTTGACTTCGTGCATTCATCGTTTAATTCTCAAGTGTTACGACTCTTCGGAAACATAGAGCGCTGCCATCTTATGAGAAAGGGGATGCTAAATAGCTGTGCTGTGATTGGTCGAAGACATCGGCATGTTGATAGCTGCTCTCCGATTGATCGCATGACTGTGCATGCGTTTTTTTGTCTCCTGTGAGACAAAAGGTGTTTCTGCATCCATTTGACAGAAAAAATCATGTACAGTATTTGTTTTGAAAATACTGAAATTTCATTGATTAACTCTCTGAATCCCAAGCAGTTTCTGGTCATTTTTTGCTTCTCTTACAATTTTACACACTGTGGTCTCATGTTTCTCTGTAATATGAAGTCCAGCACCTCTATAGATTCAGAATAATAATGGCTATTGACTGATGTAACTCAATTATGTCTACATACAGTGTAACAAAATAAACAAGTTAAAAATCATTAGAAAATAATAAAATAAAAAAATATATATAAATATTTATTATTTATTATTTTATAATTATTATTAATTATATTAATATTATTAATTTACAGTTTACAATTTAGAGGCTATGTGTTAAGCACTCCTTCTTTTATAAAAACGGTGGTTTGCTGGGAAAAGTTTGCCCTGTAACATGTCTTCAAGGCACTGACAGCCGGTGTTGCTGTCAGGCACTTAAGGCTCTTAGCCTATAAGACACTGTCATGGGACAAAAATTCAAAGATTTTTTGAATGGTGATTTCCGAAAGTATGTGAATCATTCAGGTCTTGTTGAACGCGGTCAGAATTGTAGATGTTTTTGTTTAATCTTGAAAATTAAAGCAATGTTGATGAAATCTCATGAGATTGGCCTGTTTTCTTCAGTTTCTTTGGATATGTTGCCAACGTTACTTGTGATATATTCAGGTATCATTGGAAACTTGAAAATCTTATGATTTTGTCAGTGATTTCCATTTCTAAATAGGACAAATGGCTTGTAAATGCCACTCATTTAAAAATAAGTAGTGTTTTGATCCCCCGGCGTGATCAGGTATCTAAGGGTTAAAACTTTAAATAAAGGTAAGTTTTGGTGTGTGTGCGTGTGTTATAACCAAGTGCATGTTATAATCAAGAAATTACAGGTAGGCAAAAATACTCATTACACCAGTGGACGCAAACACAGGGAAAACTGTAAGTATATTTCCAGCTTAAGATTCACCAACTTGTCCACAACGGAGAAGAAGAATTCAGGTGATCTCTCACCTCCAGGCTGAGAGGCCTGCAGCACCACCCGGATAAGCTGGGGCACGTCAAAGTACGCCGCGTAGTGCAGGGCCCTCATGTTTGTCCAGCGGGAGCGAAGGTTTGGATCAGCACCCATGGAGAGGATCTGACGAGCAAATGTGGCTGCTGTCTCTGCATC
Organism: Scarus forsteni; assembly: GCA_036419115.1. Classification (NCBI taxonomy): domain Eukaryota; kingdom Metazoa; phylum Chordata; class Actinopteri; order Labriformes; family Labridae; genus Scarus; species Scarus forsteni. The sequence continues at coordinate 3,974,745 of JAZDUH010000400.1, read as the reverse complement.
ACCTGAGGAACAGAGGACAGATACAGGTACGTGTTTTAATGGCATGCTAACAGGCAGAAGATCAAAATTAGAGAAGAAGCAGGACACTGCAATGTAACTGGGCCAGACATACAACAGTATTATCGACAGGCAGCCTGGGGGCCACATCAGGCCCTCCACAGCTACCAACCTGAACCCCAATAACATCAGATTCAGAAAACATGAGGAAGGAACATCTGTCATGCTTGAAAGGGGATCATTTTGTCATTACATCCCTGTAGTAAAGCTGGGCAAAAAATCAATTTAATCGATTAATTGCCGTAGTCCAATTGTAAGTAGTTGCAATTTCTGAAAAAAATTACAATTTTCATGATGGTCTGCCTTGTAGGGTTTGCACAAGCACTTTTATAGGCTTGTATTTGTTATTTAAGTAGATTAAATATTGACCAAAGAGTTTCTTGCTAATACTGTAAAAATACCTCAGCCTTTTAGTGTTTATGTAGACAAACCTGCCTATGTTTATACTACATAATCAACCTTTTATGACCCAGACTTTGACTTTAAGAGGGAAACATTTAGACAACATAAAGGCAAAACTTGACTTGTTTCATTTTTATGTCACTGGGAGTTTTGTTTCTTTTAGGGAGGGAAAAATCACTTAAAATCGTAAATCGAGTGTTGTGGAAAAAAATCGGGGATTTTATTTCTAGGCCATATCGCCCAGCCCTACCCTGTAGTAGTGAACACAACGTCCAAAACAATGGTGGTCAAAACATTTTCATCAAGTATGGCGTCATATTTCACCTGACAGCCATTTTTAGACATGAGGAGTGATTTATTGAAAGCCAAATCCAGTGATCGGAAACATGGCAGCCCCAGAATGAACAAGCCAAAATATATAAAATGGTTCATGTCCCACTGCAGCAGTATGAGTGATAGGGACTGTTCTCCTCTTTAAAGACTGAGAAATACATAAAATCTGGGGAAAACAATATGAAACTAATGTGTTAATTGAATCAAAATATTTATATTTGTAATTAAAATATGACCCAGGTAATAATTGCCGAGCAAAAAGCTGGCCCTTGTACAAATGTAATTTATGAGCCCTGGTCTGTTGGCTCAATTCAATGGAATTCAACAGCATCCATTTTAATGTTTTTCTTGTGATACTATCATTTGCCAGAACTTCTTGTTAAATTATCTGTAAACACAGCCACAGCATGTTATTAAAAGAAAGAATTATAGCAAAGATATTTCCTTCAAACTAGCATAGAGAGAATTAAAAAACAAGCAGTTCCTCTTTAAAAAGCCAAAACAAAACTAAACATTTAAAAGGAATTTACCTGAAGAGAAAGCAACAGAGATTATAGACACAGAGGGCCAAGTTAAGGAAGACTAAACAAATCAGATCAATTACTCTTGCATCAGATTGGTTAATTTCCTTCAATTTAAGAGTAAATTCCTCGCTGTTATTCACCAAATCCAAAACACTACTGCTGGGCCAGCGGTAATAACAGTGAGGCCTGTGATCTGATGAGTGGAGGCGCTCACTGAGTCATGGAAGAGTTTCTGAAGTGGTTAAAGTGTCGATGTAAACCAGCGAATAAGTCAGATGAAGATGCATATACTTTATAATCCAGCAGAGTAGATCACTGTATGTCTATTAAACACTTACTGTGCAAGTCTACTCCAGAACACACTACACAAATACATTTGTGGATCTACATTTTTTTCCTCTTTCCCTTCCTTCCCATTATATATTTCCTGATTCTTGATTCCCAATTTCCCCGTTTTATTTATTATTATAATTTGCATTTTTATTATTATTTTCCTTATTTTAATTGTTGTTGTTGTTGTTGTTGTTGTTGTTGTTGTAACATTTTTTTCCTCTAATTATATGAGATAATTGATCCATTTAATTGTTTATTCTATGTATATTTCATTGAGCATATCACTAAACCACTTGGATGCTGCTGGAAAATGTAAAAGAGAGCGTAAATAAAAAAATGTCGAAATGCAAGTTTTATGAGTGTTGCCAGTTTTGCAAAAAAATAAAGTAAAAAACAAACAAACATTAACATTAACATGTACTCAGCCCTCAAAGGGGAGGTGCTTTCCCACTTGTCATGTTATGCCGGGGTCAGAGTACATGATCAATGCACAATTAGATTAGACTAGATTTGTAGTCTTTATCATGTACAAACACAATTTTGATCCATCCCGGAGGAGTCAAAGGACTTTGGGTAGTCTTGCACACCAGATGGACCATTTCATATATTTCACTAATCCATCTGAGCAACAGAACATAGAAAGTGTTTGGGGAGGACTTACCTTTCAGAAGTATATCTGGCAGGTGATTGGACAATTGTTCTGTCAATCACATTCATTATGGGCCAATCAGATAATTAAGGTGGATGGTACTGCGCTAGAGAACGTGAGCCATGTCGTACAACAAACTCTTGTCAAAATGTTCAAAAGTTGAGAAAAATTTCCCTCTTACAGAGAAGTTTGTAGTGTTGGCATTTCCTTTTCATTTAATAAAGAAATGAGGTCAAGATCTCACTGCTACTCTTGGGTAGGAGAGTGTGAGTGTGGTGTGAACGGTTGTATTTCCATGACTAGTCTAGTGTGAGCTCTGCCTCTTGTCCAAATTTGGCTTGAATAGCTCCAAACCCCAACAAGCCCTGATATGGACAAGCTGAAATGGGTAGTACTTTTTTTTTTTTAAGATTTTGGGGTTTTTGGCCTTATTGGATAAGACGTAAGCCAGTGGGTGGAGCCAAAATGGGAGAGGCATTGTGGATAGAGACTCTTAACAAAGGAGCTTTGGGCATGGAGTTGAAATCACTCCCACTGCAATGTTCTCCATATGGAGTCTGCTGGTCTACTGCTCCATGCACCAAATGGGTGATCTGGCAGGTTGTTAAGGTGCTCTTAATCGGGTCAAATAAACAGAGAAAACTTAAAAATGCATTCTTCTTAGGATGGATGCACCGTATCTGGCTGGTTAGACAGCTCCGACAGCTGATAGATGACCACCAGCCTTTTTCACACTGCATTTACGGAAAATCGTAACAACGCGCTTCCATTGTATTTACACTTTTAGACATTTACATTAATTCTGTGAGGCAGTAGTGTCTGGGTAAATTCATGCTGCACGACATGGCGTGTCCCCACACAACACACATGCTGTGCTCCTGCATCCCTCTTAGTCTGTGTGCCTCCCTCTCTTCATTATCACGCCTCTGTTACTACATCTGAGGACACAGCAAAGAGGGGTCACATTTTCTCTTTTTCCATCTCTGGAACGTTTCTAGCAGAATAATATTACAGCTTTACACCAGTATTATTTTTGACAGCACTTTTAAATTAAGGTTTAGTTGTAGTATTTTGCCTAAGTTTTATTTTAAGTCCAGTTTTAGGTGATGAAATTGCACAACATTTCAGTCAATGCAATCTACTGCAAATTTAGTCGACCAAAATATGAAGTGTAAAGTGTAAACATTTTTTATGTTTCCTTGAATTTCTTTTTTTTTTAAGTTATTTTTTGGGGCTTTTATGGCCTTTATTGTTTCCTTGAATTTCTAATGTCATGTTTTACTCTTGGATAAAATCAAGCATCTAATAACCTTTTATTAAGTGCTAGTAAAGTTTGAAATTATAGATGAAGAGAAACAAATGTTCCTTTAGTGTGAAATGCAGTCACCTTTATTTAGTCTACCTGGTAGAGCATCTCAGTTACAATACCGTAAGTGACAACAAACAGTGAACCTGCTCTACATGAATATATCAATTCATAAAGGGAGCAGCTCTGATTGGATCGCTCCCCAACTTATCCCACCACACCAAGCTAAGGCAGCTGTGATTGGATATATTCCTAACTTGTTTCTACTTTCCACATGACCAAATTAGGTCTGATTGGATTACCCTGTTCAGCCCCAAAGTACCCAATTTGAGTACTCCAACATAATGTAAGAAAAGTTTTCGATTCATGTAGAAATATCGTCATGTTGTACATCAAATTAAACATGGAATTTTCAGCTATCGAACCATACAAGCATTTTGTACCGAAAATGTCCTTTAATGTAGTTTTAGTTTTTTGTCCATGTGCATTTGTTTTCATCAGTGGCTGTCTAGTTTTCGTCAGGGGAAAAAAAAAGCTGCTGACAAAAACTGTGACAAAAAAAAGAGTAAACAGAACTAACACTGCTTGATATGGCAGTTTGATTGGGCTATTGTCGTTACAACAAGGGTCACTTTGTGTGATGCTGCAGAAAAAAGACACACCCGGTCTCTTGCCTTTTTATACCATCTGTCATCTGCTCAGTTTTTTTAAGTCTTTCCTCAAGTATCTGGTTGTAGGGAGTAAGAAGCAAGTTAAAGAGTCATGGACACAAGATAAGAGAGCTAGGAACCAGCTTTAGTTTAGTGATGATTACTAAGACACACAAAAAGACACAAAGTAAATAACATCTGTTTTTATAAATCCTGCACACCTGTGCTTAATGCCCAGAGCTTCTTTGTATAAATCCATCTGCTCTATGAAACCATAATGTTGTATATCTATTCAACACCTGTATACTTACCAATGCCTGGGGCCCCTGCCTTGCAGCAGTAATGCAGGAGGCTCATATCCGTCAGACCGTCTCGATCGTTCACTCCGCAGCCTCTCTTCAGGATCTGTGCAAAGACAAGATGTGCAGTGTGTCTCTGAGGGCCGCTGTTGTCACTGAGCAGATTTATTACATAATGGGCTATAAAGTGAAACTCGGGGGCACCGAGCTGATGAATGACAAGTAAGCCGGGCCTCTCATAACTCTCGTCGTCTTTAAATTTTGAACGAAAAGTGTTTCGCAAATTCGCATTGAAACAGGGCGTTTATTTCTCAAGGGCAGCAGTTATTAAATAAATGAGAGAAAGTAATCGTCTGCTTTTACCCTTGAGACGAGTGCTGCCCTGCACAATTAACTGAACCGCAGCTACTTTGAGAAAGTCCTAGAGGAGCTGGTTTGAAGGGCTTTTCTCAAAATCTAAGACGAGTTTTATTTCATGTCCAAGTTTTCAGTCTGACACTTGAAGTCATTTTTGACTTTAAGAGACTGTTTCCTTCGACTGTGCAAAGCTCACCTTCAGTACAATGCCTCCATAGTGCAGTCTTCTCAGTGCGAGAAAGAATCGACTGTTTCTTAAAATAAATCAAATCAAATCATCATTTTATAAGTGCCTGCTTTTGTCAATCTCATTTTGGACTGTATTATTTGATAACTCTGTAACTTCTGTTGCAAAGGCTATAAATAAAGAGAACATTTTAATTCATGTGAAATGGTGCTGTGACTTTATGCATTAGAAAATTAACTATGTATATAAGCATTTTTCGGGGGTGCGGGGCATTTTTGAGAGCATTTGTTAAAAGGAGAAAGAGAGTGACAATGGATAGGCTTGTGAAAAGAGGGTGAGAGAGAGTAAGGAAAGACACTCTGCAAACTGGCTACAGGCTGGATTTGAACACGGGACGACAGAAATATATGTATATAGGTCGTACCTGGTTGTTTACCACTCCATTAAACCATAACCTCAGATGTATTAACTACATTTTTACAAATATTGGACATCTAACTTGCACATAACCAAAAAAACAACTGCTAATGCAGTGACTTCACAGACAAGTCAAAGGCAGGAACTCAAAAATAAAGCATAATGAGCATTAATCAGTCCCTCCAGGGCTTATTCAGCATTTTTTGGGGATTGTTGCATCTAAAGTTGTGATACTTTGAGGCTTTGTTTCATCACTGACCTTATAGGAGCAAGTCCGTTAGAAAACTGCATCTGTTTCTGGTGTTTTAGTTTTTCTATTCTAACTTATTTACTAACTAGAAAAGCACTCAGAGAGTGCAGACCTCTGCCAGCGCCACAGTCCTCACCCATATTGTGATTTTGACCATAAATATTAGTCCTACCTTTATTTCATCTAAATATTTAGATTCATTGACCATGAAAACATACCATCAGCTATTGGATTCATAATGATATGTATTTTAGTTCAGTAGTTATTCACAGAAATCACATTTTCGCCATGGCAGCCAGACGGTGATCCGGATCAACACCAAAATCAAATCAGTTCTTCCTTTTCCCATGCTGAACATTTCCTGAAAATTTCATCAAGATCTATCCATTACTTTTTGAGTTATTTTGTTCACAGACGGAAGAACAGATGGACAGACAGACAGACAAACAAACTCTCCCGAAAACATAACCTCCTTGGCGGAGGTAAAAATGTGCTTTTTTCACCAGGTATCTGTGTTATCCCAAGGTTTTCTTGTTAGGGTCCTGCAGTCTCATTTATAAAACAGTGCTTATAATCTAAAGTAAAAGTGTTTGTGCCCATGCAAATCGCAGTCTGCTTGGAAATGTGTGCACACATGGCTTAGGCCCCCAACCCTAAAATACTTTTAACCATAAACAGTTAACACAAGAAAACTTTAAAATGAAAAAGTATAACACAAAGCTGGCTAATCAAATAATCTAGCAGTGAACTACAATGAAAACTTGAGCACGATGAAAAATGAACACCATCATGGTTTTTTAACTTTGCACCCTGTGATAATGAGGACAACATTTAAAAACTACAATCACAATCTCCTATCGTCCCATCCCTACAGTAGACACAGGCTTCAAGCCAAAGCTGTATGGGTCGTGTTACCTCATTGCCGATAAGATCGATGTTCTTCTGGACCTGGGGCACCCACTGCCTGAGGACAGCAAACAGCTCTGGTATGGTGGTGCTGGGATCCAGGAGGACCTCCCTGCACTGTGGCTCACTGGGGTCAAAGAAGGAGAACTCTGAAACAAGAGACAACAAAACAACACAGAGACATGTTTGTGATTCACTCCTGAACAGAGATGACAATGACAGCCCTGTGTTCTTCTTTAATCAGAAAACAACATGGCAAGAGTTTATGTGAAAGTATGCAGTGCAGAAACGCATTAGCTTCCAACAACAGGCTGTTCAATCGATTCAATCAAATTTCACATCTCTGTAAATGCCCTTGCTGTGCTTGCAGAAGCAAACTCAATCAGCTGTAATAGCAGACTGCGTGCCTTAGACCAAATGAAGCATTAGAGAACTCGGCTACGACTGAAAACAAATGAGTCGGTTTTTCCAAGTGAACACCGGGACATTTATTCAGCCTGGCATCAAACACTTTGCCTCTAATTTACTGATTATATTACATGTAAGGATAGTTGATTTGAAGCCAGGATGAAACATTTATTTAGAGGTATTTCTGCTGTTTTAGACAGAGCTCATTCTTAAACAAACAGCAACCAACGATTTAGAGACTCAGAAAAAGAAAACCCTGATATACTCCCTGGTCATAGCTGACCTATAATAACAAGTGTTGACTTTGTTATCTGTAAAGGCAGCTTTCGCCAAACTGAAGGTACTGCAGTCCAGCTGAAACCAGAATATTATTAGGGCCTGCCAAAACCAGCAAACCAAAACATGTCATCACTTCTCTGTTTGTTTTTCAGCATAAAAAGGTTATCGTTCCGCCAAGGAGGTTATGTTTTTTTTGTCTGATTGTTTTTTTGGGAGCAAAAACTACTAGACAGATTTTGCTGAAATTTTCAGGAGATGTTGGTAATGGCCCAACTTAGAAATGATTTAGTTGTGGTGGTGATCTAGATAACAGCCAGAAAATCATTAGACTATGATTTTGCTCAATAACTGCCTAACTAATAATGATATCAACATGATTCTGAGAGCTAGTTGTGGGTTTTAGGGTCAATTATGATGGTAACTTTATCATAGAACTATTGCTTATAGATGTAACAGCAATATGTGAGCTACCTTGGCAGAGGTTTGGGCTCTCTGAGTGCTTTCTAGTTTTAATGGTGATGCTTATTTTTGTGCATACTGTTACTCTGAAAACGTATCTTTTCACAACCTACTCAATGACCTTTTCCAAAGTTCTCTCCTTATTATATTTGGGTCTCTATAGGCACTCTTTACTGCTGATTGCCACCAGTTTATTTATTTATTTATTTGTTGTTAATTTGACATGGACAGTGACATTGATGCTGTAATATTGAATATGCACAGTTCCTAAATGCACTGCTGTAAGTTTTCATAACACAGTGCTGATTTTTAACACCAGTCAAAGTGGTGGTGTGAAGACGACAGCTCATGTCTGCATCGCGTTAATTCTGGACGATGTTTATAGCAGATGCACTGAATCAACACAGGGACATGGCAGCCATCATCAGTATGCGCCCACATGGTTACTAGCAGGTTTCGCTCCAATTTACTCATTAACTTAAATTTTGCATGAGAGTTGTGTGTTTTATATGTTTTTTTTATTTCTTTATCTGGCTTTTATTTTAGCAAATTGTTGCATGTTGTTTTGCGTTTCCTCTGTGTTTTTATAATTTATTATATCTTATTATTTGATTTTAAATGTTAGTTTTACCTCTTTTACATCATTTTGTAATGTTTCATTTTATTTCTAATTGGAAGTCACTATGCAGCACTTTGTTAAACCTGACTGTTTATTTTACATTTGCTATAGAAATAAAGAGAATAAGGCTTAATTGGGTAAACTAAAAAAGCATGTCAGTTTATTCTCAATCTATGTTTTGTTTAGCCTTGCAGAGCAGACAGACCTGCCTATTTCATTGTCTGAAATGCTGCATGTCCATCTTGCCAACTTCCATTGTCCAACCACTTCACTCGGCTAAATGCTTAAAGGCCCAATCAGAGAAGAGAGGCGGGAGCTGCGGACATGACGACAACAGGAAGTGACTGCATGTTTGAAAAGAATGGCGGCCTCTGAAACGGTCTCATTAGCTGTGTTCGAAATCGTCCACTCATTCACTCACTCACTATCCCCTATGTAGTGTAAATGAAATAGTGGACTACATAGGGAATGACCAAACGACATTTTGGACACTACGCTGAAATTTTCTAAACGTCATAGCGTCAGTCGATGAGCCGGATATTCCTTTGACGGAATTCACGTAAACAAACCGGGCACTCGGGAGGATAAGTAGCAAATTTCGAAGCTGTTTACTGTCACTAAAAGACGTTAAAGAGCTACGATACGAATGTGTTAAAGATACTTTAACGTTTTTTTACATTTTTGAATGAAAGCAGCGCCTAACAGCCCTCTTTCTCTTCTTCTATGGAACAACACGACCGCATTGCATTGTGGTATACGGGAGTACAATGTAGGGTACATCGTATGGCCACTCACTTTTGCTGTGCATTGTGGGTATTTTGTAGTGCACTATATAGTGGATGAAATTAACTGCTGAGAATCTGAACAACACTACAAAATGGCGAACACGCTATATAGTGCACTACATCCATGATAGGGAACGATTTCGAACACAGCTCATATCTGCTGTTTATTTATCGGAATTGGACTCAATTTATTCTTTAAAAGACGAGCAAAGAACATCACTTAAAGCTTGTCTTAAGAGAAATCATGTTTTGTTTTTCTCCTGGGGATCACTGCTGGGAAACTGGGGGGAACGCGGAAATCCTCCACGGACATGCCGGTTAGTCTATGGTCGTCATGGTTACTCAGTGATACATGGTGAAATCTGCTCTCCTCAGAAGTTTACCGAGAAAACTAGGTGGGGATTGTCTTTGACGAAGTTCATGTCACATTTAAGTGTTAAATGATGCATCTGTGTGGTGTAATTTAATGTAAGATGACAGTCTAAGGTAGTTTAAGCTAAGGGCTAATAACAGTTAGAGCTACATCGTACATAGCAGCATTGCTCGATATGGATTGGTCTGTGACAAGTGTGATGAGCCAAACAACTGTCCAATCACAAGCTGCTGTTTTTATTGAAGGTTCTCCCTCTGAAAACATTTTCCAAAGGCTCTTTCCCAGAAGGACTTGTGAAATATTTTCGTGGCGGTTATAAGAAACTGTCTGGCGTGTCAGGCTATGTTTAGTTAGTTAAGGGGTTTTAAAAACATGAACAAGCATTTCATGACCATTTAAAATATGATTTTAACTATACTTACAGTTTCACATTTTTTTGTTAATGACCTCTCACCCACCTTTTGTCCCACCAGAGTCCCTGGCTTATTGCCTCCGGCAAGGAGGTTATGTTATTGCCGGCATCTGTTTGTTTGTTTGTTTCACTTTTAGCAAAATAACTCAAAAAGTTCTGGACAGATTTCAGTGAAATGTTCAGGAAATGTTCACATAGGGACAAGGAACAAATGATTAGATTTTGGGACTGATCCGGATCACCATCTGGATCCAGGAAATTTGAACAATTCTTTAACATTGTGAGATAGGACCATTTTGTTAATATTTGTATGTTTTCATGGTCAAGGTATCTAAATATTTAGATTTAATAAAGGTAGGACTAATATTTAAGGTGAAAATCACAATGTGGGTGAGGACTGTGGCGCTGGCGGAGGTCTGCGCTCTCTGAGTGTTTTTCTAGTCGTATCTAAAGTCAATAATTGTTTCATTTAATTGTAGTTTTGTTATTAAGAATTACTAAAAAAACACTTGGAACAACATAAAACATCTCTGTTAAGATGTCATGAACAATGTTTGTTATTCATTTTACATCCTGATATTAAAAAAATGATCATGAATGTTTATGTGTTAAAATATGATCTTGTGGATCAATACTGAAAATAGTTTTCAGAACTTGAATTTGTCACTTAGCTGTAGCTGCTACTCAAAGCACTGTGATTTATTTAATCGTTTAAAATTCTTGCACAGATATGAGTAATCATGCTTCAAATCATGTTCTCAATATATCAACCAAATAATCGTGATTATAATTCTTCTCCATAAACAAGCAGCTCTACCCGCAGTCATCACGTCGCTTTGACCTCAATAGAACATTCATGATAAACAAAATAAAAAATATGACTCATTATTGAGAATACATTTGCATGATAGAGAAACATCTGCCACGGTAAAACAGGCTTCATCATCAGTCAGAGCAGTTACTGAGTGCAGTTTAAGGGCCTCTGTCAGCATGATCATCACTCTTTCAGACATGATTACAGCTGCTTAAATCTTGATTAGTCTCCCCCACTGCCGTTGAAATGAATAGATGAACAATCATAACTCACTGAGTCGACCATTTCAGAGTTTCATATATAATCAGCACTTCATCCCTCTGACTGCATCATCAAACTGCAGTGGAAACATTTTGTCAAATCCAATAATTTCACACTCTGTCAGAGCTGCAGTGAGGATGATAAGCCTGAAATGTCACTCAGCTCCACTCTGCACTGTCTTCAGTTTGTGGATGCGTGTGTGGATCCTCACCACAGTCACTGGGCATTGGTGCAGAGGCCACCTGGTGGATGACCGGCCTCTGGTGGGAGGGGGTCCAGCCCGGCGCAACGTCTCCCTCTGCAGGCTCTGAAACATCCTCTTTTGTCATCTCCCCCTCAGGGCCTGTGAAGACAACCACATCAGAAGTCCTATTTTGAGAACACAAGTAGGTCTGATCTGAGCTTTGAAAGCCAAACTATTTCATCAGGACACAAGACTATTTTTGAGCTTTCAGCAAATATGGAACCACAAGGTTTAACAGAGGGGCTCGCTGCGCCTATTAAAGGAACACTTTTGTTGTTTTCGTTTCTTGCCTCACTCCAGAGTCCATGACAAGCAGATAGACACCATTTATGGACTGTGTGTGCAGTCACAAGGAAGAGACTGACGAAGCTCACCCTGCTAGTTAGCATGCTCAAACACTGGGAGTCAATGGGTAGTGTTCGCCTGCCCCTGCCTACTGTCATCAGATAAACTCTTTAGCAAGTCTAAACAGTCGCTGTGTGCTTGTTGTGATCAGTTTTTAGCCCCTTTATGTCGGGCCTAGGGATGAAACGGTTTCCGGTAAAATGGTAAACCGCAGTAAAATTTCCCACAGTAATCATTACCGTGTCCTTTTAAAATTACCGTTTTACCATGTTTGATCACCACATTGTGTCAATAGCGCACGGTGATGCTGCTCTTTGACTGGAAAAGCCCGATCTATGTATCTGTCCTCGATTAAGCAGCCTCACGGGAGGCGCGCATGCCCAGTTTGTATTGTTTGGCCTCTGAGTCTGAGCAAAAGTTGGAGACCCAGCTGAGAGTTTTCTCGAAACGGACTCTGAAGCCTGATTGAATTTTGGATTTTTACAAGGATGCTGAGGGGAAACTGATAGAAGACAGTAACCCTGTCTGAAACACGACGCTGCAGCGAAAGAAAAAGACGTGCGCGATTTAAACGGAGAGAGACAGGGAGAGAGAGAGAGAGAGAGAGAGAGAGGATTCAGTGAGCCATACCTGAGAGAATTACAGGTAGTTTATCTGTAATTATATCCAAAAAATTTATAAATCTTACAAATAACAGGATTAGTATCATTTCGGAGTGTGTTTTTGCCTTTGTTGAGACGTGCATTCGCCATATTTTGAAATCGATCGTCTTTTTTTCGTCAAAGTTTGTGTTTTGTGAATCATCGATTGTAATTTGGAAATATTTAGAAGAGAAAATATCGAAGAGATTTGCCAGGAAGAGGGGAGACCAGGGGAGAGTCATGAAGGAGGTTAACTGCTTCAGGTACTATCACAAAAAAAAAAAGTCCTGGGCATGGTCTAATATAAGGAGCTGTAACATGGACACTAATGCTTTAGGCAAGCTAAAATGTGTGAGTGCATGAAAAATAGGCTAAGATTATTTTTGGTTTTCTCAAAACTTTGAACATTTACAACTGTTTATCAAGAGAATCCTGTTTGAAGTTCAGATCAGTTGTTTTCTTTTCTTGTAATCACACCTTATAACATAATAATGACAAATGCTTTCCAGAATTGTTTACTTTTATTCTTCATGAAAGAAGGGTAAAAAATGTACTCAAAGGGCATTTCTTGACACATTACTGACAAAAAGACAAAAAGAACTGTTATGATTATAATAATGACGGTTTCAATTGTGTGTAAAAGTGCTTTTTGAACATTTTGAGCACTCTGCAACAATACCATGATAATAATGATAACCATGATAATTTTGGTCACAATAACCGTGATACAAAATTTTCATATTGTTACATCCCTAGTCGGGCCCTATAAAATCTGTAATCAACGAATCATGAACAGAATCACGAAATTGGACATTTAAAGGTAGAATCCAATATAAAAACAGAATATCATGGAAATGGACAACATTTTATGCAAAACATTTTTTCTGACAAAAAAATATGAAATGGAACAAATCCTTTGGGAAAATGCTCTGAGGGGATCACTAGGGCTGCAGACACTGCACATTTCACTTCTCCTCCCCCCCTCCTCCCCTCATTAACAATGCAAAAATGTCGAAGTGGCCACCTGAGACACTGGTTATTAGGAGTGGGAGAAAAAAATCAATTCACATAAGTATCAGGAGTTTTTGTTTGAAGATTTTTAAATCAAGGTTAAATTTGTATAAAATACTAAAAAATGAATCCTCAAAAAATTAAAACAGAAAAAATGGAATATAAGAAAAACAAAAACAGGATTTGGAAAAAATTACACAGATTTTATAGGGGTCTGTTTATGTTACATAATCTTCTACTATTGTATCTTTTTTTTTCTCCTTAGCAGAGGCTTTGTTTTATTGACCTACTTCCATTGTGGTTAGTGTTACAGATGTGACATTCGCTAACAAGTCGAGTCTTTTGAACAGCTTCCCAGATTTGAGTAAGTCGTTTGTTTGCAACCCATTCTTAGATTCAATTTGTCTGCAAATATAAGAACTAGGGCTGTCACTTTATATTTGACATTCAAATAACCGTTCAAATATGGGGATAACTATCCGTAACTGAACAATAAATAAATATTTGAATGTAAAATACTGGGTGTAGTGACACATCAGGCCTGGAGCAGTGGACCAGTCAGTCCATCAGAGGGCGGTGTGAGCACAGCCTGACTGTCAGTCACACCCGCTGCTCTCTTGACCTCAGTAAACAAAGAGTTTCCACTCCGAGCGGACATAAACAGCACCGAGTCATCTGAGGAGAGCTGTGTGGAAGTAGTTTTGGTTCTACACTGTTGATGGCAAACTTAAAATCAAAGACCAGGCTGTGTGTTCTGTGAAATGCAGTTTAGTCTCTCGTCCTCTACATCAAATTTGCAGGCTCAGCCGTCGGCTTTTCATCCAAGCTATACGGCCGAGTGCAGCGGTGCTTCGTCCAGAGTTTTACCCTGTGTGACTGTGTTCCTTTTGGCAGGGTCTTAACCGAAGGTGCGGATAAGAGAGTCTCTGTCCCTTATTACAGGGGAGGGAATGATCAAATATGTTCAATTATTTGGGTGCATGTTCGAAAACAGGTCAAGTTTGAATTTTAGGAAAAGTGACAGCCTTGTTAAGAATGGCTCTCAAATGTACGGCTCACTCACAATTGCAAATCAGTTCTTAGAAGAGCCATTCAAAAGGCTGGACTCGTTCGCGATTGTCACATTGGTAGTGAAAACCACAGCAGAAGTTAGTCAATAAGACAAAGCTTCAGTTTAGGAGTAAAAGAAGGTAATATGAAGATAGTTCAAAATAATATAACATAAAGCAGTAACATATGTTGGAGTTTTCCTTCAAGGATCTTATTGAGGGTCTAACTGGATTTTAAATAACACTGTGGTTTGATATTTTTTGCTAAATTTACAGTATCAGCAGGTATTTCATTAGGTACACCTGTTCAGCTGCTCATTAATGCAAATATCTAATACCCAATAAAAGGTTAGCAACTCAACGTATGCAGGCATGTAGACATGGTCACGAGGGCCTCCTAAAAGTTCAAACAAACCATCAGAATAGGGAAGAACGGGAAATTAGGTTACTTTGAGCGTGGCGTGGTCGTTTGTGTCAGACTGGCTGGACTGAGTACTTCAGAAATGCTGATCTACTGAGATTTTTGCACAAAATCATCTCAATTCTTTACGGAGAAAAACAAAAAAAAGAGAAAAAAAAGTTGAAGCCAGAAGTCAGATGAAAGTGACCAGAGAGGTTTGGGGTGATAAAAAGACAGCATCAATCCATCCATTATCTTTATGCTTATCCCTTTGAGCATGTTATTGGTCTGTGGAAGGAAGCTGGAGAGCCGGGAGAGAACACACGCATGCACAGAGAAAACAAGCAAACATAATACAGAAAGGCCTTGACTGACACGAGGATCGAACCAGTGTCAGATCAAATCATCTGAATACAACATCTGCACCAAGGTTATAATAGTTTTGGATTTGTCATTATAGTTTAGTTTTAGTTAGTTTTGACATCTTCCTTCCATTACAGTTTAGTTTTAATTAATTTTAGAGTGGGCATTCTAGTTTTTATTTAGTTTTGATTTTTGCAACAAGGCTTAGTTTTAGTTTAGTTTCAGTTTAGTTTTAGTTTTTTCATACCTTATTTGCCAGGTGCAGGATTGAAAAAGGTCAGAGTAAGTATTTTATAATACTGTTTATTTTCAACTCCAACATTGTGCTCACTGCTCAGTCAATGCTGATACTGTACTGTGGCTGCTGCCTTAAACACAAGAAAATAATATAAACTTAATATAAAAAATATAAACATCAATGTAAACATCAATATAAACTCTCAGCTTCCTTGGTTTCATAGGCTGTATAAGCCTCCTGATGGGTGCTCCTGAAATGGGCTTTTAAGTTTGTGGGATTTTTCCCCTTAGGAAGCACTCCACATATCGCACCAGTTTTTATTTCTGCCAGGCACTTGCATTTGTTTGTCTCACTGTCGTACTCAATAAAATCCCAAATAGGACACTGCCGCCTCCTCCCAACTTTAGCCATTTCTCTAACATTGTTCCAACAACACGTTTCGTTGCAGCACAGAGCACAGCCAGTCAGTGCAGTAAACATGCACGTCCCAGTACGTCGCTATGATGGTGCCGTATGGCGCTGACAACTGCTGAAAACTGCCGTAAAATTGGTTGGGCAAATGTGTCGGATTAATTTAAATCCTAAAGGCTAATAAATATTGTCAAAAACGATAACAAAGGATATTTTGTCTATAATTTTGGTTAGTTTTCTGAACACAAGATAAAAGTTTAAGTTTACTTATCGTTTTTGTTTTCTTTTCTAGTTTTTATTAGTTTGAGTTAACTACAAAGTATTTTAAATTTTAGTTTTTGTTTTTAGTTTCGTTTTAGTTAACTATTATAACCTTGATCTGCACTCCTTCATGTCTAATAGTTTTGCTTTTGTTTTGTTTTGTTTGGTCTTGGAGCCACATTTTAATTTTATTGTGCAAGGACAAATAAACTTTGTTGTATCTTGTTGGGTTGACAGGTAAGGCAACTCACGTGACTTGAACTTCTAAAGGAAAGCAGGGAAAGATTGTTAGGCTTTACATCAGACTAGCCTAACCTTGAAACTCTTCTAACAGGAAAGCAGAGGCTTAGGGAAAAACAGCAAATCTAAAAGTTACTGCACACACTATAACACGAGCCACAGATGGGGAGAGCTACACCGAGCCATAGAGCTCCTAAACCAGCCAGCACTCACTGTCATCTTCTTCTTTATGCTCCTTCTTGTTGACCTCCATGACAGCTTCCCAGTCCAGCTAAGCTCAAATGAAGAGACACGTACTGGGTCCAGCAGAACATCTTGCCAAGCTGTTTCCTAAAATAACTCCTAAGCACAGACAGCCCTCCTAAATCTCCCATAAACACCCCCTCCTTTCTCTGGTCGTAGCCTAGTGATCCCCCGACTCCCAGGTCCAGTTTCTGTTTACAGTCGGTACAGTCTAAAGAAACGTTGTTTGCCCCTTAGTGTCACTCTCACCTTACAGTCTTGTGAACAATGACCCCCACCTGCTTGTTTAATGACCACATGGGACCCCCAATTCAGGTAAGAGGCTGTGCGTGACAGTGCAAATAAACGGGTGGTGATCCCACTTCCCAAGAGAACATCCAATATCACTGATGAGGTATGTGCGCACAAACCCCTCCTGGAGCCTCAAGGTAGAGCTGGACATTATGTTGATAAAATGAAATGATTCAAACTATTTTCAGCAGATTTCAAGCAAGTAACTCAGTGATTTAGGCATGTAAACATGCCACTTGCTGAAGTTCGAAGAGAGCAGAATGAAGACAAAAGGCGATTTAAATGAATGAATATGGTATGGTAGGTCTGGTCTCCAGGGTTTCTCTTGCCAAATATGCCTTGTTGATGCCAGAGTTTACAGTAAAATAACCAGAGTGGTTCAATACGATAGAAAGACAACAGTTACTTTAGTTAACACTTGCTACAGCCAAATATGGCTGGAAAAAATGACAAAAAATTATATCTTCATATTTCTAAGCAGAATGGTGATATTCTGACCTTGCGTAGCAGCTGGATCCACCTGATAGAAAGGGATAGGACCTCATGCCATGAATCTCGCCCTACTTCACTTTCAAGAACTCAAACTATCCTGTAATCAGGGGGCTACAATCTACAATGATTATGCCCAGTCTGTCCAATCAGCTTCCATTAAAGCAGGAAGAGGTGGGAACTTCTATTAGCATTAGCATTGATGCTAACAGCTTCAGCACCAGTTTTGTCAGAGATGGACCATGTTTCTATATTAAATGTAAAACAAATAACTTTGGGGGGGGGGGGGGGGGGGGTATAATTTGCACAGGCCCAATAAAATAGGACAATGTACTACTGAGAACATGTTGACGGGTCTGGATTTATTGATTGATAGTCACATGTAAACAACATTAAGGAACCATTAGCACAACAACGGTAATGGTCCAAAACAGAGAGTTTTTGCTTCGTTTATGCCTTCCATTTACACATGAGCAGTGCCTAGAGTGCCTGAATCCACAAACCTTTGAAGCCAGGGGCCAGAGTTTAAAGTTTTGAAAATGTTTTGTTTTCATCAGGGATCAGCATTTTTAGGGAAAATGGTGGCACATGGTGTGTACGAAGCACTCTTTTAGATAAAGGTTGCATGCACACCTATAAACAACCACAACTGCTGCTAGCAGTGTTCAGTTTGTTACCACTCCTCCAACAAAATGTGGATTTACTGCAGCAATACTCTGACCAGCAAAGACACATTTGCTGTATTCACCGAGGACTGAGACCAAATTTAAGGGATGTTTAGAGTCCTTGGTGAGTATAAGTGAAAAGTTTGTCTTCACAGGAAAGCATTAGTGTGCAGATGTGATGTAACACCAATGTTTCACTACAAACCTACATCAGAACTTGTGGACTCATGAGAAAGTGCAATGTTATCTCATCATCTCTGCGTGAACGTGGAGTGCTTCTGAGCTTCCCAACTTAGAAATGATTCAGTTTTGGCGCTGTTCCAGAAAACCACCATTAGCGAATTATCGTTAACTGTCTAACTAATACAGATATCAACATGATTTCCAGTGTCAGGTGTAAATGGTAAATGGTAAATGGACTTGAGCTTATATAGCGCTTTTCTAGTCTTTAACTACTCAAAGCTGCTTTACACCGCAGGTCACACCTACCAATTCACACCCATTCGCTCTCACAGTCACTCACTGATGGTTCAGAGTTTCTATGTTAGTTATCCATTAGTGTGACAATATTAAATCGTTAAGGATTATAACGTGGGGATGATCTCATAAAGTAGAAAGATCGTCAGATCGTCTGTGTGGGCGCAGAAACTTTGACGCGCAACCGACCAACCAATCGTAGCACATTACGCACAGTGCATGGTGGGATCTCCTGTTTGGTTATGTAGCATGAAGCCATGACGGAAAGAGAAAAGGAGATAAAAGCTTGAAGATGTCTGAACAAAAATCTGTTCTAAAGCAGCTGTATTATTCACTCAGATTATAGACATCGCAGTTAGATAACATTTGTTCTAAATTGTTGCACTTTAAGAGATAACCAGTTACTTAAATTTGCATTTATATTTGACCCTTTTCAGTAGGCTGTTTGGTGTGTTTAGTTTTTATGTTATAAAAGTGCACTTTATTGATGTTCATTACCCTTTATGTTTACATTTATTGCACATTTTTATAAAAACTGCAGTATTTAAATTAAAACCTGTTCAGAACATTTCTTTGGCTTTAATTGTCATTTTTTTTTCCTTTTAGGGTTTTACATGTTTTATATGTTAAACAAAGGGAAAAAATGGTCAAACATGCAAATTAGCCTAGAAAAATCAACGTAAAAAAGAATTGTGATAAAATCGAGATCGTGGTTTTATTTTCAAAAAATCGTGATAGATTTTTGCCATATCGCCCACCCCTACCTGGTACATCACTAAAAATTGTTTTAACATGAAGAACTAAACCCAAAGCAGTTACATTAATCATATTTTAATGATATGCATTAATGCATATTCTGCATATTTCTTGTTTTTTTTGTCCAACTCTTATTTTCCTTTGTACTTGTTAAATCTAAACTACTGTACATCCATACATCAGCTTTTAAACTTGCCAGTGGTGCCCATATAGTGCTTCACCATGTTTGTTTGCAGTAACATCTCATCAGATCTTGTTCAGTAGGAAGCAACGCTAAACGCTGATCACACGAGACTAGCAGGGTTGATACCACAGGCTGCTTCTCTGCACATCCAAAGAAGAAAAAACTACCCAAGTTAAAAGATCGATCTTTGGATTTTAGGGATCGATTATGAACCAGTTAAAGGAAAATCGATTTAAATCGATTAAATCAATTTTTTTTTACCCAGCCCTATCTGTTACAGAGCTTAAATGAAAATGGTCACTCTGTTAATTTTAGTCCAAACTCTGGCATCAAGGAGGCATACTTATCCATAATATTATTAGTGAATATTTTCTCTCTTTCCTGGACCACTTGATGTAAACCTTGGAGATTCAGGAGTTAAAAGCCCAGCAGATCAGCAGTTTCTCAAATACTCAACCCAGCCCGTCTTGCACCAACAACCATGCCACTGTAGGGGTCACTTAAACCACTTTTCGTCAGGCAAACATACTTTATATAGGACGTTCCACTTTGGTGAATGTCAACACCAATGTGAAACCTTGTAGCAGCAATGAATACTGTATGTTACTCATTAGTAGACAAGGTACACCTACTAAGCAGTGACCCCTCCCTCTTCTCACAGGTGCACTAATTATGGCTCCAGAAGCTCTGTTAGCGCATCAAAAGTTAAAGCAGAAACGTGATTAATTACCTGTAATTACTGCTGTTGAATCACCTTTTTTTAATTCCTACGCCAGCTAAGATATCGCTGCTAACAGTTAGCCAGTGCACCGGTTCAAATTACGACTGTGTCAACTGGTGACTAACACTAAATGCGTCTGTTAGTCGAAGTCCAATTGAATGTCGAGGACGTATTTTAAGGAAGCCACTTCAATGTTTCATTAGAGGCATGGCTGGTACGTGTTTGTGATGTTATTGCAACATGCTAAGTCAACAAAAGTCTATTTGTTGACACAGATTTGTTCTTTGATGGGTCTTGAAAGTACGACACCCACGAACACATACGGCTCAGAGTCATCAGCTAGCACGGTAACTGTTTTCAGCACTACACAGATGAGCATATGTCAAAAAGCCGGCTCGTATGTTGAGAAAATAACAACATAAAGTATTTATTTCATCCTTTGCCCTGCAAAAGCAAAGTGCCTTGGCCTGGAAACTTTTCCTACCTTGAGGAAAAAGTTGCCCTGAGAGATGTGTGCCCTCTCTGTCATGTTCACTCTCGTTAGCAGTGAAGGTAGTGTCACCTAGCTCTCTGTTGGGCCAGGCTCCCACTTGCTTTCCTTTCACTAAACAGATAATAATAAACACGAATGTCCCATTTATGTAACAGAATTTAAGATAAAGTGTGCTTTACCTTAACCTCGCTTCTTGTTTTAATTCGTTCATGAGGAAATGACAGGTAAGCCAGTGATGGACTGAATATCCGTCAAGTTTTATGATGTATTCAGTTCCTGGGCAGAAGTACATCCGGTTTCAAAATAAAAGCGTATATTGTTTATTCACATTTCCGGTCAAATTAAAAGTTTGCAAATGTGGTTTTCATCCTTCTTTACCCCCAAAGCTAAGGGACCAGATTTTCAGACCGTTAAAATGAGGACACATAAACCCACATTCATTAGCTGTGGATACAAGAAAGATTATTCAACACCCAAACTATCAAAGTTGACAAACACATAATTGAACAATGAGTAACATTAAAACAATTAATTAAGCCTGTACAGTTCACCTCTGTCAAGTAGATAAGATTAACCTAAATGTTCATTAACGATGGTAAAAGCTGCATTTTGAGTCCTGTGATGTGTGTAATTATAACTGGCTTTAAACTGTGTTTAGAACAGCTGCATTTGTACATTAATAACTGTCTTTGCTTGGGTGTTCGGGAAGCAGTAACTTTATACTCAGGTTTTATATTTATTTACTTTCAGGTCACTCTGCCTTATTTATATGAAGTGTTTTTTTTTTTGTTTCTGTCAATTGTGGACTTCTATTGCTTTTTTATTTTGTATTGTGTATTATATATACCACAACTTTCCAGTTTGGGATCAGTTAAGTTCATCTATCCACCCATCTATCTATCTACCTATCAATCAATCAATCAATCAATCAATCAATCAATCTATCTATCTATCTATCTATCTATCAATCTATCTATCTGTCTATCTATATTCATGAAACATGAAAACTTAAATGAACTTTATTGTAATTTTCTATGTGCTATTGTTTAAATGTGTTTTAAATGTGTAAATGTATTTAACTTGCTGTCTGGGCTTCTGCTCATAAGCTCTAGTCCTTTTCAATATAAAACTATTTCACACGAAATTATGAGTATGTACTTGTTTTTTAACTTTGTGAATAAACTAGCTTTGCTGGCTAGCTGACTGATGCTCAGTACAAGAGGAAACATTTGACAAGTTGGATATCAGAATAGAGAGAAAGGGACAGTGTAAGGGAAAAAATCATGTTTTCAGGCAAATATAGTTATGTTTTCTGTTTTGTTGTCAGCATCAGGATGTCATGTACAAAACATGACTTCAAAGTCAAATTAAATATGTCAGTGTTTAAGGAATGACAAACATATGAAACCACTTTATCAAAGTCCATTAAAACAGCTGACCAGTTATCTCTTTCATTTCATATGTCAATGTTACCAGTTAATCAAAATAATGTTCTTAAATTTCATGTGGAAAAAAAAAACAATTTAAAAATAAGCAGTGTCCATTTATTGTTTTTAAGAACAGACATAATTTAGTGCTGCGGAGTTTTTAAAAAGAAAGAAACGAACAAATAATCTTCCATGCAATGAGTTACTTAAAGCAAAAGAAATCAGTCCAAGTAAATATTAGAATAAAATAAAAAACAAAAACAAAACAAATGGGTTCATTGGCTTGATAACAACATTATTATTAAGAATCGAACAGTAACTACAATAACAACATATTACTATTGTGTTACAGAACATTTTTATTTATTTAATAAATTGTAAAAGCTCAGATGCTGTAACTTTTTTTATAACCATAGCCAGAATGAATCAGATTTTTATTCATGAAACTTTGTTTTGTTTTGCTCGGAGCTTGGCTGATCCAACAAATTCATTCTGAATATATAGAACAGCACCTATAAGCTGTCTTAAGTTTATTTTGTCTCCTTTTATTCGTGTGTTTGTCAATCTTTTGTTAATTGTTCCCTGCTGGCTAAGTACACGCGCAGCTACTGGTTGACCGTTACCATAGAAACGTAAACAAGATGATAAAGGGGCCGCAGCAGTGATTTCCACTGGTTCACTCAACATGCTCTCCTCAGCCTAACCCAACATTGGACCCCGGAGTTACTCTTTAATTCTAATAAATGGACATGGACCCGAGCAGGCGCGCGACCTCCGCGGGATACCGTCTACCGGAGAGGAAGACCGTCAGCAGGCCCAAGTCCCCTCAGCCCGCACAGGCTGCAGACAGGACGGTCCGAGCTGAGGCTGCACACACCAAGACCCCGGAGCAGCCCCCAGACAAAAGAGACCCGGTGAAGCAGGAACGAGTGTGGAAGGAGCTGGTGAGGAGTGAGCGGAGAGGAGTCAAGGACTGGTAAATACATTTATGTGGTTTGCATTTTATTTTTACCACAAAATTGTGTTTATTAAAATCAAGCAATAAAAACATTAATATTATATTCTGCTCTTTGAGCGATTTTCACCGAGATCTGACCTCAAAATTAATATCGATTACAACCAGGTTTAAGATTTAAACTCTTTAAATGCTACGGTTTGTCATGATGCCGCCATGTTTTCAGATTTTAATTTATATAGCCTAGCCTAATTATAAACATAGACTACATGTACAGCCTGTCATATGTCAATGATTATAGCAGCTATATTGATTTTTGTGCATTATTATTTTCTCCACAGTACAAGCAGGCACTGCAAGAAATTGTTGGCCCCATGTAAAGGAACCAGATTAGACCTTATCCCACAGCAGCTCTGCAGAGTTTGTCAAACCGAGCATCTGTACAGCAAACTGATGATAAACACCATCAAACAGTGGAGAAAGTACTCTTCAGATGAAATCAGAAAATGAGTTTTTGTAAAGTTAACAGAATTTTAACATAATATCTACAGCTACCTACTGCAAAAAAAAAAAAAAATCGACATATTTGTAGAGCACATTTAGTACACAGGGTAATTCAGAGTGCTTTACAGAACAAGAAAATGCATTAACAGCATTTCAAAATATAATGTATTTAATGTGTAATGTCGCCCAAAAAACAGACAAGAAGGATGCATGATTTCATATGTTTAACATTGTTTAGTGAAAAGAATGCTTAAGTAAATGTATTTTATTTTTTATTTTACTTAAGTTATATCTTGCAAATAAATGATCTTTAAATTAAATAAATACATAAATATATAGTAATATAAACCAAAATACAGCAAGTTCCCTGTAATTAAAAACACATTTTTAAAAAAGTTTTTCAGTAAAGGACTGCAATGATATTGCATGTGAAAAAACAGTAAGAATGTTTTTTTCTAAAAAAAATATATATATACTGTTATTAAGCTGTAAATTGAAAAAAAAAAATTTTGAACAGACTTGAAACATATTTGTTGTGCTCTGTAACTTGTTTTTTTAAAAAACTAATATTCCAACACTATTTGGTACAAAAAGCATAAACAAAACAAAGATCCTGTTATTTCTAAACTGGATTTTTTTTTAACATGGATGAAATATTGTGGGAGATAACTGATGCAAAATAATCCTGAAATTACATTTTCCTAAATAAAAACAAAGTTTTGATTTTGTGATGTGAAGAGAAAATAGAATTTTGCAGATTCTGTCTTCTAATGTATCATTTTAAACAATACTGATAATATTTTTAGAGGTCCCTGTCAGACGTGGCCCTAAGAATATTCCCATCTGTCCCCTGCAGCTCCCCTGGTGCGGTGTGAAAAACAGAACTCACACTTTACAGCTATGCACAATGTGCTTTTAATAAGATAGCTAAAAAAATGATTTACTATTATATGCATTATGCTTTAAAGGAAATGAGATCAGAAACTGCTGGTTTACTCGGTTATAGTGGCACATTTTTGTGCTTGACATTCTGAATGTAACATTTGTTTTTCCACTGTGTTTTTAAAACTTAGTTTCCTACATCAGAGTAAATTTGCAAATGCTTGTGGTCCAATGTGAGTGTAGGTGTGTTTGTTACAATTTTACAGTTTTTATTCATGTTTTATTTCCAATGAAGAAAAATGATTGCAACATTACCTAACCTGAGATTGTGCCTTAAAATATCCTGTGTGTAACCAACAGATGGACAGTGCTGTTTTATGCAAATCTTAGTTTAAGGGGACGTTTCTGTGCTAAGTTATTGTTTTTTTACTTAATTTCTATCTCTACATTTCTATCTAGATGAGATATGAGATATATGAGATATATTTGATCACAATTTTACACTTATTTGGGATGACAAAGTTTCGGTCAACTTTTAAAACATCTGAGCAACACTTTTATTAAAAAGAGTTTGTTAATTGACTTTTGGAGTTGCTGAGATGTAATTTCAGGTTTATCCTTTAAGTCTAGGATGGTCTTTCACTTTATCAGGGAGAAAACAAGGTTTTCATTATAATTCCAGACTTTCTTTTGAAAGACTGTCTACATAAACTGTGATTATTACTAAAGCAAAGTCGATCTTGGTCCACAGGGAGAAGAACTGGGGCTTTTTGAAGGACTATGATCAGATGGTAAGACTCCACGAGAGCTGCTGATGGATTCACCTGTTTAGTGTTATTATGCTCTGTGTAGTGTTATTATATTTTTTGTCTGTTGAGAGCAAGATAACTCAAAAAGTTCTCAATGAGTTACGCTGGGAGTGTTGGCCATGGTACAGGAAAGAAGCCTTGAGATTTTGATCTGAATATGGATGTAGAGCCAGGATTTTTGAAAGGATTTGTTAACATTGTGAGACTGGGCAGCTTCCACATTTTCAATAACATCTCAGCTAACAATGTCAGAAATGCCTTGGCGGAGGTTTGTGCTCCAGAGCACTTCTAAAAAAAATTTTTCACACCTCAAAATAATATATTTTTAGGCTCCTTGGAGGGTGAAGCCTGTGAAATGGCCTACTTCTACAAACTGTTGAAAATCTATTGCTTTGAGACTCCCTAGTTTTTAGTATTTATCACCTGTATCAGATTATCTCATTTAATCATTTAGAGCAGTGGCTCTAATATTTATTTATTTTACAAAGTTAAAGAAAGATAATGCATGTAAAACACATTTTACAAAGCATATGTGTTGGAGTAATAGAAGACTGCAAATGGCTTCTATCACACCAACACAGTTGATACAGTATAAACTACACCCAAGAGACAATATATATACTGTATAATGGACCTCCCATAATAAAAACATTAGAAATAAAGTACAACAATTTCATACAAAACTGGTGAGTCATGAACCAAAAGATGCTCATGGACCTTTTGTGAGCCTTTGCCGGGGCAAAAAAAAAAAGCGTTTCGAAAAAATCCTGTTTATTTTGAGGGGGATTTTTATGCCATCTGTTCACACTCTTTTCAGCTAAACAATAGGTAGCGTAATGCCCTGTAATGCTGATCAACTTATGTTATAATAAAGAGATGTTTGTTATGTATTGAAGAAGTAGTTACTCAGCCCAAAACTGCATATTGTTACGATTTTTTGAAACAACTTCCCTGAAGCTGGACTTTATTTTATGTTTGTGCATAAAATCTCTGCTGCCTGTTAAAAAAAATGTTAAAGTTACGTAAAGTGTTTTTTGTAGCAGCCTCATGATTAACGGCTTATTTAATGCTACTTACCGAATATTGTTTTTGTAGGGCTGTTCAGTATGTATCGAATGATGCAGGGCCATCACAGCTGCAGCTACATTTATAGTTTCGAAACCTTGTGTCTAAGATAGGATGACTTTTTCGCCATTAAACTTTTTTTTGGCATATTATGACATCCTCTGCTATCTCGGGCTCAAAGTGAAGTAAATTTGAATTATACAAATTCGAGAAGTTGAAATCTTACCTCGATTTTGGTCATAGTTTATAACCAAGGGGAAATAGAAGGTCCCGAAGCAAGACCAGCTGAGAACTACTGATTTAGATAAAGCAAATATACAAGGATAAACAGCAAAGAACAAGGTTTAGCTTATTTCTTTGGCTTAAATCAACATGAAGTTCCCCTCAGCCATTGTTGGCAAAAAAGTCCTGGCCATTCTTCTTCTACTCTTTTTAAGAATCTTTGAAAGATGAATTAGCATTGTGAATGGTAAGTGGTAACATAATCAGTAAGACGTAGATGTGATCTTTGACAAAAAGCTTCATTTCTCAGCCTGCCATGTGACCCCTGTTCATTTTCAGGGTCAGCCGAAGCCACCAAAGCCTTCACCGACAAACACGTCCATCTACTCTGACCATGTCCCCAACACCTCCAACCAGATGTTTGGCAGCAGACTGTCCACTCCTCTGGGGAGTGAGCTGGTCAGGATGGACAGGATGCTTTCCTGGAATCAAGGCCATCGGAGACGCAAGCTGGATCCAGAGATGCTGCCCTTCTAGACAAATCATGCCTGATCATCTCCTCACTTTGGTGATTAGAGTTTTGGATATGTCAAAAAGTAGTGACAACACTGATTTCATTGTGTCAGGTGTACAATTTTACACCCTCTCCCTCTATATTTGTTCAGGTTTTTTTTCTGCATCAATATCTTACCCCCATGCTGATGTATGTTGAGAATTCACCTCAAACCATTTTCAGTCTGAATTTAGCTAAGCTGGTTTATGAAGCCCACAAAAACCTGTTGATGCTTATTCAACACATACCAAGGAAATCTGTAAACTGTGCTAAAATAAAAATAAATCTCCGTTTACGGGTTGCTTCTAAAGACTAAAATGGGAATGGACGATATGTGATGAAAATTGTGGAAGTTATTTGCAGTTTTTTGTTTGTTGAACGGGCGGCACGGTGGCGCAGCTGGTAGAGCCCGTTCCTCACAGCAAGAAGTTTCCTGGTTCGATTCCTGAGTCAGGAGGGCCTTTCTGTGTTAAGTTTGCATGTTCTTCCCGTGCATGCGTGGGTTCTCTCCGGGCACTCCGGCTTCCTCCCACAGACCAAAAACAGGCTCATTAGGTTAATTGGTGACTCTAAGTTGTCCTTAGGTATGAGTGTGGTTGTGAATGGTTGTCTGTCTCTCTATGTGGCCCTGTGATTGACTGGTGACCGGTTCAGGGTGTACCCCGCCTCTCGCCTGATGATAGCTGGGATAGGCTCCAGCCCCCCGCAACCTCAAAAGGGATAGCCGGGCATAGAAATGAAAGTTTGTTGAACATTAGGCAGAATTGATACCAGTTATGACTGTATAACCAGTAAGGCTGTATTATATACTGATGCTAAGAATAATACACCATTTAGGTGCAATATCGCAAAAAAAATAAAATAAAATTCTACATTTATATACAGTATCCAACACAGTTCATAAAAATTAATCTGCAGTTCAAAGTGCTTTGCATCGAGGCAGACAACTGATTAACAAAAGATTTTAATAAAAACTGTTTTTTTTATCATGAATTTTACAACTGCTCAACAAATAAACATTCAACAGAGATTGATTTCTTTTCAAGGACTTGGAGAGTAATGCACACTTGGTCAGCTAAAGTAAAAGAATCAATAAAATTGGGATGATTGATATATATATATATATATATATATATATATATATATATATATATATATATATATATATATATATATATATATATATATATATATATATATATATATAGATATATATATATATATATATACATATATATATATACATATATGTATATATATATATATATATATATATATATATATATATATATATATAACAAACAAACAAGAAAATAGTCAAAGCAATAACACCAAGAGTTAACAATCATTTTTAAAAATGTAATATTGCATAAAAAATATGTTAAAAATACATAAAGATAATCTGAAATTACATATGTAAAATGATCAAATGCAAATTAATACTGAAATATGATTGAACATCAGATTAAAAGTCCAAACTGCATTTTGTGAAATAAAATAAAGTAAAATCAGCATCAATAACATCATCTACACACCTGAAATTAAAATTATGGTTTATTGTTATATGCCCAATTATCCCAAATAAAGCTCATTTGCATCATAGCCACATTTAAATCCAGTACATGTGCTATATTGAATTTAACTGTTTCCGCTTTATTTTATAGCTGTTTGATGGCAAAAACACAAAGAGTTCATTTTTTTAGATAATGGTAAATTTATCTTTAAAAAGGGGTTAACCAATTTCGTTCTGTTCAGAATGGCCAAATATTTAATGGCTGTCAGGGCTTTAGTCCTTTAAATGTCAGTATGAATGTCTAATGCTTCATCTATCATAAAAAAATTAACACATACAGTAAGATTTTCTCCATAAAATACTTGGTATGTGCATTTTTAGGGTCGTGTCTTATGTGTCTTTGAAGTAGATGGATAAATGAGCCTGAATAAGGTCGTAACCTTGGCCTCTGCTGCACTCACAGGTGTTTTTGATAACGTTGTGGAGGAAACAATAACAAGCGTTAGTGTGGTTTCGCACCTGGCTGCTCTAAACTTGATTTGACTTATTCAAGTCTCTCATCACCAGCAAATCCTCCTGATTACCCGTTGTATAAAAATTATCTCATCTTTTGTGTTATTTTTTGAATAAAACACGTGACAGCATACATTCACGCCAGCATTTAAATGGTTTTAATCCTGGAGTTGATTGAATATGTTGTAGTTTTGTGCAGAGCTGTAGTTTCCTATTTTACTGTCATGCCCCTGGTTTTGATCCTAGAAAAATTACCCAATTTTGTGTCCTGTTCGTTTGTCTCTCTTGTTTCCTGTTTTATTTTGAATAAAATAAAAGATAATTTCTTCAGTTTTTGGTTGTTTTTTGTTGAGACTTTGTATTTATTTTTACTTTTTGTAATGGATAGGGTTTTATTTTTTTTGAAAGCCTTTTCCTCTTTAATCTGCAATTGGGTCTTCATCGTTGTTCTTTTTCAGATTTTTGGAGTTACAAAGTGTGACACTTTCATACATTTATGAGGAAAAAGCCAGAAAAAATAATGATACATGATGATGTGATAAAAGTTTTTTGGTATGTACATTTTTTGGTCCAAGGGTCTCCAGAGGGTGCAAAAAGTACCAGTGGTGTATAGACCTGTAAGATTGACTGGCATTATATGAAAAAAAAAAAAATGTTTAAAGAAAAAAGAAACATGTGCAGAAATTGATGCTATAAGCTATCATGGAGCCACAAATAATCCCGAGATTTAAAAGGAAAAATGACAAAAATCAACTGAAGTGGTCAAAGGGTTCCTAAGGGTTAATGCGGTAGTAATAACTGTCTTTAATTTTAATAACTAGAAATTTAAATCTTATGTTATGTGTGAAATTGACTTTAACTTAAAATCATCTTGATAAGTTAAAACCACAGACATATGTGTTTTTTTGACGATTAAAGAAAATATAGATGATAATTCATAATTTCAACTTGAAATATTTTGTTGAAACAAGTGATTCCCATGAGTTCATTAACAATTGCAAACAGCAACAATTTTGATCTTCTATATTAACGTGTCCCTTTGGTTTGTTGATAAGGGGATTTGGCCTGCCAGCAATTAGTTTTTGTGTCTAAATTTGATGTTTTGTTAGTTTAACATGTAGGCCTTCCAAAAGGCCTTGCAGTATAGTCCTGGATAGCTGGTGGCCCCCTCCTTATTCATAGTGGTCCACGTGAAGGTTCAAATGTCAATACGGTGTTAAATGAAAATAACAAGGCAAATCTCTTTCTGTATGTCCATAAGTCAGATCTACCCATCTGGCAATCTGACTATTGTTAGCCATTGCTAGCATATCCCGCGTTGTAGTTCTCACATAACGCGTGAAGAATATTAATAACACTACTGCAGCATTTTCATAAATTTACGCTGAACAATAGGTTACTATGTATACGGCTGATTTAGATTGACAGACAGTGCTAATATATGGAACTTGATGACAACAAAGCTTAATAACTGTTTACACCCGGATCTGCTGACTTCCGGTTGAAATTTCACTCTTGGAAATCCTGACTTCCCAGTACAACTGTAACGCAGCATAAGTTGCTCATCTCAATCTAAAGTCTGCTGGGACTTAAATAATTATAAAATAAATAAATACTTTCACTTCATGGAGGCTTTGGTGGGCTAAGGTGATAAGTAAGAAGGAGCAGTAGTAGTATTCATTGCAGTGCTTTTGGCTTGACCCATTTTGTTGTTGTTGCCTTGACATGACACTTGACTTGTTGATTTTCCTACTGCAAGAAAAAGAAGCAAATAACAAAATGTTCTGAGGAGAGAAGTTCAAAAGTTTCCCCTAAACTTGCGGGTACAGACAGCCAATCACCTTGAGTTGATGTATACGGAAGTGAGAGTATATGCCGGCGACAGGAAAACCGCCAAGCTCAGGTAATAACAACGGAAATCAAATAAATTAATTTTCACAATGAATGTATATCTCCTTTTATGTCGACCTAAAGTTTTCTTCTTTCCAGCATTGTCTAAACCGTTAAAACTGCTTTTGAGCTAGCTTCGTGTGTATTCATTAGTTAGGTTTAACAGTTAAAATTCACTAAATACTCGATAACAATTTCGAGTTTATTTTATTTTGAAAGGCGAAAACGGAACTACCAACTACTGTTTCATAGTTTGAAAAAGAGCTTGTCTGCAGCATCTGGGCGATACTTTTAGCCAAGCCTTTTAGTATTTTTAAGTGTTTTAACCTAAAATAACAATGGAGTCCGACACTTTGCTACACGTTGCTAATTTTAGCACGCTGTTTGTGTGCATGGTGCTCAAGTTTCCTCAGATTTTTGTTCTTATGAGAGCGAAGTCAACCAAAGGAGTCAGCCTCAACAGTCTTCTGCTCGAGTTGACCGGGTATGTCGATGTTATTTATTAATTATTTTAAAGAAGTTGTTTAATTAGTGAAGTGTGTAAAATAAAGTTGTGACTAATGTGTTTTTATTTGATAATACATGTTGTGAATTAGTTTAAATCGACGCAGGCGTAATGTTAGTCTTCCTGTACCTCATCCCTACGCCAAACTCCATTTATTTATGTGCAGTTTATTTTTCTTTTGATTACTGAATATTATAAACGGATCTTAAGCAATTTTGTGATCCACTTTGTGAAACATTGATCTATAATGTTGAATTCCGCATAAACTAAAAGAAGGTCCTACCTTGAATCTTCATGAAAAGTAGTCAATCTTATCAGTACTCCGACATCCGTGTAGTGCTGCCCCACTGATTGAGTTAGGGGAGCGGGGCTGGTGCATCTTTATACAGCGTGATTATTTGGGGCCATCAGAGGATTAGAGGCCAGTTTTCTCTGAGATTAAGACTAAAATAGGACACAGCTGCTCTTAGATAACGCAGAACAATTCCTGCGTGAATGAACACTAGAAATAGCCAACAACATCATGAATGAAAAACTGAAATTATTAAGAATGAGCGTAGAGCTGTACAATATGGACTAAAAAAATAAAGGAATGCACCATATTATTGGAACAATATTAGTATCAGTAGATGTTACCATAAAAAGTTGGTTAATAGTACCCGAAGATATTACATTTTTTTGTTGTTATTAACACCTGATAATTTGGCCATATAACTAACTTGGTATATTAGCTTTAAATAGGGCTGAGAAATATTGATTAAATACATTAATTCTAATGATTTGTTACCACCAAAAAAAGGTTACACACTAAAATATTTCTTTGGATCTTTCTTTAGCTTTGATTACAGCATGGATTCACTGTGACATTGTTTCTATAACCTTTTGCAGTGTCTCAACATTTGTAGCAGATCACAGCACTGCCCTCACAGGCTGGTACAGTAGGCACTAGATATGATGAGCGCATCACTTAAACCGAAGCCGGTTAGCCTAACTGCTTAGTATGCTGTCAGTTTTTCTCAAAATCAAAGCCAAACAGTTTTTAATATACATAATTGACACAAAATTGCTTATCCCTAAAACATTACATTAAATGTTATTTTTTTTAGCTAAATGTTAATGTCTCATGGTACTATTTAGGGTTGGATGACATTGGATATTTATTAATATCTGATATGACATTTCCAAACTCATTATCGTTAATACTGATATTTTGTGTCAGAATAGTCTCAACCTAAATAAAATTGATCCATTGCTTTAGACATTATATTCTGTTTGTGTTAGAAATAGATGTGTAGCAAGAAAACCCTATTTTCATATTTAATAAATTATAATGTTGATGTATAATAGTGGACATTAAGTGATGGTAATGTGAACCATCATGGTGTATTGTACATTTTTCAAACAACAAAGCCAGTTTGTAGGATATCTTGACATTTATGGTTAAGGTATCAACCATATGTATTGTCTGACATTTTCATATCAGTCAATACTGATAATCAGCTTTTAAGCAACTTGCCATCAATGCTGTTATAGGTTTGACAATATTGTGCATCCCTAGTGTTTAGTATTTCTAACATTGTAATATAGTAGCAAAAGTGAAGTCAGTTTGAAGTCATACATATATGTATATTAGTTTGGTCTCTCGATCAGTCCAGCATGGGTAAAGAAGGAGTTTTGCTCATCAAGGGAGTAATGATTACAAGATGATCAATAAATGACAGGGAAGTTTGACGGCTTATTTTGCTTGAATCATTTCATAGTACAATCTTACAATTATGTTTAGAAACAGCAAAAAAAAAAAAAAGAGAGAGAATTGAATTTCACTGTTGTGTAAATGAATGTAAAAACAGATCAAAAGGCAGTTTGAATTATTTGTCTAATGAAATACCGTAAATATGTTAAATACTAAAGATATACAACTAATAAAACATGTATATTTATTCAGTCAGTTATGTTGAATGTTTGTAGTGGTGTTTTGGAAACAGCATTATAAAGTAATTGATTTCATTATCATGAGAATGTAATATTGTAGATCTTTTTAATTTATAAAACTTTATTATGCTTATTTGCATCAGGTACATTCGTTCTTTTTCTGTCTTGTTTTTCTCAATGTTAAGGTTTTACTTTACAAAGCTGCATAAACTAGCAAATTTGAGCTGATTAAACAGAATGAGCTTACTAATAAATATCCAAACACTGAACATTCAAGACAGAAGACATTTTTTGAGAGAGAAATCTATTTTTCCTTTGGGTAGGAAATCAGTCCTTTTCAAATTTAGATATTGGACACTTAAAACAACAGGATCAACAGAAACCTAGTGAATCAAGTGTTTCTTTGATTAAGAGTAAGTAAGCAAGTCTCCTGTCTGATTTTATTGTTATTATTGTTTTTTACTGAGATGAACACGTGGACTTTAGGATGATAAACCCAGACTTTTTAAACCCCGGTTAACGTTACATGAATGAGTTCTCGTATTCCTTGCATAAACAATCAAGTCAGGATTTTTCTGGGTTTGTGAAAAGACCACTAACCAGTTGGCATTAAAAAGCTCTTTTTTTCACCTCCAGTCTTTCCCTTAGGGGCTCTGCAGCTCTCTGTCTGATAAGTTGTGTAATTCCTCAGTGCTGTTTCTCTCCTCTGTGCCTGGCAGTATCTGCTGTTTTCTAAATGTCTCCAGTGTTATGGTGAGCCATAGCCGACTGTCACTGCATGCTAAAGGGAAGAGGCAAAGTCACAAAGCTGCACTGGGTCAACAGGAATGACAAAAGCTGTACATAGATATTACTTTGAAGCGATTTCTCAGTGATGAATAATGAATTTCAGAGCTGTAATTCAGTCAAAAGAACAATATTTTACTGCTCCACAGGATGAAAGGCTTAATCTTTATCTTCTTCCCACTGGCTGTGATTAATCTGTAACAACTTTTGAGTGATAACTCAAACAGTCGCTGACATTAATGCCTTTGAAAGCTCGTCCAAGAATTAAAACCAGCCAAACATGACTAAATCCATCTGCCTGTAAAAATGAAGTTTTTGCATGTGGTGATGTGACAAATCATAATTGGACAGAGCTTGATTAAGTCTTTTAATGGTCCTTATAGTCGTACAATTCTAATCTGTCACTTCAGCTGCAGTCAGCAAGAGAGAAACACCCTCCCCTCTTTACCCTCGGCAAAAAAGTTCTTTAAGGACGTGGGGAGTATTATAAATCCTCCTCCTGTCAGCTATTAAAGAGTTCGTCTAACTTCTTTGTTTCTTTTTGATTTTGTTGTTGTTTTTTGTCTTTGCTAACTCCCAAGTCCACAACAAGCAGATAGACTCCATTCTTTTGAATCTGTGTAAGAGGTCACCCACCGCTAACTAGCTTAGCTCAAATGGCTGAAAATCAATGGGAAGTATAAGCCTGCCTCTGCCTACAGTCATCAGTTTAACGCTTCAGCAACTCTCAACGGACCTGTGTGCTTGTTGTGACTCATTTTTTGGCGTGTTAGGTTATGTTATCTTCGACTATCATCGTTTCATCTTCTACTGCTAATCAGTGGCTTTGTTTTGTTGACCTACCTCCGTTAGGATTAAAGCTAGCATGGGACATTCGCAAGCAAGTCAAGTCTTTTGAAAAGTTCTTTTAAGTTTACAATGACAACTGATTCGCAGTTGTGTTTTTCACTGCGTTAAGTTATCTTCTACTATCACCGTATTATTTTCTTTTACTCCTGGATAGAGGCTTTGTTTTGTCGACCTACTTCCACGATGGCTTCGCTAGAAATGTGAAGTTCGTGAACGAGTCAAGTCTTTTGAACAGCACTTTTAAGTGAACCAATTTGCAGTTGTGAGTGAGCTGTTGTTTTGCAAGCCAATAATTAACTGTACAGGCAATTTGAATTTAAGAATGCCTCGCAAACAAAGGGCTCACTCACAACTGCAAATCACTTCTCATCGTTCACTTAGAAGAGCTGTTCAAAAGACGTGATTCGTTCGCGAATGTCACGTTACTAGCTCAAATCACAACGGAGGTAGATCAACAAAACCTCTGTTTAGGAGTCAAAGCAGATAAAATATGATATTAGAAGATACAATTATGTAACACACCAATAAAGTGAGTCACAACAAGCACACAAGTCCATTTAGAGTTGCTGAAGAGTTTAATGGATGACTGTAAGCAGAGGCAGGCTAGTACTTCCCATTGATCTCCAGCCATTTGAGCTAAAGTAGTTAGCAGTGGGTGACCTTTGTCTGTTTCTTACTTGTTTCTTCACACAGAGTTGAAATAAAGGAGTCTATCTGCTTGTCGTGGACTCAGGAGTGAGAAAAGACAGGAGAACAACAAAAAAAAAAAAAAACGTGTGACTATCACTTTAAACACTCTAAAACCTGTGATGAAGCCC
The DNA here is from genome assembly GCA_036419115.1 of Scarus forsteni. NCBI lineage: Eukaryota > Metazoa > Chordata > Actinopteri > Labriformes > Labridae > Scarus > Scarus forsteni. The sequence goes on along the minus strand of JAZDUH010000400.1, from coordinate 3,938,920 downwards.
TGTGCAGCTTTAACTTGATCTGATTTGATGGTTCATAGTTAAAACTTCATCTTGTGTTTTCCATCACCATGCCTGCATGTAGTGACAAGAGTCAACACGAGGAACAGCTTCTCATCACATGAATCCTTCTGCATGTTAGTCTGACAAACGGGATCTACAGCTGAGTGTCAAGCAAGTCAGCTGAGGGCACATGAAGGGTGTAGGGCTGGGAAATATGGACGGAAAATTATCGCTCAATACCTTCTATCTGAACGGCAAGAAACAATGTGTGTCTCAAGATAATGAATCAACAATTGGACACCACGATAACAGAATTATAAACTTGTCTATTAGTTTAGTAGAAATCAAATATTGCAGATTAATGTTTGGTACTGCAGGAAAAATGTTTTTTTTTTAATCCAATTCCTTATGATTTTTTATTGTCATTTTAGTCTCACCCCCAGTGTTTACTTTTTTTTTTCTCCTCAGTCTTGTACTTCTGTTTTCTGTTAGGATCTCCTTTTAACGTCGTATGTGTGTGTGTGGATCAGGAGGGTGTTTAGGGTCTTGTATTTTCATTCTATTCAATTTTCCTCTCTTTATTTCTTTTATTTTTATTTGATGCACTTGTGCTACAAGACCTATACAAGTGAAGTATGATTGATTTGTGTAAAAGCTCCATAAAGAGGCTCCGTCATCATTACACCATGACACATTCACACTAATTCTGAAATTGCGTAACACTTAGCACCACGCTGAACGACACAGAGACAGAATTTGGAGAAATAATTAACTCTCCATTGTTCCATCACTACAGGCAGCATCAGAGGTGTAAAGTTGGTTAGAGGAGGGACTGAGCTGGAGACAGCAGCGCTGTGAGTGTGTGTGTCTGCCTTTATGTTTAAGTACTTGCTATTCCTCGCATGTACTCTTGAAGGTTGAAGTGCACTCTGAATCAGTTTGTACATCACATCCTGACAGAATAAATATGTTTTGAGGTATAATGATACTGGAGCTTCATTAAAGCACTTGTGTAAAAATGCACAGTGAAAGGTTTTTTTTCTAAGATGGTACCAAAGAAGTTTTCACTTAGTTTATAAATCAAATGTTAAACACTCATTTAACCTGAACATTTTAAAGAAAAAATTAAGAGATCATGAATCATATCACAATCAGTGGTTCTTATTTTGACAATGAGTGATGTTTTTATTTACTAATTTAGTACTATAGCTGTATTTTAAGATTTTGATTCTTGACTAACTGTTAAATATGTAATATTTGCTGTCTTGTGTTGTTGTTGATGCCCTATGTAGCCTGTTTATTTATGCTTTCTGTGTAGATGAAAAGGTTCATTCATTCCACATTTTAACTGAGTGTAAAGCTGAAAGATAAAGATTAGTGGAAACTTTTAACATGATTTTAATGTAAAACAAACCATGCAAATATTAACATTATTCTCTTAACCTGTGTCTTATAAGAAAATGAATATCCCATATATATACTAGAAACTAAATGTATTTCCCAGCCCTACTGACACAGAGCTAAGTCTTCATTCATCTGTCTGTTCACTGGGTTTGCTGAGTAAATGTTGTCCTGCTGATTTATTTGGATTTAATTCAACTTTGACTTCCATTGTTTGGCTTTTTGTAGAGCTTCTGGTTCAGTGTGATGTGGCAAGAAAAACTCACTGCATCAGACTCTGAGTGCTCTCATCTCACCGTGTTAAAACATTGCTTTTATGATGCATGTAATATTCAAGTAAAAGTTCGTAAACTATTAACTTGATGCTTCTTGTTCTATAGGTTCATCGTGTTTGTCACATATCAGATGTACTATGACTACCCACCTCCTACCTACCTGGAATATCCCATTCTCATCGCACAAGGTGAGTTTTCTGTTTCAGACGCTAAATCTAGCTAAAACCATAATTTAGCAGACTATTGGACTCGATTCATAGGGATTCAGACTTGAGTCGACTTGAGTCGCTAATGAGACAACTTACAACTGGACTCGGGAGGTAAAAACTCGAGACTCAACTCGGACTCGAGAGAAAATGTCTCCAGACTCGACCTGACTTGAGACAACATGATTCGGAAAATTGCACGCACTCAGGCTTTATATGAAGAGCCAAACAGGAGATACATGCCGCTCTTTCCTTTTAGGTTCACTTTATTGATGCTCCATTCACAGTATACTTGTCCGTCACCTATTATTGTCCTGCACACAACACAGTACTACACACATACGTACCTACCACACATCCGCCTTTGCTACAGTGATGATCAGTGGGCAGGGTGCGAGGGACGCGGGTTTCAAATTGGCAACTGCTATGTCTTCTGTACCAAAGTTATTTTCTTTGCATGTAAATAATTTCAATGAAATGGATAACAAAGACACGCCAAGTGCAAAATATTAAACCTTATCCGACACCTGAGGACACATGAGGCCAAGTAAGTGAAACCTGCAAATGTTACCCAGGTAGCTAACATTTCTGCCATAGGTCAATATGGCAGGAACGTTAGCCCGACCTGTGGACAACATGAAGCTAGGAAAGCTAACATTAGTAAAGAGAGTGTACGTGTGTTGTATGTGTGGGAAGATAAGGTTTCTCTCTTCAAGATAAAAATCCAAGTGCTTTTGGGTGGACTGGGGAACAATGGTGAGGGACTCGACCCGTCATAACCTGTGACTCGACTCAACTCGACTTGCCCACAACAGAAAAAAATTAGGACTTGCTTGAGACTCAGATCAAATGACTCGAGACTTGCTTGGGACTCGGATTGGAGAGACCTGGGCAATTGTCTGCAATTTAGAACTGAATGAATCCATTGGACAGCAATTTATTTTTAATTTCTGAGCTTCTCAAGTGCAGTGTTTGTAATGCAGGGTAAGGGTGATAAAACATTGGACATGGAAGGTCTTTATTGTTTTTTTCATTCAAGCAGTTGTTAAATTAGTTGAAAACAATCAAGGGGTTCTTGGAACTTTTATGTAATACAGAAAAATCATTAATCTCTCCACTGTTTTTCAGGATCCTGATTACAGGGAAACAATGTGTTAACTATTGAAAGGTTGACTCAAGTGAGGCCTTTTGGAAAATGTTGGGATCAACTCAACAGATTGAATAAAAAAAAAAAAGAGTTTATTTTTCAGCTGATTTCGATTACTTTGTTAAATATGTCCTTACAAGTTTGTGATCTCAGTTTCCAGTTTCAAATCCTCTTCAGGGTTGGAAAAAAGAGCATCATGGTGCTTTTTTGTTTGTCATCTGCTTTTAAAACAGCCAAAGAAGATTGGGGCAACTGAAGCACCAAAACTGAGGCTCAAAAACAAGCAGCCACCATCCTATGGATGACGTCACGGTGGCTTCATCCACATTATTTCTTCAGTCTGAGGTCGATTTATTGTGAAAGAGAAAATCTGACACCAGCAGGAGAAAATATGTCCATGGTCTAACGTCATGATAACTGAAGTTTGACAGAAAATCAACAAACCGTTTGGATGTGGGTAACTGATGTCGTGTTTCAGTGTGACTGTGGTCACGTAGTGTGGAAACAAAAGATCTGACGCGACGTCTCTGCTGATAGGAGCATGAAGTCATCAATGACCTTTTATTGATCACAGTTAATAATCTGTCTGTGTGAAGCACAATGACAGGGCATCATCCTTCTCATGGGGCTTTAGTGTCGCCATCAGCAGTAATCCATCCTAAGAGGTCTGTTAGGGACAAAACCAGTATTGATGACTTGGAAATAGAAAAACGGAGATTCGTTTATTCCATTAATGTCTGAAATGAAGTAAAACAGGCTCTACAGTAACATTTTATGGTCTGGTTTTGCGTTTGGACCTGTGTGGCTAAATAAGCCTTATTTTCATATCGTTTTGTCTCCATGTTGCTGCCAAGGAGATCATGGATTTGCCAATGTTTGTTCGATTGTTGGTTTGCTAAATTTGGTTTCTGTATAAATCAAAAGGTTATGAATTGATTTTGATGGTTCACATAAGACAATCTGATCTTGATGAAAATCCAGATGGGCATTCAGGGATTTTATTTTTGAACTGCATCATAGGGCAGTTTTCCACATTTATGTTAACTACTCTATTAGGTCACAACATATATGGATATTTTCAGGAACTGTTTGACATATGACATGTAAGAAGTGATCTTATTTTGGTAATGATCTGAATCCAGACACAGATCCAGGACTTTTTTTAACATTGCAAGATGGAGCTGTATTCCACATTTCTGCTGGTGACTAAATAAGTTCTCAGTTTGATGACATTTTCAGGTCTGATGGTCAAAAATGAGGAAGAAGTCATTTGATTTTGGTTGTGATCCAAATCTGAGGGTAATCAAGGAATTATTTTAAAGGCCTTGTAACATTGCAAATAGGGGCATCTGCCCAATTTTGGCAAATAACTGAATAATTTCACAACAGACTTTGATGATATTTTTAGGGAATAATGTTCACAACACATATAAGAATTGATATAATTTTGGTGCTGATCAGAATTAGAATCCAGGACTTTGAAGAGATTTTGTAATTCATATTGCGAGACATGGCAGTTTCCACATTCTTGGTGATAACTCAAGAATTTATCTACACATTTTGATGACATTTTCAGATATTGTTGGTTAATGGCTCATGAAACATGTGATTTGATTTTGGAGTTGATCCAAGTCAATATGTAGATCCAGAACTATTTTAGGACCTCATAGCATTGCAAAATAGGGCAGTTTTTAACAATTTTGCTCGTAACTCAATAAGTTTACAACCAACTTTGAATTTAAAGATGTTTAATTTTGGCGTTGATTGAATCCAAATGCAGATCCAGGATTTTTTTTTTTCGTTTTTAAATATTTTTAAATTGCAAGACAGGGTATATTCAACATTTTGCTGATAACTTAAATTCTCAGTAGTTTTTGTTAGTAAGGTAATGTTGGTCATGACACAAAGAAGTTATTGTTATAACAGTTTGATGGTGATTCAGATCTGGATGCAATATTAACGCCGTAAAAATGGAAAGTCTTCAACATTTTTGCTGGTAACTAAATACATTCTCAACTAATTTTGATGATATATGCAGGGAATAATGGTCACAGCATATGTATGAACTGATTTGATTTTCGTGGTGATTCAAATCTAGCTGCAATGTTGACATTGCGAAAAGGGCAGTCTTTGCCATTTTTGCTATTAACTCAGCATGATGACAATGGATTTGGAGAATATGTTGAAGGAATAATGGTCACAGTACACAAGTCGTGATTCCACATGACTGAAAATAAATACGATTTTTAGCTCTTTCTTCTCAGGGAACATCTATTTGGGACAAAAGATAGAATTTAGCCAATGGCTCTAATCTGGCTTGTTTACGTTTAACTGTATGTTGATATACAGTACATACTTGCACTGTCTTCTCTCAAATTAATTGGATTACATTGAATAAAAGTCATCCAACAATGTTGGAAATACCTTGGTGGAGGTTTGTGCTCTCGGAGCTTTTCATGCTCAAATGTTCATATTTTTAATAAACTTAGTAAAACTGATGTGAGGAAGAAGGAAACTCATGATTCATCATTCTCATGTGTTAGTTAATGAGACAGTTAAACGTCATAGCGTTGGATTGAAAATCGGTGGTCTCACTGCAGCTCATTGATGTTCTTCCTCGTGTCCTCAGATGTCATCCTCCTGCTCCTGATCCTCCACTACAATGGCAGCCTGCGGCAGAGTCTCGTCTACACCCTGGTGTATCCTTTCATCACTTTCATTAAGCCTGATGTGAAGATGTTCATCCAGAGCTGAAGAGAAGCAGTGACCCAGTTCAGAAACAGATTATTGCCTTAACTGGAAATATTCAGGTTTGTTGGGGGCTGGAGACTCCTCACCGTGGACAAGAGGGTCATAGACACAGCTATGGTAAAATAAATAATTCAGTCATAAATTAGTTTCTGTATTTACTCGCTGCGTGTACTTTATGGTGTGTTACGTGCAGCCCCTCCCCTCCCCTCACCCAGATGAGGATCCATTTACATGAAGCAGCATCTTTTGGCACGTTACTCCTACGCTGAAGAAAAGCAGGAAGCTTTTAATCCTTTTTGTATGTTTATAGAGATCTTGGAGATGTTCATACTACTGCCTGATCAGCCCCCCCCCCCCCCCCCCCCCCCTTCTTTTTCCATTATCACATTTTTAATAGTATTTTGCCCAAGCAGAGACAATAATGTAACATAGCAGTAACATGGCAGTGGGAGTAATTTGGGGTCAACTGCTTTCCCAAGGACATAATTACATATGATAGACTAGAGCTGGGCTTGAACCCTCAGTCTTCCAACTGAGACTCGGTCTTATTTTACAAATATAAAGAAACAGTGTCAACTAAATCTGTTACCATTGACCTCTATCTTCTCAGAGCCTGTGCACATTCATCAGTGCTGCCAGTAAATTTGCCCAGCTGCAGTGTCTGTGGAAGTCAAAGGATGCAGGACAGGTTAGCGCTCTCTCCTGGGCCATGGCTACCTACACCTGCATGGGTGAGTACTCGCTTTACACAGAGTTCAATCAACCCACTGACAAACAGGCAGAGAGGTCCAGCTCAGCTGGGACTGAAGGCCGTCTGACCAAAAGTAACCCTGTGTGGACCTGTAGCACCGTCAGTCTGGTCCTAAATTGTCCAAAACAGGAAGTCTTGATGAATAAAAAACACACCTGATATAAAACAAGTCCTTCATGGACAGTGAAAGCCTTTAGGTAAATTAAATATTTAGAGAAAAGATAACTGTTTGAACAAGGTTGTAAATATGCAAGTATTTTACGTTAAAACTTTTGGCTCTTGCAGCCTCAAGTGGACACTGGAGGAACTGCAGATTTTTTGGCACGTCCTCATTGGCATCTGGTTTACCTTGAGGGTGGCCAATTGAACAGAAATCAGTGCAGAGTTTCTTAAAGGGAAAGTTCAAGTTTTTTGAAGAAGGGTTTCTAGAGGCCCATGGTTTAGTAAATATGAGTGCCAATAAAGGACCTTGTGAGTTTTGTCCCTGAGGGGAGACATCCAGGAGAGGACGCTAGTCGATACATAGCAGTACATGGTGCCCTGAAAGCCTTGTAATTAATCCACTGACAGGTTAAACCAGATACAAGATCCAGCATTTCACTTAACATAACTTTAACACAGCCCCAGTGTTTAGGACTTTAGTATGTTGGGACATTCTGTGTTCATCCTTCAGTCAGAAACAACAACCAACACTAATTCACTAAAACTGAACTTCATGTAAGTCATGGGTACAAGAGGATATCTTTACGAGCTGGAATACACAAAGAAAGATGATAATAAAGAGGGATGAGGAAACTGTTGTGTGAACTGAGGAGCAGGGCAGATCACAAGTTACCTGGTGGTGCAGATGCACAAACAGTTAGCCAGTGCTCACAAACCCGGAGGCCTGTCGCTGTCACGAGTGGGACTGAAAGTGATACTGTGACGAGCAGAAAGACATTATTCTCTTGACTGTGTGTGAAGAAAATAGAGACAACTAAAGCTCGCCCACTGCTCGTTAGCTTAGCTCAAACACTGGGAGTCAGCGGGTATAGTTAGCCTGCCTCTGCCTACAGTCATCAGATAATCTCTTCAGCAAATCTAAGCCCTCCTGTGTGCTTGTTGTGACTCGTTTTTTTTACCACGTTCCCTTACGTTACATTATGCTATCCTTTACTATCATTGTATTATCTTCTTCTACTGGTAAACAGAGGTTTTGTTTTAATGACATACTTCCACAGTCTTTTTTGAATGACTCTTTTAAGGGAACGATGAGAACCACTTTACAGTTGCGAGTGAGCCATTTGTTTGCGAGGAGTTTGCATTTAAGAACGGCTCGCAACCCTCTTTCTTGTTACTGCACACACAGTCGAAAGAATTGTGACTATCTTCTTTTCATAAACTTGGGAGCGAGGTAAGACGGAAATGAAAAATAAATGAAGGCGTATCCCTTTAATAACACCATTTCTCCTGGACCTTTCTTCAGAGCTCTTTAATTTCAGTAAGCCTTTAAAATGTTGTCTGTACATACGATAAAATTAGAACTTTGGTCATTGTTTTATCTGTTTGTACCTGCGGGATAAATACAGCAGTGACCCATTTTCTTGATATCCAGGGAGTCAGATTTATATCAGTTTGTGCTCCAGGGGACGATACCAGCCCTGCATCACTCTGACCTAAACAGCTGATGAGAGGAGTAGCTGGCGAAGAATACGTAGCCCATTTGTGCATCACAAAATAGTTCTGAGCACAGGAGATTTGTTAAGTGCTGTAAAGAATCTCACTGTAGCTACTACAGTACACGAGTCAATGCTGTTTTTTTGAGTAGATTAAATCTGTAAGTGACTTAACTACAAGGCTTCAGTGGCACCATGCTGTGTCTTTGCTGATAAACTCATTGCAATACCATGCTTATTTTTCAACAGCTAAATCTGTGGAAAAGGTAATCCTCACTTTTCTAATCAACACTAACTTCCTGTCTATCAGTCAGACCTTCCTGCTCTGCACTGTTAAATTAAGAAATGTTTAACCAATCTGTCCTCCCTAAAGTACTGTTACTTTCTGCTCATAAATATGATAAGTACTGTTTACTCTGCTCCTAATCGAATAAATTAGCAATTCCATGCTTCATTAATAAGATATGAGCTGCACTGTTGAATAAAGTGGATGTCATTAATGCAGCTCTCTTTTTTCAGCGAGGATTTACACCACCACAGTGACGACTGGAGACATGCAGGGTAAGACTTCAAGTTATTAATAATGTGTCTTCAGAGGATTTTCAACTGTACCAAGCCGCTATTATCATGACTTAGCCAGGAGATAGAATTTCAGATGAGTTTACTGGCCCTCAGAGTTCACATGTGATGCCTAGTATAAAACTTTTTATTAAATGTTATTTTTTGTAATTTTTATACGAAAATATTCCTAACTTGTCTCTACTTTTGACATGACCAAATTAGGTCTGATTGGATTATATCTGTCAGACATTTTAGTCTAGTTTTTATTTGTTGATGAAAATGTCAGGTCTCTTAGTTTCAGTTTTTGTCCATGTGCACATGTTTTTATTAGTTACTGTTGAGTTTTTGCCAGGAAAAAAAAGGTTGCTGACAAAAACTATGTGGAAAACAATTAGTCAACAAAATGAGCACTGTTCTGAAAACAGCCTAAAGTTTATACTAAATGATGCCAACTGTTTAACACCCACTGTCTGAATGTTTCAAGCAAGAATAGAAACTCAAACAATTCGTCTGTGCAGCACAACATGAAACATAATAAATATCAGGAGTGCTGCGTGTGTTTGATGTTGTGTCACTAAAAAGCTGCAGGCAGACGTCCTCCACACAGTAAATCCACAGGGACAGATAACAGAAACAGTGAATCAGTAGAAAAAGAATCAATAAAAGCATTGGCACCAGTGTAATCTGTACCATCCATTTTTTAATTGTTTTAGATCATGTGACTAAATCTTCTGCTTGTATCTTATCAAATCTCTCCTCTTGTCTCAGTTTTGGTGCGGTTCATCGTCATGACGTCACTCAACCTGTGGGTGCTCGTCACCGTGCTCTACTACCAGAGGAGCAGCGTCCCGACCAAGAAAGATGAATAATCTTTGAGATCTGACCGGCGTCTGCTGCTCATTCGCTCTTCCAGTGTTTACCAGAGGGATTACTTGTTTACTCTCAGCACAGACTGAAAACAAAAAATGATGAATAACAACGGTTATGTAAGCAGCTTTTGTCACACTGACCCACAAAATCTGTTGTATATTATATTTTTACCTCAGTGTTAAAGCCACACATTTCTTTGTATGACATTCCAGTTAGGGCTGGGCAGTAAGGACCAAAAATCATTTGTCTTCCTCTTTTTTAACCTGAATAGTGATACATATCTATCTTTATCTGTTTTTTTAAACTAAGAATTATAATTGTTTATCACAGTATGAGAATTTCAAATTCAATATGATTTTAGTCAAAATCAGACGGTAATGACACTTGTTGCTTGTCTGAAAACTTACTCTAGATTCACACCAAAAGCGCTGAAATTGCAGGTGGATGCTCGGGTCGCCCACATCGGGCGGGTGTTTCAGGCTGTGCTGCTGATGGGTCAACCAGAGGATCATCTGTGCTTTGGATGGTACCATATATGGTCATTGTTGTTTTCACACTCAAAATGTTTATTGGCATATACACACTCGCACACACCCACACGGCGGTCATTTATGGACAATGAGACTCTTACTTTGTGACTGTCCACCACCACATAACCTAAAATATAAAATAAAATATAAAAACCCTCAAACAGGTTTGACACAGGGGCGTTGTATGTGTATGAGCGTCCCATAATTCATCTCTTTAATTGCATAAATATGACATAAATAGACGTTCATAAGCACGGGCATGTGACCTTTTAACAGTAGTCTATTTAATTATGTAAGCCCTGTTTACACGACAACATTGTCAGCTTCACCTCTGTAGACGGCTGAAGCTGTTTTTGTTGTTTCAAGGTAACCTTCACGTGACAGAGTACTACTCATGAGCCATGCGTCATCATTTTCCCTGAAAAGACTGATACCTGTTTAGATGGAGATGGATACTGTAACGTTTTCCAAGGTTTTCACTCTGGATCCTGGTTTCAAATGTTTGCAGATTCAGGCACTCCAGGCACCATTCTTCTGTAAACAGAAGGTGCAATGAAAACTCTGTGTTTGGTCATTTTCATGTAAACAGAAGGCCTGAAACTGTATCCCCCTTTTCCTGGAACATTTGCACAAAGCAGTTTATTTGGAGGGAAAGACGTGCATATATAATGCATGCAGGACTTTGGTTCCTGTTTCACCATGGATCACACTTTAGAGAGCCTTCTTTGTGATGCTGCGGTGTACCTGGATGTAAACAGGATGACACAACAGCAGTCAACCCCTTTTTTAACATATGGCTTAAAACTTACCGGATGTTCCCACGTCAGAAATCCTTTTACAGGCATCAAACTTTTTTTATTATCTCTACAGATGACCAAGGTTCATAGAGCTGCAGGAAACTGGAGACGCAATAATGAGTTTTTCCTCAATTGTTTTCTAGTCTTGTAAGCACCCAACCGGCTGTCGCTTCGGTCTCACTGCTGCTCATTTGCATGAAGTTGAGCTTCTCTTGACTTCACCTTGTTGCTCTAATCATGCTGCTCAAGGTTGCTCCCATGGCACTGCTCGCCGTCGCCCTGATCACCCATCAACCATTGAAAATGAATGGCAGCTGGACGCAGATTGCTTTTGGTGTGAATCCAGGGTTAGTCTGGATCTGAAGATGGTAAAAAAATAAATACTAAAAAAAAATAGCTACACTAATGCGATGTGTGAATCAATGGACGTAGATGACTGAAGCAAGGAGGGAGAGGTTTTAATGACTGGAAACAAAAGAAGCAGATGGACAGACCTTCACTTCGTCCATTAGTGTTGTGGTGAATAGCAACCTCAGGCGTCTTCTACAAGTTCAAGTTTTATTATTTTAGGGGTTTAAAGCAGTGGAGTGTTGTATCAAGTTTGGCACCATCAGCAATTTGGTGTCTTTTCCTCTTTACAGCCTCATATTAATCAAATGTTATATATTTTATAATGAAGAAAAAACATCACATTCTCTTCTGCTTGAGCTCGACATGGACCTGATTTCCGTCGTTTTTCCTGACCATGCATAAATCCCATAGAATTTGAGAAAATGAAATCACTATCTAAAGTTATCTCTAAAGTGTAAAACTCAAAACTGCACAGCTCTATAGATAATGCTCCATACACTGACTTTTGGCCTTTCAGCAAACTACTGTAATTATTTTTAACAATTAAAAGTTTTTGCCTGGTGTCTTTTTAAACTAACAGACTAAATCAGTAGAAAATTGTTGCTTTCCTCTTTTTTAATTACATCTGTATATTTCTGTACATTTTTGAATTTTTTTAATTCAAACTGAAGATTTTTTTTTTGTCATTATTCATGTCCCCAAACAATGTGTCAAAACTTTGCACAAGTTTTGTTCATCTTTTACTTAAAAACTGACTTTAAGCTTTTTATTCCTGCCAATATTTGAAAAAATCATAATGCAAACTAAACGTGTAAAAACATGACTTTGTTGAGACCTATCAGGCAGGAAGTCAGGTTGGTACGTGTCTTTTTTTTAACTCAAATTATTATTTTAAATTGATTTTAAAGAATTTTAAATTTTTGAATACTATTGAAAAAATCATGCAAACTGAAGCTTTCTGCTCATTTTTCTTGACCTGAAAAAAAGTCAAAACAGGAAATCATGTTGGTGAGAGTTTTGCTCATTTTTGACTTGAAAATGAACTTTTAAGCATTTTTCATTTCTTATACTGAAAATTTACTGAAGTGCCCAGCCCTTATTCTAGTGATGTAAAATCTGTTGCAAAAACTGAGACCAGTGTCTTTATTTCATAATGTGAGAAAAAACTGTGGTGTCCTTAGAGGCACTTTCTCTGAGGAACTCAGGATGAAAATACTGTGTATGAGAAGCTTTTCTACATGAATTATTATTTCAGATTATTTTAATAAAGGAACAGTTCCACCTTCACACACTTTGGTGCTTTCCTTCACAAACTGGCCTCTGATTGGTCTGCTGACCCCCCAGTCTGAGCCTGTCATTGTAATGGTGGAAACCTGTGTCTGTGTAGTTTATCACAGTCAGAATTTTACTTTAATTTCATCTCTGCAGCGCGTTTGGAGTGTCTGCAAGAGAGACTTCAGATCTGCATCCTGATCAGTGAGTGTTTTACATCCTGCTTTCTGAAATCACTTAATTATAAGACATGACTCAGTTGGATTTTACTCTGTGGTAACTGCACTGACAATTCAACCAACTAACAACCAGAAAATTCACTTACATGCTAAAGGAAACATTTAACAGGGTTTCTTCCACTTTTTAAAACTAGATTTGAGACATTTAAAGATAGGAAAGATTTACACCATTACAAAATGTTACATGAAAGGAGGCTAAAAAATCCAGAAATCAAGACGCAGAGCTCCTCAGTGAGGGACAAAGGGATGATTTTAATTCCTCCAGCTAAAGCTTCACAAAGTTACCACTTTATCTTCTGAGTTGGCCTATAGAAAAGCCAAAATAAGATTTGATCACAACACAATGTGCCTGGGTCTGATTTGAATCTTTTAAAAGTGAAGCCAATACTTTTATTAAAGACTTCTTAAAGCATCAAGTGTAAAAAAAAATAAGATTTTACATTTTACGAGGTTCCTCCACAGCTCAGTTAATCAAATTCAGTAACCTAAATAAATACAGTTATATTAATTTTTCACTACTGAATGAAAGACAAAGGCATTTATATAGCAAGCCTGCCTCTGCTTACAGTCATCAGATAAACCTCTTCAGCAACTCTTAACGGTCCTGTGTGCTGGTAGTGACTCGTTTTATCACTGTTATGTTACGATATCTTCTACTATCATCGTATTATCTTCTCCTCGTAAACAGAGGCTTTGTTTTGTTGACCTGTCTCCGCAGTGGTTTGCGCTACAGATGTGACGCTCATGAACGAGTCAGGTCTTTTGAACAGCTCTTTTAAATTATGAGAACCGATTTACAGTTGTGAGTAAGCCGTTTGTTTGTGAGCCATTCTTACATGCAAATTTAAGAATGGCTCTCAGACATACAGCTCACTCACAACTGTTAATCAGTTCACAAGAGCCATTGAAACGGCTCGACTTGTTCATGAAAGTCAAATCACCGTTGAAAACCACCACAGAAGCAGGTCTATAAAACTAAGCCTCTGTTTGGAAGTAAAGGAAGATAATATAGGGATAGAAATAACGCATCATAACACAGTAAAAAAGACAATGTGTCACAACAAGCTGTTACAGGACCGTTTAAAGTTGCTTAAGAGTTTATTTGATTACAGGCAGAGGCAGGTTAGCCATACCCATTGACTCCCAGTGTTTGAGCTAAGCTAACAAGCAGTGGGTGAGCTTTCGCGGTCTCATTCTTGTTACTGCAGCACAGACTACAGAGTGATATCTATCTGCTTGTCATGGACTCAGGACTGAGACAAGACATGAAAAATAAAAATGTGCCTATCGCTTTGAGGCTGCAGAACAAATTAGATAACTTTCAACTAACCTTGTAAGGCGGGTTTTAAATACAGACAAGAAAGAAGAATAATGATGGAAAAGTTGAAGAGAATAGGAAGAAAAGGAAAAAGTGTTAAAAGTATTATTGAGTGTGTAGAAAGTGCGCAGTGAAGGGAGGAGGTGATGACCTTTTTGACTGTGACTGGACTTTTTTATAGAATATAAATAAACAGAAATAGCGGACGAGTAACTGAAGATGGCAGTAATGCAACGTCTTGGATGCCAACTGCCTTAAAACACCAAAGAAGAAGCAGAAGAAGAAATCAAAGGCTGGTTTTAGATTGAAATTGATGTTCAAGATTTTTTTTCAAGACAGAAATAAAAATGTCGATGCCGAGGTCACATCCACGTCTTTATTGTTGAAGTCGTTGTCATTATAGAGCTGTTTGGTAGCAAACATGCAGTCTGGATGTCGAGCCCTTAAATACAAAGTGGACAAGGCTGTATAAATAATATAATGTGCACTGTATGGCATGTAAAATATATACTGTGTATATTTATATGTATAAAACATGCTTCTTGGTTAAAGGAGAGCACTCGGTACACACACATGTACAAAAACAGACACACACATAGTAAGTCTCCTCCTGCTATATGAGCCACATACACACAACCATGTGCCCAAACTCAGTCTGCTTACTTTAATACAAAAGTGTCAAGAAAAAAACACTTTTAGAAAAACCTTCAATGGAATAGTGCTGCTTAGTATTTCGATGTATGATCTGTGATTGCATACCTTCATGTCTCTTACTGGTTAATTCACCCTCAGCTTCAGTCAGGATGGACTTCAAAAACTACACCTCTCTAGCAGACGGAGGCTCTCGGCCTGAAATAGCAAACACATGCACTTAGAGTGGTGGGCCATGAAGTAAAGGGGGCTTCAGTCAAGTATATCTGGATAGAGGAATACAATGCCTGTGTGTCGTCTCTGGTAAGGACCAGGTGAACATTCAAACAAACACAAGGAGGCGAGCTCTGATCAGAGGAGCTTCAACGGTGCACTCCTTCATTCAGTGAACATTAACCCTCGTGTCTGACAGTGCAGGAGCGACAGAGTATGGGACTGGGACTAAAGCCCTTCAGAGCGGGATTCTGATCACTTATAAAACCATTACTACCTGCCTATGAGGCTGAGCCGCTGATCCAGAGTGAATGGAGATTCAGTCCATTAAATCCTGAAGATACTCTCTCCAGTCTGGCTCACTTTCTAAGAGCTCTGAGCTTGTTTCAGTCTCTCATTCAGGCTTCTGTGACTGCCTCTGAAAGCCAGAACGCTACAATCAGTACATTTAAGAGTCTGGATAGAAGAGATATTCTATCAGGGATCAAGTTTAACAACTTCAGCTGCATTCATGTGAGAGGCTGTACACTTTCCTCAGTATGTTTACATGCACAGAAAGGTCGAGCAACTGTTAACCCTTAAATTAGAGATTAAACTGAACCAAAGGTGATCAGCTTGATCAACAGGAACATGATTCTTTTTTCAGCTATACACTTAAAAAAAGATTATCTTGATAGGTTAGTTCTCCCCTTTATCAACACAATTGGTGTATCACTACAAAGCCTGATTAATCCTTCTACATCTTATGCTGCGTTCACACTGCACCCTACTTGTACTACCTCGGCGATCACTCTCCATTCAAAGTCAATGTACAGCTGCGATGGGGCGGGGCTAACCCTCCCACGATGCGACAGCCACTTTTCGCACTACTACATAGCTTGTCGCCCGATGTGAAAGTAAAAAAAAGTTGATTAATCAGCGGTGTGTGCGTGTGTGACGGCACCCTATAAAGACAGTTATTCATCTGGACTACAGAGGAACAATCCATGTCTGTGTGGGAAACATTAGTCAGTGAGGACATTAGTTCCGCCTAGATGGACCGCAGGAAACTCACAGATGCTGCTGCTGCTGCTGCAGGGCATCAACTGCAGTGTTTTGTGTTTGATAAGTGAATGAAAGGATACACCTGGAATAATGTCCGCGTATACATCCTATTATATGATATGATCGCGGTGAAACTCGAGCGGATGTGATGTCACCGAGCGAAGGCCAACGGCAGCGGTGACCAAAATGAGGTATTTATGGATGCGCGACACTACGTCAGTGGGTGACGCGAGTTTGGTAGCTGGGTTGCTTGCGGTGTGAACGCAGCATTACAATGATTGTGCATTTGTGAACAAGCTACACAGCTGATTACATGGGCAGTGCCAAGTGTGCCATGTCTCCCCTCTTTTCTTTTTAGGGACAATGGCACTCAAGTTCACTGCTGTCGGGGGATGCACTATGTTGGATTTTTTCCCATATCTAATATGCCGATATGTTTTGATTCATTATCTCAGATACTTAAACTGATATTTATCTATTTATATACATTTTTTACAGTATACTTCTGCAAATGAACACATGTGAAACATTCAACTCTTGCAAATATGAAATCCTTGATTTTTACATGTATTCAATGAGTGATGATTTGTGAAATTTGCCAATTTCCATATATGGCCAATATGTGTTGGCGATATATCAGCTGTAACTACCTGCAAAAACAGATTATAAGATATGGATACATCAACTTCATCTGTATCCAGAATCCACTTGACAATAACGAGATGAGGGTTTTGTGGATCATGTCTGCTAATACTTAACTTTTAGGCCGATATCGGCCGATACTGATGTCAAAACATGCATCTGTCCATTATTTTTAGCTCTTTACTTAAACATTATCCCTCCTGTTTCGGTCCTCGTGGTTCCTCACAAACATACAAGCACAGACAGCTAACTTATGCTGAGTGACATGAAGGCAACAACACACAGATGTAAATGCTCACAATGGCGCTGGGCACCACGGTGTAGTTACACTATAGCTTTGACGCAGAGGCTTAAACCAGGCTTTAGTCTGACCTAAAGAAATAAAATCTAACATGTCCCATGGATTTAAGTTGGACTCTCCGTGTTCGGCCTGCATGTAAACATACTGATGACCTCTGAGTGTAGTGTGTGAGTGTTTCCTTATTAAACCTTTTCATACTGGCTACAATAATTTAAACACGTGAAACTTCTTTTTTTATTTGGCCTTTAGGACCCCCACAGCGTCGAGGGAAAGTCTTCATGTTGGGTCCTTCAGTCACGGTCCTGGTGAAAAGTGTTGAGGTAAGTGTTTCTCCGTCCTGCTCGGGTTCATTACAGCTCTCCTCTTCCGTCCTGTGGGAGCCCAGTGAGACACACACCTGCTCTAGCTGATGGCCCAGGAGAGGACTCGGGAAAATATCCATGTGAGTTATCCAGCCGGTTGAAGAGAGTGTGGGTGAGTTAGATAGTCGGAGTGGAACTTCAACTACAGGGGGGCAAAGACTAACTCAGGTGCTGCAGCACAACAGGGTGGGGGCTGTGTGGGAAAGCGGTGTGGAGTTCAGTGTGCTGATCTGCAAACAAAGCTTCGTATTCTGTCTTTGAATGAGGAGGGAACGACCCCCACGTAGACCACCTCCGCCTCCATGCACGGCACTCAACGGCAAGGTTAACTGGAAACAAAAGAAACAGAAGAGAGGTGTTAAAACATATCTGTGTTTGTCACGGAGGATCATAGTGTGACCAGAATATTCCCAAAACCAGCACCCAGACGTTCAACTGTGAGCACGAACATCACCACAACCCAACAACCAGGCCCGTGTCTGCACAGGCTGTGCAGGGAGACACTTTGTAAAGAAACAAACACACATTCAGGGTTTGAGCTGTCTGCAGAGAGACGTCAGGGCAAAAGGAGGAAGAGGGTGGGAGGGGGTCATCAGTTGTACTGTGTAGTACTGTGGGATTCTTGTTGCCTCATTTTGGAGCCATTTGACCTGCAAGAGCTGAGGTTAGAGGTTAAAGGGTCATGGCAGGGGACACATGGTCAAAACTGATCACCACAACCATTCAGACATGAGGACCCTCCTGAAAATGAGATGCATCTCAAGAGGCTAACCTCTAATAAATCAGACGACAGGTCTGTGTTCATGAACCTGTCCTTAACTTTAGTTCTTACTTTAGTCCACTTGTCTCCTCTTACCTCCCTTCCTTTGCCCTCACACCCAACACAGCATCGTGTGGGTTTGCTGTTCATCATGAGACTGGGATCCACATTCAAGATTTCCTGCTGCTTAACAGAAGGATTTTTCTTGCCGCCATGATGGAGGGATTCATGATTGGCTATATGGATTCATGTTGGGTGTTGGATGTATATATTTGTATATAAATATTTTTATATTTTTATATGTATCTATGCATATATGTGTATCCATAAAATGAAGAGCTTTATGCTCTATTGTAAAGTGTCTTGAGAAAACACTTGTTATGAATTGGCTCTATACAAATAAAGATGGATTGATTGATTGACTGAAAACTGTTCAAGGAAGGATGTTACTTAGGACCTGGGGGGCAACTATTGGCCCTTCCCCTTAATCAATGCAGCCCACCAATGATTCAAACAAAACAAAACAAACTGGAAATATGAAGAAAACAAAACAAACTGCTAAATATAATTCATCACAAGTAACCAGCACCACATGACACACAAAGAAAGATATGTGACAAAATACTTCATGATTTTTAAAAGTAATTCAAGAACTTAATGAACCTTTTTTCATGGTGTTTAATTTAAAATATATTAAAGTTGATATCATTTTTGAAGCTTTGTATTTCATATTTCTTTGTTTATATATGTATTTTATTCCTCATTGAGAGTGCCCAACAATATGCAGAGTTAAGCCTTGAAAAAAACGTATGAGGCCCTCTTGGTAATCTAAGTTGAAAATCCCACCCTGCTTTAGAACAATATCTTTATTTCAGGTGGTTTTCACGGTGGTTGCTTTGTTCAAATTTAGCTGAAAACATGCTGATAACTTGCACATTTCCTTTGGATTGTTTTATGTTCACATGGGGATGTTTTAATAAGGGTTCAGTCCAGGCAGAGGTGTACCAGCGCTGATCTAAGTTGCACCAAAGGCCAGACCTGGACTTGGGTTATTACATCACAGCCAGCTGCGCTCTGCTGAACTAAGAGTCACACTGTGCATTATGGGAGGACCTACAAAACAATATAACAATATAATGATGATAATAGTTGAGTCAAGCGCTACCAAACTCTGTGCACAAAGAAAGGGGTGGTTTAACATTCCTGGGTGTCTACAGTGGACACCAGACTGCATGGTAACTCATTACAACATTACCCCAGTAGCAGTGTCCACAGAGAAACTGTCAGTGATGCAGAAAAGCAGAGAGCAGCTTTAAAAGAATAATTTCTCTTTCTAGACCAGAAGAACAGCCTAAGCGAGTGTAACAAACTACTTCAAGTCTGATGGGACACTTGTGCTGCCACATAGTGCCTTTTTATTTACTTTTTCCAACCAAGCTTATATCAGAAAGTCTTGTAAAATCAGCCCAATATCATATCCATCATCATCATTACTATCATCATCATCACTGAATCCTTATGTCACAAAGAGCTGCTCTAAAACCTTCACGCTCGCTCCACCACTGAGGGCCACAGAGGAGAAGAGTTAGACCACATGCTTAAATGTTAAACAGTTGTTTCCTCACGTTTCACTGAAATAATGAAGTAACTCTAAACATCATTATTAAGAAGTCCTTTATCATCTGCCCGGTGGCTGTAATGCAGTTATTGTTACTTCTGCTGCTGCTTATTTTACAGCTGAGTAAAAAGTTAAGTCGTACCCTGTGCGGTATGTGATGTTACTGTGTCGATTGTGTCTTCACACATGAACCACTCCAGGGGTCAGAGGCCACCTTTTTCAGGGAGGCTTGTCGTGGTTGTTTGTAGGGAAAGACAGATTGATTAGTGTGTTCACACAGTGCTGATTGAATTTAGAAGTCCACTACCTAGAGGAAAGTTTTTGGCACAGCTGCCCTACAATAACAGCACTGATAATTACCAAAATCATTTTGTTATGTTTCTGTAATGGTTACTACACCAGCATGTCGTAGCTCTTACACTGAAATGATATTTCTAATGCTAAAACATAAATACAGAAAAAACTACTGGATGGATTTACATTTTACCAGAGGTGTGGTTTGGCTGAAAGAAGAAGCCATTTAATTTTAGTGGTGATACAGATATGGGTCTGGATTTTTAAAAAATCCTGTAATTCCAAAAAATCCCAGAAGTGAACACTGAGCGGAATTGAAAAAAAAAAAAAATCTCGCTTTTTGCTGCTTTTCCATCACATTTTCACATCAACAGTTTTCTCATAACATTTACAGCATTTTGCAGTCTTTTTAAACTCAGAGTAACATGAGATTTTAGCTCCTCATGAAGAAACTGTTTCACTGCCACAGGAACCACAGCACTTCACAGCACACACTGCACTCAGTGTTACCGTGTGGACTCAGAAATGAATAGAGGAACAATCCTCATCAATATCATCCAGAGCCCAGTGCCAGTCCTGAAGACCAAAGTCCTCCAATCTGAAACAGGAGATTCATTTTGACAAGTGGCAAATGTGCATGAGACTGTGCATAAGGTCTATTCTTGTTAAAGGGATAAATTAATTGTGTCTTGCCTCACTCCAGATTGACTCCAGGTCAGTCAAAAAGGATTTGAAGATCTTTGTGTTCTGACTTTATTTACGCTGTCACAATGTCCCAACTTCACTGGAACTGAGTTCTGCACATTTCTGCCTCTTAAAGTGCGTTCACACCGCAAGCTACCCAGCTACCAAAGTCGCGCCGCCCACAGATGTAGCGTCGCGCGTCCATAAATACCTGTTTGGTTGCCGTTGGCGTTGGCCGTCGGTCGGTGATGTCACGTCCGCTCGAGTTTTACCGCGATCATATCATATATCACATAATAGGATGTATAAGCGGACATTATTCCAGCTGTGTCCTTTTCACTCACTTATCAGACACAAAACTCTGCAGCTGATGATGCAGCAGCATCCTCATCCTCTACCACGGTCCGTCTGCAAATGTCCTCACTGAGATTAGTTCCGCCTAGAAGGAAGTCATCCGCCCTGTAGTCTGGATGAATAACTGCACCGTCACACGTACACACACTGCTGATTGGCTGATGCCACACAGCCACACACGACATCGCTGAATAGATCAACTTTTTTTTAACTTTGACATTGCGCGACGAGTGAAGTGGTCGTCTTGTCGCCGGCTGTCGCATCGCGGGAGGTTTAGCCCCGCCCCATCGCGGCTGTACATTGACTTTGAATGGAGACTGATCGCCGAGGTAGTACAGGTAGTGTCCGGTGTGAACGCACCTTTAAAGTGTTATTGCCCTAATAAAGCTGTGAAAATGTTGGCACTCTGATACTTTTCAATGCCACATTTTTAAAAATTAAATCACAACAGCTACATCACCCTTACTTAAAATACAATAGTATTATTCTAGTCCTATTTTTAAAACAAAAGTCATCTCAAACAGAGAGAGGGAAAAATGTTAAAGGTGCATTTTGATGTGTCTGTTTTGCACTCCATCACTCTGATAACTACGTTTTACTGTTTCCCTTATTTTTTACTATTTAACCAATGTTCAAGTTAGTAGTGGGTAGTCTGCCTGTTTAGTTTGTATCAGTCTAATCTTAATGCACATGGTTAATCCTCACAGACAGTCCGACACACTCTCTTGTTCCTGTGTTACCTGCTCTTGCTGGTGGGGAGCTGTCGACTGGGCCTCCTCATGGACTGGCTGGGCTGGACCTTCATGGAGGCTCGGGGTGAGGAGCGTGCAAACTGCTCTGCTGGCGGAGGCTTCTTTGGGATCTTCTTGACCAGCCGGCTCACCCACTTCTGCTGCTCCTCCTGCGACACAGCCAGCAGCAGCAGATTCTTGGCCACGGACACGTCATAGTTCACTGATGGTGGGAGAGAAATGTGACATCTTTAGCTCTGAGGAAGATTTTGAATATTCTAAAAACTTAGCTCCATTTTTAAATATTTATAGATCTCAAATGACTTACAGCCATATCCTTTAAAATAGCATTATTTCAGCCTACTCAATAAAAACATCACCTGTCACACCACTAGTATGAACCCAGTTGATTCTCCTACCCTGAACTTTATGACTTTGTCCGCTATCTTAGCACCTGTGTGTAGGCTCACAGGTTATCAGGCCAAAGAGTCGACCTTGGCTATAATCAGAAGGGTTATGTGAGAGGTTAGCTGGCTTGTAGTCAGAAAATAGGAAAAAAGAAATAATGATAGTAGACTAATTCCTACATGTAAAGACAAGGACAATACAGGCTAGCTATCCTTCAAATGGAACTTCTTAACATGTCAGGATAAATGGTCTAACTGACCTGTCCAAACACAGGCCAGCTTTATATGCAGACTTTTTTTCATTCTGATTAAAATCATTCTGATTGACGATCTCAGGTGAACTGTTGACATGTGACGTGGTCTATTCCAATCTGGTGTTTACATGTGCCACAACATTTAATCAGGGCAGGTGTTTTACAGACATGTGATATACGCAGATCTATTTAAACATCATATAATTTATCAAAGATGGCTGTAAGTAGGTGTTTTACTGAATTATTTGAGGGTTGTGCTGTTTAGCCTTATAATAGCCAGCCTTCAGAGTTTTCCAGCGGTTCCTTATTTGTTCAACGTTTTGGTCTATCCCGGCTTCACTGAGTTTTTTGTGGACTTTTTAAAATAGTTCAGTATTTCTTGTTTTCCTACAGTCTAAACGTGCGATAATGTTTAGTTCTTTGAGAGTTTGTATTAAATACAAACTCTCCGACGCAGACCAGTGCTGTGTGCTCTGTTTGGAAGCCGCCATGTTTCCAAGTGAGTAAACATCACTGCTCGTTTACGTCGAGACTGAGCATGTGCAGACAGCAGCCAGCCTGACAACTTTCCGATTCACCGTTTACATGACAGGATTTTACTTTAATCAGTTTGGGAAAAGAAATATACTACCCCTGTGCAACTGAATGAAATTCCAATCAGACTTGGCCTGTTCATTCTGATTGAGGTGTTTATATGGAGCATTTTTATTCGGTTTGGGCTTCTAACCCGATTCTAATCAGGATATTAGGCTCAATGTAAACCTGGCTACTGTTGCGTGCTGAAGCAGCTTCAATGTAGGAATATGTGAGGATGGATGATTAAATTCAGTTAAAAATACAGCCAAAGTCAGGCCAGAGTTACCACATCCCACTAAGAATATTGTCCTTTTTGAAACTGCACCCACACTTTTCTACAAATAAAAACTAGATTAAAATGGTTAATTCAATCAAACCAAACATCATCTTGTATCAAAGTAGAGACAAGTTAGGAATATATCCAATCACAGCTACTTTGGTTGTGTGGTGGTGGGATAAGTTGTGGAGTGATCCAATCAGAGCTGCTCTCTTTATGAATTGATGTATTCATGTAGAGCAGGTTCACTGTTTGTTGTCAGTTCTAGTATTGTAACTGAGATGCTCTGCCAGGTAGCCTAAATAAAGGTGACTGCACTTCACACAAAAGGAACATTTGTTTCTGTTATTTTATCCAAAAATTGAAATTCAAGGAAACATAAAAACGCCTTAAACTTTGCTCTTTATATTTTAGTCAACTAAGTTTACGACAGATATCATCGACTAAAATATTGTGAAATTTCATCAACTAAAACTAGACTAATATTAAAACAATATGAGGACTTAATTAGTCTGGTCATATTTTGGATTTTACAAGCATGCTGAAGAACATCACCCTGTCTGCAGATAAAGGACTTCATTTGTGTGTATAAGTGCTTTTTGAATATTTTGAGCTCATTGCAACAATACCACGATGATAATGTCAGCTGTGATCATTTTGGTCACAATAACCGTGACATTAAGTCTGCACACTGCTACATCCCAACAGGAATGTGCCAAAATCCCTTACAACTGGAAGCTGGTGTTCAGGTTAGGGCTGAATGATTTGAGAAAATAATCTAATTGCGATTTTTTACCCCAATATTGCCATTTACTCTGCAATTGTTTTAATGTTCCTCATCTTATGTATTCTTAAACAAACATAAGCAGCAGATCAATTTATAGTATAACCAGTTTGACATTAAATTAATCTAAGGATAAAAGATTTCAGAAAAAGTGGAGAAGTGAAGAACAGAAGCAAAATAGGTATGAAATTGTAAAAACTGGGTAAAAAAAAATGGTACGAAAGCAAAAAGTTAATAGATGCAAAATAGGTATAAAATTGCAAAAAAAAAAAGGCAAAAAATTCAAAGTGGGTTAGGGTTAAATTGGAAAAATGATAAGGAAAATTAATTACAGCAGCAAAATTGGGATTAAATTTCAAAAACCATGTAAAAATTCCAAACATGGTCTGACAGTGGCCAAAAAAAAAAGATGAATGGGACAGGTACATCAGCATCCTACCCTTGCATGGAGCGATGATCTCCTCCTTCTTGTCCATGTGGTCCTTGTGGCACTTGATGTGGCAGCGCCGACACTCCAGGGCAGGCGGGGGCTTGAACATGTTCCACAGCGGTTTGGTGCACGCCTCGCAGTTTGTGGGGAAGTGACAGAGGGTGGAGATGAACTCGTGCCCCTTGTGGCAGATGTAGCTGGACTTCTCTCCCATTGCCAGAGCGTCGGGGAACTCCTGCTCCTTCTTGCTCTCGCCTTCACTGGCATAAAGAATCTGAAAGGTGGAAAAGAGTGAGAACAACGTTTGTGACATTCAAAAGAAAAAAGCACAATCCAGCTGTTCAGATGATGAGACAAACCTGGAATATCCTGGGGATCTCTTTGGCGTCAGCTCGGTACACATCTGTTTGAGTGACAGGCCTCACGTGGAAGAGTTTACTGTGGAGACAGGAAGTGACATTAATCCAATCTTTTTCATAGATTAATAGACAATCTTCACCAATATTATTCTAAAAAGAATTATGAACTCACTCTATATCCAACACCATGTAGGGAATGGACTGCTCTCTGTCCTGCTCGCTGTTGTAGAAAAGAATCGTCTTGCTGCTCACTACAACATACTGAAGAGGAAAACCCAACGTGGTAAGAATTCGTAAACCAAGACAGCTGGCCACACACAATCACAGCAGATTCCTTTTTTAAATACCTTTTTCTCCCATCCAAACTTCTTGGTGTTGTTCCTGACAGGAAGAGAGAGCCAGCCCTCCAGCCGAGTTTCTACAGGGAAGAAGAGATGTGAAAGTGAATGAATAAAACATCACATCACTGAGCGGAGAGATCCAGTGAAGACCGAAAAGGATCGTAAACAGGGCATCGTTTACAATAGTTACAAGGAGAGGGTTTTTCATTCATATTTGTAACTATTATTTTTCTAGATTATAGGTCAGTTAAGATGATGATTATAGGTTGTGGAAACTTTTGTAAAGTCATATTAGAAATATCACGTTTCTCTCTTTTTGTCCCCAAAACCCACCCGTAGACAACAGGGTGGATCACTATGTCAGCCTCCACAGAGAGAAGACCCGGGGTACACAGATAGAAATTTCCCTTCTAGGATTAATAAAGTATTTTTCATTCATAAAAAGCTTTTACTAACTTAATAAAAAGATGACCAGACTTCACATATAAACAAAAACATTGTATCCTATATTCACCGTTACTGTTTGGCTAAATGCTTCCTACTTCTAAAAACTTCACCTTTAAGTCAAAGAAAAAATTCAAAGATTTCAAGCTGACCGAAAGGGTGTAGGCAGAGCCAAAGCTTATTTAAAGGGATAGTTCAGTATTTATGAAGTGTATGTGCTCCATGTGGCCACTGAGTACATTAGATACAGTAGAAAGTTCTCTCCTCTCCCTCAGTAAGACAGACTGTAAGAGTCTGTGACGAAGAAATAGACGCTAACAGGAAGTACCGTAACAAATACAAGGGGTATTTTCTCTGCCTACAAGAACTCAAATCAAAAGATAATACCACAGTTTAAGAGTATGCTACTTATGAGTGTTTTAAGTGCATTAACATTTCGGATATAAAGTTTATCTGGACCTAAGCCAACACACGTCATATATTCCTATATTCACTCTCAGCTGTTGCAAATAGAACAAGCTAGCGGCTTTAGACGCCAGTTGTAGACTGTAGCCCTGCTCCCAACACACATACACACTTTGCAGCGCCCATTTCTCAGTTGTACCTTACATTTTCTACATTTAATCAGATTGCTGTTCATGCCTCTTCCACCCCAGAGGTGTGATTTAAAAGATGTGCAGTCTAAGGTTTTAGCAAATGTATGAATATCAGACATTCTCTGACAATCTTAGAAATTATGACTAATTTATCATAGAATAGCACAACGACACAGACAGATTCCAGCGACACATAACCAACTGAAGTTACAACATTTGTGTGGAAAATTCTCAGGTTAATCTAGCCTTTTAAAAAACAAGATTAAAGGTTAACCCTTAAAATTGGAACTAACTCTCCAGCATGAACACTGTCTGCTAGCTATCTGTTTACTCTGGCTTTATTTAGTGTCCTACTATTACATATTATTTTTTAATCTACTCGTATTCATGGCTAAGTGTGCTTTACTTACTAAGTACATTTTTACCTCTCTTTCTGTTTGATTTTTGTTCATTAACAATGTCAAATGAAGGTAAATAATTTTCCAGAACAATTCAAGCTTTTCAAGGACATTTGACTTTTTCCTTATTTTTCATATGTTTTACATGACTGTAAAGTTGCTTGATCATTTTCCAGGACGTGTGGAAGCCTGATTTATCTCTGGAAATAGTTGTCAATTAACTTGAGTGAAACCAGGCCTTAAAAACACTTGACAAAACAGCACATGTGAAGTGTGTCAGTGGTGACAGTAGCTGTTAGCTCTGACCTGTGTAGGCATCATCAGCATCAAACTCCGGCCCACTCCCACCACTGGCAGAGTCCATGGACTGAACGCTGAGCGTCTGCAGGTGGTTCCTCAGCTGCTCAATGTCACAGTCCTTACTGTCCAGAGCCATCTGCAGCTCGATACGCATCTGACTCTCATCCGCCAGTTGCTAATAACAAAAAGAAGAGGATCAAATGTGAACGATTGGACACACGAACAGAGAAACTCTGCTGCTGTTTTACTCACCGCCTGCATCTCGTTGATCTCTCTCTGGTACTTGATGATGGTGCTGTTGAGCTTCTCCTTCTCTGACCTCAGCTCCAGCTGCAGCTTCCTGTTCTCCTTCTCCTTGCGTCTCACCTTACCATGGCGACTGCCTCTGCCACAGACCTCCCTCCTGTTCATGATCTCTGCCAACTTATTGACGGCCTGTAGATGAACAAAGTTTACATGTTAGCTTTTTTCAGAGCTGCTGGTTTTATAAAGAAAACGTCAGAAACTAATAGAAAATAAATTAAATTCCACCTTGAAATTAAACCCTCTGAATCCCAAGCAGTATCTTTTTTTTGGCTTCTGTCACATTGTACTTTCTGTGGTTTCATTTTTCTCTGCAACATGAAGTCCAGCACCTCTAGAGATCAACAACAACCATGGCTATTGGCTGATGTAACTCAAGTATGTCTTCACACACAGTGACAAAATTTAAAAGCTAATAACCTTTAAAAAATAAAAAGATAGCGTAAATGAACATTGAAATTGTTTAAATTTGTATTAATATTAATAATATTAACACTGACCCTCATTTAAAACAATGAAATCTGTTTACTGCCAGCTAATAAATAAAAACAGTAAGGAGAGCATGAGCAACAGATGACACTGTCAAGACAATAAAACATGAAACAAAATAACGTAATTTTTAATCTCATCAACTTTTTTCCGCTTTTTGTCTCTGTTCATTTCATATTATTTACTTTTACATAAATATTAATGGTACATGAATGTCTGTGCAAGTCTTTTTTTCCTTCTGTACTCCTTAAAGTCTAAGCAGATGAGATGAGATGCTTCATCACTGTTTGTATTCTTATTTAAGGCTCTCAGAGGCTAATGTAGGTAAGAACGAGGAGGGCACACTTATTCCAAGTGCTGCCTTTGTCTTTTTGGATCGTACCTGCCTAAAATCATCGCCTCTTGAGGAAACAAACTGACCTGTGTCTTCAGCGTCCTCTCCCACAGCAGCTGCTTCTCAAACATCCCCTTCATCTGGCTGATCTGCTGCTCCACATCCTTCGACTTCTCAGATTCTGACGAACGAAAACAGACAGAATTTTAAACTTCAAACCTGAAAACATTTTGGTAATGCAGCTTCATGACTTCTCTGAATCATCACTGTTACCTTCAACAGCTTCCTTCAGTTTGTTGTTCAGCTCCTCCTTCTCATTGGCCAGGTTAGCCACGTCACTGGTCAGCGTTCTGTTGGCCTCCTCCAGCTGGATGAGAAAGACTTCAGCTTTACTGAACTGTGACAAACGGCCCTCTAACCTGTCTGCAACCTGTTTCTCTTCTGACAGTCTCCACCCTCAGACGCTTTCTTCTCTGAAAATGAGAACAAACTCCATGTAGAACAAGCAGTCCGTCTGACTCACCGAGCTGATGGTGATGTCCTTCTCGTTCAGCTCCTGACGATGGCGAGCCATCATCTCCTTCAGCTCCAGCTCCTTCATGACCTTCTCCTTCTCCAGGTCTGAGTACTGCTCCTCTGCAATGGAGCGAGCGAGCTGCTCGGAGTCCGCCTTTGTCAGCGTGATCTCCAGCTGAGCCGCCAGTGAATCTCTGAGAGGACATAAAATGATACATAAATAAAATCAAATGAAGGATAAAGTGTTAGTTTTGTTGACGAGTTATTTTAAGCTAGACAGTAACTAATAAAAACAAGTGCACATGGACAAAATTTGAATCTACAAATAAAAACAAGACAAATATGTTCAATCCAATCAGACCTAATTTCATCATGTAGAAAGAAGAGACAAGTTAGGAATATATCCAATCACAGCTACTTTGGTTGTGTGGACAGGTTGGATGAGTTCAGAGGGACATCCAATCACAGCTGCCTTAGCCTGGTGGTGGTGGGATAAGCTGTGGAGCGATCCAATCAGAGCTGCTCTCTTGATGAATTGATATATTCATGTAGAGCAGGTTCACTGTTTGTTGTCAGCTCTGGTATTGTAACTGAGATGCTCTGCCAGGTAGACTGAATAAAGGTGACTGCATTTCACACTAAAGTCCAATTTTTCTCTGTTCATTTATACATTCAAACTTCAGCAGCATTCAATTAAGGATTATTAGAAGTTTTTTTATTTTATCCAAGTATAAACATGACTTTAGAAATTCAAGGAAACATAAAAATGCCTTACACTTCACACTTATACTTTAGTTGACTAAATTTACTGGAGATTTTGTCAATTAAAATGTTGAAGTGTTAATTACTAAAACTACACTAGCATTAAAACAATTGAGGTGAAATAAGAGGGGGTCTTTTTGTATGGGAGGCCCCTTGAGAAATAAATCATACTTGCTTTTACATTCACCATCAAACTCTCACACATACACTGGTCTCTTACATTTACCATCAAACTCTCTCACACTCACTATCAAACTCTCTTACACTCACTATCAAACTCTCTTACACTCACTATCAAACTCAACCTCTCTTACATTTACTGTCATACTCTCACACACACACTAGTATACTCTGTCACATTCACAATCAAACTCTCTTACATTTACTATTAAACCCTCTTACATTTACTATCAAACCCTCTTACATTTACTATTAAACCCTCTTACATTTACTATCAAACTCTCTTACATTTACTATTAAACTCTCTTACATTTACTATCAAACTCTCTTACATTAACTATCAAACCCTCACACACACACAAGTATACTCTCTTACATTTACTATCAAACCCTCTTACATTAACTATCAAACCCTCACACACACACTAGTATACTCTCTTACATTTACTATCAAACTCTCTCACACACACTAGTATACTCTCTTACATTTACTATCAAACTCTCTCACATTTACTATTAAACTCTCTTACATTTACTATCAAACTCTCTCACACACACTAGTATACTCTCTTACATTTACTATCAAACTCTCACACACACACTAGTATAATCTCTTACATTTACTATCAAGTCAGATAGAATAATAGTATGTGTGAATGAGAATATATGTGTGTGTAAGAGAGTATATATGTGTGTGTAAGAGAGTTTGCTTGAAACGGAAATGAGTTTGATTGAAACGGAAGTACCGTTAAGATCTCCTCGATTGGTTATCTTTTTTGATATACATGGGGGAGGCGCAATTTAACCTGCATGATCATGATAGAAATGACAGTATGGTGGACAGAGAGCAACTCAATGAAGCCATCGGCCTCCTTAGTAACATTTTAAATTCTTCACCCGTCACAGCAGTGTCAGACACGGTACAACAACGGCAACAGCCGTCCACGGTCACATCCAATACGGGCTCAGAAGAGGAAATGTGTGATGTTACGAGTGTAGTAACCGAAGAACTACATTACCCGGCATGCAATACGAGTTGGGAGCAGTCGATACTCAGTTATTGGTATTGGTAAAAAACAACTGCAAAAAAGTGCCAGTGTGGGCGATAGTACAAAGATATATTAATCAAAAGTATTTGGATAAAGTGTTCATTTTTACAGATGGCTCAAAAGATCCAGAAACAGGGCGTACAGGTTCAGCAGTTTTTATTCCAAAATATGAAAAAGCCATTAAAAAGAGGTTGTCAGATCATTTGTCAATATACACAGTAGAAATGATGGGGATAGTGTTAGCTTTGCAGTGGGTGGAGGATAACAGTCAACAAAATGTTGTAGTAGCAACAGACAGCATATCAGCACTTCAAAGTATTCAGTCAGGAAAATCATGCAGGCAAGATCTTTTATTGGAAATATTTCATCAACTTTATAGACTACATAACAATAAAATGGGTGTTTCTTTCCTTTGGGTTCCGGCACATGAAGGAGTTGAAGGAAATGAAGCAGCAGATATATTGGCCAAACAATCAATAAAAACCAGCACAGTAAATATCGAAATACCATTAAGTAAGGATGAAGTCAAATCTATCATAAGGAAACATATGTACAAAATATGGCAGGAAAATTGGGACATCACAGTCACAGGGAGACATTTATACAGCATACAACCACAAATTAAAAAGAGTGAAACAAGGGGCAGGAACAGAAGAGAAGAAATTATCATAACACGACTCAGGATAGGGCATACAGGGCTTAACCAAACATTAAATAAAATAGGGAAACATACGACAGGTCTATGCTCGGAGTGTTCACAGTTAGAAACAGTTCAGCATGTATTACTGGAGTGCAGTAAGTATAGGGAGGAGCGGAAAAAGGTGATACAAATGTTGCAGAGGGAAAAACAGGAGTTAACATTAGGTAGTATATTATGGAGCACATTGCAGGGAGAATTAGGTGTTTTGATGAATTATTTGAGGGAAACGGGGTTAGGTAATAGGATATAGTTTTTATTTTATTTATCTTTTGTTTTGTTTTTATTTTCTTTGTTTTTATTTTACTTTATTTATTTATTTATTTATTTATTTATTTATTTATTTATTTATTTTTATTTTTATTTTTTTCCTGACCATTTCTTGACTCACACTCCAGTCCAGTAGGTGGCGGTAAATGCACCTAATAGTTGGTTGCCAACCGCCAATAAAAAGAACGAAAGAAAGAAAGAAAGAGTTGGGAGCATGCGTGGGTACCTAGGGGTACGTCCCGGTAGATATCGCATGCAGGTAGCCGGAGACTGAGGTTTATAGAATGTTGTCAATAAAACAAGCAACGTAAACCAACACAGACGTCTCGTCTGCTGATTATAAGCCACAACACAAAATGTGGCGGCTTTCCAGAAACGCGGGGCAACGGGGCACCTCTACTTCTCTTGGAGCTAAAGCCAGCGTCAGCATGAACCAAGTCATGCGACTGAGATATCAGACCCAACGGTATTACGGAGGATGGGCTTCGAAGTCTAAAGAGAGGTGAGTTAGTACAGTAATTCCCCCAGAATAGTGTTTAAGCCAGGTGGCATGCACAGGATTTGGTGAGTGCACAAGTGTGTGTTCTTTTATGGAGAGCCAGCAGCCAACTGTGTTATTGAGGCGCTAACACATTAAATCAGTGCTAAACTGCTAGCACTGATTTGGCTTAAACACTATTCTGGGGAATTCACTGTACTAACTCACCTCTTTTTAGACTTTGAAGCCCATCCTCCGAAATACTGTTGGGTCTGATATCAAGGTCGCATGACTTGGTTTACGCTGACGCTGGCATTAGCTCCAGGCGAAGTAGAGGTGCCCCGTTTGCTCCCGTTTCTGAAAAGCCGCCGCATTTCCTCTTCTGAGCCCGTATCGGATGTGACTGTGGACGGCTGTTGCCGTTGTTGTACCGTGTCTGACACTGCTGTGACGGTTGAAGAATTTAAAATGTTACTAAGGAGGCCGATGGCTTCATTGAGTTGCTCTCTGTCCACCATACTGTCATTTCTATCATGATCATGCAGGTTAAATTGCGCCTCCCCCATGTATATCAAAAAAGATAACCAATCGGGAGGGGAGATCTTAACGGTACTTCCGTTTCAATCAAACTCATTTCCGTTTCAAGCAAACTCTTTTACACACACATATATACTCTCTTACACACACACATATATACTCTCTTACACACGCATATATAGTCTCTTACACACACATATATTCTCATTCACACATACGATTATTCTATCTGACTTGATAGTAAATGTAAGAGATTATACTAGTGTGTGTGTGAGAGTTTGATAGTAAATGTAAGAGAGTTTAATAGTAAATGTAAGAGAGTTTAATAGTAAATGTAAGAGGGTTTAATAGTAAATGTAAGAGGGTTTAATAGTAAATGTAAGAGAGTTTAATAGTAAATGTAAGAGAGTTTAATAGTAAATGTAAGAGAGTTTAATAGTAAATGTAAGAGGGTTTAATAGTAAATGTAAGAGAGTTTAATAGTAAATGTAAGAGAGTTTAATAGTAAATGTAAGAGAGTTTAATAGTAAATGTAAGAGAGTTTAATAGTAAATGTAAGAGAGTTTGATAGTAAATGTAAGAGAGTTTGATAGTGAGTGTGAGAGAGTTTGATGGTAAATGTAAGAGACTATACCAGTGTATGTGTGAGAGTTTGATGGTGAATGTAAAAGCAAGTATGATTTATTTCTCAAGGGGCCTCCCATATTTTTGTGTTGTGATGGGGCATAACACTGAACTAAAATGAACTTCTTCTGACTCCTTCTGAACACACTGAATCAGTCTGGCAGTGATGAGAGTTCAACATCTTCACTTACTGCTTGATTCCAAAAGTTTCACCAAAGACAAGTCATGTGCTTTTTAGACTTTGAAGGTCTTATGAGGAGAATCTATTCCCGGCGACATGAAGACTCTGCTACCCATGAGCACGCGCGGTGACTGTCGTAATGCTGCGTTCCAGTAACCTTGGAACTGGCATCATCTCCGACTTATCAGCGTTCCAGTTGAAGTTGGAAAAAAACATGCTGATCTACCAGGCTATTGTTAGCTGTTGTTAGCACACCCTGCGTTGTTGTTCACAAATATCACATGAAGAATGTGATTATCACTATGGCAGCATTCTTGTAAATATAAGTCTAACAATACGATGTATACAGCTGATCTAGAGCGACACACCCCAGTCAGAAGTGCAAATAAATTGATTATTACAGGAGCTAAATAACTGTTTACACTGGGGGCATCCATCTTCGATTGTCAACTCGGGGGTGGCGAGGTTTCATCGTGTTCCCAGTAGGAAATTCCGACTTTGGGGGACGTTCAAGTTGCAGTTTCCTACTCAGAAATTCCAACTTCTGACTCCAACTGGAACGCACCAAAAGATGTGACCAAAGCCAAAGCGAGTTTGTTGTGATGCTAATGAATGCAGCTCAGACCTTCCTCAGAACTCTGCATTGCTTTACAACTTCTTTTTTCAACAACTCACAGGATGCAAAGCGACGAGGTAATGTATCTCTTTCTAGTTAAGTAGTTTCTGCAGTTTCTGATGTGTGACAACAAGCAATTTTTGGAAAACTTAGTATCGTAGTTTTGTAGCCGGCTATATATCGCTACTTACAGCCCGGTGCTCTAAGACGTGTCCGAATAATAAAAATTTGCTCTAGTTTTAATTGTCTTGTTCCCGAAGTTTAGTATCCAGGCCAGTCCAGCCCTGTCTGACCCAACCACAAAGCTAAGGAATAGCATTTATAGATAACCTATTTTGATGCTATAAAACTCATCTTAAAGTGTGTATTTCGATCAGGCATATATCTAAAAGTGACACTTTTATGTAATAACTTAGAAACTCCTCATAGCATCTTTAAAGTGAAAACAGTATTGCTTTTTAAATTCTAATCACCTCTCCTCCTGTAGCTCCTGCAGAGACTGCTGGACTTCTTTGTAGAGTTTGTTCTTCTCCTCACACTCCTCCTTCAGCTCTCTGACCTGGGTCTTGTATAATGTCTGGAAAAACAATACACAACTAAGTTTTTGTTGCAGACAACAGCCCACACACTCATTTCAAATGCGTAAAACCAGAAAAACCAGACTTACAGAGAAATACTGTTCAGCTTCTAACTGGTCCTGCAGCTCCTTCATCTGCCCGTCTGTCTTGTCTTTCTCTGCAGCCACATATAAAATAATCATTACTCACCACCCTCACTATTTCAGGTAATGAAGCATATAGAATGAATTATAGAGAATGGCATTTAGACTGACTTGCGCAGCTCTTGGTTCTGTTTCTCCAGGCTGCGTTTGATGTCCAGCAGGTGATTTATCTCCTGCTTGAGTTGCTTCTCAGAGGTTCTCAGGGAGCTGAGCTGCTGGTTCTGGGCCTTCAAGTCGTTCTGGGTCAGGTTACGTTTCTGAGTCTCCTGCTCGATCTTCAGCGTCAGGTTCTTAACCTGAGAAAGTGAATTAAGCACAGAGGAGGAGGGAGAAAAGAGAGAGTTAGAGAATTCATTCTTAGAGGAGTAACATCAAATCAAGCCCCACCAGAAAAAAATCATCCGGAATACTGGAGTGAACATTTCCTTTGAAAAAAAATGGAAGGTTTATGAATGAAGGTCTGACAAGCAGGCTGTGTGGAGCAATTAGGGATGGAGGTAATGAATTTATTGTTGATACTGGCACACTTCAGTAACACCACTGTCAATTAGGGGTGGGAGAAAAAAATCGAGTTACATAAGTATTGGGATTCTTTGTTTGACAATTTTTAAATCGATTTTTTGTTCAAAAATCATTTTTTTCCCCCCAAATTTAAATGCTTCATTTTAGTCTGTGTTCATGAGCCACTTTTAAATGCAGTCCAGGCTTTTGAAGAGAGACTATAAGCAGCTGGTTAAAATATATTGCTGAATAAATCCTAAAAACTGACTCACTTGTGATGTGTATTTTTCCTGAAATAGTCTGTAGGCCTCATCATTATTCATCTTTTTCACTGGTGTTAAAAAAGCTAACTAAAGATTGCAAAAATCGTCAATATCGTAGAATCGCAATTTTAATTGAATCGGCACCTAAAAAAATGGTAAAAAATCGAATCGGGAGAAAAGTGAATCGTCCCAGCCCTAATAGATACACATATGAATACATACAAATACATGTAAATATATATAAACATATACTTGCATATACACCTCCATGCTTGGGCTGGGAAATATGATTTATAAATTCAGTCTGTAGGCATCATCATTGTTCATCTTTTTTGCTGGAGTTAAAAAAACTAACTAAAGATTGCAAAAATCTGCAATATTGTAGAATTGCAATATAAATCGAATCGGCACCTAAAACATCGCAAAAAATCGAATCAGGAGAAAAGCGTGCTAACGTCCCAGCCCTACTGTCAATACTTATCCATTATTTGATAGAAAGACAAGATCATAATTCTTTTTTATTTCAGCTTAAAACAGAAAAGTACAGGAAGAACATTGGTTGTGGCTCCATCCATCTGTCAACTGTACCCATTTTTAAGGTTTTTTGTCTTGATGCTGCTAGATTTTTTTAATTTAATTTTGTTAAGATATTTTAGTTTTTCTTTTAGTACATTATGTTAAATCTGCTCAGTCCTAGATATGAGCTGAACATCACTTCAGCTCAAGTGAGCTTTCCTGCGATCAGACTGGTGTTTGTTTCATAAATTTACTAAAAAATGTAACATGCTGTGTTTCCAGCACATTTACTCCATCAGGGTGTCACATTCAGACAAATTAAGTCAGTATACTCATTAATCTACAGAGAAAAATGAAGATGTGTGATCAGTTAATGCCTCCTCCCACACACACATATAATGAGTCTGTAAAAGCTCTGTCTTTTGAGACCCGTCTTGATCTAATAAGTGCAGAAGTTAGTTCATTGTATAACCTCATTTATGTCATAAAATATATGATGATTAAGTTTTGCTCTGCTATGTCACGCTGCCGATTAGAAAAGAGGCAGAGAGACATTAGTCCTTAATAAACAGCATGATCCTAATTTTTAGGCCATTGTTAAAACAACATTAAGTTTAAAAGGATTGACAAAACCTCCTGGTTCTTACAAAACTTCAAAACATTACAGTCCTACATCTATCTGCCTTTAAAGGAATACTCAGACGATTTTGGACGCACGCCCTTTCCCTATCATTGACAAAGTGAGACAAGCTCAAAAATACCTTTTTTGTGTCTCTGCGTCCAGTGGCTGGCTCCCAGCTGTTAGCATCGTAGTTAGCTTAGCTCAATGCCTGGAGGTCAATAGGAGTCAGAGCCGGACTGACGAAAGTGGACAAAATACTCCTTACAGTGGTCCAGGGGATGGCATATTAGCACGTGAAGTAAATCCGAATGGTTATAAAACATTTTAAAAGACGTGTTTTCTTTTCAATCCGTCAAAATAACATTTTGATACACACAGACCTGCGCATGCGCAGTGCTCTGCAGAAGGATATACTGGCGTCAGCAGTAGCAACCGGAAGAAGGAGCAGGAGCAAGTTTTTTAAACCAGTGACTCTTTTTGGTGAAAGGAAAAACATCATGCCTGTGTCAGTAAACTCTCGTTCAACTTCCTCATCCATCGTGGCTCTTGCAGCTGTTGCGAGGCTACATAAACATGGTTACGTCCAAGGGTCGCCTTCTTCCGGCTGCTACTGCTGTTCCACGAAACAATGCGTACGCGCAGGTCTGTGGTGGCATTTTTTTAAGCTTCTGCAATGTCACAAGATTTATTTCGATCAAGTGTCGCATGAATTCTTCACCTAGATCTTGTATTGATGATGGAGAGTCTGACCACTGTGCAAAGCCTTCTCCAGCACATTCCAAAGATTCTCAGTGGGGTTGAGGTCTGGACTCTGCGGTGGCCAATCCATGTGTGAAAATGATGTCTCATGCTCCCTGAACCACTCTTTCACAATCTGAGCCCAATGAATACTGGCATTGTCATCTTGGAATATGCCCGTGCCATTAGGGAAGAAAAAAATCCATTAATGACATAGCCTGGTCCTTCAGTATATTCAGATAGTCAGCTGGCCTCATTCTTTGGGCCATAATGTTTCTGAATCTCAAACTGACCAACTGAAGCAGCCCCAGATCATAGCACTGACCCCACAGGTTTGGACAGTAGGCACTAGGCATGATGGGTGCATCACTTCACCTGCCTTTCTTCTTTTTTTTTTAAGTTATTTTTTGGGGCTTTTTATGGCCTTTATTTGATAGGACAGCTGAAGATGACAGGGAAGCGGGTGAAGAGAGGGGGAATGACATGCAGCACAGGGCTGAGGCCGGGATTCGAACCTACAGCCGCTGCTGGGGGTTGCGGCCCCCGTACATGGGGCGAACGCTCTACCAGCTGAGCTAATGTCCGCCCCACCTGCCTCTCTTCTTACCCTGATCCTGCCATCACTCTGGAACAGGGTCAATCTGGACTCATCAGACCACATGACCTTCTTCCAGTTCTCCAAAGTCCAATCTTTGTGCTCCCTAGCAAACTGAAACTTACTAATCTTACTGATAAGTGGTTTTCTTAAGGCTACACAGCTGTTCAGTCCCAATCCCTTGAGTTCCCTTCACATCGTGTGTGTGGTAATGCTCTTACTTTCACTATTAAACACACCCTTGAGTTCTACTGTTGTTTTTCTTCAATTTGATTTGGCCAAATGTTTAAGTGATCATCGGTCACGATCATTCAGGATTTTTTTTCAATCACATTTCTTCCTCTACAACGATGGTTTCCAATATCCCCCCCCAGCTTGCAATAATGCATTGGACGGCTCTTAACCCAGTTTTAGTAGTATCTTCAATCTCCTTAGATGTTTTCTCTGCTTGATGCCAATGATTTGACCCTTCTTAAACAGACTAACTTCTTTCCATGATCACAGGATGTGTCTTTGACATGGTTTAAGAAATGAGAAGCTACTCATTGCATCAGCTGAGGTTAAATAACTTGTTGCTGAAAGATAATCGCCCATGCAGTAATTATCCAACAGGAGACTCGTCCCTATTTGCTTAGTTAAATCCAGGTGGCAACTTGTTTTTTGTTCAGGCAGTGTATTTGCTGGTTTAGATAAGGAGAAAAAAGCTTCACAAGTTTAAAAAAAACAGATATGTGTGAAAACATCCCCAACCACAGAGAGCCCCTCACCCTTCATGGACTCTGACTTGGCGTCCTCGATGGTCACTTTGATTTTGCTCTTGTCAGCCAGCAGCGCTCTGGTGGCCTTATGAGACGCCCCCTCCTGCTCCAGCTCCTGCTGCAGCACCTTCAGCTTGTAGGTCAAATCAATCTCCATGTTGCTCATCTCCTGTTCAGAGAAAAGAAACAAGAGGAGAAAGGCTCTGAGGACAAACTCTGAAACTTAAATCCAGAGCTGTAACAATGATGCAACAGCAAAGAGCAAAAAGCTCATGAGAGGAGAAAACTTCCCGGAAACACTTTATACACAAAACAAAGATGGGAAAAGGAAAATAACATCCAAATATCAGAAGTAAGCTGGGAAAATACAGTGAGTGTTACTGAAAATTACAAATTGAACATCTTGGAGGGCATTTGAGTGGCAGAGTATCTTCTGATACTTCATTACACCTCTACAGAAACTCCACCATCCAGGCTTTTCCAGCTGCTGGAGGAAGTGTGGATCACAGGAGGTCGATCGTTTTCATCTGTTTTGGGCCTGTCCCACAGTCAAAAGTTTTTCCAACCTCTATTAAAAGTGATGTATAAATCAATATCTAAATGAACAAAAGACCAATTTCCAAAGTTTTGACAAAGTTGAGTTTCACATTACATTTTTTCCCCTAAGATGAAAATAAGGGTAATATGATAACTAAAATTTAGCCTGGCTCCACCCCTTTGATTGGGGTGTGCTAATTTTTGCATCCTGATCTGAAGTTGAGAAAAATATTTTGTTCACTGTCACCGGCCCACATCTGGAGGAGTATTTGTAGTGTAGTATGACAGAGAAAATGTTGATTTTGAAGGAAAATACAGGTTTTCTGACTCAACTCATTTATGCTGATCACTGCATAATTGGGACACATTTAACTTTTAACAGGGAGCAACTCCTTTGGAATGTTTTTTTTTCATCATCAAATAAAAAAAAAATAAGAACTTGCTTGCAGTACTGAGCATCACTGCCCAAAAGCAATAACAAAAAATGGCTTCAGCCAGAAGCTGCAACTATAGACGACAGGTACAATGTCATCTATGAAATATATAATGGAACAAATCACCTTTTCATTGCAAAAAAAAATTAAGAATTGAGGGAAAATTGGAAAATCTTAATGCCTGTTTTTGTTTAATTCACGTTTATTTTACAGACACCTATCTGAAAGATGAATTCTTGTTTTAGAAGATAAGAGACACTCCATGTTTGGATGTTAAGTGTGATTTTGTGCGGTGGTGAATTTTCCCTTTTGTCTTTTTTTATTTTCCCTTTTCTTGCATTTAAATTTAAAAGAAAGAAAAGTACACTTCTACGTTCGGAAACAAAAAGAAGGTTCAGAACTTTTTCTGATAAGATCATTATGCTGGAGCCATTTCTATGGTTCATTTGTACCAGCAAAGATGAAAAACACATGACAGAGTTCTTAGATGCCAGCATTTAATTTGTGCCATAAATAAATATCAGCTCATGATATGCTATTTGCTAAAAGACTTATGTCTGTCAATGAGGTGATTATTTGCAGCCAGTGATAAACCTTTTGTTTGCCTAAATGTGTTTGCTGGCATCACGAGTTCTGTTCAACCTATACTTGCAAAAGCAACGTGTATTAAAGGAGAATGTCACTATAGGGCACAGAGAGAGCTCAGGCTGTACACAACAACCCGTTGTGTGGGGAAAAAATACAAATATGGAAACAATTTTGCAAATTCTGAGAGTAAAAGTAACAAAATATATCATCATTGGATATTTTTAAGAGCTACATGTAGTAGTGTGTGCCTCACAGCAAGAGGGTTGCTGGTTCGATCTCTGTGTCCGTAAGGGTCTTTCTGTGAGGAGTGTGCATGTTCTCTACGTACATGCACAAGGTTTTTCCAGACACACTGGCCTATTCTCACACACAGATCAATTTGTGACTCTTAATTGCCCTTAAGTGTAAGTGAGTGGTTTCTGTCATTGCCTAGCTCAGGTATGGGTGGTTGGAGGCATGGGGGGGAATATGTAACATTTTACCTCATAAACCGCTGTCCACCATTAATTATATTAAACAATATTTTAATATAGTTTAGATTGTTGGTCTAAGTTTTATTTTTAGCAAGAAATCAAAGAACTTACTGTGCTTTCATTTTTCCTCTATTTGTTTCGGCAGAATTAAAATATAAGATGAAGCATTAAAACAACATTTGGAATAAGAAAAATATTAAATGTTACTACTTTAAAAATCTAAATACTCATGGTGTTGTTTTACTTGAGATTTACTTAATTTCTTGTAAACTGGCTGAATTAGCATTAATGCAAAGTAAAGCAAATTCAGTTATGCAGAACTATTTGTGTTTGAGTTATTATACATGGATGTTGGTATAACACATTTTTATGGCGGCTATATAGTTTCTATTATTGGTCATTTATATAGTGCTCGACAAATTTATCAAACCACCACCCCAATGTTAGGACAGGCCACAGCTTCCCCAGATCAACAGCACTGGTAATTACTAGGGGTGTAACGAAATGGTCAACTCACGAAACAATACGAAATACGAAACAGGGCTCACGATACGAAATACTCACGATACGAAATAAAGATGAAGGAAAATCTGCAACAGTAGGAGGTTGTGCAAAAATCTCATTTTCTTTATTTTCTTCCTAATGCAGACAGACAAAAAATGTTGCTGCATCAGTACAAAATAAATGCTCTATGAAAAAAAAATTGTAGTTTTTTTCCCCTTATTCAGACTACAGTGCAAATACAAACATAAAATCTCAATACAAAGTGCTTTGTTGTTGTAACAATCAGGATAACTACATTCTTGAATGAAAAGGAAAACAAATAGCAGTCCTCAGAGCTGCAGTTTAGACCTATAAATGTCTGAACTGTGAACTATAATATTTAGCCTATAACAGTGCATATACTTCTGATCTTCAAGTATGATCAAATTCTGTCAACTCAACAGTAGATGCAAAAATCAAATTGTTTTTTATGCAGACTTAGACAAACATAGTGGAGCAGTTCTACAGTTTGTTATGTGTTCAATGTGGATTTTAATGTTTCCTATAAATTGACGGTCAGTGAATGGACCAGGAGGGCGGGGCGAGCGGGTCAGAGTTCAGAAGGGGAGAGATAGGCCCAATCCCAAACCGCCCCCTACACACTCTCCCTACCCACTACCCCTCCTTTTGCGCGTCCGCCATATTAATGGCTGTCCCATTCCACGGAGTGCGGAGGGAGAGTGGACTATTCAGCCCTTAAACAGCGAGTCTGCATCGATGCAGGCTTCCAACAACTTTGGCAGGAAATGCAACGTCTGAGTGGGAGAGGAAACAACATGAATGTAAGTATCGCATGTGTCCATATGTTCCCCACACCTCTGTCACACTGACAGAAAATCACATAAAGCGTGGTTTTAAAGTTTAAACGAAACAAACAAATCATGCTGACATTTGATATGATTGTGCAGCCCTGGCGTCATAAAATGTGAGCACAATTGGCAGCATTTATTCATTTCTTTGATTGGAATTGTCAGATGGTAATCGGATTGAAAGACATGTGGAATCGCTTAATTTATTTGAATTAGGCTATAACGCAACTCATGTCCTAGCGGGTCATAATCTTTGCCACAGTGTAACAGCCACACAGCCGCGTCTTTCTGTTGCCATGGCCACAAAGTTTTCCTTTTCCGCTGAAGTGAAGAGGGCCTCCCATTCCTGCCCGTCTTTTTTACATACCCTCCCCCTTCAGTGGAAGTGCCCTCCATATCTACGAGTGTGACTCAAATTTGGAGTGACACTCGTTAGTGAAGGGGTAGTGTGTAGGGGGCGGTTTGGGATTGGGCCTTAGTGTGTGTGTGTTTGCGCCATAGACTGTAAAAAACATGGACGCCATGTCGCTGGGCTCAAATTGAAGCCTCCACGAAAACTGCTCCCCCTGGTGACTGGCTGCAGTATAGGTCAAATTTCCGTCTCCCCCATTCATCTGGACGGGCCGTAGTGAAACTTCAAAAAATTATTTCACCCCGTATAAATATTTCTCCCATCTGTATGCTGTGGTGATATGAAAGTATTATTGGGCTGCGTGTTTTCCAAGTCCTCTTTTTTCTGAAAAGTTTCTTTTTTATAAGTTATTAGACTTTAAAAATAAACGCGGTTTACGGCAGCTTCACAATGATTGTGTACGGCGTATGCTGGGGAGTGTTGCGACCGTTTACGACAGCTGCGTCCGGATTATGGCCCAAATTCTCTACTGGCTGCACAATGGCGGCGCCCTGACGGGGGATATTTAGGCTTCAAATCCGTGACATGGTAGAAGGCGGAGCCACGCTATCCAGTTCTTATAATACATCCATGGTTTGCGAGAGGAGGGCGAGAGCCGTGCAGGAGGTGTAGAGATACTACTCACTGTTTTGTTCGGGAATTAAAATTGAAGTTGGCGTTGTCACAGCCCACAGTGACTGTTAAATAAAAGCAGGTATTCGCAAGCTGCAGGTGGTTGTTCTCGCCGCAGTATACGGCGAACTGTAGCGGCATATTTCGCACACGGTTGTTGTTTTGTCTGCAATCTTCTCACCGTTCTCTCGTCTTTTACATGGGAAGCCAAAATAGGTCCACACAACCGATTTATTTGACGAAGGAGCGTCAGCTAATTCCTCCGCTTCGTCCTCCTCCTTATTGCAGCTGGTGTTTTGCTACGGGAGGCGAGGAGGGTTTATTTCGTCCTTTTATTTCGAGCGTCTTTGATTTTTATTTCGAGCGTCTTTGATTTTTATTTCGCGAAATTTCGTGGCACGAAATTTCGTTTCACCCCTCGTAATTACAGTAGCAAAATCCTTTTCTATGTTTCTGTGA
This sequence comes from Scarus forsteni, assembly GCA_036419115.1. Lineage (NCBI taxonomy): Eukaryota > Metazoa > Chordata > Actinopteri > Labriformes > Labridae > Scarus > Scarus forsteni. The sequence continues at coordinate 3,895,359 of JAZDUH010000400.1, read as the reverse complement.
TAGCAAATACACCAGTATCTAGAATCTCTTGGGCAGAAATCAGATTTTTTAATGCTAAAAAATAAACGTATCCACGAATTTTCAAATGACTGTTTGACAAAAATCAAAAAAAAGGAAAAGAAAAACATTAGGTAATTATTGAGGGTATTAAAGGCTTTCCTGCTCAAAAGGTGTCCAATAAAACAAAGATTTTAAGTTTTAAACTCCTTGAAAGCATTTGTTTTCAAATTTGGATTAAATATTTGTAAAGCATTGATAATTTGTCCCAACAAGAGTATCTGATAATTCGTCACAATGCGGCCCCCAGACAGAAAAAAAAGAACTATGAAGGTTTCATAGTCCAAAATCCTAGATCATAGATTTGTCATGTTTGTGTCTCTGTAGTCTACACATACAGACCTGATCAAAATCTTAAGACCAGTTGAAAAATTGCTGGAATATGCATTTTGCACATTTGGATCTTAATGAGGTTTTAAATAGAGCTACAATATACAAAAGCAAGAAGGGAGAGTGTGACAAAAAGCACATTGAAAATGTAATTTATTAAAAACAACAAGTAAACTGAAATAGGCTGTTTATCAGCTGATCAAAAGTTTAAGACCACAGGCTATTAAAGCCAAAATCTGCTCAAAATTTATGCCCTCCTGATGGCTAAAGCTAAGAAGCTTTCTCTTCTTGAACGTGGTCGGATCGTCGAGCTGCATAAGCAAGGCCTCTTGCAGCGTGCCACTGCTGCTGAGGTTGGACGCAGTAAGACAGACATTCTAAATGTTTTGAAAGATCCTGAGCATTATGGGACAAAAAAGTCAAGTGGTAGACCCAAAAAAATTACACCTGCGCTGAGCCGGAGGATCCGATTGGCTGTCCGTCAAGACACAGGGTGGTCCTCGACCCAAATTAAGACCCTTACTGGTGCGGACTGCAGCGCAATAACCATCAGACGGCATCTGTGGGAAAAGGGTTTCAAAAACAGAAAACAAATTCAAAGACCCTGTCTCCTTCAACGCCACAAAACTGCCCGTTTAGACTTTGCCAGGGAGCATCAAACATGGGACATTGAAAGGTGGAAAAAAGTTTGATTCTCTGATGAGAAAAAATGTAACCTTGACGGTCCAGATGGCTTCAACGTTACTGTCCTGACAAGGAGATCCCACCTGAGAAGTTTTCTACCCGGCACAGTGGAGGGGGGTCCATCATGATCTGGGGTGCTTTTTCATTCAGTGGAACACTGGAGCTTCAGGTGGTGCAGGGTCATCAAACGGCAGCTGGTTACGTGCAGATGTTGCAGCGGGCATCCCTCATGACTGAGGGCCCTCGTCTGTGTGGTAACAGCTGGGTTTTTCAACAGGACAACGCTGCAGTTCACAATGCTCGCTTGACCAAGGACTTCTTCAGGGAGAATAACATCACTTTTTTTGGACCATCCTGCATGTTCCCCTGATTTAAATCCCATAGAGAACATTTGGGGATGGATGGCAAGGGAAGTTTATAAAAATGGCCATCAGTTCCAGACAGTTGATGCCCTTCATGAAGCCATCTTCACCACTTGGAGCAATGTTCCCAAAAGCTTCCTGGAAAAACTCCCATCAAGCATGCACAAACGACTTTTTGAAGTGATTAAGAAGAACGGTGGAGCTACTCATTACTGAGTTCTACTGAGAAAAACTTTTGTTCTGGTTTGGAGAGTTTTTTTGTAATTTTTTGAGCGATGGTCTTAAACTTTTGATCAGCTGATAAACAGCCTATTTCAGTTTACTTGTTTTCAATAAATTACTTGTTCAAAGTGCTTTTTGTCACTCTCCCACGTCTTGCTTTTGCATATTATATCTCTATTTAAAACCTTATTAAGGTCCAAATGTGCAAAATGCACATTCTAGCAATTTTTCTACTGGTCTTAAGATTTTGATCAGGTCTGTATAACATATTTAGATGAGGGGAACTTTGGACTTCATCAGCTTTTCCTTAATACTTTTTCTATTTATTTGCTTATTATGTGCTGCACTGACACAGGGGGCATGGAGCACAGCTTGGGCCTTAAGCTGAAGAATAAGTGCATCCCTACTGAAAGTTAAGAGATCACTAAAAGGACGATGTACCTTCTCCATGTCTGTGTATTTTTCCTGCAGTTGTCTCTTCTCACTCTCAGCCTTGGACAGAGTTTGTCTCTGCTGACGGGCCTCCTCCTCCAGGCCGGAAATCCGTCCTGTGACAAAATCAGTTATGTAGGAGACAGGTTTAAAACAAAATCACATCACTCTTCAACAAATCATCAGTGAAATACCACAAACACTCTGGCTTACTCTGATCTCACACACCAGGTCCTGGAGCAACATCTGTCCCACACCACCCTCCCAAAGCAGTAGCTGCTCCAACAGCCCCACACAAGAAACCACCTCCCTCATTACTGCATAAACTGCATCCACACATAAGTGAGGTCATGATAGACTGGTTATGTTTATATAAATGTAAATGTATGTAAGCAGAAGAAGATAAATGTCAAGACTGTCCTGTTGTCCATCTCTTTGACTTAAAGATGTTCATTTTTCTGGTTGAATGTTGGCTAATATTGGCTGACAGGTGGATTTCAGAAAGTCAAATCCCAAGAGTACCAGGGATTGGAATTACAGCTGTAGACATTTTTCAAACTTAAACTGATCCACCTTCACATTTCTGAACTTGACAATGTTCTGGCCCCTATGGTCCAAAAGTGATCGCTTTGTAACACAGAGAAAAAGTCTCACAACCACGCTGTAGGTATCTGCCCATTCTGCAGTGATTAAATGGTAATTTGGGGCGTTTTCTGGTGGGCATACGGAGTATACTCTTGGGCTGCGTTTACACGGGGCCGAATATGGTCAGATCAGACAAGTTTTCATTGTGTTTTAGCCTTGCGCTTAGATGGAAACTCTATGCGGATTGTCCAACAATAGTAACTTTTGAAAGAGGGCTCCAGAGTGGAAAGGTTTTAATACGCTCTCCATGCAGCGCTGTGTAAACCTGAATCAGAGCGTTTTAGGGTGAAACACTGACGTCATTGCACACACAGTACTCCTTCACATGAAGGAAAACTACCTTGTTCCTGGCACATACCAGGAACAACAACAGCTTCGGCTTTCTGCCCGGTAGCGTGTGTGCTGCTTACTGTGCTCGGTTTGTTATCCAGGCAAAACTATCCAGACAGATTTGTTGTCTGAACTGATTTGTTGCTCAGAAAAGAAACTCCTGCGTCTTTGTGTGTCCACTTGCCATTGTTTTTATGAAAAGTTTTTCTTCTTCATGTGTATTGTAGGGCTGTAAAGTCCAAGTGGACTGGTCGACTAATTGGTCGATGCGTGCTCAGTTGACCAAAATTCTGATTGGTCGACCAAATGTATCAATTTATTTTCTTCCCTTGCAGTTCATTTCATCAGGAGAAACGTATCAAGTGAAATGGGGGTATTTTCTGAGCACCCCCATCATGTCTCAGAACATGATGGGTCGATTGGTCAATTTTTGGTCGACAATTGCTGTGTTTTAGTCGACCAACAATTTCTTTGGTTGATTACAGCCCTAGTGTATTTTAGCAGTTGTCTGCTGTTTCTCTGCAGACCTACACTGCCATCTACTGAACTGGCATGCACACTACAGCGGTTTCATTCATCTCCAGCGTCTCCATCTGAATGCAGATCTACTGTGAAAACGCAAAGGAAAAATCTTTGCGTTTTTATGTCAGGAGTATCCGTGTAAACATGGCCTTGATCATGATCAATGTCCTCTAGTACAGTTTTTCAGTAACATAGAGGCAAGTATGTAAACAAAAACGCTCATGATGTCAACAGATGTACATACAAATACAGGTACAAATCACAAGTAAATCTCCAGCTTTACCTCTTTGTTTCTGTTAAACAAATTTTGAGTTTTTAAAGTTAAAAATCTTTTAATTTTAAAGAAATTAAACAAAAAAGAGCTATTTAAATAAAGGTTAAATTATAAGCCATTATAGAGCTGTAGTAGAAACAAATCCTGAGGCCCACCTGGACCGGTGTGCCCGCCAAACCATTTGAGAAGCACTCACGTCACCTGCAGTGAATGTTATTGCTGACATAACACTGTGCACACTTTCTTTGGGAAACTAAAGCAGCTGAAATAACTCAACTAACAACATCAGCATTTTTCTGTGTGCCTCCTGTGCACCATGTAGAGAACTAGAGTTGATTGTCATAACTGTGAGCAAATGTTTGCCTGCTGATTGAAGCTGGAAGAAGATACATGGGCAAATTAAAAAGTACCCAGGTGTTATTATAGAGTAATTAAACAATGGATATCTACCCAGTTATCAAAATACTCCAAGCTTCCTTGAGTGTCCCGGATGTAGGAGGTCTTATTAACATGCTCTGGTGCTGAACTGTGTTCTCAATTTTTTATTCAGCACCTTCACACCGAACAGCTGAGGAGATCATTCTTCTGCAGGTTTGATTTATTATGATCTTCTCATTACTGACAGGATCATTTTGACTTAACTGTAGTGACTATCATAAAATTGTGTCTTCCAAAGGCTCCTATTATATTCTGCTCACCTGAAGCGTCTTCATCATGAAGCTGCTGACAGTTTTTCTGATTCTTGGTGTCATAATGGCTCTGACCTCAGCAGCTTCTGGTAAGCATTGACCTTTTGTGGCAAAATCAATGAACCAAACTGCAAAATGTGAGATTTAGTGATTTAGCTTGAGTTTAATGCATCATTAAATAAATGTTTAAATTCCTCAATAGAAATATCTTTAATTATTTCTTTAAAAGAACTTTGCAGCTCCATAGTCTCAATCTTGACATAAAATTTGATGTTTTCCTTGTTTCTTATACTCAAACATCAATTTGTCAAAGGCTCTGGACACCTTGAAGGTTTTAAAAGAGTGCTGTAGAAATGACCCTTAAACACATTAATAAACCAGCATGTAGGGGTTACATGCCCAAGTAAGAACATGATACGGACACTTGATACAGTTATAGCTACTTCTTTACCCCAAAACCAGTGAAGTTGGCACGTTGTGTAAATCTTAAATAAAAAAAGAATACAATGATTTGCAAATCCCTTTAAACTTATATTCAATTGAATACACTGCAAAGACAAGATATTTAATGTTCGAACTGAGAAACTTTATTTTCTTTTGCAAATAATTATCAACTTAGAATTTATGGCAGCAACACATTGCAAAAAAGTTGGCACAGGGGCATTTTTACCACTGTGTTACATCGCCTTTCCTTTAACAACACTCAGTAAACGTTTGTGAACTGAGGAGACCAATTTTTGAAGCTTTTAGGGTGGAATTCTTTCCCATTCTTGCTTGATGTACAGCTTAAGTTGTTCAACAGTCTGGGGTCATCGTTGTTGTATTTTACGCTTCATAATGCACCACACATTTTCAATGGGCGACAGGTCTGGACTACAGGCAGGCCAGTCTAGTACCTGCACTCTTTTACTACGAAGCCACGCTGTTGTAACACGTGCAGAATGTGGCTTGGCATTGTCTTGCTGAAATAAGCAGGGGCGTCCATGAAAAAGACGTTGCTAGGATGGCAACATATGTTGCTCCAAAACCTGTTTGTACCTTTCAGCATTAATGGTGCCTTCACAGATGTGTAAGTTACCCATGCCTTGGGCACTAATACACCCCCATACCATCACAGATGCTGGCTTTTGAACTTTGCGCCTATAACAGTCCGGATAGTTCTTTTCCTCTTTGATCCAGAGGACACGACGACCACAGTTTCCTAAAACAATTTGAAATGTGGACTCGTCAGACCACAGAACACTTTTCCACTTTGCATCAGTCCATCTTAGATGAGCTCGGGTCCAGAGAGGCCAGCGGCGTTTCTGGGTGTTGTTGATAAATGGCTTTGGCTTTGCATAGTAGAGTTTTAACTTGCACTTACAGATGTAGCCACGAACTGTAGCCACGAACTGTAGTTACTGACAGTGGTTTTCTGAAGTGTTCCTGAGCCCATGTGGTGATATTCTTTACACAGTGATGCCGGTTTTTGATGCAGTACCGCCTGAGGGATCGAAAGTCACCGGCAGTCAATGTTGGTTTTCGGCCTTGCTGCTTACGTGCAGTAATTTTTCCAGATTCTCTGAACCTTTTGATGATATTACGGACCGTAGATGAGGAAATCCCTAAATTCCTTGCAATAGCTCGTTGAGAAATGTTGTTCTTAAACTGTTGGACAATTTGTTTACGCATTTGTTCAAAAAGTGGTGACCCTCGCCCCATCCTTGTTTGTGAATGACTGAGCATTTCAGGGAAGCTGCTTTCATACCCAATCATAGCACCCACCTGTTCCCAATTAGCCTGTTCACCTGTGGGATGTTCCAAATAAGTGTTTGATGAGCATTCCTCAACTTTCTCAGTCTTTTTTGCCACTTGTGCCAGCTTTTTTGGAACATGTTGCAGGCATCAAATTCCAAATGAGCTGATATTTGCAAAAAATAACAAAGTTTACCAGTTTGAACGTTAAATATCTTGTCTTTGCTGTGTATTCAATTGATTATAAGTTGAAAGGGAATTTCAAATCATTGTATTCTGTTTTTATTTACGAGTTCCACAACGTGCCAACTTCACTGGTTTTGGGGTTTGTATTTACTCTGCTGCTAAGAATGCACCACATAAGATGGGTGAGTTCTCTATTAGACAATTTTTTTTTTTTTTTTTACTTATTGTTATTTTGACATTGTAATGTTTTGGGTTTTTATGATTTTAAGTATGCACCGTAGGATGTACCTGGTTTAGCTGCAAGAGTTACATTTATTTCAATTTAATGAAAATGTACTCCAAGTTTAAACAAATGTTGGTTATTTTAATAAACCACAAGTAACAAAGGCATTGAAATTTCTCACATTTTGTACCGAAAAAGTATCAAACCTTGACAGAAATGTACTGAACCGAACTGTGAATATATATCTATATGTACCCCTAATATATATTTATATATATGTGTATATATATCTATATATATATATATATATATATATATATATATATATATATATATATATATATATATATATATATATATATATATATATATATATATATATATATATATATATATATATATATATATATATATATATATATATATATATATATATATATACACTCAACAAAAAAATATAAACGCAAACACTTTTGTTTTTTTGCTCCCATTTTTCATGAGATGGACTTAAAGATCTAAAATTCATTCCAGATACACAATATTACCATTTATCTCAAACATTGTTCACAAATCTGTCTAAATGTGTGATAGTGAGCACTTCTGCTTTGCTGAGATAATCCATCCCACCTCACAGGTGTGCCACATCAAGATGCTCATCAGACACCATGATTAGTGCACAGGTGTGCCTTAGACTGTCCACAATAAAAGGCCACCCTGAAATGTGCATTTTTTTGCTTTATTGGGGGTCTGGGGACTCAGAACCAGTCAGTATCTGGTGTGACCACCATTTGCCTCATGCAGTGCAACACATCTTCTTCGCATAGAGTTTATCAGATTGTCAATTGTGGCCTGTGGAATGTTGGTCCACTCCTCTTCAATGGCTGTGCAAAGTTGCTGGATATTATTGGGAACTGGTACACGCTGTCGTGCGTGAGCATTTGCCCACTCAAGTCTGTTACGGCGGTGATCTGGAGTCAGGTTAAGACCCCGATGAGGACGATGAGCATGCAGTTGAGCTTCCCTGAGACGGTTTCTGACAGTTTGTGCAGAAATTCTTTGGTTATGCAAACCAATTGTTTCAGCAGCTGTCTGAGTGGCTGGTCTCAGACGATCTTGGAGGTGAACCTGCTGGATGTGGAGGTCCTGGGCTGGTGTGGTTACACGTGGTCTGCGGTTGTGAGGCCGGTTGGATGTACTGCCATATTCTCTGAAACGCCTTTGGAGACGGCTTATGGTGGAGAAATGAACATTCAATGCACGAGCAACAGATCTGGTTGACATTCCTGCTGTCAGCATGCCAATTGCATGCTCCCTCAATGCTTGCGACATCTGTGGCATTTTGCTGTGAGACAAAACTGCACATTTCAGAGTGGCCTTTTATTGTGGGCAGTATAAGGTACACCTGTGCACTAATCATGATGTCAGATCAGCATCTTGATGTGGCACACCTGTGAGGTGGGATGGATTATCTCAGCAAAGCAGAAGTGCTCACTATCAACATTTATATATATATATATATATATATATATATATATATATATATATATATATATATATATATATATATATATATATATATATATATATATATATATATATATATATATATATATATATATATATATATATATATATATATATATATATATATATATATATATATATATATATATATATATATATATATATATATATATATATATATATATATATATATATATATATATATATATATATATATATATATATATATATATATTTATTTATATGCAGCTCACTACTGTGTCTTACTCTCAATACAGCTCTGGGCTATGGTGCCGGCCGTGACAGTCATGGCCGAACTGAAGGTTGGTGTTCACTCTGTCAAGTCCTGCTGATTTGTTCAATGCAGTTTTCCCCAAAGTTTTTTTCCCAAAGGGTAACACCCTGTTTTTACTGGGTCTTGGGCTGAAGACTTTAGATGACTGAAATGACATGGGTTTTCATCCCCTCCTCAGTCTGTATGACCCTGCTCATTGGCATCTACATGCACCCTCTGGCCCTCACGTCCCACTGTGGTGTCCATGATGACAAAGCAAATCATAAAGATGAGTTCAGAAACATAGCTCTGTCAAGGCCCTGCAGATGAAGCAGAGACACTTGTTAGAGACAAAGCCAATTTACCAATCAGGACAATCACACAACAACAGATTAAAGGTCCAGGAGAAGCACTGTTACTAAGTACCACGACTGACAGCAATGGGCCTCCAGGTTATGAACATGCACTCACTTTTTTCCATCTTCACCACCAGGTAACATGATCTAAAGTTATCCTACGCTTACACAACAGTTTGTCTCATCCCTCTTTCTAATCTGGACTCCATCTGCAAAAGTGTCTCCTCTGTGAACTCCAACTCATAAAGATATATTTTTGTGCCCACTACTTACATTTCACCATCAATTAGTCAAATTGTCTAATTTTTAGTTCACTTCTTATGAAGTCAGAGTTTGTTTTTTTCACTCTGATGGCCTGACCAGCTGATGGTCAGGCCATCACTGTATTCACAGAAATCACATTTTTCGCCATGGCGGCAAGACGCTGATCCAGATCAACACCAAAATCAAATCAGTTCTTCCTTTTCCCATGCTGAACATTTCCTGAACATTTCATCCAAATCCATCCACTACTTTTTGGAGTTATTTTGTTCACAGACGGACAGACAAACAAACTCTCCCAAAAACATAACCTCCTTGGTGGAGGTAATTATGAATCCAGTTGCTAATGGTATGTTTTCATGGTCAAGGAATCTAAATATTTTGATGACATAAAGGTAGGACTAATATTTATGGTGAAAATCACAATACGGGTGAGGACTGTGGCACTGGCGGAGGTCTGCGCTCTCCGAGTGCTTTTCTAGTATTCACTGGTGCCATGGGCTCCTGGCAACCCACTACAAAAAACAGAACTATCCCTTTAAATATAAACACAGACAGAAGACTGTGACCATTAAAAAGCTGGCTTTACTCAAACAATTTTCTTGAAAGACAGTTTTCCTGCTGGCAGCTCACAACTGTGTCTAACTCTCCACACAGATGAGGAGTTAAGTATCCTAAGGAAGCTTAAGGCCAAGGGACACCCGAAGAGAGCTGCAGTCCCACCCCCAGGTTGGTGTTCACTCTGTCAAGTCCTGCTGATTTGTTTATGCAGTCTATCCCAAAGTTTAGGTCCTGACCCAAAATGAGTCACACCCTGTTTTTATTGGGTCTTGGGCTCAAAGACTAAGATGACTAAAATGACTTTACAGGTCGTCATGCTCACCCCCTCCTCAGTCTGTATGACCCTGCTCATTGACATCTGCATGCATCCTCTGGATGGCAGAGCGAGAATCTGAGAGCAGAGTGAATATGCAAGTTACTCGTCTCACTGATGACAAAGCAAATGATCAAGATGAGCTCAGAAAGATTAGCTCTGTCAAGGCCCTGCAGATGAAGCAGAGACACTTGTTAGAGACAAAGCCAATTTACCAATCAGGACAATCACACAACAACAGATTAAAGGTCCAGGAGAAGCACTGTCACTAAGTACCACTCCTGACAGCAATGGGCCTCCAGGCTCATGAACATGCACTCACTTTTTTCCATCCTCACCACCAGGTAACATGATCTAAAGTTATCCTACGCTTACACAACAGTTTGTCCCATCCCTCTTTCTAATCTGGACTCCATCTGCAAAAGTTCCTCCTCTGTGAACTCCAACTCACAAAGATATATTTTTGTGCCCACTACCTACATTTCACCATCACTTGTGTCAGATTGTCTAATTTTTGGTTCACCTCTTGCAAAGTCAGAGTTTGTTTTTTTCACTCTGATGGTCTGACCAGCTGATGGGATACATAACCTCTACATCCCAACAAACAAAAGTCCATAACAGGGAGGCTTTGTTGAGGAAAAGTGACAACCTGTAAAGAATCTGACTGTAGTACCCAAACAAGCCAATGCTGTTACGTTGTGTTTCTTGATCAAAATAGGAGTTTAATCCAGGTTTTCAGTGGGACCTCAACTGGATTTTTTTATGAAGACCTCTCAAGTATGCATAGTCTGACTAACAGGACACATAAAATCTACCTTGCTCCTTTGGATTGGAAATTACATGAATAATTACAGCCTCAAGCTTAATGAGGAAACAATCTCTGAACCGTCAAACAGAGGGTGAAATGTTAATTTGAACATTTTTTTTCCATTGATATTGTGTTCATATTGTTTGAAAGCCTGATTTGTCACCTTTACAAAGAGGAACATCTTATAAAGATTCATAAATCCATTCTTGGAAGGAGAAACACAGCCAAATGCGTGGGTATCACCCCATAATAATGTGCAAAAAGGAAAGTTTTTAATTACAGTACTATGGTTGGTGCAGTGGTCAGCAACCAGGCTGCTACCACATGTGCTTAGGCCGGGTTTTGATTCCAACTTGAAACCCATTTGTAGAGTTTCTGCTCCCTACTCTCTCTTCACCCACTTTTACAAGTCAGTCCACTGTCTCTCTCCTCTGCCTAATAAAGGCTGCAAATGTCCCAATAATATACTAAAAAAGGATAAAACAGGGCCAAACCACAGTACAAGGCCATATCATTTTATCAGAGTGGAAATGTTTGCAAATCTATGAAAAATATCCCTCCGAGGATCCTTGAGATGTTACAATTACAATAAATCAAGAGAAGATGACCTTACTTCAATAATCCCTAATCATTTCATCTTCAGGTCAGAGTGAAAGTTTCTGTACATTTGGAGAAAAAACCCTCAAAACATTCCAGAGATATCTGTTTTAAAAGCAATAAATCAACATTTACAACACAAGACACTTAAATCAGACCTTTGCCATCCAAAGCATTAAGACTTTATCTGTCAGGAGGAAGATTACTGAGGGCAGTACTCAGTGTAGCTCTGTTACTGCAAAGCCAAGCCATGAGATGAAGAGTTTTTGACTTATATAATGACTTTTCTTTCTTTCCTGAATAGGATAAGAAGACCTCCCATCCCTCTGCAGCAGCTCCTCGGAGTTAAGAGGATCATGATTCATCTGTAGAAAGCATCAACATAGGCTGGCGTGTCTTTGTCTCCTCATAATGTTCTGCAGATTGAAGGATCTTTCTTTCATTAAAAGCATTCAGAAAGGCAAACTGTCTGTGAGTCTCATTTATAAATATGTTAAAACATCATGGGCCATCATACACCCAGTGAGAGGCCTTTCTGTGTGAGGTCTCTGACTTGCCTTAGACCAGTTTTAAACTGAAGGTAATTTTAAACATGAGGAAAACAACACAAAATGTGTCATATTCAAGGTTAAATACAGTGTGTAGGTTAAAATTTACTACAGATGTCCAGTCAGTGACATGCTGGGCATATAAAGGCTGTTAAAATTAAGGATGCACCGAAAATTCAGAATATTGCCATATTGGGCCTTCGGTGGAGTGAGGTAATAGCAAGGCCGAATAGTACCGTGTGGTGCAATGACAAAATCAAATACGTCGTTGCGTTTGTCTGTGGCTAAGCAGACTTGTGTCAAAAGGACAATTATTCGTTTGTTGCAGGTTAATCCACTTACTGCACTTTAGTTTCCTTTTTAAAGCATGTTTTGTTTTGTTTGAAGGCCTAATATGAATGAAAAACTTTGTTGTGCTTTTTTGAAAAGTAAAGACTACTGGAATATTAAAAATGACATAATATTCAATAAACAATGAGTTTCTTTTACAGGGTGACTACAGGTATGAGGAAGTTAAATTTAAGACTTTTTAAGACCTTTTTAATACCCCCTTAAAGAAAATTTAAGACCAAACTTGCGATGGAAATATGGCCCAAATATTCTTTTATGATTAAAGGCATTGATGTCTGTTAAAATGTACTCAGCATTTTCCCATTTCCTGCAATCAAGAAGGCCACGTTAGCTAGCAAAAATGCAGCACACTCTTCTTCTTCTGCGGTTCTGCAGCAGACTCATTGCGTCACGTGATCTAAACGACGGGGCAAGATTAAGGCCCTCCTCACACGAAGACGGCCCCGTATTGTCTTGGCGTCGGCATCAAAACATGTATCGCTGTTTACACATCGTATTGTACATAGGCTTGTGTATTTACATGACAACGCAAAATCCACGCAAAATCCTGTCGGGTTGCCCGTCTGGTTCTTGTGTTGTCATGCTTGGCTTATAATCAGCAGACGAGGCGTGTACGTTGGTTTAACGTTGCTTGTTTTATTGACAACATTCTATAAACCTCAGTCTCTGGCTACCTGCATGCTATATCTACCAGAACGTACCTATGGGTTCCCACGCATGCTCCCAACCCATCTTGCATGCTGGGTAATGTAGTTCGTGGGTTACTACACTTGTAACATCACAGTTCTGCTCCGAGGTGGATTCCACGTCAACAAGTGCTCATGCACGCGTAACATGCTTCATCTCTGCGTGAGACCTTGTTGCTGTTGTTGCCGTAGCTGGTGTTGTTGGTGTTCTGTGAGCAAATGTTGGTATATAAGTTGTAGCAATATTTGTAGCTGCTGGAACAAGATCAGAATCAGCCCGGCTGCTGCCATTGTCGTTGTTGTTGTGTGTGACGACATGGGTTGGGGGGCAGGGAGGAGGGGGTGCTCTACCTGGAATAGTCTCTCGATGGATTTGAGACTAACAGAACTGGTCACTGTTGGTGAATTTAAGACTTTGATAAGGGACAAACCCACTATGGGTCAAACATAAAGAGCCAACCTTGGACACTGTGACTGTTTTAATTCTTGACTGCTTCTCATTTTGTTTTGAATTGGTGTTTCCAGAATGGTTTGGTTTCAATGTGCTGATGTCTGAATGTATTTGTTGTTTTATTGTGTAACTGTCTGCTGCTGCCATGCCAGGTCCCTCTTGAAAAAGAGATTTTAAATCTCAATGAGGCTTTTATCTGGTTAAATAAAGGATATAATAATAATAATGAGGTCACCGTCTTCTCCGGACTCATCTGTTTATACCAACTACAGCATGAAGACGAATACACAGATATCCACTTGCAGACCCGTTTTCAAAAAAGATGCAGAGTCATGGACAAATATGCGTCACTGTGTGTCAATATCACCAGATCGATAGTTTATTTTACTGGAGTCTTACAAATTCGTACTCGTGTAAAGCACACCTTAGATCAGTCCGTGCTTACCAGAAATTTTCGCGAGCACATTTAAGACCTGTCTGATCTGAATTTAAGACAATTTAATACTTTTTAAGGCCTTAAATTTGAAAAAAATTATTTAAGACTTTTTAAGGACCTGCGGTCACCCAGTTTTAAAAACATGTCTGAAAATGTATTCTTAGCTATTTATGCACTATTAAAAAATATAGTGAACTACTTAGCCTTCACATTGGATATTCAGGATTCGGTATTCGGTATTCGGCCAAGCGTTTACATTTTATTCAGCTTCAGACACAAATTTTCATTTTGGTGCATCCCTAGTAAAAATATAAATACTTCAATACTTCTTCAATATAGTCTTTAAAAAACAATAAAGTATCTCTGCAGAGGACACACTTATGGAGAAATCAAACTGACTGAGAAAAAAAAGATAATTTTTTTAGAGAACTGTAGATGCATAAAAGAATTCAAGGCAGGGACCCAGACATGCTGAAGGTAACTATCAAATAACATGGGCTATGGTAGCACCCCAGCATTGGTGTTATAAAGGGCATAAATGAACATAGCCTTATTCATTCAATTTTTTATTGCATCATACAGGCCTATGTATTTTGTAATATAAAACACAGTGTGTAATTCTTGATTCAGGTCTTGTGTAATATGCTGATCTGAGTCATAAAAATCCTGTTTGTTAGCAAAAGGCTTAAACTACAGCATTTCACTTCATGTGTAAAATGTAAAATAAAACAAAGTTTCACTTAGTTGAATAAAAACAGGCTGAACTTTACTCTGGTATCCTGACGTCTGTCCTCTACAACAACAAACATAAGTATTTATTCATCATCAGCCCATACAGATGTTAGCAGCTCTCTTATTTATCTAGAAAGGAGTCCTTGATTACAGACTTAATTCATCAGAGCCATTTAACTTCCTATTGCCAAACATGTGGCCATGGGCTAATAGGAAGCCACTCAAGCTCTTAAGGTACTAAAAGCTTGGAAATACATAAATACTAAATTGGTCACTTGTACACAGACTCAGGCCCTGTTAACCTTTGTGGACTGTTTGAAATGCGAAGGTTCATCCTTTGTGTTTCAAAAGAAATCAGAGTTCACATGGAGATGCCACAACAACTGTACATGCTGTAATGTGCATGCCAGTCCAGTAGATGGCGATGCACATTTGTAAGTCTGTTTCAGAGAAACAGCACTGTTACAACACACATATGAAGAAGAAAAACGTTTCAACTTTTACGAGGAGGAGGTTCTTGTCTGGATAACAAATCTGTCTGGATAGTTTTGTCTGGACAACAAACCGAGCACAGATAGCAGCACATGTTACTCGATAGATGGACGAAGCTGTTGTTGTTCCTGGTATGCATCTTGTTTACATGAATTTTCAAATCTTTCTACCCTGGACCCTGGTTTTAAAAAGTTTACAGATTTATTCACTCCACGCATCATCCCCATGTAAATGGCAAAAACACAATGAAAACTATTTGAATCCAGCCTGATGTAAACAGGTTCTCAGTTTGCCCAATAGGTAATCAGGCACTTCATAAATAAACCTAGCTAATAGGGCTGAATGATATGGACAAAATTTCATATCTTGATATTCATGTCAGATACCGAAACAATACGATATCACTATGAGTTCGGTGAAACCCAAGCATTTTCCAGAAAAATAAAAACATCTTAATACAAAAGAATGAGGAATGTGCAGTTTTATTTAAGGGAAATCTATACTGTTTATATTGTTGCTTTTTCAATATTAATATCTTGAATGATCATGTAGACACAATAACAATATATCTTTTAGCCCCACTAGCTAACACTTCAGCTAAAAGTGCCTTAAATCCTGTACGACCGGCACAAAAAGGGAGACTTGACTGGTCTGAAAAAGTAACCACTATAGCCGGGGAAGTTTATTTGATTGTAAGGAGAGTTACTCAAACCCAAATGAGTGTCAGAACATTGTAAGTGTTGCTTCAGCTGCACTTCATAGGTTTATGCCCTCAGAGCACTTCTTGTTTTCTACATTTGATTCTAGAAAATTGCAGCCAAATTCTGTTCAGTAAAAATTACTCAAACACTGTGGTTACATTTGGACTAAAACTGCCTAACAGGTTGTGCAGAGGTGGCAGAGTGACTCTGTTATAAGCATGTCCTCTTATAACACAAATGTTGACTTTACACAGGAAGATTACCTACTGTTTGAATCAAAGGCATGTGACTTGTGAATTTTGAGGGAATAGCAGCTGATTTTCCAAGGTCATTAGAAGAAGTTAGGTCGAAATCAGAGGATTTCCAACTTTAGTAATGACAACACATTTAAAGATGGACGTCATGTTTTGTTTGAATACAAGAACAAGAGTCATGAGAAACATATTTGTCAAAGTATTGTGTGACCCATCATCAATGTATTGATTAATTTTGCTGTTACAACCTGATAAAACTTATTGATAAGGCTGTTTTTTGAATAGTCCTGTAGTAATTCATATAATATCTGTTATGTCATTTACCAGTGCAGACAGCTGGATGGGCAGCATCATTTAAAGCTATGGTCTACGATTTGGAAGCTTTGTACATATTAATAACACTGTTTATAAGGCTGTTATGGTCCTATGGTCCTATCTACACAGTATAAAGACCAAAAAGAATGAAAATAATCCATTCAGTATATCCGCTGAAAAGCTGCATACTAGCTGACCAATCAATCCTAAGAACCTGCGGCTATTAATTGGTCTGTGAGTTGGTCCGTGAGTCCATCCAATCCCCTGTCTCTCTCACTACGCATCGTCATGCGATGCATAGTGCGTCATGGTCCCGTCTCCTCCCCTCCACCTCCGGTGAGCAGCTAGCAGCGTTAGCTACTGAACTACCATGGAGCCGGAAAAGCCTAGCGCCGAGACCGAAGCCGCCTCCCTCTCCCGCGGGGCCCAACGGAGCTCTGCCCGCGGGTTGAGGCCTGTTAGCGGGCTAACGGCTAACGGCTAACGGCTAACGAATAGCCTCAGCCAGCCGTCAGACCTTCAGCATCGGCCGTTTTTGCCCCTGGTTGATCAGGTAATGGCTTTGTTTACTACAGTGGGAGATGTCTGCTGAATAACTCTGGTTAGTTTGTGCCTGCACGGGCTAATAACTTGTAGGGGAGCGGGTTAGCCTGTTAGCCGCTAATCGTTTGCACTGTAAGCTGAGCTGGGGAGGACAGGCCGAGAAAGATAAATCCTCCCCCACACTCGGCTCCGCTCTGGCGGCGCCAGACCCGCATTGCCGCCGGTCCAATTGAAATGGCTACTGCTGTGTGTTACAAGGGGGATGTCTGTCGTGTTTGATACTTTCAGTTGAGCTGAGCTGTTTTTGATTGAGTTTGCTGCTGATATATTGTGCTAGTCGCTCGTAGCTCTGTCCGAGGGGGCTTGATAAGAGGCGAGGCGACACGAGCTGGGGGCGGGATCTTGGAACACGGGGGGGGGGAGAGGTGAGGGAAGGGGGGGCAGGCTGCGGTTTCAAATCGTAGACCCTAGCTTTAACACAGCACAGAGTGTCGTCTCATGTTTACATCCTTTATACATTAACCATAATTATAACCTACCATTATAGTAATCTAATTTTATAGACTGTGATTAGGGATGTAACGATATGAAAATATTGTATCACGATTATTGTAACCAAAATTATCACGGTTATCAATATTATCACGGTATTGTTGCAGTGTGCTCAAAATGTTCAAAAAGTACTTTAACACACACTTTAACAATTGAAATCATTTGGCCCCTTTAATATTATAATCATAACATTCTTTTTTGTCAATACATGTGTCAAGAAAGCTCTTTGAGTACATTTTTTACCCTTCTTTAAATTGAAAAATAACAGTAAACAATTCTAGCAAGTATTTTTCATTATTATGTTATAAATGCTTAAACAGTGTTTGATTACAAGAAAACAAAAAATAGATATGAACTTTAAACGGGATTCTCTTTATAAACAATTGAAAATGAACAACAAATAAACTATTTTACAAACACTTACACACTTTTAGTTTACCTGCAGAATTAGTGTCCATGTCACAGCTTGTTATTTTAGACCATGTCCAGAAGTTTGTTTTTTTTTTGTTTGTTTTACTGACGATAGTCTCTGAAGCAGCTGGCCTCCTTCATGGCTCTCCTCTGGTCTCCCCTCTCCCTGGCAAATATCCTTGATATTTCCAAATTACGATCGATTAAATCCATAAAATACAAACTTTGACGGAAAAAGACGATCAATTTCAAAATTACGGCGAATACTCGGCAAAGAACGGCAAGAACACCCTTGAGAATGATACTCATGCTATAATTTACAAGATTTATAAATTATTTAAACAGAGAACACTGATAAACCACCTGTAAATCTCTCAGGTATGGCTTTAACCCTGCGTGTCTTTTTCTTTCGCCACAGCTTCATGTTTAGACAAGGTGACTGTCTTGTATCAGTTTCTCCTCAGCATCCTTGTAAAATCCAACATTCAACCAGACTCCAGAGTCCGTTTTGAGAGGGAAATCTCCACTGTGTCTAACTTTTGCTCTGAGACTAAACAATGCAAACTGCACATGCGCATCTCCATGTGGCTGCTTCGAGTAATAGCCACGTAGTTCAGGCCTTTCTAGTCAAAGAACAGTATCACTAAGCGTTATTGATGCCATTTGGTAATCAAGCACGGTAAAACGGTAATTTTAATAGGACACGGTAATGATTACCGTGGGAAATTTTACCGCGGTTTACCATTTTACCGGTAACCGTTACATCCCTAACTGTGATATACAAACAAGTCAACACAAACAATCTGTGTCAGGATTTGAAGTCTGTTTGGAGCAACTGTCTTTGTAACCTGTAGATCATATCATGCATAAAAGCATCTTAAAAGCTCATTACATTGTTTGGCACTCTACTTAAATACACAGAGCACTCCTCTAATCAGATTAAGTTGAGTTAGTGGCTGTGATGTTCAGATACTTGTCATAAAGTCAACAAACACTGAGGGAAAATCACTATAGTACACTCAATCAACCTCTCCAACACAAACATGGACAGTGTGTGTGCTTATTTACTGAAAAGATTCAGCGGTGAGATTAACTCCGCAAGGCCAAAAAGCTGCCTTGGCATCCTATGCATCCTAAGTGCTACAGTTTAAAACAAGAAATCAAGAGGATGTTTGAACAACTAAGTAATAACTATCTTAAGTTTATCATCAGAATGATTTCTAACATTTGTTGATGAGTGCAGGTGCCCATCATCTGACATCCTCCCTGCCTTCACAAAACCATCTGTGTCACTCCAGAGCTCCCCATACACCTCAGCTTATTTTTTGGATGTGTTATTGAAAACACATGTACTTAAATCAGTAAATTGCATATAACTTAATATGTCGCTCATTGTAAACTTGTACCAGTTGTATTTGAAAACTAAACCTTTAATAAGTACAAGTGGGTTCACACCAAATGCAACTTTCCAACCTCAGCGACCACTCTCGCTGTGATGGGGCGGGGTTAACTCCCAGTAATGCGACGGATGTGATCCTGGCAACCAGGTCACATCACTCAGTCGCTCAAGTCATAAAATTGAATTATCTAAAGCCCAAATTCCACTGCATGCGTATCCGGTCCGTCTCTGCTCCGCTGCGGCAGCGGAGCCGATTCGTTTCAATCATAAGCAATGCGTGTACTTCCACCAGCTGCGGCACGGCTCCGTCACGGCTGCGTATCTGCTCCGCCGGCCTCCGGCAGACGGAGCAGATACGCAGAGCTTCTATTTTTGCCAGATGCCGGACCACGGCGCAGCAATTTAGCACACAGAATATCGTGCGGGACAGGAAGTTGAGCACAAACACAAAATAAAATATCTGTAGATGTTTCAAAATAAAATAAACCGTGTCAACAACGGAAAAGTGTTGTACCTGGAAAAACGTCATTTAGGGCGGAGACAGACCTGGTGTCAACAGTTCAGTCTCACCCCACTTCACCATGGATGAGGAGCTTTTAATTTTGGAGGTGCAAAACCACAAAATACTTTGTGAGCCTGTTGACCCGCTGCAAGGCGGAGCTGCAATGCTTCCGCAGACGGATCCAGTGGGAGTTGACACGCGTCAGATGACGGAGCGGAGCGGAGAAGGACCGGATACGCACCCAGTGGAATCCCCCAGTAAGGCGATGTGGCTGTGGACAGGCAATCAACTCTGTGTGGGTGTGCGACAACACCGTTACGGCCAGGTTTTATTCTGGTTCACAGAGTAACCATCCTTGACCTCGTGGGAAACATTAGTTTAGTGAGGACATTAGTTTCGCCTAGACAGAGAACTTATAGAAGATGCTGCTGCAGCTCCATCAGCTTCAGTGTTCTGTGGTTGGCAGGTGAGTAAATATCATACAGCTGGAGCGATATCAGCTAATACATCCTGTTATATATGATCGCAGTGAAACTTGATCAATGATGTCATTGGTGATGTCACAGAGTGACAGCAACAGTGACCAAATGAGCTATTTATGGACAGGTGACATGACTTGGGTGTGCGATGCGATTTCGGCCGCCAAGTCATGTTCGGTGTGAACGCTACTCAACACTCAGCGTGACTGTAAACCAGCTCCTCAACTGAACATCATAAGTGTGTCACTCACCCATCAAGTCGCTGATGGTCTCGGTGCCCTGGCTGTGCTCCCTCCTCTCAGTCTCCAGCGCCGACTGCAGGCTGATGCACTCCTTCTCCAGGCTCAGCTTGCTGCGCTCCAGTATGCAGCATTTGTCCTGCAGCTCACGCATGTTCACCTCCAGCTGCTGCAGCTGTTTGCTGCTGTCAGTCTGAGTCTTACGGAGCCTTGTTGCTGCCTCAGACTCCGCCCGCAGCAGCGTGTTAGCCTCTTCCAGCTAAACGGGGACTAAAGAGGGTGAAATGAACCAAAATCAGTCAGCAGTTTTGTTTGGTTATCAACACTTTGAGCCCTATTCTGATTCTGTGCGTGGTAATAACGAGGTCTGTGTTGGCAGAAACTCAGGTAGCTGTAGCTTGTCGCATGCATCCCTGAAACTGTCTTGAAAGTGTTGGAGCAAACCTCACAGTAAACTCACTCAGTTGCTTACACCTTTCACAGACCTATATGATCCAAGTTTTGCAAAAGCACCATGTTCCTCTGCTCCCCTCTCTAACAAAAATTAAAATTAAAGAAAATTGATTTTGTTCCTGTGCTTTAAAAAATGTAAGAAGGGTAAACCAGTGGCTAGAATGAGAGATCTAGGTTATGGAAAGAACGACCTATCAGTTTAGACTGAAGGGGGATGTTTTCGTTGAAAAAATGGGAAAAATTGACATTTATGATGCAACGAAAGATACCTGAGAAATCACTGATGTGTAAATTCAAGATACTGAAGCTATATATGTAGTATAATGTAGATATAGATGTAGTTAACCATGACTTTTTTGTTCTCTATCTTTTTTTAACACATCTTCTCTAATGTGGAAAAGCATAACTGAATGTAAACTATTTATTTTTATCGTACAACACAAAATTCCAACAAAAGTTAAAGTATCAAAAATGTGTAAGAAAGAACGAGGCACCCAGTGACTGACCTGTTTCTGCAGGTGAATGTTTTTCTCATTGGAAATGTGTGAATTTTGGTTTCTCTTCTTCATGTCCTCCAGCTGATCTCGCAGGCTGTTCACTGCAGAAAAGCACAAATCAAGAATAATCAAAAAACCACTCCTCAAGTTAAAGAAAATGAAAATGATTTACTCTTAAGTCCAAAACTGAACCTTCAAAATGCACCAAACCTCTTAAAAAAAGCTCAAAACATTTAACATGAACTCATCATTATGACGCGTTCTCAAAATGAGTTCATAACAGAGCGGCACAAAAATGACACACCATTCATTAAGAAACGCTGAAAAACAGATGACCACAGACCTGAGTCTGAAAACTCTGAAGGAGTCAATTTGTCCATGTGATGGCAGTATTATCCACGTTATGTCTGTCTGTAAACTCTCTAACTCTTTTTAAAGAACATTTTTCAGGACACTCAGAGACGGTTGAGCCTCCATGACAGAAATACATCAGGCCTTAACACCTGTATGCTCCTTCTAGAGAGCTCTGATTGACCAACATGCAGCTTATGGCTCTGAAAATAAACTTACAGGCCAAAGTTACCTGGGACTGATTAATCACCAATTTTGTTTTTACAAAGATCTGATTTTTCAAGCTGGATGAAAAGTTCAAGTGCAGTCGAATCTTATCTATCTTATCTAGTTACCACAGTAGACAGATGATTAGAAAAAATTTTAAAGCCTTTACGTTGCAGGACCATGTCTAACTAACAGGTGGTGAAATCCCAACACCTAGGCTGAAGTTTAATAGAATTATTGTCTTTGCACATTTTTATCGTATCAAGATATTGCATCATGAATAGCACCAAAATAGCCGACACATTGGGTAAATTTAGTATTATGCCTGTAATTGGATTTCACATAATTTTGTATTCTTTATTAAAAACTTTGGTGTAATTTACAAGTAAATCATTTGATTAAAGTATAATACATATACTTTAAATTTTCCATTATATATTTAGTCTTAATAACTGTTTGTCAAAGACGTGTTAGTTGATCCACTAAATTACTGTTTATCCCGCTGATGCATGGTGGCACTGTAGTGGACACACTGTAAAGAATTGACTGTAAAATGTTTTACAAGTTTTTACTGTATATACAGTGTTTCCCCTAGGTTCATCGCCTTGGAGCGGGGGGGGGGGGGGGTGAAGACGAATCATGCTTAATGAAGTTAGAGTACGTGACTGACAATAAGGAGAAACTACATGCTGAATGTTTCCTACACTGCTAGCTGTGCTTCCCTTCTTAGTAAGGGCAGTTGGCCTCAAAACACTGAGATTTTTGCTTGGGGAGATCATTTGGTAAGCTTCTAGACCGGAAGGAACCGGAAGTCTGATTGGACACAGGTGCTGTCAGATAGTGCCTTTTGATTTACTTTTTCCAACCAAGATATTATCAGCTTCTGGTCATCCATTAATGTTTGTTTAAACTGATTTTTATTTTTTTTACCGTTATGGTCGCTCCTTCCTCCGCCGCCTGAGTGTGAGTGTGAGTGTGTGTGTGTATGCGTGTGTGTCTTGTCTTTGTACTCCCCTACACACTGCCGCGTGGCAACGCACCGCCTCCAGTCATTTCAATGAGGGACAGGCGGCAGACAGCAAGCGGTTTTGACCGCTGCGGTAGGACCCAGAAGCTGTTGCCGCCCAAGAGCACGTGCACCGATTTTGGCGTGCTGCTCAGAGTCCAGTGTGTTGAACTTTCTGGCTGCAGTCGCCTGGCAGCAGCCAATCATATCAAACTATTGAAGAACTGGACGTGGGAAAGCATTTCTACTGAATTGTTGTTAGGGGAGGGAGTGTTGTGAGACACTTTTAGGTGGCCTCTGCTCTGACGTTCACTGAATCACTGCTACGTCTCGGACCGCGGTGGCAGCAGCCGCTTGAAAAAAAGACTACATGTCGGGGGGACTCTGCCTGCAGAGAGACGGTTTGGTTGCCGCTGCTAATCGGTGTTGTGCGAGAGGGCAGGGAGGAGGCGCTTTGTCAGAGCGGCGAGGAAAAATGCACTTTATTCACTGTAAGCAAACCATAGCGACACAACTATGGCCAAGATAGTTATCTGCATCAGCACTCACAACATCCGACTTAATGCAGGACTCTGCTGTGAAGCGGCGACATGATGCTGCGGTGGTGTATTTGCAGTTAAAAAAAAAAAAAAAAATTAAAGGAGCAGCGGGTAGGACTTAGGAGTGGCGGGCCGCAGCTCCTAAATGAGTGTAGAGGAAACACTGATATAAATTACAGGTACTTACTGTATTCTTTCTTAGAAAACAGAAATTAAATGTGATCTAGTTTACAACTGTTTCTTGTATTCTATAAATTACAGTAATTACCTCGCAACTAAAGTTGCCAGTAAATACCTGTAAATAAAAAATACAGTATGTTGTTGTAAAATGTTTTTACAGTTAATAATGGTTTTTCACATTAGCTGCTTCGCAAATTATGCAGATTGTGAATGAAACAAATAATAATACAGTGTCAGAGCAGCTACAAAATACTTTTATTAAAACTTAGGGCATTCTTTTCTTTTTGAACAGATGTGCAAAAGATGCACGTACACTAACATGAAGAAAAATGAAAGGGACAGTTCAAAATTTTGTCAAATTGGTCCATTGCCATTGCAATAGGTTAATTGCCTTTATTCGTCAGTACAAGGTGTTTGAAGATTTGTGGAGCAGATGAGAGCTGTTAATATAACATTATGGACTAATGGAATTTCTTGGTTTCTCTCATGAAACTCATCAAAAACAAAACCATCTTCTGAGGTTGCCCATAGAAAAGCCAAAATAAGATTTGATAACAACACAATGTGTCATCCAATTTTGGGATCTTTCAAAAGTGCAACCAATACTTTTATCTAATATTTCTTAAAGCCTCAAGTGTAAAAAATAAAATACAAGATTTTAGATTTTTCTATCTTTGAATGTCTTTTATGAGGCATTAACACAGAATATATGGTATTAGTAAAAACTGTTTTTGTAAACAATGGTACAGGTTATATATTTGTGCTCTTAAAACTGCTAAATATTATTTTTTTGCATTAAAAAGAAGCTTTAATTGGCTTTAGTTGTGTGTCATGTTCATTAAATCTTTTTTATGGTGTTTAAGTTAAAAAATATTAATGCTGATATAATCATTTTTGAAGCTTTGTATTTGATATTTCTTTGTTTATATTTCTTTTTTATTCCTCATTGAGAGTGCCTGACAATATGCAAAAGTGTGGCCCTGAAAAAAAAAACTTATGTGGCCCTCTTGGTAATCTAAGTTGCCCGCCCTGCTTTGGAACAACACTTTTATTTTAGGTGGTTTTCACACCAACAGCTTGGTTGTTCTGTTCAAATTTAGCTAAAAACATGCTGATAACTTGCACATTTCCTTTGGATTGTTTTATGTTCACATGGGATGTTTTGAAAAGGGTTCAGTCCAGGCAGAGGTGTACAGCGCTGATCTAAGTTGCACCAAAGGCTAAACCTGGACTTGGGTTATTACATCACAGCCAGTGATGCTCTGCTTAACTAAAATTCACACTGTGCATCATGGGAGGACCTACAAAACAATATAACAATATAATGATGATAATAGTTGAGTCAAGCGTCACCAAACTCTGTGCACAAAGAAAGGGGCTTTTAACGTTCCTTGGTGTCTACAGTGGACACCAGACTGCACGGTAACTCATTACAACATTACACCAGTAGCAGTGTCCACAGAGAAACTGTCAGTGATGCAGAAAAGCAGAGAGCAGCTTTAAAAAGAATAATTTCTCTTTCTAGACAGGAAGGAACCGGAAGTCTGATGGGACACAGGTGCTGTCACATAGTGCCTTTTGATTTACTTTTTCCAACCAAGATATTATCAGAAGTAAAATCACCCCAATATCATATCCATCATCATCATTACTATTGTCATCATCACTGAATCCTCATGTCACAAAGAGCTGCTCTAAAACCTTCACACTCGCTCCAAAACTGAGGGCCACAGAGGAGAAGTGACCCTAAACATCATTACTGCTGCTTTTTCCACCACTGCTGTGTAAAAAGTTAAGTTGTGCCCTGTACTGTATGCGATGGTTACTGTGTCAATTTTATGGGATGTTTGTCTGTTAGCAAAATTATGGAAAAAAAAACAACAACAAGGATTTACATGTAAAGGACCTCTTTCACAATACATGTAATTTTGCCCACAGCCCAATTTTTTCTTTATTGTGTGGTATTTGTAGTACACCCAGAGACTCCCAAGAATATACCTTTAGAAAATCCAAAAGTCATCCAGGGCCTGTACTATGACCTATTTTATGATCATTGCCATAGGTGTGAGCCAGGGTGCACACTTTACCCCAAAACTTACTCAAACACAAATAATAAATCATCAAATTGGGTCAAATCACCTTCACTGAAGTCTGGTGCATCTTTTGAAATCAAATGTAAAGCTAAGTATTACAATTGAAAGAAGTTATTGAATTTTAACTGGAAAAAAAATAGTTTTTATGATTTTTTTCAACAAATTCAATTCTTTAGAGATGTGTCTGACCAACTTGCAGTTGCTGTACAACTAAAATACTTACAAATTACTTGATTATTTGGCCACATATATATTCTCAAAGTGGGAAAAAAATCATCAAATTCTGAGACCGGTAAAGTTGTTCAATTAACAGGTTGGGTTACTGTGGTAGAATCAGGATACTGTTCCATATCTTGTATATCAGGGAACCTTTAAAGATTTTTTCAGAATTCATCCTTTAAGTATGATTTCTTTTAGAATTTGAATGCTAGACTCAAAAAAAACATTTCACATGAAATGTTATTCATTTTAATATTGAACAGCCACAAAGGGCCTGTATATTATGCCTTTGTGATGAGATAATAATGAGCCATTGATACAAGTAAAAACCGATGCAGTTTTGGATTGTTGTAATCAGATTGTATATTTCTACAATGACAGCAATACATAAACATTACTTCTGTCAATTTCTGTTTCTAGTACTTATATATACATGTAATCTGTTTTATGGCCTTCGTGTCTTTTTGCATAGCAACGGCTTGGACAATTTTAATTTGTAGACTGGAACTATAGTGAGGGAAAGGGGATCTGAGAAATCCATAAGATGTATGATTGTGTATGATTGGCTGGTTATTTCATAGAATGGAGTCTTTGAATTTGCTTGTGTATGGTTGGAGGGGTTTCTGATTTTGAAAATGTTTATAATATCCCAAATAATAGATTACAGATGCAACATGTGCACACATGCCAGAGGTTCTCTTTCCAGCAGGACAGAGACAATAATATGCCTTCACAGGATCATCTGATGCATTCTTGTCAAATTGAATCCAAACATTGTGTTTTATTTGAGATCTGTGAGAATGAATCTGTCCCCTAATGAGATCAGCATCATGCTGTAAACCCAAATCTCATAGTCACCATCATTTTTTTGATGCTCAGCAATGTAGCCAGGTGACTGTTTGATTTGGTATGTACCGCATGTTATGGTCTCAAGGTATTCCAGATCCACATGAGGGAACGAGATATCAGATGCTTCAAGCTTCTGCCATTCACTACGAGCTCTACGTGACATATTTGGGTCTTCTGCAACTTCTTTTGCCAAAACATTGTCATTTTTTAAAAGTGAAAGCATACGCTGAGCCATCTTAGTATCTCGTTCCTCTCGATCTGGACCTGAAACATATATTGGTCCTCTGAAGGCATTGAGACATGCAGTTACTATGCGCACTAATTTGCCAATGACCTCAATGAAATAATTTGAGGTAAGTTGTTCCTTAAACAACATCCACTTCTTTAAATGCCCGTGGTAGGACTCCACTATCCATCTTGTTTTGGTACAACAACGATCACTCTTAACTGTTGAGGAATCCAATTGGGATTTACCAGTTGGTAAAAATGACCGCATTCTAGCATCATACCCCAACTTAGCAAGAAGATCCAAGGCATCCCTGAAACCGCGATCTACAATCTTATTGTCATTTGCTTCTAACCAAGATTTCAATATTTCAATTTTTTCCATGATGAGCCGAGTTATTGTTGCATCATTTACGTTACCATGGTAGGGGCCAATAGTGTCTAAAACATGTCCATCAGGCAGTACAACTGACATGAATTTTAGGTAATTTCATTTTTTCTGTCCTCCGTAAGATGCCCTTTGAAACTGATGATCACTGCATTTGTTGAGGTAGATATATGTACCATCTAAGATAAGAGTGACCTGGTCACCATAAAAAGCTTTAGTAAAGACAGTGTTGTGAGTTATGGCATCGTGGTGTGAAATATGATTTGTGCCAAGGTATTTGGGAACAACTATTGTATTCAAAATATCTGCAATTGTATGAAAATATCTTGACAGTGTAGCTTGGGAAAGATTAGGAAGCATGGTCATTTTGACACTTACATTTTAGTTGTACAGCAACTTCAAGTTGGTCAGACACATCTCTAGAGAATTGGATTTGTCGAAAAAATCATAAAAAAACTATTTTTTCCAGTTAAAATTCAATAACTTCTTTCAATTGTAATACTTAGCTTTACATTTGATTTCAAAAGATGCACCAGACTTCAGTGAAGGTGATTTGACCCAATTTGATGATTTATTATTTGTGTTTGAGTAAGTTTTGGGGTAAAGTGTGCACCCTGGCTCACACCTATGGCAATGATCATAAAATAGGTCATAGTACAGGCCCTGGATGACTTTTGGATTTTCTAAAGGTATATTCTTGGGAGTCTCTGGGTGTACTACAAATACCACACAATAAACAAAAATTGGGTTGTGGGCAAAATTACATGTATTGTGAAAGAGGTCCTTTAAAAGAAAGAGAAGTACACTTCTCGTTAGGAATTAAAAAGAAGCTTCAGAACTTTTTCTGATAAGATCATTATGCTGGAGCCATTTCTATGGTTCACCTGTACCAGCAAAGATGAAAAACACATGACAGAGTTCTTAGATGCCAGCATTTAATTTGTGCCATAAATAAATATCAGCTCATGATATGCTATTTGCTAAAAGACTTGTGTCTGTCAATGAGGTGATTATTTGCTGCCAGTGATAAACCTTCTGTTTGCCTAATTGTGTTTGCTGGCATCACGAGTTCTGTTCAACCTATACTTGCAAAAGCAACGTGTATTAAAGGAGAATGTCACTGTAGGGCACAGAGAGAGCTCAGGCTGTACACAACAACCCGTTGTGTGGGGAAAAAAACAACTATGGAAACAATTTTGCAAAGTCTGAGAGTAAAAGTGATAGCATGAATTTTAAGTCATGTATCATTTCTATTCATGTACCATTTAACTCTTGTATCAATCAATTTAGTCATGGACCAATTCAAGGAACATCTAGGATGATTTTGTCCATACATGAAGTTCTCTCTATGTCTGCAACTATGTAAGCAAGGCAACTGTAAGTCTGGAACCTCGCCAGAAATAGAAAGCCTGAACTTGAGAAGTCTCACAGCGGACCAACTATGGAATGGACATGACGTTGTTGTCTACATGTTTTGTTACCATATATGTGACATGTATATAAGCAGTGGTTACCTATTGCTCTTGGTCAGACTTTCTCTGAACCAGCCGAATAAACAACCAGATAAACCTCCAGTCTTGTAGCGTATCCTTTTGCCTTAGAACATCTGATAACAAAAAGTAACAAAATATATCATCATTGGATATTTTTAAGAGCTACATGTAGTAGTGTGTGCCTCACAGCAAGAGGGTTGCCGGTTCAATTCCTGTGTCCGTAAGGGTCTTTCTGTGTGGAGTGTGCATGTTCTCTACGTACATGCACAAGGTTTTTCAAGACACACTGGCCTATTCTCACACACAGATCAATTTGTGACTCTTAATTGCTCTTAGGTGCAAGTGAGCGGTTTCTGTCATCACCAAGTTCAGGTGTGGGTAGTTGGTAGCACAGGGAAATATGTCACCTTTTACCTTATAAACTGCTGTGTACCAATAATTATATGAAACAATACTATTTTAATATAGTCTAGATTGTTGGTCTGAGTTTTGTTTTCAGCAAGAAATCAAATAACTTGCGTGCTTAAATTGATTCTTTTTTGCAGCATTAAAATATAATATGAAACATTACTTAAAACTATATTTGGAAAATAAAAAATATTAAATATTACTACTTTAAAAATCTAAATACTCATGGTGTTGCTTTACCCAAGATTTACTTAATTTCTTGTAAATTGGCTGAATTAGCATTAATGCAAAGTAAAGCAAATTCAGTTTTGCAGAAGTATTTGTGTTTGAGTTATTATATATAAATGTTGGTATAACACATCTTTATGATGGCTATATAGTTTATAGTTAAATTTATCAAACCACCAACCCAATGTTGGAAAAGGCCACAGCTGCCCCAGATCAACAGCATTGGTAATTAGAGTACCAAAATCCTTTTCTATGTTTCCGTGATAGTAAATACACCAGTATATAGAATCTCTTGTGCAGAAATCAGATTTTTTTAATGCTAAAAATGTTAATAAAATTATTATCCAAATTCATTTTTAATTTTCAAATTTACTGTTTGACAAAAAACAAAAAAAGAAAAGCATTACTTATTTACTAAACTGTCAAATTAAACATATTTGGGGGTATCAAAGGCTTTCCTGCTCAAAAGGTGTCCAATAACAAAGATTTCAAGTTTTAAACTCCTTGAAAGTATTCGTTTTCAAATTTTGATTACAGACAGTCTAATATATTTGTAAAGCACTGATTATTTTTCACAACAAGAGTATCTGATAATTCGTCACAATGCCGCGCTCAGACAGGAAAAAAACATGAAGGCCTCATAGATCATAGATCTGTCATGTTTGTGTCTACATACAGGTATATAACATATTTGGATTAGGAGAATTTGGGACTTGATCAGGTTTTCCTTCATACTTTCTCTTTTTATTCTGGCTGTTGTGGTGACTCTGTCATACCCCCTCTGCTTTCACACTGATCCTCAGGGTCATGAGTCAACTGTATCTCAAGACTTCAAGGCATCAGTCCTGGATGATGTGCACAGCCGATGTGCTGCACTGACACAGGGGGCATGGAGCACAGCTTGGGCCTTAAGCTGATGAGTAAGTGCATCCCTACTTAAAGTTAAGAGATCACGAAAATTACAATGTATCTTCTCCATGTCTGTGTATTTTTCCTGCAGTTGTCTCTTCTCACTCTCAGCCTTGGACAGAGTTTGTCTCTGCTGGCGGGCCTCCTCCTCCAGGCCGAAAATCCATCCTGTGACAAAATCACAGCTATTTAGGAGGCAGGTTTAAAACAAAATCACATCACTCTTCAACAAATCATTAGCGAAATACCACAAACACTCTGGCTTACTCTGATCCCACACACCAGGTCCTGGAGCAACATCTGTCCCACACCACCCTCCCAAAGCGGTAGCTGCTCCAACAGCCCCACACAAGAAACCACCACCCGCATTACTGAACTGCATCCACACATAAGTGAGGTCATGATAGACTGGTTATGTTTATATAAATGTAAATGTATGTAAGCAGAAGAAGATAAATGTCAAGACTGTCCTGTTGTCCATCTCTTTGACTTAAAGATGCTCATTTTACTGGTTGAATGTTGGCTAATATTGGCTGACAGGTGGATTTCTAAAAGCCAGATCCCAAGAGTATCAGAGATTGCAATTACAGCTGTAGACATTTTTCAAACTTAAACTGATCCACCTTCACATATTTGAACTTGACAATGTTCTGGCCCCTATGGTCCAAAAGTGATCGGTTTGTAACACAGAGAAAAAGTTTCACAACCACGCTGTACGTATCTGCCCAATTTGCAGTGTTTATATGGTAATTTGGGGCGTTTTCTAGTGGGCATACGGAGTATACTCTTGGGCTGCGTTTACACAGGGCCAAATACAGTCAGACAACGGTAACTTTTGAAAGAGGGCTCCAGACTGGAAAGTTTTTGATACGCTCTCCATGCAGCGCTGTGTAAACCTGAATCAGAGCATTTTAGGGTGAAACGCTGACATCACTGCACGCGCAGTACTCCTTCACATGAAGGCTGGGCGCACATACCAGGAACAACAACAGCTTCGGCCGTCTGCTGAGTAGCGTGTGTGCTGCTTACTGTGCTCGGTTTGTTATCCAGACAAAGCTATCCAGACAGATTTGTTGTCTGAAATGATTTGTTGTTCAGAAAAGAAACTCCTTCGTCTTTGTGTGTCCACTTGCCATTGTTTTTATGAAAAGATTTTCTTCTTCGTATGTGTACTGTAGCAGCGCTGTTTCTCTGCAGACCTACACCGCCATCTACTGGACTGGCATGCATACTACAGTGATTTCATTTGTCTCCTGCATCTCTGTCTGAAAGCAGATCGACTTTGAAAGCGCAAAGGAAAAAGCTTTGTGTTTTTAAGTCAGGAGTGTCTGTGTAAATGTTGCCTTGATCATGTAGACTACACCACTTCTTCAACACTACAGTAGAGGATGACTTTTTTCGGGAATTCCCATGGGTCACGTGATTCCCACGGGATGGGAGTCATTTTTAAATTAATCCCATGATCTGGACAGTATGGGAAAAAAAAGCAACGGGAGCGGGCAGGAGCGGGAACAAATTATCATTTTCAGCGGTGTTAAATAACCAGATGAACAGATGCGTCCATTTTTGTAGTCATCTCTCAGTGAGAGCCAACACTTTTGACCACACTAGCAACACAAATGAACTACAAAAGTGGTTTGACTTCCTGTCACCACCGGAAGTGAAAAGCAACTCGGAGTGGCTGCCGGCACCACAGATCATAGATATACATAGAACATTAGATGCGACATACCCCTCTGAGCTGCATGCCTATGTCGAAGCACATTACACTGCATACAGCTGTAAAATACGCCGAACAATTGAAACGAGGAATAACATTTCATAAGTGAGAATAGTTTTTTGCTCTTTTTCATTATTAAATCTTGTTTAGAGTTTCCAATCTATGAGCTTCAGTAACTACTTTGCTACTAGCAAAACTAATGCGAGCTAGCAGCTTGACAATAAGTGGTTTGATTAATGATGATGATTGATAGTAATCGACGATTAATAGGGCCTTTAGTAAAGTTACACAAGCATCAGTAGGAGCACTAAAATACAAGCAGCAGTAACAATAGTAGTACAAATGGCTGTTGGAGTAGTAGAAGTAGTGTCAGCTTTTAGGATAGCCAATTGTTGCAGTGTCAGTATTAGCAGAAGTAGTTGGTGTGCTGCCACTACCAATCGTATTACTATTACTACATTACTAACACAAATACTTCCAACAGTAGTAATAAAGCCTAATTCATATAAATACAGAATACTGATTTAATGACAAACTTCTCTAACCCTCAATGTGACTGATATCGTACATAATCTAGGAAACGATTATCAAATATAGGTAGTAGTATAGCATACAGCGATGCTGTTGGACCCAGGCATTTTACAGTCTTCGTCTGTGTCATTTAACAGTTACATGCAAATAATTTTATCATTACTGATTGCTGATTACTTTATCTAAAACATAGTTCCAATATATAATAATAATAATTTATCTTTTATACTTATAACAATACATCTATGAAAATCAGTTTAGAAAATGAGAAAGTCATGACTTATTTTCAGTGTAGATGTATTGCCTTGAAGGGAATGTTGACCTACCAAAGATGGCCGCCACCTAGGCACATCTCTTAGCGGGCTGCTACAGCGCGGTGACGTATCTAGTGTCTATGTATATCTATGCTCCAGATAACAAAACAGGGGGGAAAAGACGACACGTTGAAAAGAGAGCTGTTTACACCGACCAAATGTCAGGCATGTGAAACTTAAAGGCAATGACTTTTATATGCACTGTACTTTTACCTAAAATAAAGAATGCAACATTTTTTCAACATGTTTGGATTAGATCAAACGGGAACAGGACAGGAGTGGGAGTTATTTTGAGCGGGAGCGAGATGGGAGTGGGAGTCATTCTATGGGAGTGGGACAGAACAAGATTATCTTTTTACTCCGGCCCGAGATTGGGACGGGACAGGATTTTTCTCTCTGGGAGTGGGACGGGACAGGAGTGAAAATCCGCTCCCGTGTCATGCTCTACACTGCAGGTAGCTACATTCAGCCTGAGGTCTTTAATGTCCTCTAGTACAGTTCTTCAGTAACATAGAGGCAAGTATGTAAACAAAATGCTCATGATGTCAACAGATGTACACACAAATACAGGTACAAACCGCAGGTAAATCTCCAGCGTTACCTGTTTGTTTCTGTTAAACACACTCTGATTTTTAAAGTTACAAATTTTTTAATTTTTAAGACATTAAACAAAAAAGAGCTATTTAAATAAAGGTTAAATTATAAGCCATTATAGAGTTGTAGTAGAAACAAATCCAGAGGCCCACCTGGACCGGTGTGCCCGCCAAACCATTTGAGAAGCACTCATGTCACCTGCAGTGAATGTCATTGCTGACATAACACTGTGCACACTTTCTTTGGGACACTAAAGCACCTGAAATAAGTCGACTAACAAAATCAGCTTGTTCCTGTGTGCCTCTTGTGCACCATGTAGAGAACTAGAGTTGATTGTCATAACTGTGAGCAAATGTTTGCCTGCTGATTGAAGCTGGAAGAAGATACATGGGCAAATTTGAAAAAATACCCAGGTGTTATTATAGAGTAATTAAACAATGGAAATCTACCCAGTTATTAAAATACTCCAAGCTTCCTTGAGTGTCCCGGATGTGGGAGGTCTTATTAACATGCTCTGGTGCTAAACTGTATTCTCCTCCTTTTTTATTCAGCACCTTCACACCGAACAGCTGAGGAGATCATTCTTCTGCAGGTAGATCATTCTTCTAACCCTAACCCCTTAACTGTAGTGACTTTAATAAAATTGTGTCTTCCAAAGGCTCCTATTATATTCTGCTCACCAGAAGCGTCTTCATCATGAAGCTGCTGACAGTTTTTCTGATTCTTGGTGTCATAATGGCTCTGACCTCAGCTGCTCCTGGTAAGCATTGACCTTTTGTGGCAAATATGATGAACCAAACTGCAAAATGTGAGATTTAGACAAGTGATTTAGCTTGTGTTTGATTAATCATTAAATAAATGTTCAAGTTCTCCAACAGAAATATCTTTAATTATTTCTTAAGAACTTTGCAGCTCCATAGTCTCAATCTTGACATAAAATTTGATGTTTTCTTTGTTTCTTTTACTCAAACGTGAATTTGTCAAAGGCTCTGGACACCTTGAAGGTTTGAAAAGAGTGATGTAGAAATGACCCTTAAACACATCAATAAACCAGCATGTAGGGGTTACATGACCAAGTAAGAACATGGTACGGACACTTGATACAGTTACAGCTAGTTATTTGAAATATTTACTCTGCTGCCAAGAATGCACAACTAAAGATGGGTGAGTGCTCTCTTCGATACATTTATTTTTTTAATTATTCTTATTTTTACATGCTGATGTTTTGGGTTTTTATGATTTTAAGTATGCACCAAAGAATGTGCCTGGTTTAACTGCAAGAGTTACATTTATTTCAATTTAATGAAAATTTACTCTGAGTTTGTACAAATGTTGGTTATTTTAATAAACCACAAGCAAAAAGGCATTGAAATTTCTCATATTTTGTATCGAAAAAGTATCGAACCTTGACAGAAACGTACCGAACCGAACTGTGAATTATGTGGATAGTTGTACCCTAAGATATATATATATATATATATATATATATATATATATATATATATATATATATATATATATATATATATATATATATATATATATATATATATATATATATATATATATATATATATATATATATATATATATATATATATATATATATATATGTACATATATATATACATATACACATACATGTGTGTGTGTGTTAGGGTTGTCATTTTAGTGCATTAATTAGACTAATTAATTACACTGCAAATTAGTGCGTTATAAAAATTAATCGCAAGATTAATCATAGCACACAAACATTCTGAAATTGTCCAGCTGGAGGACCCGTATATGGCAGTGGCACGTCACTTCACACATGCGTCTCTAGTCAAACCAAACAAAGCCCAGGAGACAACAGGAATGGCTTATTTGAGACTCTGCTTTATTTTATTTTTGAATTTATTTATCTATATATATGTACGACATTCTTTAATAATGCATCGGGCCTAATTGTTTTGCTGGATGTCCTCGACCTTTTTCTTATTTTGAATTTGATTTATGAAACACACTTAAAGTTTAATTTGAGTTGCCTGATTGAGCTTAGAATTTTCTGGACAAGTTGCCCTGAATTTGGTTTTATTCTGTCCCCTATAAAAAAGTGGATTTACAAATCTTTACTTCTTAGGATATTCATTTGATTAGTCATGCACTACAGGAACAAGGAATTGGACTATGCCTTACGTGGAACAAAGGATTAGTCATAATATGTCAAATATGGACACTAAAGGAGAGTCAAGAATTATGTCATACTTATGTAAATGGAATAAAAATTTATAATAATTTGATGATATGTGGAAAAGAGGAGACTAAATATTGAGAAAATGGGGACTGGACTAGATAAGCTCTGCTTCTCCCGTCTTCCCTTTCGGACATGTACATTTGATCAACTATTGACAATGTGTGATGCTGTATAAGTGTGCTGACGTGACCGAAATAAATAAATCAATTCAATTCAATAATATCCTAGAATTAAAATTCTTTATTTGGGTACTTTAAGCAGATATGAGATTAAAATGCAATTAATTAGATCAATTAATTATAAATCTGGTAATTAATTAGATTAATTTATCTAATCGTCTGACAGCACTGATATCTATCTATCTATCTATCTATCTATCTATCTATCTATCTATCTATCTATCTATCTATCTATCTATATGTGTGTGTATATATATCTATATATATCTATATCTATATATATATATATATATATAGATAGATAGATACATAGATAGATAGATAGATAGATAGATAGATAGATAGATAGATAGATAGATAGAATATATACATATATATATATATATACATATATATATATAGATTTGTGTGTGTGTGTGTGTGTTTGTGTATCTATGCATATTTATGTAGACAGAGAGATACATAGGTAGATATAGATATATACAGGGTGTCCCAAAAAAATTAATACACCTTTTAGCAGCTGATAATTCAATTTCAATAAAATGCTACTGGAAGTATGAAAATGCAGTTGAAGTGCAAAGACAATTTAGGAAGAAGTTTTGAAAAGAACCAACATCACAAGTTACCATCAGTGGATCAGAACAGATCAGTTTGAGAAGAAGTGCTGATAAAAAAACAGAATGATGTTTGTAAATTGTTTTACATGTTGGAAATGTAATTATAATTAACACTTAGTGTACAATTATTGAACATGTGTACATTTTTGGGAACCCCTATATATATGTATATATAGATATATAGATATTCTGTGTATGGTTTAGTCTTAAAATGATACTGGTGGTCCACTCCTGCTGAATGGATTCGTTCTACTCTGCTTTTCAGTCATTCCCAGATCATTTCCAGACCACGGATAAGTGAACTGGAAGCAAACTAAAAGCGAATATAGACATTCTTTGGAAATATCATAATCCAGTTGGGCAAAAGAATACCTTAAATCATCTTGCATTTCAACGTAAAAGTCCATTTGTCATGCTAACACGTACATGAAACTTTCCTCCAAAACAACAAAACATCTACGCAATACTTTACAAAGTCTTCAGCGGTCACTTTACCACTCCAAATGTAAAACTGACATATGCAAATATGCAAGAATGCCACACAAATCAAACAAGTACTTGGATATGTGATTTATTCATGCTTACCATGAAGTGTTGCGATATCCGCTGTCTGTCCCATAGGAGAACATGACAGCACGGCCTGTGTTTGGAACTATTCAGGCTTACATGAACCACGTGACCTCTCCGCGGCCAGGTCGTGAGTGTCGCAACTCTTACTACCTCTATAGCTCTGATCGGTTCCATAGCTGATTTAGCGGATTTATAGCGGAGTGAGCATCTGTCCCTCATGCAATCTTTGGGGGGGAGGCGGAGCTGCTCGTGCGTACACACGAAGAGAGCTGAAGTGAGAGTCCCGAGGAGAAACGAGGAAACAAATGCTAATATGAGTGATGGCACGAAAGATACATTTCTTAAGCCGAATGCTACAGCCCCAGTGTGAGAATGTCTTGGTTTTAAACAGAATGAACAAGGTGTGAGCTCATGAACACTGATGAGCTGATATGTCCTATTTGTTTGAAAGTAGTGACGACAAAGAAGAAGAAGAAGGAGAGGAGCAGCAGAGCCCTTCCTTAAGAGTCAGTGCTCACTGAGGCATTTGTTTGGTAAAGAAAATATAAATAAAAACACAAAATGGTGCGCACACATAGACAGTGTCGTTCACTACATTGCAAAAGAAATACAGCCCTTCAATTACGTTGAAAAGCCACAAATGTTACAAACGTTTGACAGACAGTAAGTATTGACTGGGAGAAAGTACAATGTCATAAACAATTCCTTTATAAACTCACTTTTATTTATTGTTTTTATTGGAGGTTTTTTTTTTTTTTTTTTTTTTTTTTTACAGAGATAGGGTCTATTTTTTAATTGTTTTTGATTAGTATAACTATTTTTCTTTACATGCAATTTTTCCCAAAAAGACAGTCCATTTGATTTTCATTTTTTTTTCACTTTTTTTGTTAAATTTATTATATTGTCTGTTTAACTTGTGTTTTTTAAAAGATCTTGACCTTCCAATTATAGTTAAACACTCTTAAGCAAATAAAGTTTCTTGCTTTTGATATGGTGTACTCACTTTATTATGACATATAATATAATTACATTAAAGAGGACATATCATGCTTGTTTCTCCTTTTCACTATGCCAGACTAGGATGCCTGTAAAGCATTTCTGCCCTCAGTACAAGTCATTTAGTTCCTTCATTGCCCCACAATAGCGTTCTCAAAATCCTAATTTTAGGCCATTATGAAGCCCACGTTGAAACACTCGGGGCTCTAATTTTGTGGCGCAGCACAGGGGGCGCAAGCCTGGCGCACCCCGCGCAGTGTTAATTTCATGCGGCGCACCACCGTGCACTGCCAGTTAGACAACTTGGTAGACTGTCTGCGCAGAGGTGGGTGTGACGGAGCACCAAGGGGAGGTGATGGCGCATTCATGTTGGCGCAGTGACAATTTCGTGCCAAAAACAGTGCAGAAAGTGCGCTGAAAGCTCGCCAGCTTCAACCTGGTCTAACCTCGGCGCAGGGCGGAGCGCACCCTCCGCAGCTGTAATTTGGTGACAAGTGCACATGTGCGCACGCCTCAGAGGCAGGTTTCCAAAGTGTCAGGCACATTTTAATGCAATAAACAATCACAGTAATCACTATTTAATGTCCCCAACTGAACCAGCATATACATTTGTATCTATATTAACTGTCCCGTCACATCTGATGTCGGATTAAAGCCGTTTGTCATAATGGAAACATAACCTGACGGCATCTGGAAGTTTGATGCACATCTTACAAGTCAACAATAAACACCCTTTACATCTGATACTGAGTAAATATCTGACTTCTCTCATTTCATTAAATTCAAAGAAAAAAAAGGAGAAAAAAGACAGAGAAAAAAGAGAGAAAATAAATGTATGTTACTCTGGATTTACCTGTTGTTTCCCATATTTCTCTATTTTAGTCTTTATTTTTAACGTGCTCTAAAAAGATGGAGTACATTATTGTAAGGAAGATGAGGAGGAGACACCGGGAGAGTAAACAGTTTATCACTAAAGGCTCTGCTATTTG
Organism: Scarus forsteni; assembly: GCA_036419115.1. Taxonomy (NCBI): domain Eukaryota; kingdom Metazoa; phylum Chordata; class Actinopteri; order Labriformes; family Labridae; genus Scarus; species Scarus forsteni. Next base: position 3,856,096 of record JAZDUH010000400.1, on the reverse strand, counting down.
ACAATGACAAGCTGGCCCACACGGTGACACGCCCCGCTGTCCATTCTCCTGCTGAAGGGACAGCGTCTCCACTGCTGGGTCTTTCCAGCAAACTGTTTCCGCGGTGGCGGGGATCATTCAGGCCAATCAGACCCTGCGCCTCAGCCGCAGCGCATTTAAAGGCGAGGAGAGGCGCTCATTTGATTGGTGAAGACAGCGATCGGCTGTGTTAATCCCACTCACGTCTATTCTCCTCCTATTCTGACATTTGCGCAGTGAGGCAGCAGAGGCGTGGGCGTGGACGCGCAACCTCTGCGCCCCTGTGCGCCATGAGTGCGCCTCTCTTGGCACTGCAGGAAACTTGCAAAGTGCGCAGGTCACACCCAGTCCACGCGTCGAAGGCCGGAGCAGGCAGGTGCGCCTGCGCTTGCGCCTGGTCTACGAAATTAGAGCCTTCGGTCTCAAGGCTGACCTAAAGTTACCTCGCGGCGTCACAGCCCTTTGTGCTCTGATTGGTCAGTTCTATCGGGGGTAGAGCCAGCCTGTCCTTCTTCTTCTACTGTATCTTCCGGAAGGTTCAAAGCATCGACCGCGTATTGAGTCCCCCTACCGGCCAGAGCTGGTAATGAGGGAGTGTGAGCTAGGGAGCTTTATACTGCTGCTGGTGGATGTGTTCCTCGGTGAGGGTTTAGGGCTGGCGGACATCACAGAGGAGGAAGTGTTTTATCAGATTACTCCAATAAAAAGAAAGGTACCTCGTGTCGTCACGCGTTTGAAATCTCGCGGACATCTCGCAATGACCTATTTTCAGAGGCATCAAATCTCGTTCTAGGATATCAGAAAAAATACAATATCTCATTTTTTGAAAATTAAGGGGGTGTAAGGTCTTGTTTTCAAATTTATTATATTATATGTAAGTATTAAATCATGCATCAGCATGATATGTCTCCTTTAATGAAAAAAATGAAAAAAAAATCAAAATCACATTGACAATAATATCGTTTATTGTCAATAATTTTATGGACAATTATCATCCAGCAAAATTTGTTATTGTGACAGGCCTAGCTGAAGACTTAGATGACTGAAATGACTTCACAGGTCATCATGCTCATCCCCTCCTCAGTCTGTATGACCCTGCTCTTTAAAATCTGCATGCACCCTCTGGCTTGGCAGAGCGAGAATCTGAGAGCAGAGTGAATATGCAAGTTACACGTCCCACTGTGGTGTCCGTGAGGACAAAGCAAATCATCAAGATGAGTTCTGAGACATTAGCTCTGTCAAGGCCCTGCAGATGAAGCAGAGAGGCTTGTCTGAGACAAAGCATTGTGTTTGCAGTGCCAATTTACCAATCAGGACAATCACACAACAACAGTTTGGATATTTAGCAAAAGTACAAAGCTCAGATTAAAGGTCCAGGAGAAGCACTGTCACTAAGTACCACTACTGACAGCCATGGGCCTCCAGGTTCATGAACATGCACTCACTTTTTTCCATCTTCACCACCAGGTAACATGATCTGACCTTTTCAAACACTTACACAACATTTTGTCCCATCCCCCTTTCTAATCTGGATTCCATCTGCAAAAGTTTCTCCTCTGTGAATTCCAACTCAGTAACGTGTATTTTGTGCCCACTACATACATTTCATCATCACTTGAGTCAACTGTCTAATTTTTAGTTCACTTCTTGTGAAGTTAGAGTTTGTTTTTTCATTCTAATGGCCTGACCAGCTGGTGGGATACATAACCTCTACATCCCAACAAACAAAAGTCCATAACAGGGAGGCTTTGTTGAGGAAAAGTGACAACCTGGTGCTGGTGTGGCGGAGTAGTTAGCAATCATGCACGTCCCATGTACATACTTCTGCTGGTCTGGGTTCGATTCCCGCCTGTGACCAGTTTGCAAAGTATCTTTCCCTACTTTCTCACCCCCTTTCCTAAGCCTATCCACTGTCTCTCCTATCAATAAAGGTACAAAATGGCCAAAAAAAACATTTAAAAAAAAAAGTGACAACCTGTTAAGTATCTTCCTGGAGCAGAATAAACCAGTGTTGTTTTTGTGCAGATTTTAAGTATAGGGGCTAATAATCTGGTCAAGTAAATAGCTTGCTGGTTTCTTCAATTGCAGTTATATTCATGAATGCCATGGTCCTCTGGCAACCCACTACAAAAAAACAGAACTATCCTTTAAATATAAACACAGCCCTAAGACTGTGACCATTAGAGAGCTGGCTTTACTCAAACAATTTTCTTGACAGACAGTTTTCCTGCTGGCAGCTCACAACTGTGTCTTACTCTCCATGCAGATGAGGAGGCTACAAACCCAGGGATGCTTCATCCAGGGATGAGGGAAGTTGTAATCCCACCCCCAGGTTGGTGTTCACTCTGTCAAGTCCTGCTGATTTGTTCAGTGCAGTCTTTCCCAAAGTTTAGGTCCTGACCCAAAATTGGGCCACCCCCTGTTTTAATTGGGTCTTGGACTGAAAGACTTAGGTGACTAAAATGACTTTACAGATAGTCATGCTCATCCCCTTCTCAGACTGTATGACCCTGCTGATTGACACCTGCATACACCCTCTGGCTTGGCAGAGCGAGAATCTGAGAGCAGAGTGAATATGCAAGTTACACGTCCCACTGTGGTGTCCGTGATGACAAAGCAAATGATAAAGATGAGTTCGGAGACATTAGCTCTGTCAAGGCCCTGCAGATGAAGCAGAGACACTTGTTAGAGACAAAGCCAATTTACCAATCAGGACAATCACACAACAACAGTTTAGATATTTAGTGACAGTACAGAGCTCAGATTAAAGGTCCAGGAGAAGCACTGTCTCTAAGTACCACTACTGACAGCCATGGGCTTCCAGGTTATGAACATGCACTCACTTTTTTCCTTCTTCACCACCAGGTAACATGATCTGACCTTATCCTACGCCTACACAACAGTTTCTCCCATCTCCCTTTCTAATCTGGACTCCACCTGCAAAAGTTCCTCCTCTGTGAAGTCCAACTCATAAACATATATTTTTGTGCCCACTTCTTACATTTCACCATCACTTAGTCAAATTGTCTCATTTTTAGTTCACTTCTTGTGAAGTCAGAGTTTGTTGTTTTGGTTCTGACCAGCTGGTGGGATACATAACCTCTACATCCCAACAAACAAAAGTCCATAACAAGGAGGCTTTGTTGAGGAAAAGTGACAACCTGTAAAGAATCTGACTGTAGTGCAAAATCAACCAGTGTTGTTTTTGTGTAGATTTGAAGTAAAGGGGTTAATTATGACACTTCCAATGGTAAGGCTAACAGCAAACAAAAGCATCAGGGCTGGCTATCTCTGCTCAGGAAAATAGCTTTCTGGTTTCTTCAACTGCAATTATATACAGTAGAGTCATGGGCATCTGGCAACCCCCTACAAAAAAACAGAACTATCCCTTTACATACAAATACAGGCAGAAGACTATGACCATTAGAGAGCTAGCTTGACTCAAACAATTTTCTTGAAAGACAGTTTTCCTGCTGGCAGCTCACAACTGTGTCTTACTCTCCATGCAGATGAGGAGACTATAAACTCAGGGAAGCTTCATCCAGGGATACGCCCGAGTGAAGCTGTAATCCCACCCCCAGGTTGGTGTTCACTCTGTCAAGTCCTGCTGATTTGTTTAATGCAGTCTTTCCCAAAGTCTGGGTCCTGACCCAAAATGAGTCACACCCTGTTTTAATTGGGTTTTGGGCTCAAAGATTAAGATGACTAAAATGACTTCACAGGTCGTCATGCTCATCCCCTCCTCAGTCTGTATGACCTCGTTTATTGACATCTGCATGCATCCTCTGGCTTGGCAGAGCGAGAATCTGAGAGCAGAGTGAATATGCAAGTTACACGTCCCACTGTGGTGTCCGTGAGGACAAAGCAAATCATCAAGATGAGTTCTGAGACATTAGCTCTGTCAAGGCCCTGCAGATGAAGCAGAGAGGCTTGTCTGAGACAAAGCATTGTGTTTGCAGTGCCAATTTACCAATCAGGACAATCACACAACAACAGTTTGGATATTTAGCAAAAGTACAAAGCTCAGATTAAAGGTCCAGGAGAAGCACTGTCACTAAGTACCACTACTGACAGCCATGGGCCTCCAGGTTCATGAACATGGACTCACTTTTTCCATCTTCACCACCAGATAACATGATCTGACCTTTTCAAACACTTACACAACATTTTGTCCCATCCCCCTTTCTAATCTGGATTCCATCTGCAAAAGTTTCTCCTCTGTGAACTCCAACTCAGTAACGTGTATTTTGTGCCCACTACATACATTTCATCATCACTTGAGTCAACTGTCTAATTTTTAGTTCACTTCTTGTGAAGTTAGAGTTTGTTTTTTCATTCTGATGGCCTGACCAGCTGATGGGATACATAACCTCTACATCCCAACAAACAAAAGTCCATAACAGGGAGGCTTTGTTGAGGAAAAGCGACAACCTGGTGCTGGTGTGGCGGAGTAGTTAGCAACCATGCACGTCCCATGTACATACTTCTGCTGGTCTGGGTTCGATTCCCGCCTGTGACCAGTTTGCAAAGTATCTTTCCCTACTTTCTCACCCCCTTTCCTAAGCCTATCCACTGTCTCTCCTATCAATAAAGGTACAAAATGGCCAAAAAAACATTAAAAAAAAAGTGACAACCTGTTCAGTATCTTCCTGGAGCGCAGAATAAACCAGTGTTGTTTTTGTGCAGATTTTAAGTATAGGGGGCTAATAATCTGGTCAAGTAAATAGCTTGCTGGTTTCTTCAATTGCAGTTATATTCGCGAATGCCATGGTCCTCTGGCAACCCACTACAAAAAAACAGAACTATCCCTTTAAATATAAACACAGCCCTAAGACTGTGACCATTAGAGAGCTGGCTTTACTCAAACAATTTTCTTGACAGACAGTTTTCCTGCTGGCAGCTCACAACTGTGTCTTACTCTCCATGCAGATGAGGAGGCTACAAACCCAGGGATGCTTCATCCAGGGATGAGGGAAGTTGTAATCCCACCCCCAGGTTGGTGTTCACTCTGTCAAGTCCTGCTGATTTGTTCAGTGCAGTCTTTCCCAAAGTTTAGGTCCTGACCCAAAATTGGGCCACCCCCTGTTTTAATTGGGTCTTGGACTGAAAGACTTAGGTGACTAAAATGACTTTACAGATAGTCATGCTCATCCCCTTCTCAGACTGTATGACCCTGCTGATTGACACCTGCATACACCCTCTGGCTTGGCAGAGCGAGAATCTGAGAGCAGAGTGAATATGCAAGTTACACGTCCCACTGTGGTGTCCGTGATGACAAAGCAAATGATAAAGATGAGTTCGGAGACATTAGCTCTGTCAAGGCCCTGCAGATGAAGCAGAGACACTTGTTAGAGACAAAGCCAATTTACCAATCAGGACAATCACACAACAACAGTTTAGATATTTAGTGACAGTACAGAGCTCAGATTAAAGGTCCAGGAGAAGCACTGTCTCTAAGTACCACTACTGACAGCCATGGGCTTCCAGGTTATGAACATGCACTCACTTTTTTCCTTCTTCACCACCAGGTAACATGATCTGACCTTATCCTACGCCTACACAACAGTTTCTCCCATCTCCCTTTCTAATCTGGACTCCACCTGCAAAAGTTCCTCCTCTGTGAAGTCCAACTCATAAACATGTATTTTTGTGCCCACTTCTTACATTTCACCATCACTTAGTCAAATTGTCTCATTTTAGTTCACTTCTTGTGAAGTCAGAGTTTGTTGTTTTGGTTCTGACCAGCTGGTGGGATACATAACCTCTACATCCCAACAAACAAAAGTCCATAACAAGGAGGCTTTGTTGAGGAAAAGTGACAACCTGTAAAGAATCTGACTGTAGTGCAAAATCAACCAGTGTTGTTTTTGTGTAGATTTGAAGTAAAGGGGTTAATTATGACACTTCCAATGGTAAGGCTAACAGCAAACAAAAGCATCAGGGCTGGCTATCTCTGCTCAGGAAAATAGCTTTCTGGTTTCTTCAACTGCAATTATATACAGTAGAGTCATGGGCATCTGGCAACCCCCTACAAAAAAACAGAACTATCCCTTTACATACAAATACAGGCAGAAGACTATGACCATTAGAGAGCTAGCTTGACTCAATTAATTTTCTTGAAAGACAGTTTTCCTGCTGGCAGCTCACAACTGTGTCTTACTCTCCATGCAGATGAGGAGACTATAAACTCAGGGAAGCTTCATCCAGGGATACGCCCGAGTGAAGCTGTAATCCCACCCCCAGGTTGGTGTTCACTCTGTCAAGTCCTGCTGATTTGTTTAATGCAGTCTTTCCCAAAGTCTGGGTCCTGACCCAAAATGAGTCACACCCTGTTTTAATTGGGTTTTGGGCTCAAAGATTAAGATGACTAAAATGACTTCACAGGTCGTCATGCTCATCCCCTCCTCAGTCTGTATGACCTCGTTTATTGACATCTGCATGCATCCTCTGGCTTGGCAGAGCGAGAATCTGAGAGCAGAGTGAATATGCAAGTTACACGTCCCACTGTGGTGTCCGTGAGGACAAAGCAAATCATCAAGATGAGTTCTGAGACATTAGCTCTGTCAAGGCCCTGCAGATGAAGCAGAGAGGCTTGTCTGAGACAAAGCATTGTGTTTGCAGTGCCAATTTACCAATCAGGACAATCACACAACAACAGTTTGGATATTTAGCAAAAGTACAAAGCTCAGATTAAAGGTCCAGGAGAAGCACTGTCACTAAGTACCACTACTGACAGCCATGGGCCTCCAGGTTCATGAACATGGACTCACTTTTTTCCATCTTCACCACCAGATAACATGATCTGACCTTTTCAAACACTTACACAACATTTTGTCCCATCCCCCTTTCTAATCTGGATTCCATCTGCAAAAGTTTCTCCTCTGTGAACTCCAACTCAGTAACGTGTATTTTGTGCCCACTACATACATTTCATCATCACTTGAGTCAACTGTCTAATTTTTAGTTCACTTCTTGTGAAGTTAGAGTTTGTTTTTTCATTCTGATGGCCTGACCAGCTGATGGGATACATAACCTCTACATCCCAACAAACAAAAGTCCATAACAGGGAGGCTTTGTTGAGGAAAAGCGACAACCTGGTGCTGGTGTGGCGGAGTAGTTAGCAACCATGCACGTCCCATGTACATACTTCTGCTGGTCTGGGTTCGATTCCCGCCTGTGACCAGTTTGCAAAGTATCTTTCCCTACTTTCTCACCCCCTTTCCTAAGCCTATCCACTGTCTCTCCTATCAATAAAGGTACAAAATGGCCAAAAAAACATTAAAAAAAAAGTGACAACCTGTTCAGTATCTTCCTGGAGCGCAGAATAAACCAGTGTTGTTTTTGTGCAGATTTTAAGTATAGGGGCTAATAATCTGGTCAAGTAAATAGCTTGCTGGTTTCTTCAATTGAAGTTATATTCACAAAAGCCATGGTCCTCTGGCAACCCAATACAAAAAAAACAGAACTATCCCTTTAAATATAAACACAGCCCTAAGACTGTGACCATTAGAGAGCTGGCTTTACTCAAACAATTTTCTTGACAGACAGACAGTTTTCCTGCTGGCAGAGGACAAAGCAAATGATAAAGATGAGTGTTAAGGCCCTGCAGATGAAGCAGAGAGACTAGATGATTAGAATATAGAAATCAGGACTCACCCCTCTGCAGCAACAAAGCATTATGTTCGTAGTGTCTGTTTTACCAATCAGTAAAACCACATTACAGCGGTTGGACACCTTACAAAAAAGATAAGAGCGCCAATGAAGGGTCCAGAAGAAGCTCTGTTACTAAGTCCCACTCCTGACAGCAATGGGCCTCCAGGTTTTTGGCTCACTTCTTGCAAAGTCAGAGTTTGTTGTTTTGGTCTGATCAGCTGATGGATACTTATCCTCTATGCCACAATAAAAAACTTTTTTTTTTGTGATCAATTTTTTATTGAAAGGCAGAATATACAAAGAACAAGTCACATTCAGTAAAGTGTTTTTTGTTGTTTGTTTTTTCCCTCCAAACTAATTCTTCTCTGTACAGTAAGTAAATTATTGAAACAGGTAGGAAATGACAAATAAACATATCTTCTATGCATTGCAACCAGGTAACAATATCAGGAACATTCAAAATCTCACTCCTTCTTCCTATGGCAGTTCTCTAACAACCCTCCTCCCCCCACCCACACCACCACCCACCGACCCAGGATCGCTCCCCAAATTAGAAGTAATAAATAAATGCATAAATTCAAAAATAAAATTAGAAAAATTCAAAATCGTCCATGTTGCACCTTCTCTTTAACTAGCTTATGTGCAGCCTCCCAGGCCTGTAGGGTTTTATGGCTGGCCCCATGTACATGGGCCACAGAACATTCCATCATAATAATTTCGAGAAATGAGTTGGCCCACTGCTGCCAAGCTAAAGAATGTGGTGGTTGCCATCTAAGAGCAAGCATCTTCTTGGCAGCAGTGAGACCGGCCCACAGAATACGTTTATCTTGCAGGGATAAATTAAGAGAAGAGTCGTCATTAAGCAGAAGCAAGGCTGGGCAGATTGGGATCTTGACCTTAAGAATGTCACACAGAGTGAGAGATTTCCCTCCAGAAACTAACCACGCCAGGGCATTCCCAGTACACATGCATGAATGACCCTTGGGCATTAAGAGGACAAAGATCACAATATGTGGACATGGTGATTTTCATTGCATAACACTTTCTGGGGGTGAGGTACATCCCATGAACAAACTTATAATGTATCACTTGATGGTTGGGGTTTTTGGATGTGTCGCAAAGATTTTTCCATACTGATTCCCAGCAAATCTCTTTGTCATTTCCATCGTTTAATTCTCTATTCCAAATTACTTCTATAGGTAGAGGTTTAAAGTAACCAGAGATGAATTTATAAAGTTTAGAATCTAACCCCCGCGTGAATCCCTCTGAGGCAAGTATCCTGCGTGGAGGGTGTGTTGGGAGAGTTACTCCCCACGGAACACCATATGCCCGCATAGCTGATCTCAATTGCAGGTAAAGGAAAAAAGATGAACCTGGAAGATCATAATCAGATTGCAGATCGTTAAAAGTTTGTACAATACCCAAAACCAGTGAAGTTGGCACGTTGTGTAAATTGTAAATAAAAACAGAATACAATGATTTGCAAATTCTTTTCAGATTATATTCAACTGAATACACAGCAAAGACAAGATATTTAATGTTCGAACTGAGAAACTTTATTTTCTTTTGCAAATAATCATCAACTTAGAATTTAATGGCAGCAACACGTTGCAAAAAAGTTGGCACAAGGGCATTTTTACCACTGTGTTACATCGCCTTTCCTTTTAACAACACTCAGTAAACGTTTGGGAACTGAGGAGACCAATTTTTGAAGCTTTTCAGGTGGAATTCTTTCCCATTCTTGCCTGATGTACAGCTTAAGCTGTTCAACAGTCCGGGGTCTCCATTGTTGTACTTTACGCTTCATAATGCACCACACATTTTCAATGGGGGACAGGTCTGGACTACAGGCAGGCCAGTCTAGTACCTGCACTCTTTTAACACGTGCAGAATGTGGCTTGGCATTGTCTTGCTGAAATAAGCAGGGGCGTCCATGAAAAAGACGTTGCTTGGATGGCAACATATGTTGCTCCAAAACCTGTATGTACCTTTCAGCATTAATGGTGTCTTCACAGATGTGTAAGTTACCCATGCCTTGGGCATTAATACACCCCCATACCATCACAGATGCTGGCTTTTGAACTTTGCGCCTATAACAGTCTGGCTGGTTCTTTTCCTCTTTGGTCCGGAGGACACGACGACCACAGTTTCCAAAAACAATTTGAAATGTGGACTGGTCAGACCACAGAACACTTTTCCACTTTGCATCAGTCCATCTTAGATGAGCTCGGGCCCAGCGAAGCCGGCAGCGTTTCTGGGTGTTGTTGATAAATGGCTTTGGCTTTGCATAGTAGAGTTTTAACTTGCACTTACAGATGTAGCCAAACTGTAGTTACTGACAGTGGTTTTCTGAAGTGTTCCTGAGCTCATGTGGTGATATCCTTTCCACATTGATGCCGGTTTTTGATGCAGTACCGCCTGAGGGATCGAAGGTCACGGGCATTCAATGCTGGTTTTGGGCCTTGCCACTTACGTGCAGTAATTTCTCCAGATTCTCTGAACCTTTTGATGATATTACGGACCGTAGATGATGAAATCCCTAAATTCCTTGCGATAGCTGGTTGAGAAATGTTGTTCTTAAACTGTTGGACAATTTGCTCACGCATTTGTTCACAAAGTGGTGACCCTCGCCCCATCCTTGTTTGTGAATGACTGAGCTTTTCAGGGAAGCTGCTTTTATACCCAATCATGGCACCCACCTGTTCCCAATTAGCCTGTTCACCTGTGGGATGTTCCAAATAAGTGTTTGATGAGCATTCCTCAACTTTCTCAGTCTTTTTTGCCACTTGTGCCAGCTTTTTTGAAACATGTTGCAGGCATCAAATTCCAAATGAGCTAATATTTGCAAAAAATAACAAAGTTTACCAGTTCGAACGTTAAGTATCTTGTCTTTGCTGTGTATTCAATTGATTATAAGTTGAAAGGGATTTGGAAATCATTGTATTCTGTTTTTATTTACAATTTACACAACGTGCCAACTTCACTGGTTTTGGGTATTGTAAACCCTGGGAGTTAAACACATCCTGAAAAACATTAACTCCTCTGCTCTTCCTTTGTGTAAAGGAGAAGGGCTTATTGCCAGTAAGAACTGAAAAGTTATTGAAAATTGGAGTGTGACTATGCCATTTATAATCAATACCGAGATGTTTCATCACAGTACGGTATGAAGCAAGTAAAAAGGAAACGATAGGGCCTAAACATAATTTTGTATTTTTAAAGTTATTTTTTTTCAGGCTTTTGTGGCCTTTATTGATAGGACAGCTGGAGAATGACAGGAAAGTGGGTGAAGAGAGGGGGGAAGACATGCAGCAAAGGGCTGTGGCCGGGATTCAAACCTACTGCCGCTGCTGGGGTTTAGAAGTCCCCGCACATGGGCGGACGCTTTACCAACTGAGCTAATGTCCACCCATAATTATGTATTTTTTAGAGGTATATTAGCAAATACAAGATCTTGCAATCTGTGAGGTCATGCAAGGTTCTCCTCTATAGGTCTCCAGGAGACAGATGAACTAGGGTTAAACCATGCAGATAAAGGGCGTAGCACATAGGACCAAAAGCAAATTTTAAAATCAGGGAGAGCTAGCCCCCTTGTGTCTTGTCTCGCTGGAGGGTTGTGAATTTTAGGCAAGGTTTTTTCCCTTTCCATATAAATTTAGAGACAAGTGATCGAAGTTTTTCCCAATAGCCCAACGGTGGGGCAAGAGGGATCATAGAAGAGTAGAAATTAACACGTGGGAGTATATCCATTTTAACTATTGCTATTCGGGTTTGAAATGAATTTGGGAAATTAAACAAACGCTCGAAGTCCTTTTCAATCTGATTATATATACCTTGATAATTTTTAAATGCAATGGATAATATGAAGGGGAAAATTTCAACTCCGAGGTATCTAAAACTTTTCACGACTGGCAGATGGGAGGGCAGGGGAGCCTGTAGTGCAGCTGTATTTAAATGCAATAGTGATGACTTTGCCCAGTTAATTTTATATCCAGAGAGTAAACTGAATGAATCAAAAGAGGAAAGAAGATGAGGGATTGAGGTACCAGCACTGCTTACATAGAGAAGAATGTCATCGGCGTACAGAGAAATACGGTGGTCTGTGTTACAAAACGTGATGGGACATACAAAGGGATGCTGTCTTATTTTCTGCGCCAGTGGCTCGAGAGAGAGAGAGAGAGTGAAAAGTAAAGGTGAGAGAGGGCAGCCCTGATGAGTGCCTCCAGATATTGAAAATTGAGTAGAGCAAATATTGTTTGTGTAGACCATTGCGGAGGGGTTTGCGTATAGAACCTTGATCATATTAATAAAATGCATACCCAGCCCAAATTTGTTCAAAGTAGCCCAGAGATACTCCCATTCCAAGCGGTCGAACGCTTTTTCAGCATCCAACGATAAAACTGAGCAAGGTGTATCAATACTACTCGCAGCATGAATGACATGTAACAAACGACGCACATTATCAGATGCTAAGCGAGTTTTAATAAAACCAGTTTGATCAATGTGTATCAGTTTTGTAAGATGTGTCTCCAACCGGGCTGCAAGTACTTAAGCATAAAGTTTAACATCCCCATTCAGGAGGGAGAGAGGTCTATAATTACCGCATTGAGTCAAATCTTTATTTGGCTTGGGTAGGACTGTGATTACAGCTATATTATTGTTGGAATTAAAAGCACCTTTATCAATGGCTGTGTTGATCATGTCCAACAATGGTTTACCAATTATATCCCAGAAAGTAAAGTATAGCTAAGGTGGAACTCCATCCCAACGCGGGGCCTTGCCCTTTTTCATACTAATGAGAGCCTTTCTCAACTCCTCGAGAGAAATTGGGGAATTAAGTGATTGTGATTCATTTTCAGATAAAGAAGGAAGATCAAGTTCCTATAGGAAATATGCACATGCATCCTTATCAAGGGACTTTTCTGAGTTATAGAGAGATGAATAGAAAGATTTAAATTCAGAATTAATATCAAGGGGGTTACTCAAGGTGCCTTGAGGTGTATTAATGGATGTAATATTTGAGTATTTTTCATGATTTTTCAATCTTAAAGCTAGAAGGTGACTTGGTCGAGCACCATTGAAATAATATGTTCTTCTACTCTTGTGCATTAAGAACTCAGCTCTATGCCTTAACAAAGAGTTCAGCTCAGTTCTTGTCACAGCTATTCTACCTTGTAATATCTCTGAGTATGAAGTTTGTTGTTGCTCCTCTAGCTGAGTAAGATCTTTCTCCAGTTTTGTTATCTTGCTAAGTCTACTGCTATTAAGATGGGATGGGAAAGAGATTGAGGAGTTCCTAATACATCCCTTTAAAGCATCCCATAAATATCTGGGGTCATCTACTGAGGCTGCGTTAATATCTATGAAGGAGTTTAACTTTTCTCTGAGAAAGGTGCAAAAGTCAGCATTCTTCAAAAGTGATATATTGAACCACCAGCGTGGAGCTCTGAGAGGGGTACCTTGAAGTGTAAAATATGCTGCAACAATATTATGATCTGATAAGGCGCAGGGTTTAATGACGACATCATGTATCTCAGAGAGGGAAGTGGATGAGGATAATATATAATCTACTCTGGAGAAACTCTGATGTCTTGCTGAATAGAATGTGTACTGTTTAGATGTGGGATTTATAGTTCGGTAAAGATCTGTTTAGCTAAGTGCTGACAAAAAGTTCTGAAAGTCTCTCGATGCTTGTAACTTTGTGGTTGTAGAGCGTTGAACAGATTTATCTAATATTACATCAGCCCAACGAATCATGTCTGCACCAAGGATAAGTGAAAAATCTTGAAGATACAATAAGAGTTCTGTAAGCTTGGGAAAAATTCCGGTTCATATTGGGAAGGAGCATAAACTGAAATAAAAGCAAATCTGCGACAAGCTATAATAGTCTTGATATAACAAATTCTACCATCCTCACTTCCAAACTGGTCAAGTATAGTTAAAGAGAGACTACGTCTCAGGACTACTAATGAGCCTCTTGTTTTTGTGTCAAGTGAAGCTGAGGCACCCACATAGTAATGTTTGTTTGAGAAGCGGCGGACATCTATGGTTCTTAAAGGTGTACTCAGCGATCTTCTAATCTTCTAATCAAATGCATTATTTGTGAAATTCACCGTATTTCTCCTCTCCATCCACAAGATCTCACCACTGACAGCATGTTGAAAAAAAAGTCCGGTCTCAATATACGGCCTTGACTCAGAATTTCAGCCAGTAAATACTGTGGCTCGGGCCGAGTTACCAAAACAAAGTAAACCCCCCCACATCCAGGGGGCGATCATACTCATGTAGATGAGAGATCAGACAGAAGGGGGAGGGGGAGTTGTAGTTTGCGTAGCGTGCACAGTTAGCGTAAGAGAGAGATACAATAGTTGCGGTAGCAATGGCTGAAAAACAGCCCAAAGAAAGAGGTCAGAGGAGTGAAAAGTGGAAAAGAAGGGCTATGACCAAAAGAGCAAAGACCCGGGTCAACATTGGTGTTGCTTTCTGACAGTGGAGGGAACTCGGCCAATTGAAAGACCTGAAAACGGACGCGGATGTCGCCGTCTTTCTGCTGGATAGGTAGGCTAAGCAACATTAGCTTTGTGGTGCTTCACATAACAGTAGCAGCCGTCAGGCATTCATCTTATTGTCTAATCTGCCAAAATGTACTGTTGTTGTGATGTTTTCAATATTGGCAGTCGAGTTGTCTGACCAGTCGGGGTTTCCTTAGCTACGTCAGCTACGCAGTTTCTACGGCCGTTTCCATGACGATGCACGTCCATCAGCTTTCGGGAGGCTGGTCTAAATTCGAATATAAACAAACCCTCCTCTTGTTTTCTCCCACATCGCTGACTACACCTTTAAATGAGATTCCTGTGTAAAGGCAATGTCCACCTGTTGCCTTCCTAAAAGGTCTAGGCAGGCTGCACGTTTAATTTGTCCATTAAGCCCATTTCCATTCCAGCTAATTACATGCATACTACACATGATACATAATAATGGCTAGTATTGTGGTACAAACCAAATGCAAGATGCTGAAACAGCATGCAGTGCAACTGACCAAACAAAATGTGAAACTAAAATGCGGAGAGAGATCCTTCCCACCCCAAAACCCTCAACACCATGAGCCCGCCGCTCTCCGAAAAACAAGAGAGGACATAAGAACAAGAACCCAGCCAATGCAGAGATACAGGAACACAATAAGAAAACAAAACCAAACAGGAAATTTACTGCTCATGGCGGGTCCAACTACTCCCCACAAGTTAGACCTGTGATCCACGTGCGCATGTCTCTTCCCAACACGCTCAGCCCCCTCCCCACCGCAAATTATGACGTTTATATCATACCATAACAGTGATGACAAGCTATAGCATAAGTCCAATGTAAGTTACAGATGCATCTTAATACAAGATAAAGCACCGCTGGTGAGGTGTATGATTTGGCAAAATGCCAGATAAAGAAAGTCCTCCTTTTTTCTTTTTTTCAAAAACAGATCCTAAGATCCCACACAAAAAACAACCAGGAGTCATCAAAAAGCAGCAACACCAACACCATTTACAGTTAAACCAGTCAGTTGGCATAATTACCAGAGGACTTGTAGATTATTCCTCCAAAGATGAGATGAAGTCTTTTGCCTCCTGTGGGGTGTTGAAAAAATGAGTCGTACCTCCTCGCGTTGCATTAAGCTTTGCAGGATAAAGTAGAAAGGTGCGAAAGTTAAGCTTCTGCAGAGCGTCCATTACCTCGGAGAAGGCCAGCCTGCGCTTGAACGTATGAGGGCTGTAATCCCGGGCGAAGCGGATGGTCTTTCCCTCCATCTCCATGGCCGCTCCACGCGCCGCTTTCAGGATCTTGTCTCGGTCGGTGAACTGCAGCAGCTTGAAGATGATGGGGCGAGGCACAGCTTTGCCATTTGCATCTACTCTCAGAGCACCTAAGTGGTGTGCACGCATAATTTCAACAGGGTCCGGGTCCAGGGTCAGGGAACCACCGTGGGATGGCACCCGACAGGGAAGCAAGAACATGTAATGTTTCTGCATTTTCAGGAACTCCGTGCACCCGCAGGTTATCTCTGCGTGACCTGTCCTCTAAGTCGGCAATTTTGTCCTCCAGCTGGATGTGCTTTGCTGCCAGCTTACCCACCGACGAGGAGTGCCGGCGGTCCGCCTCCACCATACGGTTCTCATTCTTCTCCATATAATCCATACATTTCGAAATGTCATCCTGTAGAGCAACCATCTCACCACGGAAGACCGCAAGCTGTGCTTCCACCAGCGCCTGTGTCTTGTTTGTCACTTGAGATACCACGTCGTCCACGAGGGCGGGGATAGCCTCTTTGATAGCCTCTGCTACTGCTAGCTTAACTAGCTTGGCTAGCTCCGTGTTGTCAGATACACGGGGTGTTATCGGCTGTTTGCTTGTAGTTTTTTTCAAACTTGATGCCATCTCGGTGTGCTGAGTATATGCACGAAGCAGAAAAATCCACCGAACGCTAGAAAAAGTAGAGTTAGGTATGGAAATAAAATTTATATGGGAGAAAACTGCAGAGCGGCGATACGAAGCGTCTACATCCCCCGCGATGATCACGTGACTCCCCTAAAAATAAAATTTTTTAATACAGGGGCTTTGTTGAGGAAAAGGGACATACTGTAAAGCATCTTACTGTAGCACCTCTTTAAGTCAATGCTGTTTCGTTGTGTTTTTTGATCTAAAAAGGAGTTTAATCCAGGTTTTCAGTCGGACCTCAACTGGATTTTTTATGAAGACCTCTCAAGTATGCATAGTCTGACCTACAGGACACATAAAATCTACCTTGCTCCTATGGAGTGGAAATTATACGCAAAATTACAGCCTAAAGCTTAATGATGAAAAAATCTCTGAACAGTAAAACAGTAGGTGAAATGTTAATTTGAACTTTTTTTTTTCCATTGATATGGTGTTAATATTGTTTGAAAGCCTGATTAATCACCTTTACCATGAGGAACATCTTATAAAGATTCATAAATCCATTCTTGGAAGGAGAACAACAGCCAAATGTGCGGGTATCACCCCATAATAATGTGCAAAAAGGAAAGTCCTTAAATACAGTATTTGAGTTGGTGCAGTGGTAAGCAACCAGGCTGCTACCACATGTGCTTAGGCTGGGTTTTGATTCCAACTTGAAACCCATTCGTCGAGTTTCTGCTCCCTACTCTGTCTTAACCCACTTTTGTCAGTCCACTGTCTCACTCCTCTGCCTAATAAAGGCTGCAAATGTCCCAATAATATACTAAAAAAGGATAACACAGGGCCAAACCACAGAACCTCAACATACAAGACCACATCATTTCATCAGAGTGGAAATGTTTGCAAATCTATGAAAAATATCCCTCCCGGGATCCTTGAGATGTTACAATTACAATAAATCAAGAGAAGATGACCTTACTTCAATATTCCCTAATCATTTCATCTTCAGGCCAGAGTGAAAGTTTCTGTACATTTGGACATAAATCCCTCAAAACATTCCAGAGATATCTGTTTTAAAAGCATTAAATCAACATTTACAACACAAGACACTTAAATGTTGACCTCAGACCTTTGTCATTCAAAGCATTAAGACTTTATCTGTCATAGAGGAAGATTACTGAGGGCAGTACTCAGTGTAGCTCTGTTACTGCAAAGCCAAGCCATGAGATGAAGAGTTTTTGACTTATATGACTTTTCTTTCTTTCCTGAATAGGATAAGAAGACCTCCCATCCCTCTGCAGCAGCGCTTCAGCGTTAAGAGGATCACGATTCATCTGTAGAAAGCATCAACATAGGCAGGCGTGTCTTTGTCTCCTCATAATGCTCTGCAGATTGAATGATCTTTCTTTCATTAAAAGCATCCAGAAAGGCAAACTGTCTGTGAGTCTCATTTATAAATATGTTAAATCATCAAGCACTTCACGGGCCATCATACACCCAGTGAGAGGTCTGTGCGAACACACAGAGAGAGCTGAAGCGAGCGTTGTCGGAGTAACAAGGAAACAAATACTCATATGAATGATGGCATGAAAGCGACAGTTCCTGAGCCAGCTGCCACAGCCCCGGTGTGGGAATATTTTGGTTTTAAACAGAATACACAAGGTGTGAGCCCATGAACACAAAAGAGGCAATATGTTGAATTTGTCTGAAAGTAGTGGCGATGAAGAAGGGGAGGTTCAGCGGAGGCTTCGTCCTGACAGTCAACGCACTTGGTCGGCAAAGTAAATACAAAAAAAGCGCAAAATGGTGCACGCTCACAGTGTTGTTCACTACACTGCAAAAGAAATGCAGCCCTTTAATGCGGTTGAAAAGCCAGAAATGTTACAAACGTATGGCAGACAGTATGAGTTGACTGGGAGAAAGTACATATGCCAAACAATTCAGGAACTGTATAAACTCCATTTGATTTATTGTTTATATAATTTGAATAATTGCCCAGCCCTAAAGGGCGCCCAGGATGTTCATCGTCTTTGACATCCTCTCTGCCTTCACAAAACCATCTGTGTCACCCCAGAGCTCCTCATCAACCTCAGCTAATGTGCAAAAAGATTTCAGTGTTTTGTTTCAGTTTCACCAACAATTCAAGTAAATCCATTTCTAAACTTTAAAGCCAATTATTTTTCGGAGGCCTTATTGAAAATACATGTACTTGAATCAGTAAATTGCATATAACTAAAGATGTTGCTCATTTCAAACTTGTAGCAGCTGTGTTTGAAAACTAAACCTTTAATAAGTACAAGTGGGTCCACACCAAACTCAACTTTGCAACCTCAAAGACCACTCTCCATACAGTAAATGTGCAGCTGTGATGGGGCGGGGTTAACTCTCCAGTAATGCGACGGATGTGATCCTGGCAACCAGGTCACATCACTCAAGTAACTCAAGTCGCTCAAGTCATAAAATTGAATTTTCTACGGTGATGTTGCTGTGCTATGAAGGGCAATCAACTCTGTGTGGGTGTGTGACAACACTGTGACAGACAATTTTTATTCTGGTTCACAGAGTAACAATCCCTGACCACATGGGAAACATTAGTTAAGTGAGGACATTAGTTTCGCCGAGACAGAGAACTCACAGACAAGCCCCATCAGCTGCAGTGTTCTGTGGTTGGCAGGTGAGTGAATATCATACAGCTGGAGGAATGTCAGCGTCAATATATCTTATTATAAGATATGATCACGTGCGTTTGACATCACTGAGCTATGGCGACAGTGAACAAATGAGCTATTTACGGACAGGCGACATGACTTGGGCATACCTGT
Organism: Scarus forsteni; assembly: GCA_036419115.1. Classification (NCBI taxonomy): domain Eukaryota; kingdom Metazoa; phylum Chordata; class Actinopteri; order Labriformes; family Labridae; genus Scarus; species Scarus forsteni. The sequence goes on along the minus strand of JAZDUH010000400.1, from coordinate 3,837,182 downwards.
CAAGTCTCCCGTTTTGGCCGGGAAACTACCGTATTTTATCCCTCTTTCCCGCCATCCCCCCGTATTAATATTTTCCCGTAATTCTCCCGTATTAAAAAAACAACATTCCTCTGCCTCTGCTCCTAACTGAACAGTCACTCGTCTCGCGAGAAATGCCACCTGCAGTATCCTGCTTGTTTGTTTTCCTCCTCTTTCACTACCAAAGAGGCTGAATGAGAAGATGGCTCACTACGTCTATCTTTCTTAACACCGGGTTCATCGGTTCTATAGCGGATTTAGCGGATTTATAGCCGAGTGAGCATCTGTCGAACATGCGATCTTTGGGGTGAAGACGGGACCGCTCGCGCGTACACACGGAGAGAGCTGAAGTGAGCGTCCTGAGGAGTAACGAGGAAAAAAACGCTAATATGAATGATGGCACGAAAGATACGGTTCTTAAGCCGGCTGCCACAGTGTAAGAATATTTTGGTTTTAAACAGGATGAACAAGGTGTGAGCTCATGAACACCGACGAGCTGATATGTTGCATTTGTTTGAAAGTAGTGGTGACGAAGAAGGGGAGAGGTGCAGCAGAGCCTTCGTTCTGACAGTCAACACTTACTGAGGCATTTGGTCGGCAAAGAAAATATAGATAAAAGCCCAAAATGATGCGCACTCACAGACAGTGTCGTTCACTACATTGCAAAAGAAATACAGCCCTTCAATACAGTTAAAAAGCCAGCAAGGTTACAAACGTTTGACAGATAGTACGAATTGACTGAGAGAAAGTATATGTCACAAACAATTCCTGAACCGTATAAACTCCATTTCATTTAGGCCATAGTTTTTATTGTTGTGTGAGTTTTGTATTTTCTTTACAGAGACAGGGTCTATTTTTTATTCTTTTTGAGTAGTATAATTATTTTTTATTTACATGCAATTTTCCTAAAAGAGAGTCCATTTCATTTTCAGTTTTTTTCTTTTTTTTTGTTTGTTAAATTTACAGTATTTTTTGTTTATTTTATATAAAATATCCTGACCTTCCAATTACAGTTAAATATTCTTAAGAAATTAAAGTTTCTTGCTTTTGATATTGTGCACTCACTTTATTATGCCATATATTATATTTACATCAATGAAAAAAATTGAAAAAAAAAGTCAAATTAATATTGACAATAATATCGTTTATCGGCAATAATTTTTTGGACTATTATCGTCCAGCAAAATTTGTTATCTTGACAGGCCTACTTGTACTCCTGTCTCAAAATGTCAGGGATACTGGAGCTTGGTTGGGTTGGTGGGACAGTTCACAGCAAGGGCTGGAAAATTTCCCTTATTTTCAAATCCAAAACTTGACAGGTATGGACTTGGGTGGACAACGCAACTTCGGCCGCCAAGTCATGTTCGGTGTGAACCTACTCACTCATTTGGACTGTAAACCAGCTCCTCAACTGAACATCGTAAGTGTGTCACTCACCCATCAAGTCGCTGATGGTCTCGGTGCCCTGGCTGTGCTCCCTCCTCTCAGTCTCCAGCGCCGACTGCAGGCTGATGCACTCCTTCTCCAGGCTCAGCTTGCTGCGCTCCAGTATGCAGCATTTGTCCTGCAGCTCACGCATGTTCACCTCCAGCTGCTGCAGCTGTTTGCTGCTGTCAGTCTGAGTCTTACGGAGCCTTGTTGCTGCCTCAGACTCCGCCCGCAGCAGCGTGTTGGCCTCTTCCAGCTAAACAGGGACAAAAGAGGGTGAAATGAACCAAAATCAGTCAGCAGTTTTGTTTGGTTATCAACACTTTGAGACCTATTCTGATTTTGTGCGTGGTAATAACGAGGTCTGTGTTGGCAGAAACTCAGGTAGCTGTAGCTTGTCGCATGCATCCCTGAAACCAGTGGCGGACTGGGACTAAAAAACAGCCCTGGACTTTGACTCGGCCCAGCCCACAACAACGGGTGCTCAAAAGATCATCAGCCAGAGACACAGGTCTCAAAATACTTAAATATTTAACCAATGATATTTTACCTTCAAAATTAAAGCATTATCACTGTAGTTGATTAAACGTGGTGCTAAGAGCATTGTACAGAACAATGATTCCCAACCAAGGGGACGTGTACCCCTAGGGCAGGGGTCGGCGAGTAAGTTTGGCCTGGGGCCAAAATTTTTCTGGCCAACTGAATGGTGGGCCAAAACATCAGCAATCAGAAACATGTTTTCTCTCTCTCTCTCTCTCTCTCCCTCTTTTTTTTTCCAAAGAAAAAAAATTTTCCCCTTATCTATAGGCCACTTGTATATCGTGAGAATACAAAATGTAGTCTTATTTAAGGAAGTGTTTGTTTTAAATAAAGTAACTTTATTTCTCAGACTATTAGTGTGTTATCACTGCTTTAGCTCCACTGTGGCTGCATTAAAAAACTGCTTATAATAGTAACTTGGTGATAAAAGCTGCTCTCTTTAATCAGTGAATTGTTATAAAGACTGAGACTGTCTTTGAAGTCATCGTAAATGTGCCATAGCCAACTATATTTTCCCCACACACATTTAATACAAATGTGAGTAATTCCAATATGAAAATAAGTACTTCTTTTAGCCCAGTTAACATATTTTTGATAAAGATTAAAAAAAAAAAAGATTTTCAGGATTGGGCTATGATTGTCAAGTGTTTTTACTGTGACATGGCTTCCCACACTTGATAAAAGAAAGACTGAACCAGACTTCAGGTTTTCACTCATTTCTTTTTTAATTTTTCATCAGGAATCAAGCAGGTGAAAAACCTACAATCACAAAACAAATCAATGTTAATTATTTCAGCAATTTTTTAAACAAGCAGATGAACATTTAATTAAACATTTGCTTTACAAAGTATTAAATATTGTTCATTTTGAACCCTTTGTTTGAAAAACCATTAACTTTTTATTTTAGGCAGGATTTTACACTGATTTTAAACTTAAAACATCAACCTTATTTAAAGGTTTTAACGATAAACAATTTTTTAACTAACATGAAATATTTTTTTAAGTAACATGACAAGTTATTAAACCAGATTTGATAGGTTTTAATACTTCTATTTAACAGAAACTATTTTGTACATTGAATATTTTGAATTACATTTAAATAAAGCAAAATTCGATTTTTTTTAAATCAATACTATTTTACATTTGATTAACTCAGAAGAAACCAAACTTTAATCTTCTAAAAAAACACAGTGAGATCACAAAACCCAGTGCCAGAAATCCAACACAAAAGTTCCCTTTTCAGCAGAGAAACCACAGTGATAAACGTCCTCTTTCCATGCGCTTCCAAACTTTTGCGTCCTCTGCTTCGCTCCTCACAAGCCAAATGACCGATACTCGGCATCTATTGTCTCTAGAACTCGGCAAATGCTGCTGATTTCACAAACTCCATTCACCTGCGCTGCAGGTGAGCATGCAGTCGAGTAGCGCTCAGCAGCTGAGGAGCACGCAGATACAGAGCGCGTCGTTGAGCAGCGCGCAGCCGAGTGCTGCAGAGCGCGACTGGGGCAGGGGAGCATAATGATTGATTTTAGGAGGCACACACCCGCACTTTCAGACGGACGAACACAAGCCATCGTGCTGCGGCCGCCGGCCGTCTAATTTTGTCGGCTGCGCGGCCGTGATGTTCGTGATCGCGGGGGCTTGTGTTCGTGTGGCTGGGGGCGGCTGCTGATCGATATTTTCAGTGGTGCGCGCTGTGACCACTGGCCGTCTAGGTGTGCCGACCGTTTTCGAGCTTTCCCGGTTTTTCCCCGATGGCAAGCACGCCTCTACCCCTTTTATATCAGTTTTTTTCAATTTCATCTGGCGGGCCAGATAGTATGAGAGACGGGTCAATTTTGGCCGGCGGGCTGTTAGTTGCAAACCGCTGCTAGTGTATTTCTCCCATCTCCACTCGCACACAACACATATAAGTAGCGAGTCAGCTTGCAGCTCAGTGCATTCCAGCCAGCGCATTGCTGCCACCCCTGGAACAGCCGTAGGCCTATATTGTAAAGTAAGAGAGAGAAAAAACATGACGGGGGCGCAGCGGCCGGCCGGCTGCTGAACGGCCACTGCCGCCGGTGGGCCGGCAGCACCGGCCGCTGGCCGACCGGCAGTACCGGCTGTTCTGGTATTCTCCAGAACGTCCAGATGACCAGTCCGCCCCTGACTGAAACTGTCTTGAAAGTGTTGGAGCAAACCTCACAGTAAACTCACTCAGTTGCTTACACCTTTCACAGACCTATATGATCCAAGTTTTGTAAAAGCACCATGTTCCTCTGCTCCCCTCTCGAACAAAATTAAAATTTAAGAAAATTGATTTTGTTCCTGTGTTTTAAAAAATGTAAGAAGGGTGAACCAGTGGCTAGAATGAGAGATCTACGTTATAGAAAGAATGGCCTATCAGTTTAGACTGAAGGGGGATGTTTTTGTTGAAAAAATGGGAAAATTGACATTTATGATGCAATTAAAGATACCTGAGAAATCACTGATGTGTAAATTCAAGATACTGAAGCTATAAATGTAGTATAATGTAGATATAGATGTAGTTAACCATGACTTTTTTGTTCTCTATCTTTTTTAACACATCTTCTCTAATGTGGAAAAGCATAACTGAATGTAAACTATTTATTTTTATTGTACAACACAAATTCCAACAAAAGTTAAAGTATCAAAATGTGTAAGAAAGAACGAGGCACCCAGTGACTGACCTGTTTCTGCAGGTGAATGTTTTTCTCATTGGAAATGTGTGAATTTTGGTTTCTCTTCTTCATGTCCTCCAGCTGATCTCGCAGGCCGTTCACTGCAGAAAAGCACAAATCAAGAATAATACAAAAAAAAAACTCCTCAAGTTAAAGAAAGTGAAAATGTTAAACTCTTAACAAGTCCAAAACTGAACCTTCAAAATGCACCTAACCTCTAAAAAAAGCTCAAAACATTTAACCTGAACTCATCATTATGAGGTTGTCAAAATGAGTTCGAGGAATCATAACAGAGCGGCACAAAAATGACACACCATTCATTAAGAAACGCTGAAAAACAGATGACCACAGACCTGAGTCTGAAAACTCTGAAGGAGTCAATTTGTCCATGTGATGGCAGTATTATCCACGTTATGTCTGTCTGTAAACTCTCTAACTCTTTTTAAAGATCATTTTTCAGGACACTCAGAGACGGTTGAGCCTCCATGACAGAAATACATCAGGCCTTAACACCTGTATGCTCCTTCTAGAGAGCTCTGATTGACCAACATGCAGCTTATGGCTCTGAAAATAAACTTACAGGCCAAAGTTACCTAGGACTGATTAATCACCAATTTTGTTTTTAAAAAGATCTGATTTTTCAAGCTGGATGAAAAGTTCAAGTGCAGTGGAATCTTATCCATCTTATCTAGTTACTGCAGTAGACAGATGTTTGGAATAAATTTTAAAGCCTTTACGTTGCAGGACCATGTCCAAGTGGTGAAATCCCAACCCCTAGGCTGAAGTTTAATAGAATTATTGTCTTTGCACATTTTTATCATATAAAGATATTGCGTCATGAATAGCACCAAAATAGCCGACACATTGGGTACATTTAGTATTATGCCTGTAATTGTATTTCACATAATTTTGTATTCTTTATTAAAAACTTTGATGTAATTAACAAGTGAATCGTTTGATTAAAGTATAATACATATACTTTAAATTTTCCATTATACATTTAGTCTTAATAACTGTTTGTCAAAGACGTGTTAGTTGATCCACTAAATTATTGTTTATCCCGCTGATGCATGGTGGCACTGTAGTGGACACACTGTAAAGAATTGACTGTAAAATTTACAGTAAATAACTGGCAAAAAAGTAGCCAGCTAAGTATTGTAAAATCGCAGTTAATTATTGTAAAAAAAACTACTACAACAAATTAATGTAAATGTTTTACAAGTTTTTACTGTATATACAGTGTTTCCCCTAGGTTCATTGCCTTGGAGCGGGGGGGGGGGGGGGGGGGGGGAAGATGAATCATGCTTCATAAAGTTAGAGTAAGTGACTGACAATAAGGAGAAACTACATGCTGAAAGTTTCCTACACTGCTAGCTGTCGGTTCTTGGTAAGGGCAGTTGGCCTCAAAACACTGACATTTTTGCTGGGGGTGATTGTTTGGTAAGCTTCTGGTCATCCATTAATGTTTGTTTAAATTTTTTTTAATTTTTTTTACCGTTATGGTCGCTCCTTCCTCCGCCGCCTGAGTGTGAGTGTGTGTGTGTATGCGTGTGTGTCTGTCTTTGTACTCCCCTTCACACTGCCGCGCGGCAACGCACCGCCTCCAGTCATTTCAATGAGGGACAGGCGGCAGACAGCAAGCGGTTTTGACCGCTGTGGTAGGACCCAGAAGTGGTTGCTGCCCAAGAGTATGCGCACTGATTTTGGCGTGCTGCTCAGAGTCCAGCGTGTTGAACTTTCTGGCGGCAGTCGCCTGGCAGCAGCCAATCATATCGAACTATCGAAGAACTGGACGTGGGAAAGCATTTCTACTGAATTGTTTTTAGGGAAGGGAGTGTTGTGAGACACTTTTAGGTGGCCTCTGCTCTGATGTTCGCTGAATCACCGCTACGTCTCGGACCGCGGTGGCAACAGCCGCTTGAAAAAAGACTACATGTCGGGGGGACTCCGCCTGCAGAAAAAGTGTTTGGTTGCCGCGCGGCTTATCGGTGTTGCGCAAGAGGGGCAGGGGAGGAGGCGTTTGTCAGAGCGGAGAGGAAAAATGCATTTTATTGAATGTAAGCAAACCATAGCGACACAACTATGGCCAAGATAGTTATCTGCATCAGCACTCGCAACATCCGATTTAATGCAGGACTTTGCTGTGAAGGCGGCGACATGATGCTGCAGTGGTGTATTTGAGGTTAAAAAAAAAAAAAAAAAAATTTAAAGGAGCGGCGGGTAGGACTTAGGAGTGGCGGGCCGCAGCTCCTAAATGAGTGTAGAGGAAACACTGATATAAATTAAAGGTACTTACTGTATTCTTTCTTAGAAAACAGCAATTAAATGCAATCTAGTTTACAACCTCTTGGTAGTCTAAGTTGCCCGCCCTGCTTTGGAACAACACTTTTATTTTAGGTGGTTTTCACACCAACAGCTTGGTTGTTCTGTTCAAATTTAGCTAAAAACATGCTCATAACTTGCACATTTCCTTTGGATTGTTTGATGTTCACATGGGGATGTTTTAATAAGGGTTCAGTCCAGGCAGAGGTGTACAGCGCTGATCTAGGTTGCACCAAAGGCTAAAACTGGACTTGGGTTATTACATCACAGCCAGCTGCGCTCTGCTGAACTAAAATTCACACTGTGCATTATGGGAGGACCTACAAAACAATATAACAATATAATGATGATAATAGTTGAGTCAAGCGTTACCAAACTCTGTGCACAAAGAAAGGGGCTTTTAATGAAGTTAATGTATTAACTTAGGTTCGGGAGCGGGACCACGCCACAAACCACACCTCCAATCAGCTGACAAGCCTACTTATACTCAGCCATGCCTCATCGCTCAGTTTGTCTGTGACTCTTCAAGACGGACAGACCATGCTGCACACCGATCGCATAAGACATTGAACAAAAAAGCAGTCACTTACCATCGATCCCGAACTCCATATTCACGGCTCAGACGACGACTTACGACGAACCAGGCACCCTCCTTCAACAGCCAGATCCCGACCAGAGCCAGCTTCACAGCAGAGCCTTGTGGTCCGTATACTGCCTGCCAGCCACGTCCATACAGCTTCCGACCACGATACCTCCAACTCCTGCAAGGTCTTAAAGCTCAAACCCACGAAGATCTTCGGACAGGAGACGATACACACAGCAGCCCTCTTTGCTACACTCCGACCGCTCATCTCCAGTCAGCCGTGCATACCGGCGCCACGCGTCCTCATCCCGATCGGCATCAAGTTCTCAGACCAATCGCCTTCAGGAAGTGGACCATCGCTCGCCTCCGTCGGTTCCCGCACCAACCATACTCCACTGGCTGATCCATCTGTCACTACCGACACCATCTCTGCTCAACTTCCATAAACACCGCTTCTTCATCTCACAGTCCCACTCCCGGGTTCTCACCAGAGCCAATCATCGACGCTGCTGACGACACACGACCTCATGACCTCGCTGCCAGCCCGCCAGCTTCCTCTGCTGGGAATCAGGTTGTATTACATTCACTCATTGACTCACCCTGCACTCGCAGGCTCACTATCATCCTTCCATCCTGTCCCCTTTCCTCTTTTCTATCAGCACAGCAGCCACACCTTGAAGCGTGGCTCCTTTCCTCCTGTTATAGCCAATCTCATGAGTTTCCCAGTAACTCATGGCAGATAAACCAATGCGGCTAATCTCAATCTTCTCCATTTCCAACTAATCTATCCTATCAACCCTCCCTTCCCCTCCCCATCCCCTCCCTTCCCCATCACCCAAATGTATTTCTTTTGCCTTTGTCAATCTCTTCTCTCCAGCCCCCCTCCATCGGGAATCAGGTCCTATTGCATTGACTCATCAACTTACCCTGCGCTCGCAGGCTCACTATCATTCCGTGCACATGCATCCCTTCATCCCGTCATCCCTTTCTTCTTTTCTATCACCACAGCAACCACACCTTGCAGCGTGGCTCCTTTCCATCTGTCATAGCCAATCTCATGAGTTTCCCAATGGCTTATTGCAGATGAACCAATGCGGCTATTCTTAATCTTCTCCATTTCAAACTGATCTATCCTATCAGCTCCAGCAGCCCCAGCACAGCTCCAACAGCTCCAGCACAGCTCCAGCAGCCCCAGCACAGCTCCAACAGCTCCAGCACAGCTCCAACAGCTCCAGCACAGCTCCAACAGCTCCAGCACAGCTCCAGCAGCCCCAGCACAGCTCCAACAGCTCCAGCACAGCTCCAACAGCTCCAGCACAGCTCCAGCAGCTCCAGCAACATCAGTCCCAGCACAGCTCCAACAGCCCCAGCACAGCTCCAACAGCGATAGCACAGCCACACCAGTGCTCCTGCAGCCCCAGCACAGCTCCAACAGCTATAGCACAGCTCCAGCAGCCCCAGCACAGCTCCAGCAGCTACAGCACAGCTACAGTTGCCCCAGCACAGCTACAGCAGTTACAGCATAACTACAGCAGCTACAGCACAGCTACAGCACAGCTCCACCAGCCACAGCACAGCTACAGCACAGCTACAGCACAACTACAGCACAGCTACAGCACAACTACAGCACAGCTACAGCACAGCTACAGCACAACTACAGCAGCTATAGCACAGCTCCAGCTAATCCAGAAGCCTCAGTTCAGCTCCAATAGCCCCAGTAGCTCCAGCACAGCTTTAGTTGCTCCAGCAACCTCAGCATGGCTCCAATAGCCCCAGCTCGTCTCCTTCAGCCCCAGCTCAGCTCCAACAGCCCCATCATGGCTCCAACAGCCCCATCGTGGCTCCAACAGCCCCAGCCCTGCTCAATCAGCTTGAGCTTGGCTCCAGCAGCCTCGGTTTGGCTCCAGTCGCTCCAGCACAGCTCCAATTAGGGCTGCGCATGACGCAGATCGATGCAGTGCGCTGTTTTCCACGTAAAGCAGAAGCTGTCCAGCGGCAATCTTCACTGACCTCCCCAATCCAGCAACAGATGATTTCAAAGGAAGAAGTGTTTCACTTATTTGTAGTGACTTAGTTGTCCTATACATTAGCCGCTACTAGCTGCAAATTGGTCTAAGTGAAAGTTGAAGCGTACTTGCAAAAATCAGTGTCCAGGCTCCATTCAGAGCTAAACTTATATATATATATATATATATATATATATATATATCCACTATCCAAACCCAGTTCTTATATATATATATATATATATATATATATATATATATATATATATATATATCATGTTATTATATATATATATATATATATATATATATATACCAACTCAACTACCAGAATCTTCATCCCTCTCTCACCGGCCTCCCTCCCCACCTCCATTACAAGAACCAGTACTTCATCCCTCTTCTACTCTCCCACCCTCCATCACCCCCTCCCTCCCCACCTCCTCAACTCGAACCAGATTCTAAATCACTATCCCACCTTCTTCCCTCCTACCTTCCCTTGCTTCCTTCCCCCCCAACTCAACTACCAGAATCTTCATCCCTCTCCCACCGGCCTCCCTTCCCACCTCCATTACAGGAACCAGTACTTATCCCTCTTCTACTCTCCCACCCTCCATCACCTCCTCCCTCCCTACCTCCTCAACTCGAACCAGATTCTAAATCACTCTCCCACCTTTCCCTCACCCTTGACACCCCCATTACTTAACACCAGGATGTGGCCAGAAATGTCGACTAACACAAGCCACTCCGTGCGAGTCCCTCTATGTAGCACTTTACAAATGTTATCTATCATTAACATCCAACTAAACCCAAACCTTGGGTTAAACGATGCACTTGACGTATTCAGTTCTACGTGATGGTATAACAATACAATCTGACCAAAATATTGTAAATGGTAATCCATCTCGTAAGAGGGCTTCAGGCTTCAAGCTTCAGGCTAAGTCAGGATATTGATCAATCGATCGAGTTCAGTCTCCACCATCTGCCTGGACTCATTCACGATAACATCCACCATCTTTTGGGGGTCAAAATTGTCAAGGATGTACTCCTAAATCTCAGAAGTTGAGGAGATTCCTTGCAAAGGGCCTATACTTCCTCAACCATCACAAATCTTCAATATCGAGCTAGATCCACAGCTATGGACCTTAGTTTACCTCCAGGAAGTAATCCTCCACAATCTCACTCCACATCAGACTGACATTTGAGTTCCTATCAGTTGCTCTGATCCACCACAGCATAGGGCTGGACAATTAATTGGATTTTGATCCAGATTCATTTTTGCCATCTGACAATCATAGAAACATTATAATCAAAGAAAAATGAGCAAAATGCCACACAGTGTGGAGTGCAGTGTATGCAAGTTCCTGTGCTTCATAGCGCTTCTGTGTTCCACGTGCAGCCACAGCGAGCGTGTGACTTATGTGGATCAATAATACTGTATGTGCCACTCGCTGGTTCTTTAAATTGTGTTTAAATCAATACTGAAGTTTTTAAATAAATTAATATTTGTGTATATTTATTGTGATTCAATACCACTTAAAATAATCGGGATTCTTATTTTTACCATAATCGTCCAGCCCTACCGTAGCATCAACTTCCATCCACGTTACTGAGAGTAAAGCAACAGTTCATAGCTTCTTCTGATTCTCACTCAGGACATCTCAGCTCATCACATTCATTAGAACAACTTATTATCCGTGTCTGTCCATTCTCAGCTGATCTCCATTCAACATTACTCTTTTGGGGGTCAAGATCAGCTCGGGCAGAACACGATGAGACGGAGCCCCCACACTGAGTTTCCCTCTGCCTGGCGAACAACGTCCTTCCTGACGGCTCATCTCTCAACATGTCTCATGTCACATGTTCATCACTGTCATTCCTCATATTCCTAAACCTTCAGTAAACCTTCAAACACATACATTTGTGGTGTGGTCCTTGCTAGTGAACATCTGTCCCACACGACCCCTCCCAAAGCGGTAGCTGCTCCAACAGCCCCACACAAGAACCACCTCCCTCATTACTGAACTGCATCCACACATAAGTGAGGTCATGATAGACTGGTTATGTTTATCTAAATGTAAATGTATGTAAAGAGAAGAAGATGAATGTCAAGACTGTCCTGTTGTCCATCTCTTTGACTTAAAGGAACACTCCGACTATTTTGGACCCAAGCCCTTTCCCTATCATTGACAGAGTGAGACAAGCTCAAAAATACCTTTTTTGTGTCTCTGCGTCCAGTGGCTGGCTCCCAGCTGTTAGCTCCGTACGTAGCTTAGCTCAATCACTGGAAGTCAATAGGAGTCAGAGCCAGACTGACAAAAGTGGACAAAATACTCCTTGCAGTGGTCCTGTGGAGGGCGTATTAGCAGGTGAAGTAAATCAGGATGGTTATAAAACATTTTAAAAGACGTGTTTTCTTTCTTAAATCCGTTAAAATAACGTTTTGATAAACACAGAACTGCGCATGCGCAGAGCTCCGCGGACCGGAAGTAGGAGCCGGACTGAGTACTGCGCATGCGCAGGTGTGTGTGTATCAAAACGTTATTTTAATGGATTTAAAAAAGAAAACACGTCTTTTAAAATGTTTATAACCATCCTGATTTACTTTAGGTGCTAATAAGCCAACTCGTTTTCTTTCTTAAATCCGTTAAAACAACGTTTTGATAGACACAGACCTGCGCCTGCGCAGTGCTCCGCGGACCGGAAGTAGCAACCGGACTGAGTACTGCGCATGCGCAGGTCTCTGTGTGTATCAAAACGTTATTTTAATGGATTTAAAAAAGAAACACGTCTTTTAAAATGTTTTATAACCATCCTGATATACTTTAGGTGCTAATAAGCCATCCTCTGGACCATTGTAAGGAGTATTTTGTCCACTTTCGTCAGTCCGGCGGCTACTTCCGGTCCGCGGAGCACTGCGCATGCGCAGGTCTCTGTGTGTATCAAAACGTTATTTTAACGGATTAAAAAAGAAAACACGTCTTTTAAAATGTTTTATAACCATCCTGATTTACTTTAGGTGCTAATAAGCAATCCTCTGGACCATTGTAAGGAGTATTTTGTCCACTTTCGTCAGTCCGTCGGCTACTTCCGGTCCGCGGAGCACTGCGCATGCGCAGGTCTCTGTGTGTATCAAAACGTTATTTTAACGGATTAAAAAAGAAAACACGTCTATTAAAATGTTTTATAACCATTCTGATTAACTTTAGGTGCTAATACACCATCCTCTGGATCACTGCAAGGAGTATTTTGTCCACTTTCGTCAGTCCGGTTGCTACTTCCGGTCCGCGGAGCACTGCGCATGCGCAGGTCTGTGTCTATCAAAACGTTGTTTTAACGGATTTAAGAAAGAAAACGAGTTGGCTTATTAGCACCTAAAGTAAATCAGGATGGTTATAAACATTTTAAAAGACTTGTTTTCTTTAAATCCATTAAAATAACGTTTTGATATCACCCGGATTTGACTCAGTTTTATAACCATCCTGATTTACTTCACCTGCTAATACGCCCTCCACAGGACCACTGCAAGGAGTATTTTGTCCACTTTTGTCAGTCTGGCTCTGACTCCTATTGACTTCCAGCGATTGAGCTAAGCTACGTACGGAGCTAACAGCTGGGAGCCAGCCACTGGACGCAGAGACACAAAAAAGGTATTTTTGAGCTTGTCTCACTCTGTCAATGATAGGGAAAGGGCTTGGGTCCAAAATAGTCGGAGTGTTCCTTTAAAGATGCTCATTTTCTGGTGGAATGTTGGCTAATATTGGCTGACAGGTGGATGTCTGAAAGTCAAACCCCAAGAGTTTCAGGGATTGGAATTGCAGCTTTTTCAAACTTAAACTGATCCACCCTTCACATATTTGAACTTGACAATGTTCTGGCCCCTATGGTCCAAAAGTGATCGCTTTGTAACACAGAGAAAGAGTCTCACAATCACGCTGTACGTATCTGCCCATTTTGCAGTGATTATTTGGTAATTCGGGGCGTTTTCTAGTGGCCATATGATGGTTTTCAAGCCTCAGCTCTCTGCTCTCCCCCTTCCTCACGAACTCGCTCTGCAGGGGCGTGTTCACAGACACTCTGCAGCTCCCACACCTGCTTCCCATCTCCTCATCAGCGCTCCCTATTTAAGATGCTCCTGGAAGAAGGTAGCACAAGGGGATTGCAACCTAAATCCCAGTTTGTTGCCAACTCGTCTCTTTTTGTGTCTAACCTGCAGTTACTCTGGCCTTAAGCTTTAGCTTCTTTCCAGGGGTGTTCATGCCTTTTTCTTGGCCTTTTGGGAAAACTGATTTTTGTACCATCTCAACTTAATCGAACCTTTTGCTGTCTTTTTCCCAGGTCTTCCACGAGCCCTTGCCACCGCCTTCACCTACATATACACCTTTGCTCACCGTTGCCTGGTTTTTGGAGTCTTCAAATAAATCACCTTAACTGCTTTCTTCAGTCTCTGTTTTTGAGCTTTTGGGTCCACCTTAAAACACCCTGGGTCATTCCGTGACAGGGTATACAGAGTATACTCTTGGGCTACGTTTACATGGGGCCGAAGACGGTCAGATCCGATAAGTTTTCATTACGTTTTAGCCTTGCGCTTAGATGGAACCTCTAAGCTGATTGTCCGAAAGCTGTAACTTTTGAGAGAGGGCTTCAAAGTGGAAAGTTTTCAATAAGCTCTCCATGCAGCGCTGTTTCAGGTTAAAATGCTGATGTCACCTTATGCGCTGTGCTCTTTCACATGAAGGCTGCGCACGCATACCAGGACCAACAACAGCTTCGGCCGTCTGCAAGTAACATCTGCCGCTTGCCATGCTTGGATTGTTATCCAGACAAAACTATGCAGACAGATTTGTTGTACGAACTGATTTGTTTTTTTTTTAAAAGTATATTTTTGGGCAGTTTGTGCCTTTATTGATAGGAGAGAGACAGTGGATAGGCTTGTGAAAGGGAGAAAGAGAGCAGGGGAAGACACTCTGCAAACTGGTCACAGGCGAGATTTGAACCTGGACCAGCAGAAGCATGTACATGGGGTGCTAACCACTACGCCAAACCAGCACCCCATGAACTGATTTGCTGTCCAAAAAAGAAACTTGCCATCTACTGAACTGGCATGCACACTACAGCGGGTTCATTCGTCTCCAGTGTCTCCATCTGAACGCAGATCGACTGTGAAACACAAAGGAAAAATCTTTGAATTTTTAAGTCAGGAGTGTCCGTGTAAACGTAGCCTTGATCATGTAGACTACACCACTTCTTCAACACTACAGGTAGCTACATTCAGCCAGAGGTCTTTAATGTCCTCTAGTACAGTTCTTCAGTAACATAGAGGCAAGTATGTAAACAAAAACGCTCATGATGTCAACAGATGTACACACAGATGCAGGTACAAACTGCAAGTAAATCTCCAGCATATTGTGATTTTTAACCATAAATATTAGTCCTTCCTTTATGTCATGTAAATATTTAGATTCCTTGACCGTGAAAACATACCATTAGCAATTGGTTTCATAATGATATCTATTTTAGTTCAGTAGTTATTCACCAAAATCACATTTTTCGTCATGGCGGATCCAGATGGTGATCCGGATCAACACCAAAATTGAATCACTTCTTCCTTTTCCCATGCTGAACATTTCCTGAAAATTTCATCAAAATCCTTCCTTAACTTTTTGTGTTATTTTGTTCACAGACAGACAGACAAACTCTCCTGAAAACATAACCTCCTGGCAGAGGTGATAAAGGTTAAATTACAAGCCATCATACAGTTGCAGTAAGCAAATCCTGAGGCCCACCAGAGGCCTATATCACGAAGCACGATTAATTTCTTAGCGAGATAACTTCAGGGTTAACTCTTGTTTATCGATAGTACGCAGCCAGTTCATTTCTTATCAGAGTAGATCACCATGGGGACTTATTCTAAAAGGCTAACCTGCTCTGGAGCAGAATAAGTTGGGAATTGAATCTGATCCTGCGAAATTACCCTCACACGAGCCAATCAGCTTCTCCAAATCAATGGCCTGCCCTCGTCTCCTGAATCCGGTAGAAGGAGGCACACAACTCTTGAGACGAGCATGAGGATGAGATAGGTTGTCCCAATACCAATTTGACTCACGAGATCAATCTGTAGCGGTTCTCTCGGCCCGGAATCATCTACCTGGGTGACATTTTGGAGCCGTTTATTCCCCGTGTGATGCGCAGGAGCGGTGCACGAACTGTCACACTGTTATTGTGCATTGCCCTGCTATATAAACTTCACGTCTATAGCCCCTTTCATACATTCAAATGCATCATAAAGATTTTGACAAATAAAAGGGATGTAATTCTTATGTGAAGCAGCACATTATTCCATCATGTCATTCCTGCACTTAATTCATGTGTTTGAGGGATTTTTTTTTCTTGCTGATTTTAAATTGTAATTTGGGTCAGACTTCAGATCGGTGTCTTTTAATGATTTAATTGAGGTGATGACTTAAATCTTAAATGCAGCATGATATCACATGAAACAGACCAACCTCCCAGACACAGTTATGTTTTTGTATTTATTATTTATCTGCTCCCACCACGTCCTCACAACTGAGCAATTACATCTGAGGGAATGGGGTGATAATTGTCAGACATACAACACACTTTCACAGTATAATGCTTCATTAGTTCATGAGTGTCAGATTTAGCCAATGACGAGTAATTTGTGCATTTTCACAGTCTGCCACGCACTTTGTCTATGATTGACAGCTGCTATGGTGTTTCCTTTCTCCATTATTCTGGCTTTTTCATCCTAACATTTTAACATTATCAGATGCTGCTCTTCACATGTTAAATATAAAGCTCTGTCAGTGCATTCCTGGCACTTCTCAGCGTGTTTTCCGCTCATGATCACGATTGGTCAGCTGCCTCTGAGCCCTCCCTTTATACGTGTGCATTCACAGCTCTTGATGGGACAATCCTGGATTGAGTTAACGTGTTGATAACTTGTGTCATGCTATCGATTATCCTGATTGCCATTGTTGCGGTTACTCAATCCTGGACAGATGTGAGTTACCGGGGATACGTTGGCCCCGCTTGTGATATAGGCCTCTGGACCAGTGTGCCCGCCAAACCATTTAAGAAGCAGTCATGTCACCTGCAGTGAATGTCATTACTGACACAGCACTGTGCACACTTTCTTTGGGACACTAAAGCCCCTGAAATAACTCGACTAACAACATCAGCATTTTTCTGTGTGCCTCCTGTGCACCATGTAGAGAACTAGAGTTGATTGTCATAACTGTGAGCAAATGTTTACCTGCTGATTGAAGCTCGACATCAGTATGTAATGACTGGAAGAAGATACATGGGCAAATTAAAAAAGTATCCAGGTGTTATTATAGAGTAATTAAACAATGGAAATCTACCCAGTTATATAATACTCCAAGCTTCCTTGAGTGTCCCGGATGTAGGAGGTCTTATTAACATGCTCTGGTGCTGAACTGTATTCTCAATTTTTTATTCAGCACCTTCGCACTAAACAGGTGAGGAGATCATTCTTCTGCAGGTCTGATTAATTATGATCTTCTCATTACTGACAGGATCATTTTGACTTAACTGTAGTGACTTTAATAAAATTGTGTCTTCTAAAGGCTCCTGTTATATTTTGTTCACTTGAAGCGTCTTCATCATGAAGCTGCTGACAGTTTTTCTGATTCTTGGTGTCATAATGGCTCTGAACTCAGCTGCTCCTGGTAAGCATCAACCTTTTGTGGCAAAATCAATGAACCAAACTGCAAAATGTGAGATTTAGACACATGATTTAGCTTGAATTTAATGCACCATTAAATAAATGTTTAAATTCCTCAACAGAAATATCTTTATTTATTTCTTTAAAAGAACTCTGCAGCTCCATATTCTCAATCTGGACATAAAATTTGATGTTTTCTTTGTTTCTTATACTCGAACAACTATTGTCAAAGGCTTTTTGACACCTTGAAGGCTTTTAGAAGAGTGGTGTAGAAATGACCCCTTAAACACATTAATATATTAGCATGTACAGGCACATCCTGGAAACATTCATGTGATTATGAAAGCAGTTTAAGTTACATGCCCAGATAAGATCTTTGGGAAATACAAGCTGAAAGAGCAATTTGGAAGTAATATTTCTACACAGCAGAATCTGCGGCCCCTACTGCACTGCGGCTGGAGGACGTGGTGTTCGACACGGCCGACGCGACTCTCTTCTGCGACCCCTCCACCGGTCGTGGAGGGGTCGCACCACCCTCTGGTGCCTGCTGCCTGGCGCCGTCGGGTTTTCGACGCCATTCACGGTCTTTCCCACCCAGGTGTGAAGGCCTCGTCTAAGCTGGTGGGCGTCAAGTTTGTTTGGCTTGGCCTCCAGAATGACATTAGAGTCTGGGCAAGCTTGTGCGTGCCATGCCAGCGTGCTAAGGTGCACCGTCATACCAAAGCCCCTATGGCGCCTTTTGTGGTGCCTGAAAGGCGGTTCAACCATGTGAATGTGGACCTGGTGGGCCTCCTTCCCGCCTCTCATGGATATACTTATCTGCTCGACATGGTGGACAGGACCACAAGGTGGCCAGAAGCTGTCCCCCTCTCTTCCACCACGGCAGTGGATGTTGCCCGGGCGTTCATCGGGTGCTGGGTTGCCCAGTTTGGCACTACTGATGACATCACGAGTGACCGGGGCCCCCAGTTCACCTGGGAGCTCTGGACTGCTGTCGTTGACCACCTGGGGGTGAAGATACACCGTACTGCGGCGTACAATCTGCAGGGTAATGGACTTTGTGAGTGTTTCTATCAGGACATGAAAGCTGCTCTTCGGGCCAGCCTTAAGGACTGTAATAGCCCTTTTCCACTAGCTCGCCTTGGCCCTACTCTACTCGGCCCTACTCGATTTGCAGCATGTTTCCACTGGCCTGGTACCTCCTGAAACAAGCTAGTTTTAGTACCTACTCCGCTCTGGTTCTAAGCGAGCTGAGTCGATACTAAAAGATGACGTCACTGACTGCCGGCTGCTGATTGGTCAGACAATGTCGTCATCGATGAGTCATGAGCGCTACGACCTAGCATGCTAGCGGTAGCTACCATTAGCCTACGTCTTTTCTTTGCAGCTCGATTGCTCTCGTCCTCGGCTTCATTCTGTTGTATAGCTTCCAAAACTCTCCTGTGCTTCTCAAGGGGTATTTCTTTTTGCCACCTGCAGCCTTCTTCTGCTTTTCTTTTTTACCCGGTTTGTGACAATAGGCCACAGATTTTTATGTCGCCCTCAAAATGATGTCACCGCAGTGCCGCTTAGCTGTTTACAGCGACACGGAACCCCGTTGGGCAGGCGACTGGGGCTAATGAAAAAGCAGCACAAGGCGAGTAGAGTAGATTACCTTCCAGCTCCTAACATAAAGGAAAATACGACTGTGGTAGGCAGTTTGCCCACTTCCTTGTTTCCTGGTTATCGCACCCAAACACAGTCACGCTCATGGCACATGCTCCGGAGCCAAAGTTGCCAGGTCTGCTTGTTATAAGCGACGTTCTTTTCTTGAATAGATACTTGTATTGTGATATTGAAATGTAATGAGGATGAAAATTAACTCACTTTGTGTAGACTTCTCTTTTTAAAACGTAGTATATCACATTAGGAAAGGAAATAGCTGGAGGTTGCTTATTTTGGGCTTGTTTTATCGACCTGGTTGCTTATTTCAGAGGCAAAATGTAGAAACACTGGGCAGGAGCTCTCATTCCGCAGGGTATGTGACAGTTTGTAAAAAAAAGAGCACAAAAGACTGTTATGTTTTCTGTCGTAGAACTTTTTGTTGGCCTTCACATTTAGGAACAGATATGGGGTTCTGTCCAAGATCGAGCAATGTAAAAGTAACGGAAAAGTAACGAGTAACTTGAAAAGTTACTTTTCATTGAGGGTAACTAAGTAAAGTAACAAGTTACTTTTTTCAGAAGTAACGAGTAACGGGCAAACACTACTTTTTGAAATTAACTTCCCCAACACTGATTGTCTTTCAGTTTCTGTGTAAGACACTTTTTCTGCTGGCAGCTCACTACTGTGTCTAACTCTCCATACAGCTCGGGAAGTCCAAGGAGATCACACATCTGATGATAATGGTGATGTTGATGTTGGCTCTGGATACGCTCCTGACCTACGCCTTGAATGTTGGTGCTCACTCTGTCAAGTCCTGCTGATTTTTTCAATGCAGTCTTTCCCAAAGTTTGGGTCCTGACTCAAATTGGGTAACAACCTGTTTTTATTGGATCTTGGGCTGAAAGACTAAGATGACTAAAATGACTTGGGTCGTCAGGTTCATCTCCTCCTCAGTCTGTATGACCCTGCTCATTGACATCTGCATGTACCCTCTGGCTTGGAAAAGCGAGGATCTGAGAGCAGAGTGAATATGCAAGTTACACGTCTCACTGTGGTGTCCGTGAGGACAAAGCAAATGATAAAGTTGAATTTAGAAACATTAGCTTTGTTAAGGCCCTGCAGATGAAGCAGAGACACTTGTTTGAGACAAAGCCAATTTACCAATCAGGACAATCACACAACAACAGATCGGATATTTAGCGACAGTACAGAGCTCAGATTAAAGATCTGATGATTCCAGGAGAAGCACTGTCACTAAGAACTACAACTGACAGCAATGGGCCTCCAGGTTCATGAACATGCACTCACTTTTTTCCATCTTCACCACCAGGTAACATGATCTAATCTTATCCTACGCTTACACAACAGTTTGTCCCATCCCCCTTTCTAATCTGGACTCCATCTGCAAAAGTTTCTCCTCTGTGAACTCCAACTAATAATATATTTTTGTGCCCACTTCTTACATTTCACCATCACTTAGTCAAATTGTCTTATTTTTAGTTCACTTCTTGTGAAGTCAGAGTTTGTTGTTTTGGTTCTGATGGCCTGACCAGCTGATGGGATACATAACCTCTACATCCCAACAAACAAAAGTCCATAACAGGGAGGCTTTGTTGAGGAAAAGTGACAACCTGTAAAGAATCTTACTGTAGTGCATAATCAACCAGTGTTGTTTTTGTGTAGATTTGAAGTACAGAGGGTTAATAATGAGACGTCCAACGGCAAGGCTAACTGCAATATATTCCAAAGCATCAGGAACGGATATCTCTGCTCGGGAAAATAGCTTGCTGGTTTCTTCAATTGCAGTTATATTCACTAATGCCATGGGCTCCTGGCAACCCACTACAAAAAACAGAACTATCCCTTTAAATATAAACACAGACAGAAGACTGTGACCATTAGAGAGCTGGCTTTACTCAAACAATTTTCTTGAAAGAGAGTTTTCCTGCTAGCTGCTCATAACTGTGTCTAACTCTCCATACAGATCGGGAGTTACTGAACCTAAGGAGGCTTGAGTACATTGAACACTTTAGGAGATCTGCAGTACTACTCCCTGAAGGTTGGTGTTCACTCTGTCAAGTCCTGCTGATTTGTTCAGTGCAGTCTTTCCAAAAGTTGAGGTACGGACCGCAAATGGGTCACACCCTGTTTTTATTGGGTCTTGGGCTCAAAGACTAAGATGACTAAAATGACTTTACAGGTCGTCATGCTCATCCCCTCCTCAGTCTGTATGACCCTGCTCATTGACATCTGCATGCATCCTCTGGATTGGCAGAGTGAGAATCTGAGAGCAGAGTGAATATGCAAGTTATTCGTCTCACTGATGACAAAGCAAATGATGACGATGAGCTCAGAAACATTCGCTATGTCAAGGTCCTGCAGATGAAGCAGAGACACTTGTTAGAGACAAAGCCAATTTACCAATCAGGACAATCACACAACAACAGATTAAAGGTCCAGGAGAAGCACTGTCACTAAGTACCACTCCTGACAGCAATGGGCCTCCAGGTTATGAACACGCACTCACTTTTTTCCATCTTCACCACCAGGTAACATGGTCTGACCTTATCCTACGCTTACACAACAGTTTGTCCCATCCCTCTTTCTAATCTGGATTCCATCTGCAAAAGTTTCCCCTCTCTGTGAACTCCAACTCATAAAGATATATTTTTGTGCCCACTACTTACATTTCACCATCACTTAGTCAAATTGTCTAATTTTTAGTTCACCTCTTGTGAAGTCAGAGTTTGCTGTTTTGGTTCTGATGGCCTGACCAGCTGATGGGATACATAACCTCTACATCCCAACAAACAAAAGTCCATAACAGGGAGGCTTTGTTGAGGAAAAGTGACAACCTGTAGAGAATCTGTCTGCAGCACATAATCAACCAGTGTTGTTTTTGTGTAGATCTGAAGTATAGGGGTTAATTATGAGACTTGCAATGGCATGGTCAACTGAAATATATTTCAAAGCATCAGGGACAGCCATCTCTGCTCAGGAAATAGCTTGCTGTTTCTTCAAATGAAGTTATATTCATTAGCGCCATGGGCCCCTGGTAACCCACTACAAATAACAGAACTATCCCTTTAAATGTAAACACAGAAGACTGTGACCATTAGAGAGCTGGCTTTACTCAAACAATTTTCTTGAAAGACAGTTTTCCTGCTGGCAGCTCACAACTGTGTCTAAATCTCTATACAGATGAGGAGTTACTGAACCTAAGGAAGCTTAAGTACACTGAACACTTGAGGGAAGCTGCAGTCCCACTCTCTGCAGGTTGGTGTTCACTCTGTCAAGTCCTGCTGATTTTTTCAGTGCAGTCTTTCCCAAAGTTTGGGTCCTGACCACAAATGGGTCACACCCTGTTTTAATTGGGTCTTGGGCTCAAACACTAAGATGACTAAAATGACTTGGGTCATCATATGACCCTGCTCATTGAGATCTGCATGCACCCTCTGGCTTGGCAGAGTGAGAATCTGAGAGCAGAGTGAATATGCAAGTTACACATCTCACTGATGAAAAAGCAAATCATCAAGGTGAGTTCAGAAACATTAGCTCTGTCAAAGCCCTGCAGATGAAGCAGAGAGACTAGATGATTAGAATATAGAAATCAGGACTCGCCCCTCTGAAGCAACAAAGCATTGTGTTTGCAGTGCCTATTTTACCAATCAGTAAAACCACATTACAGCGACTGGACACCTTACAAAGAAGGATGAATACTTAACCTCTATGTCACAACTAAAGAAAGTTCTTAATACAGAGGCTTTGTTGAGGAAAAGAGACATACTGTAAAGTATCTTACTGTAGTACCCAATTAAGCCAATACTGTTTTGTTGTGTAGTTTTGATCAAAAGAGGAGTTTAATCCAGGGCTTCAGTGGGACCTCTACTGGGATTTTTTATGAAGACCTGCATAGTCTGACCAACAGGACACATAAAATTCTACCTTACTCCTATGGAGTGGAAATTATATGCAAAATTACAGCTTCACGCGTAATGAGGAAACAATCTCTGAACAGTGAAACAGTAGGTGAAATGTTAATTTGAACATTTTTTTCCATTGATATTGTGTTCATATTGTTTGAAAGCCCGATTAATCACCTTTACCATGAGGAACATCTTATAAAGATTCATAAATCCATTCTTGGAAGGAGGAACACAGCCAAATGTGTGGGTATCACCCCATAATAATGTGCAACAAGGAAAGTCCTTAAATACAGTAGCAACCAGGCTGCTACCACATCTACTTAGGCCGGGTTTTGATTCCAACTTGAAACCCATTTGTCAAGTTTCTGCTCCCTACTCTCTCTTAAAGCTATGGTCTACGATTTGGAAGCTTTGTACATCTTAATAACACCGTTTATAAGGCAGTCATGGTCCTATGGTCCTATCTACACAGTATAAAGACCAAAAAGAATGAAAAAAATCCATTCAGTATATCCGCTGAAAAGCTGCATACTAGCTGACCAATCAAGCCTAGAAGCCTGTAAGGTTCAATTGGTCCGTGAGTTGGTCCGTGAGTACATCCAATCCCCCGTCTCCCTCACTACGCAGCGTCATGCGTAGTGCGTCATGGTCCCGCCTCCTCCCCTCTACCTCCGGTGAGCAGCTAGCAGCGTTAGCTACTGAACTATCATGGAGCCGGAAAAGCCTAGCGCCGAAACCGGGAAGCCGCCTCCTCTCCTTGAGGCCCAACGGAGCTCTGCCCGCGGGTCGAGGCCTGATAGCGGGCTAACGGCTAACGAATGGCCTCAGCCGGCCGTCAGACCTTCAGCATCGGCCGTTTCGCCCCTGGTTGATCAGGTAATGGCTTTGTTTACTACAGTGGGAGATGTCTGCTGAATAACTCTGGTTAGTCTGTGCCTGTCCTGGCTAATGACTTGTAGCGGAGCGGGTTAGCCTGTTAGCCGCTAATCGTTAGCACTGTAAGCTGAGCTGGGGAGGACAGGCCGAGAAAGATAAATCCTCCCCCACAATCGGTTCCGCTCTGGCGGCGCCAGACCCGCATTGCCGCCGGTCCAATTGAAATGGCTACTGCTGTGTGTTACAAGGGGGATGTCTGTCGTGTTTGATACTTTCAGTTGAGCTGAGCTGTTTTTGATTGAGTTTGCTGCTGATATATTATGCTAGTCGCTCGTAGCTCTGTCCGAGGGGGCTTATATGAGGCGCCACGAGCTGGGGGCGGTATCTTGGAACACGGAGGGGAGAGGTGAGGGAAGGGGGGGCAGGCTGCGGTTTCAAATCGTAGACCACAGCTTTAACCCACTTTTACAAGTCAGTCCGCTGTCTCTCTCCACTGCCTAATAAAGGCTGCAAATGTCCCAAATATATACTAAAAAGGATAACACAGGGCCAAACCACAGAACCTACACATTAGGGCCCGACCAATATGGATTTTTTTGAGGCCGATGCCATTACTGATATTTGGCAGAAAAAGCACTGATTATTGATTAATCGGCCGATACATTTAAAATATTTATTTATTTATTTATTTATTTATTTATTTATTTTTAATCTTCACTAAACACCACAACGAATATATGAATTACTGGCAGAACATTTTATAGTCAAACAATACCTACCCATTTTGTGTTTTCTTAACCTTACACCAGAAGGAAATTTAAAGTAAAATAACTTGCACGAAATCATTGAACATCTGGGACATTAATTGTATAACCTTAAAAAAGAGTCACTCCATATGTTGTACTTCTTTTTAATGAAAAATAAAGGTAGGTTATGGTAAAGGTAGAACAACGTTTTAAAAAGTTGTAAATGGATAACTGGTAGAGGAAAGCAACAAAAACACTAAGGTAACATTCTTTTCATAGGCATTTTTATTTTTCTCTGCAGCTTTCAAGTACAAAATAAAACAGTGTGCAAAACTGCAGCAAATTCAAAAAACTAAAACAAATGACCTTTTTAAAAATGTAGATATATAGGTTATAAACTCTTGTTCACATCTGTCCTTCCTTTCACACTAGAACATCGGAAGTAAATTTAAGGTCAGGTAGAAACACTTTTTTGTTGGATACATGGGGTAATGCGCGTGAGGAAACAAAAATATGTTGCGGGACAGTGCACATATTTTACAAACTTAGTTAAACAGGCTGATTAAAGTCCCCAGCTATTCTGAAGTCTCCCCTGGATGAGTCTGCTGGTGACGTCATAGAGCTCCGAGCAGCTCCACTTACGCTAGTATAGTTAGCTCACTAGCTAGTTTTCATCACAATCACTATAGAGCAGTCACAGATAAAATGATCCCCTGCCAACAGAAGGTCCGAATTCGTCAGTTTTGAGAATGACAGTGGTGGCGACCGTCAGGAAAACTGTTCAGTTCTCTCTGTGAGGCTGATCTGTAGCCAAACAAGCAGCAGCAGCGGGACATTGTGCACTGCTGAATGTTATGGCAGACCTTCAGACTTAAAAGAGTAACTCCATGTGAGTGTAGGCGAGTCAACCATACACACAGCATCAGCAGAAAGCCGCTTCAACAATGAACGCAATGAAATCTTTCACAAGGTCATCATTCTGCGCGGCTTGGACACTGAATAGTGTTTACTGTTATGAGAAATTAAGAAAATATCAGCGTTACATCGGCAAAACTCTGGCCAATGTCGAATACTTTCACAAGGCTATAATCAGCCGATAACAGACAAGGCCATATCATTTTAACAGAGTGGAAATGTTTGCTTATGAAAATATCCCTCCAAGTGTCCTTGAGATGTTACATTTAAAATAAATCAACACCATGACCTTGACCTTACTTCAGTAATCCCTGAAGCCAAAACATTTCATCTTCAGGTCAGAGTTAAAGTTTCTGTACATTTGGACAAAAATCCCTCAAAACATTCCAGAGATATCTCTTTCAAAAGCAATAAATCAACATTTACAACACAAGACACTTAAATGTTGGCCTCAGACCTTTGTCATCCAAAGCATTAAGACTTTACTCTGTCAGAGGAAGATGAAGAGGGCACTACTCAGTGTAGCTCTGTTACTGCAAAGCCAAGCCATGAGATGAAGACTTTTTGACTTATATAATGACTTTTCTTTCTTTTCTGAATAGGATAAGAAGACCTCCCATCCCTCTGCAGCAGCGCTTCAGCGATAAGAGGATCACGATTCATCTGCAGAAAGCATCAACATAGGCAGGCGTGTCTTTGTCTCCTCATAATGTTCTGAGATTGAATGATTTTCTTTCATTAAAAAGCATTCATAGAGGCAAACTGTCTGTGAGTCTCATTTATAAATATCTGTGTACGTTAAACATTATTTTAATCTAAAACAAACCATGTCAATATTAACAATATTCTATTAACCTGTGTCTAATTAGAAAATGAATATCTCATATATATATACTAGAAACTAAATGTATTTCCCAGCCCTACTGACACAGAGCTTAGCCTTCATTCTTCTGTCTCTTCACTGGGTTTGCTGAGTAAATATTGTCCTGCTGGGATTTATTTGAATTTAACTCAACTTTGACTTCCATCGCACGACGTCACCTCAGGCGGATGGTGAGGATTTCCCCGGAATGCCTCCTGGCTCTCCGTCACTGGAGAGACCCAGGAATTTTCACTACCGGCGTCCCATTGGGAGCGGTGGTGATGAGGAAGACAGTCACAACCGATGCCTGGTTAACGGGGTGGGGAGCTTTTTTCTCGTGGAGGTCGGTGAACGGGACCTGGCCCCCGACGCTTCATCAGGCTCACATAAATTACATGGAGCTTTTGGCTGTCTTCCTAGCCCTCAGACATTTTCTGCCTCTCCTGGGGAAGTGTCATGTGTTGGTCAGAGCGGACAACACGATAGCAGTAACCTACATAAACAGAGAGGGAGGCGCGCGCTAAAATTATACAGACTAGCTCAGAGTCTGTTATTTTGGAGCAGCGAACACCTGTTATCGTTACGCGCGGCGCACGTACCGGGCGCACTGAACAGCCGGACGGATTTACTCTCCAGAGGGAATCCCCTGTACGGCGAGTGGAGACTGAACCCCGAAGTGCTCCTCCGGGTGTGGGAGAGATTCGGCCGAGCGTCCGTAGATCTCTTCGCATCGCGCGAAAACGCACAGTGTCCCCTGTTCTTCTCATTACGAGACCGGGACGCACCGCTGGGTGCGGACGCACTGGCCCACCCGTGGCCAAACGTGCTGCTGTATGCTTTTCCCCCTCTCTGCCTCATCACTCCCACTCTGATCAGAGTAAGGGAGCAGCAGCTTTCAATAATCCTGATAGCTCCTTACTGGCTCAGCAGATCGTGGAGGGCGGAGCTGATACAGCTCACCCACGGCCAGCCATGGCCGCTGCCGTTACGCACGGACTTGGTGTCACAGGCGCACGGGCAAATTTTTCATCCGAACCCCGAACGGCTGGCTCTCTGGGCTTGGTACGTGAGAGGGTGAATCTACATGAGTTTGGTCTCTCGACGAGGGTGATTGAGACTATTCAGTGCGCGAGAGCGCCTTCCACGCGATCACTGTATGATAGTATGGCGCGTGTTTGAAAGGTGGTGTGAGACATATCATTCCGTTTCAGTGTTCTGTCTCGGATATGTTGTGCTTCCTGCAGGACTTATTGAACGGTAATAAAGCTTTTTCCACCATTAAGGTCTATTTGCTATGTCAGCTTGTCATGTGGGTTTTGGAGGTGCGCCTATCGGGCAGCATCCTCTAGTAAAGAGGTTTATGAAGAGTGCGCGTCGGCTGCGGCCCGTGCGTAAACCTCTGGTTCCGTCATGGGATTTACCCACAGTTCTGGAGGCGCTCTCTGGGTCGCCCTTCGAGTCATTAGAATGTTGTGATTTAAGAGTGCTGTCTCTTAAGACTATCCTGCTGCTGGCTTTGACGTCAGCTAGACGGATAAGTGAGTTACAGGCTCTGTCGTTGTACACCTCATGTCTTCAGTTCTCACCAGATGATGGGAAGGTGATACTGCGTCCCAACCCAGCGTTTGTGCCTAAGGTTAGTGATTCTGCCTACGGCTGTTCCACGCTTGAGCTGCTTTTCACCCACCGCCATTTGCAAATAAGGGTGAGAAGCTGCTCAATTCACTTTGTCCTGTGAGAGCTTTACGCATCTATATAGACTAAGGGATTTAGGAAGAACAACCAGCACTTTGTATCCTGTGCTCCCTCTCACAGAGGGAGGGCCCTGACGCGCCAGCGCCTGTCACATTGGGTGGTGGAGGCTATAATCTTGGCGTATGAGAGTCGTGGGTTGCAGCCCCTGGAGAGACTTTGGGCACACTCCACCAGGGGTATGCTCATGGGCCCTGTTCAAGGGCACATCAGTGAGGGATATTTTTGCCGCTGCCAGCTGGGCATCCCCACACACATTCATTCAATTTTACAGGCTGGACGTGACTGAGACATCTCTGGCTCATTCAGTCCTGAGTGTGGGTCCATCTTAACTGCATGCTAGCCCTTGGGGAGGGTTTAGGGTGTCGACACAAAGTGGGTCGTGGCTTTGTGGGCTTCGGAGCATGCAAATCTAGGAGTGGGCTATATCTCCCTTAGTGAGATACCGAGGGAGGTTTGAAAGAGAACGTTACTCACGTAACCTGATAACCGTTCTCTGATAACCGAGTAAGTTATCTCACAACACTGCCCTACTTGCATCAGTGGGGTGGAAGAAATACGCTAGAGAATGGCGGGTGGAGCGCAGAGTTGCTTATAAGGGGGGCGGGCTGGCCCGTGCGTCTCGAGATGATTGGTCTGTCAGATGACGTGGTGTCATTGGAGCTCCCATGATCAGTCACGCCAGAGGACGCTTCCCATAGTGAGATACCTCACTCAGTTATCAGAGAACCGGGGTTACGTGAGTAACCTAATGTTTTCATCACTGAAAACAAAAGAAGCAGAGGGACAGACCTTCACTTTGTCTGTTCGTCCTTGAGGCTGACTGGACAGTGGTGAATGGCAACCTCAGGCGTCTTCTGCAAGTTCAAGTTTTATTATTTTAGGGTTTTACAGCAAGAATAAGATCATTAACAAATTCATCACAGTGGAGTGTTCCATTAAGTTTGGCACCTCCAGCAACTTGGTGTCTCCTCCTTTCACAGCCTCATGTTAATCAAATGTGAGAGAGAACCGTTAGAGCTTCACTAAAATGTTAAAACAAGTGGGTGAAGCCGGTGAGCCGAGGCTTTCTTCACTAGTTTCACAAACTTACTCAAAAGTTGCAAACATATTTGTGAAATTTGGATACGGGGAAGCCTGTTGCTATGGAGACAAGTTGGCATCAGTGTCATTTGATTGTAAGCAACTCGAGTTTGTTGGTGTTTTAAAGATGCAGTAATGCTTTTTATGTTCAGAAACGCCATATTTATTTTATAAAGAAGAAAAAACATCACATTTTCTTCTGCTTGAGCTCAACATGGACCTGATTTCAGTCGTTTATCCTGACCTTTCATAAACCCCATAGAATTTGAGAAAATGAACTCAGTATCTAAACTCATCTCTAAAGTGTAAAACTCATAACTGCACAGCTCTATAGATAACGCTCCATACACTGACTTTTGTCTGGTGTCTTTTTAAACTAACAGACTAAATCTGTAGAAAAAATATTGCTTTCCTTATTTTTAATTACATCTGTATATTTCTTTCCATTTTGATTTTTTTAATGCAAACTGAAATTTTTTGGTCATTATTCATGTCCCCAAACAATGTGTCAAAACTCTTTTGCTTTAATCAGGCTGGAAAACATGATGCACAAGTTTTGTAATTATTTTACTTAAAAACTGATTTTTAAGCTTTTTATTCCTGCCAATATCTGTGAAAATCATAATGCAAACTAAACGTGTTAAAACATGACTTATCAGTTAGGAAGTCATGTTGGTACACGTTTTTACACAAAGATTTCAAATTGATTTTTTAAACATATTAATTTTTTTGTGTATTTTTGTAAAAATTATGCAAACTGAAGCTTTTTGCTCATTTTTCTTGACCTGAAAAAGTCAATACAGGAAATGTTACAAAAACTGAGACCAGTGACTTCATTTTATAATGTGAGAAAAAACTGTGGTGTCCTTAGAGGCACTTTCTCTGAGGAACTCAGGATGAAAATACTATGTATGAGAAGCTTTTCTACATGAATTATTATTTCAGGGTTATTTTAATAAAGGAACGGTTCCACCTTCACACACTTTGGTGCTGTCCTTCACAAACTGGCCTCTGATTGGTCTGCTGAGCCCCCAGTCTGAGCCTGTCATTGTAAGTATGGAAACCTGTGTCTGTGTAGTTTATCACAATCAGAATTTTACTTTAATTTCATCTCTGCAGCGCGTTTGGAGTGTCTGCAAGAGAGACTTCAGATCTGCATCCTGATCAGTGAGTGTTTTACATCCTGCTTTCTGAAATCACTTAATTATAAGACATGACTCAATTGGATTTTACTCTGTGGTAACTGCACTGACAATTCATCCAACTAACAACCAGAAAATTCACTTACATGCTAAAGGAAACATTTAACAGGGTTTCTTCCACTTTTTAAAACTAGATTTACTAGTTACTTAGATTAGAGACATTTAAAGATAGGAAAGATTTACACCATTACAAAATGTTACATGAAAGGAGGCTAAAAAAATCCAGAAATCAAGACGCAGAGCTCCTCAGTGAGGGACAAAGGGATGTTTTTAATTCCTCCAGCTAAAGCTTCACAAAGTTACCACTTTATCTTCTGAGGTGGCCCAAAGAAAAGCCAAAATAAGATTTGATAACAATACAATGTGTCATCCAATTTTGGGATCTTTCAAAAGTGTAACCAATACTTTTATTTAAGACCTCTTAAAGGGCAACTTCGGTATTTTTCAACCTGGGTCCTATTGCCCCGAGTGTATGTGTGTATACGATTGACGGGTACAACTCGTTTTAAAATTGGCTCAGTATCAAGGGAGCGGATGCAGCCGGCAGCCGCGAAGCTAGATAGGGGGGCAACTGCATCCCGTATAAGTTTGAGCATTAAAAGTGTTTATTTCGCCACAGACCGGTTGCGATCGCCGGTGCTAGCTCTCTAATTAGCATTGTAACACGGTAGGCCACAAGTCTGTACTGGCTGGACGAGAGGAAAAAGTGAAGAGGATTTAGGGCAACAGTAAATGTGTGTGTCAGAGACAAATCTAGAGCGTTCGTGCAGCCGCTGCTTCACCCTCGTCTGCTCATTGGCCCTCTGTTGCTATCCTCGTTAGCTCTTGAGTTTCTAGCAGCTCCTCGTCCATACTCTGGCTCAAATAAATCTGGTGGCGTCAGTAATGAAAAGGATAGTCTTCACTCTCGAAATCTGGTAAATATTCAGCCATGATACTGATGCAGTAAAACTTCCAACTGTCCTCCGGGATAAGCAGCTCCACTCTGAGCGGCGCGCTGCATTGTTCCTCTGTTTTCTTCCGGCAACAAGCTCACAGATGACGTCACACAGGTCAGAGGACGTGAAGGAAAACGCAATGCTTACAATGCTAATTAGAGAGCTAGCACCGGCGATCGCAACCGGTCTGTGGCGAAATAAACACTTTTAATGCTCAAACTTATACGGGATGCAGTTGCCCCCCTATCTAGCTTCGCGGCTGCCGGCTGCATCCGCTCCCTTGATACTGAGCCAATTTTAAAACGAGTTGTACCCGTCAATCGTATACACACATGCACTTGGGGCAATAGGACCCAGGTTGAAAAATACCGAAGTTGCCCTTTAAAGCCTCAAGTGTAAAAAAAATTAAGATTTTAGATTTTATGATGTTCCTCTACAGCTCAGTTTATCAAGTTTAAAAACCTCAATAAGTACAGCTACATAAACTTTTCACTACTGAATGAATAACATTTCATACGGATAGTCTGCCTCTGCCAACAGTCATCAGATTAACTCTTCAGCAACTCTTAACGGTCCTGTGTGGTTGTTGTCGTGACTCATTTTGTCACTGTGTTATGTTCCAATATCTTCTACTATCATCGTATTGTCTTCTCCTCGTAAACGGAGGCTGTCTTGTTGACCTATTTCCGCCGTGGTTTGCGCTACAGATGTGACGCCTATGAATGAGTCAGGTCTTTTGAACAGCTCTTGTAAATGAATGAGAACTGATTCACAGTTGTGAGTGAGCCGTTTGTTTACGAGCCATTCGTACATGCAAATTTAAGAATGGCTCTCAAACATAAGGATCACTCACAATTGCAAGTCAGTTCACCTAAAAGAGCCATTCAAACGGCTCGACTTGTTCACGAACGTCACATCGCCAGTGAAAACCACCACAGAAGTAGTTCAAGTACTACTAAACTCATACAAATAGTTTAGCAATAACATGGCCTTTGACCAAAACAATTTGTGAGTATGTACGTAATTTTTAGGCATGTATATTAACACTGCTTTGGAGGGTTACTAATACTCATGATTTTGCAGTTTCCATGAATAATGACAGCGGGTATTGAGTTATCATTCAGTATTGTATCTATTTTGTACGGAGGGGGAAGGACTGAATAAGCTCTTTGTGTGTCGGTGGTAGTGATGACCCAGAAGCAAGTAGGTGAAATGAGCAATGAACAGTCTTTATTAAACACCAAGACCAGAAACAGTTCATACGGAGTGCGAACCCGCGACCAGGAGATTTGCAGGCGGGTGCTCTCCCAACTGAGCTAACCCGGAGCTGTTCAGATGACGGTTCCCTCAGCGTTTTCAGGGGAGATGCTGCGGCTAGAGCGGGGCTCACACAGTCTTTACAGGGGTGTAGCTGCGACTTGAGCGGGGCTTCAACCCGCGACAGCAAACTTAGGGGATGAACACTTCTTTGAACACAGTCTTTACAGAGGTGTAGCTGTGACTTGAGCGGGGCTTCAACCCGCGACAGCAAACTTAGGAGATGAACACTTCTCTGAACACAGTCTTTACAGAGGTGTAGCTGTGACTTGAGCGGGGCTTCAACCCGCGACAGCAAACTTAGGAGATGAACACTTCTCTGATTGCAACACGCAGGAGGAGTCCAAAACTGAGACCCACACAGTTTAAACAGGAAACAGGCTGTGGCTTGAGCGGGGGTCAAACCCGCGACAGCTCGATCCGTAGTCGGACGCCTTACCGACTGAGCCACCCAGGAGATGCACTGACAGAAGCTCACACAGTCTTTACAGAAGGAGGTGATGCAGGCTTGACTCACACACAGACGAGCTGAGGCGTTCAGGAACACTCGGAGATGTGATTCAGGCGAACTCACGTTGTCGAAGACAGGCAGGGGGTCAGATACCAGGCGGATGGCACAACGTAGGGCAGACAGGACTCGGCAACAGGAGACGGAAGCAGGATCAGATACCAGACGTGGTTCACAACGTAGAGCAGACAGGACTCGGCAACAGGAGACTGAAGCAGGATCGAAAGCCAGGGATTCAGACAGGCGGGTGAATGCAGGACAGAAGCTAGTCGATACCTTGGAGTCAAGCCGAGGGTCAGGCGTATGAGGCAGAGTCTGGGACGAAACTTGTCGGCAACGGGTGATCAATCCGGGAAACAAGTCTGGACTTCTCAGCATGAGTGCGACGACAGTCTGACAACGGCTGAGTGTGGAGCTGGGGCTTAAGTAGCTGGCTTGATTGCCGGAGACTAGGGGTGCAACAATACATGTATCTGTATTGAACCGTTCGATACAGTGGCCTCGGTTCAATACACCTTTGAACCGAACGATACGCTATTATGTATTTATTTATTTGATCAATTTCTGACGAGGCGCTATGTGCTGAAAGTTCAGTGAATCTGCGTTCGATTACTCCAGGCTGCATTGTCGAGCACAGATCCACTGAGCTGCGTGCGCAGCACCTCCCCTTTCATTCGGCTCAGAGCTGTAGAGACAGCTCTGATTCGGCTAAGCTGCTGAGACAGAAGAGGCTAGGGGACGCTACGGCGCTGCTACATGGAGAATGCATTACCTTCAGCTGAAACTGAAGACCCTCCACTATCATTCAGATCTGGCGCATGGCCAGCAATGCCACTACGAGCTGCTGCTGCCACAGATCGTGCTTGCTGTCTCTCTGTTTGGGACTACTTTGGCCTCCGTGTTAAGTATGACCCTGATGGTAAGCGTGTCGTGGACAAAACACAGCAGAATGTTGGAAGTGCAGCACGATGCTAAACTACGTCGGGGGAAAACAATGCCGACATCATCCCGGTGTTAAAACAAGTGGAACCAGACAGAAACAACAAGCAGCACACATGCTACAGACTTTACCTGGGTCATTTAGACAGTCAGTAGCACATGATTCAAAGAGGGCAAAGGAAATGGACCGGGCCATAGCTACTTTTATTGCTGTCCACATGAGACCCTTTTCTGTTGTGAATAACGACACTTGATACACTTATAGCTAGTTCTTTGTAATATTTACTCTGCTGCTAAGAATGCACCACATAAGATGGGTGACTTCTCTATTAGGTTCATTTAATTTTTACTTATTCTTATTTGACATAGTATATAATGACTTTTTTAATCTCTAACAGTGTAATACACTTCATTCCACATAAATATTTGTAGTAGTTATAGGTCACTTTTAACTGACAGTGTTAATCGATGTTTCTTGCATAGCCCTTGTATTCATATTTATTTTTTATACTATTTATTCTGGCCCTAATAATGTTTATATTTTTATACACTTATTCATTAACAATATCACTGTGCAATCCAATCAATCCACGGGAAGCCAATGAAACGAAATTTCATTCCAAGTGCACTGCTGTGTAATTTGCATAATGACAATAAAGGAAGTAAAGTCTAAGTGATGTTTTTGTTTTTTATGGATCTAAGTATGCACTGAAGAATGTGCCTGGTTTAGCTGAAAGAGTTACATTTAATTCAATTAAAAAATACACTCTGAGTTAAAACAAATGTTGGTTATTTTAATAAACCACAAGTAAAAAAGGCATTGAAATATCTCATATTTTGTATCGAAAATGTATCGAACCGTGACAGAAACGTATCGAATCGAACCGAACCGTGAATTTTCTGTATCGTTGCACCCCTACCGGAGACGAGGTGCAGGTGTGAGCAGCAACACAGGTGAGGTGAGTCTGGACTGATTGGAGTGGAGCAGGGAGTGACAGGCCGCGGATGAGACTGAGGCCGAGGCTGAGATTGTGACACTTTGCTTCTTTCTGTTCCTTCTCAAACTGATTGCTGTGCATGTGTTTGTACTCTCGTGTTTTATTTGTTTGATGTACAGTAACAGTACAGTTTGGTGTACATATTACTAGTATTGATTTCGTTGTTGTTGTTTTTTTATTTCCTGTTTTTTTTTTTTTTAAGTTATTTTTTGGGGCTTTTATGGCCTTTATTATATAGGACAGCTGTAGATTGACAGGAAAGCGGGTGAAGAGAGGGGGGATGACATGCAGCAAAGGGCTGAGGCCGGGATACGAACCAGCAGCCACTGCTGGGGGTTGGCAGCCCCCGTACATGGGGCGGACGCTCTACCAACTGAGCTAATGTCCACCCCTATTTCCTTTTTTTAAGTTTGAAATAAATAGATATACATAAATTTAAAAAAGCCTCTGTTTGGAAGTAAAGGAGGATAATATGGCGATAGAATGAACACATCATAACACGGTAAAAAAGAAAACGATGAAACAAGCACACAGGACAGTTTAAAGTTGCTTCAGAGTTTATCTGATTACAGGCAGAGGCAGGCTAGCCATACCCATTGACTCCCAGTGTTTGAGCTAAGCCAACAAGCAGTGGGTGAGCTTTCGCGGTCTCATTCTTGTTACTGCAGCACAGACTACAGAATGATATCGATCTGCTTGTCATGGACTCAGGACTGAGACAAGACATGAAAAATAAAAATAATAATTTGCCTATTGCTTTGAGGCTTCAGAACAAATTAGACAACTTTCAACTAACCTTGTAAGGCGGGTTTTAAATACAGACAAGAAAGAAGAATAATGACGGAAAAGTTGAAGAGAATAGGAAGAAGAGGAAAAGGTGTTAAAAGTATTATTGAGTGTGTAGAAGGTGCACAGCGAAGGGAGGAGGTGATGACCTTTTTGACTGTCACTGGACTTTTTTATAGAATATAAATAAACAGAAATAGCTGATGAGTAACTGAAGATGGCAGTAATGCAACGTCTTGGATGCCAACTGCCGTAAAACACCAAAGAAGAAGCAGAAGAAGAAATCGAAGGCTGGTTTTATATTGAAATTGTGTTCAAGACTTTTCAAGACAGAAATAAAAATGTCGATGCCGAGGTCACATCCACGTCTTTATTGTTGAAGTCGTTGTCATTATAGAGCTGTTTGGTAGCAAACACGCAGTCTGGATGTCGAGCCCTTAAATACAAAGTGGACAAGGCTGTATAAATAATATAATGTGCACTGTATGGCATGTAAAATATATACTGTGTATATTTATATGTATAAAACATGCTTCTTGGTTAAAGGAGAGCACTCGGTACACACACATGTACAAAAACAGACACACACATAGTAACTCTCCTCCTGCTATATGAGCCACATACACACAACCATGTGCCCAAACTCAGTCTGCTTACTTTAATACAAAAGTATCAAGAAAAAAACACTTTTAGAAAAACCTTCAATGGAATAGTGCTGCTCAGTATTTCGATGTATGATCTGTGATTGCATACCTTCATGTCTCTTACTGGTTAATAAACCCTCAGCTTCAGTCAGGATGGACTTCAAAAACTACACCTCTCTAGCAAACGGAGGCTCTCGGCCTGACATGGCAAACACATGCACTTAGAGTGGTGGGCCATAAAGTAAAGGGGGCTTCAGTCAAGTATATCTGGATAGAGGAATACAATGCCTGTGTGTCGTCTCTGGTAAGGACCAGGTGAACATTCAAACAAACACAAGGAGGCGAGCTCTGATCAGAGGAGCTTCAATGGTGCACTCCTTCATTCAGTAAACATTAACCCTCGTGTCTGACAGTGCAGGAGCGACAGAGTATGGGACTGGGACTAAAGCCCCTCAGAGCGGGATTCTGATCACTTCTAAAACCGTTACTACCTGCCTATGACGCTGAGCCGCTGATCCAGAGTGAATGGAGATTCAGTCCATTAAATCCTGAAGATACTCTCTCCAGTCTGGCTCACTTTCTAAGAGCTCTGAGCTTGTTTCAGTCTCTCATTCAGGCTTCTGTGACTGCCTCTGAAAGCCAGAACGCTACAATCAGTACATTTAAGAGTCTGGATAGAAGAGATATTCTATCAGGGATCAAGTTTAACAACTTCAGCTGCATTCATGTGAGAGGCTGTACACTTTCCTCAGTATGTTTACATGCACAGGAAGGTCGAGCAACTGTTAACCCTTGGATTAGAGATTAAACTGAACCAAAGGTGATCAGCGTGATCAGCAGGGACATGATTCTTTTTTCAACTATACACTTCAAGAAAAGAAAAAGGTTGTCTTGATAGGTTAGTTCTCCCCTCTAATAGCACAATTGGTGTATCACTACAAAGCCTGATTAATCCTTCTACATTTTACAATGATTGTGCATTTGTGAACAAGCGACACAGCTGATTACATGGGTAGTGCCAAGTGTGCCATGTCTCCCCTCTTTTCTCTTTAGGAACAACCACACTCAAGTTCACTGCTGTCCAGGGATGCAAAATGTTGGATTTTTGCCAGTATCCAATATGGCGATATGTTTTGATTCATTATCTCAAATACTGATACCGATATTTAGTTAATTATGTTATTTTTTACAGTAGTTTTAAGATCATTATGCTGGAGCCATTTCTATGGTTCATCTGTACCAGCAAAGATGAAAAACACATGACAGAGTTCTCAGATGCCAGCATTTAATTTGCGGCATAGATAAATATCAGCTCTTGACATGCTATTTGCCAAAAGACTTGTGTCTGTCAATGAGGTGATTATTTGCAGCCAGTGATAAACCTTCTGTTTGCCTAATTGTGTTTGCTGGCATCACGAGTTCTGTTCTACCGATACTTGCAAAAGCAACGTGTACTAAAGGAGAATGTCACTGTAGGGCACAGAGAGAGCTCAGGCTGTACACAACAACCCCTTGTGTGGGGAGAAAATACAACTATGGAAACAATGTTGCAAATTCTGAGAGTAAAAGTAACACAAATATGTCATTGAATATTTTTAAGAGCTACATGTAGTAGTGTGTGCCTCACAGCAAGAACGTTGCTGGTTCAAACCCTGTGTCAGTCAGGGTCTTTCTGTGTGGAGTGTGCATGATGTAGGTGAGCTGTTTCTGTCATCGCCTAGCTCAGGTATGGGTGGTTGGAGGCATGGGGGGGAATACGTCACCTTTTACCATATAAACAGCTGTCTACCATTAATTATATTAAACAATATTTTAATGTAGTCTAGATTTTTGGTCTAAGTTTTGTTTTTAGCAAGAAATCAAATAACTTACCGTGCTTTCATTTTTCCTCTAATTTTTTTCTGCAGCATTAAAATATAATATGAAGCATTAAAACTATATTTGGAAAATGGAAAATATTAAATGTTACTACTTTAAAAATCTAAATACTCATGGTGTTGCTTTACTTAA
The DNA here is from genome assembly GCA_036419115.1 of Scarus forsteni. Lineage (NCBI taxonomy): Eukaryota > Metazoa > Chordata > Actinopteri > Labriformes > Labridae > Scarus > Scarus forsteni. The sequence continues at coordinate 3,798,750 of JAZDUH010000400.1, read as the reverse complement.
GATTTACTTAATTTCTTGTAAACTGGCTGAATTAGCATTAATACAAAGTAAAGCAAATTCAGTTATGCAGAACTATTTGTGTTTGAGTTATTATATATAAATGTTGGTATAACACATCTTTATGACGGCTATATAGTTTCTATTATTGGTCATTTATATAGTGCTTGATAAATTTATCAAACCACCACCCCAATGTTGGAAAAGGCCACAGCTTCCCCAGATCAACAGCCTTGGTAATTACAGTACCAAAATCCTTTTCGATGTTTCTGTGATAGTAAATACACCAGTATCCAGTATCACTTGGGCAGAAATCAGATTTGTAATGCTAAAAAATAAATAAACTTGTTATCCACGAATTTTCAAATGGCTGTTTGACAAAAATCAAGAAAAGAAAAGAAAAATATTAGTTAATTATTAAAATGTCAAATTATAGTTATTTGGGGGTAACAAAGTCTGTCCTGCTCAAAGGTGTCCAATAAAACAAAGATTTTAAGTTTTAAACTCCTTGAAAGTATTCGTTTTCAGATTTGGATTAAAGACAGTCTAATATATTTGTAAAGCACTGATGATTGTTCACAACAAGAGTATCTGATAATTCGTCACAATGCGGCCCTCAGACAGAAAAAAAAGAACTATGAAGGTTTCATAGTCCAAAATCCTAGATCATAGATTTGTCATGTTTGTGTCTCTGTAGTCTACATACAGGTATATAACATATTTAGATTAGGAGAATTTTGGGCTTGATCAGTTTTTCTTTAATACAATACTTTCTCTTTTTATTCTGGCTGTTGTGGTGACTCTGTCATACCCCCTCTGCTTTCACACTGATCCTCAGGGTCATGAGTCAACTGTATCTCAAGACTTCAAGGCATCAGTCCTGGATGATGTGTACAGCCGATGTGCTGCACTGACACAGGGGGCATGGAGCACAGCTTAAGCTGATGAATAAGTGCATCACTACTGAAAGTTAAGAGATCACTAAAAGGACGATGTACCTTCTCCATGTCTGTGTATTTTTCCTGCAGTTGTCTCTTCTCACTCTCAGCCTTGGACAGAGTTTGTCTCTGCTGACGGGCCTCCTCCTCCAGGCCGGAAATCCGTCCTGTGACAAAATCACAGTTATTTAGGAGGCAGGTTTAAAACAAAATCACATCACTCTTCAACAAATCAATAGTTAAATACCACAAACACTCCAAAGGAGCAGACCACATGCAGCGGTACAGTCTTTATTTTTTCTAGTGGGGTTACCCTGATCCCACACACCAGGTCCTGGAGCAACATCTGTCCCACACCACCCTCCCAAAGCGGTAGCTGCTCCAACAGCCCCACACAAGAAACCACCTCCCTCATTACTGAACTGCATCCACACATAAGTGAGGTCATGATAGACTGGTTATGTTTATATAAATGTAAATGTATGTAAAGAGAAGAAGATAAATGCCAAGACTGTCGAGTTGTCCATCTCTTTGACTTAAAGATGTTCATTTTTCTGGTGGAATGTTGGCTAATATTGGCTGACAGGTGGATTTCTAAAAGTCAAATCCCAAGAGTATCGGGGATTGGAATCACAGCTGTAGACATTTTTCAAACTTAAACTGATCCCCCCTTCACATTTTTAAACTTGACAATGTTCTGGCCCCTATGGTCCAAAAGTGATCGCTTTGTAACAGAGAGAAAAAGTCTCACAACCACGCTGTACGTATCTGCCCATTCTGCAGTGATTACATGGTAATTCAGGGCGTCAGATACAGTCAGATCCGGTGAGTTTTCATTGTGTTTTGGCCTTGCGTTTAGTTGTAAACTCTATGGGGATTGTCCGGAAAAGGTAACATTTGAAAGAGGGCAGAGTGGAAAGTTTTCAATACCCTCTCCATGCAGCGTCGTGTAAACCTGAATCAGAACGTTTTAGGGTGAAACGCTAATGTCAGTGCACATGCAGTACTCATTCACATGAAGGTTGTGCGCACATACCAGGAACAACAACAGCTACAGTAACGTGTGAACCTCTTACCGTGCTCGGTTTGTTATCCAGACAAAACTATCAAGACAGATTTGTTGTAAGAACTGATTTGTTGTTTAGAAAAGAAACTTCTGCCTATCTGTGCGTCTACTTGCCGTTGTTGTTTGTGAAAAGTTTATCTTCTTCAAACATGTATTGTAGCAGCGCTGTTTCTCTGCAGACCTACACCGCCCACAATACAGCGGTTTCATTTGTCTCCAGCGTCTCCGTCTGAACACAGAGCAACTGTGAAAACGCAAAGGAAAAATCTTTGCATTTTTAAACAAGGAGTATCCGTGTAACCGTAGCCTTGATCATGTAGACTACACCACTTCTTCAACACTACAGGTAGCTACATTCAGCCAGAGGTCTTAAATGTCCTCTAGTACAGTTCTTCAGTAACATAGAGGCAAGTATGTAAACAAAAACGCTCATGATGTCAACAGATGTACACACAGATGCAGGTGCAAACCACAAGTAAATCTCCAGCTTTACCCGTTTGTTTCTGTTAAACACATTCTGATCATTTAATGTTCCAAATCTTTTAATTTTAAAGACATTAAACGAAAAGCAGTATTTAAATAAAGCTGTAGTAAAAACAAATCCAGAGGCCCACCTGGACCAGTGTGCCTGCCAAACCATTTGAGAAGCACTCATGTCACCTGCAGTGAATGTTATTGCTGACATGACACTGAGCACACTTTCTTTGGGACACTAAAGCAGCTGAAATCACTCGACTAACAAAATCAGCTTTTTCCTGTGTGCCTCTTGTGCACCAAGTAGAGAACTAGAGTTGATTGTCATAATTGTGAGCAAATGTTTGCCTGCTGATTGAAGCTGGAAGAAGATACATGGGCAAATTAAAAAGTACCCAGGTGTTATTATAGAGTAATTAAGCAATGGAAATCTACCCAGTTATCAAAATACTCCAAGCTTCCTTGAGTGTCCCGGACGTAGGAGGTCTTATTAACATGCTCTGGTGCTGAACTGTGTTCTCAATTTTTTATTCAGCACCTTCACACCGAACGGCTGAGGAGATCATTCTTCTGCAGGTTTGATTGATTATGATCTTCTCATTACTGACAGGATCATTTTGACTTAACTGTAGTGACTTTGATAAAATTGTGTCTTCCAAAGGCTCCTATTATATTCTGTTCACCTGAAGCGTCTTCATCATGAAGCTGCTGACAGTTTTTCTGATTCTTGGTGTCATAATGGCTCTGACCTCAGCAGCTTCTGGTAAGCATCGACCTTTTGTGGCAAATTTAATGAGCCAAACTGCAAGATGTAAGATTTAGGTGAGTGATTTAGCTTGAGTTTGATGCATCATTACAAATCTGACCTAATGCCTCCTGGTAAGCAATGTACCTTTTTGTAAATTTAGACCAAATATATATATATATATATATATATATATATAATATATGATATATATTGTTTGATATATATATATATATATATATATATATATATATATATATATATATATATATATATATATATATATATATATATATATATATATATATATATATATATATATATATATATATATATATATATATATATATATATATATATATATATATATATATATATATATATATATATATATATATATATATATATATATATATATATATATATATATATATATATATATATATATGCAGTTGTGCCCAAAAGTTTACGCTCCCAGCAGAATTTCTGATTTTTGGCCTTTTCTCAGAAAATATGAATAATAACACAAA